>CM057452.1:1442205000-1442902500 GCA_016271365.2 Neoceratodus forsteri
CACTACAGTGCTGAAACCCAGTGGGCCCGGTTTTCTTTTGGGTTTCTCAGACATGGTCACCAGCCTAATGAAAACTTGCCCGTTCGCTTCAATCGGCAAACAAGACACCCATATCAGTTCCCAACCGTGTCCTGGTCGTGGAAAAACCATAATGAAATCAGGTTTTTTTAGAACCGATAAGAACCGGGAACCGCACTCTAAATGCAATTTAATAAAGTTTTAACAACAACCTGATCGGTTCAAACCGAACCGATAATATCGCTTACAAGTTCCACACAGAAATAATGTAAAACCTATCTATTACTTACGATACCACAGACAGAGCTTGAACCGACTGGTTGCGGTTAAATATAGACAAAATGTGGTTTAAAAACCGAGAAATTACACTTTTTAACCGAGAAAATGAACCGAGCAGCAGGAGAAATCTCCGGAGCGACTGTTCAGTGAGGCGGAGTAAAGAATCTGACAGTTTGAGTTTGAAGAACAACAGACAGAATTCTCAGCCGAGCTCGCGCTCAAGATTCTATGCCTGGCATGGAAAGTTAACTCTTTCACCTCCGGAGCAGTTCGAAGGCTGGGTCAAACTGCATATGTCATAATATAGCAAGACTTCATGTTGTTTGAAACACTGAATTTCATTGTGGCTCCACTCTTCCAGCTGACCAACTGTGAGCTGGATATGTGAGTGGATCGTGTTTTTTTTTGTGTTACTCCTTTCACTTATATGACTCCCTGCTTGTTGATATACCAGACTACCGACGTGATGTCTGTCTGGATCAGCAGTAATCCTCTTGGGAGAAAGGACTGAAACACTTGAAGCACATACTATACCACCCTCATCTCCAACACACTGATGTGTAATGACATCTCCAAGTGGGACCAAAGTCCCTGGGCTTGGTGATTCCCTATATGAGCCCCCACTCAAGATTGGAGGCATCCGTGGTTAGAGTGCCTAGGGGAGCTGGGCCCCGAAACGGAAGACCCACAGTCAGCTTCGAGGGATTCCTCCACCATTGAAGATCCTTCTGGAGAGCGGCGGAAATAAGGACCAGATGGTCGAAATCATCCTGAAGCTGATCCCACTGAACCCGTAAGGACCAATGAGAAACTCTCATGTGGAGCCTCACTTGGGGGCGTGGAAATGAAGGCTGCTATCAAACCCAGCAACCGAAGGACCTCTTGGGCTGGGAGATATCTGGAAGATGATACCAGACTAGCTTATCCAATAAGAGTTTCCCTCCTGTCCGAGGGGAGGAAAGATGTGCCCTGGATTGTGTCCAAAACTGCTCCTATAAACTGCAGTCTCTGAGTAGGGACAAGTGAGGATTTGGGGATGTTGACCATAATCCCCAATCTGGAAAACAACTCCAGGGTGACTAAGAGAGCCTCCTCAAGAGATTCCCTGGACAGGGCTGAAATTAACCAATCATCCAAGTAGGGGAAAAATGATGCCTTGCAGCATCGCGAGAGCTGCAGCCACCACAACAAGGCACTTGGTAAAACCCTGGTTGTCGAGGAAAGGCCAAAGGGGGAGAGCCCTAAATTGGAAATGGTCCCCTAGGAAGGTAAACAGCAGGAAGCGGCAGTGGCTGGGGAAAATTAGGATATGCAGGTAGGTATCCTGCATGTCCAGAGCACACAACCAATGAGTCTCCTGAAGAAGTGGCAAGAGGCTCTGGAGGGTCAACATTCTGAATTTCTTGTACTCGAACAGATTGAGCCTGCTGAGGTCGAGTATGGGTCGCAGGTCACCGCTCTATTTTGGAACCAGAAAAAAGTGGGAGTAAACCCCTGCCCTCTGTGACGAAGAGGGATCGGTTCTATTGCTTCTTTTGCCAACAGAGCCTGCACTTCCTCCCTTACTAGTATGGTCTGGTCTCGAGAGTAGGCTGACCTTCGTGGTGGAGACTCTGGAGGAGGTTCCAAGAACTCCAGGGTGTGTCCTTTGGGCACTAATTGCAAGACCCGGCTCCTCACACTGGGTCTGACAATGGGGTGGGGTGAGGGAGTCAGGAAGTGGCAGGATGGGCGGGAGAAGCCCCTGAGCGTCTCTGGTCTTTGGAAGCAGGCGGGGAAGAGAAAGCACCCGTGGCCTTGTGTTTGCCCGGACGACAGTTCTGGGCTTGTTTACGCTGCTTCCAGGTCCTTTTCCGAAAGGGCTGCTGACCCTGAGCGCCTGATCGGTACATGGACTTTATGGATCTAACGGCCTGGCCACGGTCCTGTAGGTCCGTAATGATGTCCTTGGTGTCTCCACCAAAAAGTACCAAGCCCCGAAAGGGGGCATTGTGGATTTCTGTCTGGGCCTCGTTGGTGAGGCCAGAGATGCAAAGCCAAGCGTGCGGCCGAAGGGAGACAGCGGTCGCCAAGGCATGGGTTACTGTATTGACAGAGTCATAAGTTGCCCAAAGAGCATGCCTACAGGAAATTTCAGACAGACGGATATCCTTGGCGATCTCCTCTTTGAGGTCCGAATTATTTAGAGACTGAATTCAGGCCTCAAGCTTGGTCAGGGTGGCTTTTTGGTGAGACACCATGTGGGCTACATAGTTTAGGGAATGCAAAGCTAATGTAGCCGACGAGTAGACCTTTTTACCATACCGGTCAATCTGCTGTGACTCCTTATCCGGAGGAGGAGTGCTCATATGCTTAGGTGCTGAAGAGAGATCATGAGCAGCTGAAGTAACTCCGGAGTCCGCCTTGGGGTGCGTATTCAGAAAGGGAGCCGCCACAGACAACCGGTAAGTTCTATCCACCCTTTTGGGGATGACCGGGATGGAATGCGGCAGTTGCCAGATCATATTAGTGAGGTCTTCATGAGGTCCAATCCAAGGAGGAACAGGGATCGGGGACAGAGACACTAAGTCGAGGTGCTCGGTAAGCCTTTGCCGCATGAGACCCTGTTCCTCAGACTCCCACCTATAAAAATGCTGAATGGACCTCGAGGTCTGAAAAGGAAGGATCCTTAGGAGGGGATTTCGGAGAGGTCTTTCCTATAGGGACTTGGGATTCTTGATCCGAAGACTCCTTAGACATGTCCTCCCCTGAGTCCAGATTGTCTCCTGGTGTGTCCAAATCCAGAAGAGGAATATCCCGGGGTGTAGTCCCCATAATGTGAACTGTGAACCGAATCGAGCTTACGGGGGATGAGGACCTGAGAGGAGAATGAGGTGGGAGTCGACTCTCTAGGTCCATAACAAGTTCCGTCCTTGCCTCTTTCCACCAGGACTGAATAAGAGTCTTAAAGTCCGGCTGGGCCACCGGAGGGGGTGGAGGAGGGGGAGGGGGAGGAGGTGGGATAGCATGGGAAGGTGGGTAATGGTACACATGGCATCCTGAGAAAGAATATCCTGGACAGGGGGAGTATCCTGGATAATAATGTCCCACCGATGAATCTGACGGTGGCCCTTCCCGGGGGACTCAGGGTCTCGAATAAAGACCCAACGTCAGAGGAGCTGACGTTGGGGGTGCTCACAAAGGGCCCTCCATGGTGTAAATAAGAGGTGAGGCTGGCGTAGGTGCAGCTAACATCATGACCACCATCAGAATCAGCGCCGCCAGGCCCGGTGTTGGAAACAGATCAGGCATTGGGGGAAGGGGGCAGGCGGGATCAGACGTTGGGTCACCGACGTGGGAACCTGGTCTACCGTAACATCCGGTGGCAGCTGCAGACAAAAAGGCTCTGAGGAGACTGATGTCGGAGGTTCCGGTGTAGGGACATACCCCACTGGCTCCGACGGAGGAACTGAGTCAGGCGTCGGGATAGAAGCCGGAGCTGGAATGGTTCCCCCCAAAGAAACTGGAGGTGCCTCTGATGAAGGACCTGGCAGTGGTGGATAGACCTTCCTCCTTGAGACCCGAGCGGGTGAGCAGTGGTCGGAACCCAACGTCTGCACCACGTCAAGGTGACCTGCGCTCTCTTCTTCCCCCCGCAGTAGCCGGAGGTGAAGCCAGGGTTATTGGTGTGGGAGAAGGGGGAAGAGAGCTAGTCTTCCCCGGGCTCTGCCAGACGTCGGGTGAGGCAACAGCAGTCCCCGACAGGAGAGCCTTGTCTGGGCGGTCGCCGGAGGCGGCCGACTTAGCAGACAATGGAACCAGGCGGGAGGGGGCTGAACCCCCTTCCAACTTATCGGCTGAGGCCGGGCGGGTCCCCGAGGAGCAGGGAACCGACTTATCGGCAGCCGGGCAGTCTCTGGAGGAGCTGGAGACCGACTTAGCAGCAGAGGCGGGCCGGTCGCTGGAGGAGCCAGCAGCCGACTTACCCGCGGAGACCGGGAGAAGAATCTTGGATGGTCCCCCAGCATCCCCGGACGCAGCCTGGATAACTCTGATGGGAGGCGGTGGGGGAGAGGCCTTGCTAGTTGAGGGCCTGCTGGTATCAAGCTTGGAAACAGATGGGCGCTCCTTCTCCTGGTGCTTCTCTTTCTTATGTCTTTTGTCCAGTGACGATGAAGAAGAGTCCCGGAGCCGCTCCATTTGCTTTTTGAGCGAGGCCAACCACGACTTGAGTAGACGGGCCTCCAGAGCCTTCTGCCTCCAATTGCGGGTAGCCTGGTTGAATGGTTAGTAGTCTGGGCATGTTGCGGTGGGAACTGGGGATGTGCTGGGGGACCGCCCCCTTTATACTACTGGCTGATGTCGGCACGTCGGTGGGGGCGGTCCCCTGCTATATATTGTTAGCTAGAAGTTTTCTGTGTGGTCCTAGCACCTGGTGGCTCAGTCCTAATGGTTATGGCCTGCTGCAAGGGCCCCCTCAAAGTAAGATCTCAGGGTGTTCATATGGTTGGCACTTCACCCCTAGTGAGCATAAAAGTGCCAGTCACAGGACTGTTGTCCTATGAAGACATGTTTCCTCACCAATCAGGACGCAAGATTCTCCCTACTCATTTTCTAATGCTTATTATAAAATGGGTAGGCAAAATGCTGCATCGTGATTGGTCAAGACTCACCCCCAGACTTGTGTTTATAAAGGGGCAACCCTGAGGGTGGCACTTTACTGACAACAAGGACGCAGCGCATGCTGCATATCCATGCCTGCCAGAAACTTTTGAAAAAGCATTTCTGGCACCCATGTTGGCTAGGTAAACACCCATTACTTGCCATAATCCAGTAAAGTACAGTTACGTAAGAACTTACCGTAACAGTAGATCTTCAAGAGAAGCTCTTGCAGAAGGCCACACTGGTAGGACTAAGCCAGCAGATACTAGGATCATACGGAAAACTTCTAGCTAGCAGTCTATCACGGGGACCGTCCACTGCTGACATCAGTAAGCTGACGTCAGCCTAGCTTATACATCTACCTCAGTTCTTCTGCCGGAGACCCTGTTGAGCAGCTGAAGGAGAACCAGGAAGGTCTCCCTTGAGAGCCAAAAGAAAGGCAGAAGCATTGCATGAGAAAAAGAGCAGCAGGGGTAAGGAGGGTGGGAAAGTAGGGCCTGTTGCAAGAGCTTCTCTCGAAGATCTACAGTTACGGTAAGTTCTCATGTACTATCTTACTTCAAGGAAGGCTCTTACAGCAAGCCACACCGGTAGGACTGAGTCCCAAGCAGGGCCAGATATCACCAAGATAACACCACCAGGAGGACAAGGACAGATTAGCAGCCAAGAGCTCCGGAGAGAAGGCCCTGAACAACTGCTAGGCCAAAACTGGCCCTATGCCTAGAGGCGCTATCCAGACTGTAATGCTTGGTAAAAGTGTGGACCGCACTCCAGGTGGCAGCTGCACAGATCTCTGCAGCAACACATTTCCGAAGCAAGCAGTGGAGGCAGCCATACCCCTGGTGGAATGGCCTTTGACCACCCCTGGAAGGGGTCTGCTGTACTTGCAGTAGCAATAACAATGTAATCCACTAACCACTTAGACAAACACTGCCTGGAAACAGGAGCGCCCTCTCTCTCTTGGGGATGAATGAAACAAACTGCTCAGACTTTCATCCTATGTACATCCAGCGTATGCAGCAATGAATCCACCTGATTAGAATACTCAGGAAAATAAACTGGCAGGTGGATGGACTGATTTAAAGTAAACTCTGACACCACCTTAGGTAAAAACTTAGGATTAGTACGCAAAGACACCCTGTCTTTGTGAAAAACCAAATAAGGCTCCTTACACATATGAACTTGCAGCTCTGAAATCCTTCGAGCAGAAATAACAGCAACTAAAAAGAGCACTTTCCATGACAGAAAGCGCAGCTTGTGACCGGTTCGAAGGGAGGTAAAGTGCATTTCTCCAACATAAAGTTGTGGGACTGGGTCCCAAATGGGAGGTTTCAAATGCAAAATGCCCTACATGAATGTGGGGGATACTTCAGGCTGGGCAACAGGACAGACGAGCTGGAAAGAGAAAGAGAGAAAGGAGGATGGAGGGAGGGACAGCATGACCTGATGACAGAGATTCCCTCGAAGAGCTACTGTTACGGAAAGTTCTTATGTAACTGTTCTATCTTCTTGGGGGATATCTCTGTCATCAGGTCACACCTATAGAACGAGTCCCAAGCAGTGCTGTGAGCAAGGACAGTCTAGGTGGCAGAAGGCCAGAGGTCTAAGAAAGAAAGCCCTGAAGCACAGCAAGGCCGAAGTTTGCCCTTCTTCGGGATGCAATGTTCAGACTGTAGTGCTTGGTGAAAGTGTGGACAGTATTCTAACTGGTAGCAGCGTAAATCTTGGCTGCAGATACGCCTCTGAACAGACACCTGAAGTGGCCATGCCCCTGGTGGAATGGCCCCTAACAACCCTTACCATACTTCCTGTAACAAAAAATACAGTTGGCCAACCATTTTGACAAGCACTGTTTTGAAACCGAAGCGCCCTCTCTAGCAGGGACGAAAGAAACAAATACCTGTTTGGATTTTATTTATTTTTATTTTCCTGCAGTCCTTGGTGCAGAGTCTACAGTAAAGAACCAGTTACATAAGAACTTACCGTAACAGTAGATCTTCGAGGGGATCTCAGTCATCAGGTAACATCGTAGGAACCTTCACCAGCGGTGAAGAGGAATCCACATGGAAGATATTCAGCAGTACAACTGGGGCCACCCACGCCATCTGTCAATATCACCAACCCTATAAATGCGTGAGCGGCCCTACTCCCCCCTCAGTTCTTTCCCCCGGAGGCTAAGGGAGCTAGGCTCTTGCCATGGGAGACCAGGGAGGGAGGGAGAGAGAGAGAGACAGAGAGATACCCAGACCTACATGAAAGGCTGGATACACCAAACATCCAGTTCCTAGATAGGAGCCCCAAGCAGGGGGATGGTGGGAGGGGAAGCATACCTGATAACTGAGATCCCCTCGAAGATCTACTATTACAGTAAGTTCTTACGTAACTGTTCTATCTTCTTCGGGGGTATCTCAGACATCAGGTAATACCATAGGAACGAGTCTCAAGCACTTACAGTTGCATAACAGACAGTCTTAGAGGAGGGCTCTCCATAAATGTAAGACAGGAGTCCCTGTAACACAGACCTGCCAAAACCTGCACGGGCTCTTGAGGCAATGTCCTGACTGTAGTGCTCGGTGAAAGAATGGACTACATTCAAGGTAGCCGCTGCACAAATGTCAGCGGCTGAGATCCCTTGGAAAAAAGCCACTGAGGTAGCCATTCCTCTGGTGGAATGAGCTTTGACAGATCAGGCAATTCTTTGCTGTACTTGATGTACCAGAACAAAATGTAGTTTTTCAACCATTTGGATAAGCATTGCTTAGAAACTGGAACACCCCCTCTACCCGGGGCGAAGGAAACAAACAACTGCTTTGACTTTCTGGACCCCTTAGTCCTAAGCAGGTAGTACTTCAAAGTTCCATGCACATCTAATGTATGGAGCACTGCTTCCCCTGGATTGACACGCTCAGTAAAATAAACAGGAAGGTGGCGAGACTGAGTGTAAACTTTGAAACCACTTTAGGAAGAAACTTAGGATTTGTGCGCAAAGACACCCTGTCTTTCTGAAAAATCAAATAAGGCTCCCTGCATCAGAGGGCCTGAAGCTCTGAAATTCTTCCAGCAGGAGTAATTGCAACTAAAAACAAAGTTTTCCAAGACAGAAAGCGTAACTCGCATGTCGCAATCGGCTCAAAAAGAGACAGGGTGAATTTTTCCAAAAACAAAGTTCAAGTCCCAAGCTGGGACAGGGAAACGGATTGGAGGTTTCAGATGCAGGATGCCCCTTACAAAGGTACGGGAGACATCCAGCTGAGCAATCGTGCAGTCACCCATGAGCTCACGAAATGCAGAAATAGCCAAAAGGTGGTCCTTGAGGGAAGAGTACTGGAAGCCTTAGTCGGACAGAGAGATCAGGTAGTCCAGAATATGATTCACCGGGCAGGTGAAAGGGTCTAAACTATGTTTGGCAGCCCAAATGGTAAACCACTTCTACTTCATGGCATGTGTGGCTTGAGCGGAAGGCTTCTGGGGGCCACTGGATGTCCTCCACCCTGTTCCAAGCCCTCGAACCTGGCGATGGCAATGTCCTCAGGAGCCAAGCATGCAGATGGAGCGTTCCCGAGGTTGGGATGGACCAGGGTCCCCTGAGCCTGGGTCAGCAGATTCCTGTAAAGCGGAAGAGGGACCGCAGGTTCCTCCGCCATCTGCTGAAGCAGGGGGAGCCATATTTGGTGAGGCCAGAATGGAGCTACCAGAATCATGCTGGCCCCCTCCATCAGCAACTTGATTAGCACCCTCCGAATCAGAGAAAAAGGAGGGAATGCATAAAGAAACTTACTGCTCCAAGAGAGGGACAAGGCATCTCGCCAGAAAACTCCAGACCCTGGATCTAGCAAGCAGAAGTTGGGCAGTGTTTTGCGCTGAGTGGGGACACAAAGAAGTCCAACTCTGGATGACCCCATCTGTCGAACAAGTCTTCTGCGACAGATGAGAGAAGCTCCCATTAATGCATGCTGGACTGAGTCCTACTGCAACTGTCTGCCAGAGTGTTTAGAATGCCTGGCACGTGGACTGCAGAGAGTGTCAAACTGTGACCCAGCGCCTATACTATGCTTACATTGTCCAACTGCACCAGCAGTTGACCCAGAGTAAGGTGTTCCTGAAAGACTTGCATGGCTCGGAGCACCGCTCTCATCTCCAGGACACTGATATACAGGGAGGCTTCCCACTGGGACCAAGAGCCTCCAGCCCAGAACTGAGGCATCTGTGGTTAGGATCCGATGCGGGCAGGAGATCTGGCACAGATTCAAGGGGTCCATCCACCACTACAGTACCTTGCATACTGGGGAAGAGACCAGGACTGGTTGGTCTAACTCATCTGTGCGCTGGTCCCACTGTACCAGGACGGTCCACTGGAGGGTATGCATATGGAGCCTGGCCAGTGGAGCAGTGGGTATGGCAGTTGCCATCAGGCCCAGCGATCTGAGGTATACCCTGGCAGGAATGTACTGGTTTTGGGCAACTTCCTGGGCCTGAGCTATGAGACACTCTGCACTGTTTTTGGGCAGGAAGACCTTCCCCTGTGCCGAGTCCAGAAGCACCCCTATACACTGTAACCTTTGCGACGGTATCAGAACCGACTTGGGCAGATTGACAGTGATGTCCAGGGAGTGGAAGAGCTGAAGAGTTCACTCCAGAGTCAGCAAAAGCTGTTCCCTGGATGGGGCCTTCAGGAGCCAATTTTCCAGTTAAGGGAACACATACAGTCCTTCCCTTCTGAGAGCTGCTGCGACTGCTGCAAAGCACTTGGTAAAGACTTACGGCTTAAAGGACAAGCCAAATGGCAGAACTTTGAACTGATAATCCTCGCACTGAAAGGTGAAACGGAGAAACTTCCTGTGAGGAGGAAAGTCCAAGATGTGCAGGTAAGCGTCCTGCATTTCCAGTGAACAGAGCCAGTCCCTGTCTTGAGAAGAGGCAGCAGGCCTGAAAGTTACCATCCGGAACTTTTTGTACTGCACATAACAGATTGAGGTCCTTTAGATCTAGAATAGGCTTCAGATCTCTGGTCTTTTTGGGGACCGGGAAAACCTGGAATAAAATCTCTTGTTTTTCTGACACCTGGGCACTGGCCTGATGGCCTGCTTGTGAAGAAGGGATTGCACCAACTCCCGGAGAATAGACCGGTGAGCCAGGGGATAACAGGAGGGCGGAGGTGTGGATTCTAGGAGCTGCTCGATGAGCTCCAAGGTGTGACCCTTTTCTATGATCTGCAGAATCCATGCATCCAAAGTTATGGTTCTCCATTGATTCAGATGGAGGGAGAACCAGCCTCCGACCACTGCCTCCTGGTCCAGGACCAGATGACGGGGGTCCAGCAAGGAGTCAAGCAGAGGTGGAGCCAGACACAGGTGATGGTCCCTCACTTCTGGGGTGCTTGGCTGCTGCTTCAGCACTGGAGGGGCGGGCAAGGGAACCTGGGCTCTAGGCTTTCCCTGGGATGGGGAGCTGTCCTAGGCCTATTGTTCTGTTTTCGAAAAGGAGGCTGTCCTCTACCCTAGAGCCTTGCCCTCCTTCCAGCTGTCATTCTGGTATTTTACTATGTGTGAGAAAGTTTGCAATCCTCAAGACTAGAGTAGAGGAGGCATAAACCTTTTTACCCCAGAGGTCAGTTCTACGAGAATCTTTGTCTGGGGGAAGGGAACTAAGGTGCTTAGGTGCCTTAGACATGTCATGAGCTGCCTTAATGACACTGAGTCAGTCCGGGCTGGGCAGCATGACAGGCAAGATCCTGGGGGATGTAATAAAGTTTGTCTGCCTTGCAGGGCACAGCTGGCACAATGTCTGCTTTGTGCCAGGCTGCCGTGGCTGCTTTCTTCAAGGCTGGCAGCACTGGAGAAATGATCTTTGGGGGAGATTCTGAAATCTCCAGGAAATCCACCAGTTCTTTTCTGGTGGCATCCTCTTCCTCAGTGTGAAAGCCCATGGCTGAGGACAGTTGCTTCACCACATTGAAAAATGTGGGGTCCTCAGGAGGAGACCTGGGAGTATGCTTTACAGAGTCCTTACTAACAGAAGAGACTGAAGATCTGTCAGAGAGTAGGAGCTCTTCCTCCGCATTATCAGGAAGAATGAGGTCCGGGTGGTACACCTCCTCAAAGTTGACCTCTTCAATATCTGGGTTTGGCGTCGGTTGCGCTGACAGTAGTCCATGGCGGGTTTCCTGGGGCCGATGTGTAGGCGTCAACAACGAAGCTGCCATCAACAGCGTCAGTGAGGGGGGCCTGACGGTGCCCAGCTGTTGCACAAGCACATTAGTGAACTAGATCAGAATCTCATTCAAGCTGACGGTGGTCGTCAATGGAGGGGGGGGTTCGATGGTACAGGTGTCGATGACCCACCTGCTGGAGCCTGACAACCCGATGAGCCTGTAGCCCTGGAGGGAGAAGGGGCAGGTTTCGACGGGAGAATCATCGATGAGCCTGTTGTCGATGAAGGAGGCCGGAAGTGACCGCAAATTAGGCGATTCGCCTTGAGTGGGCAGAGGGCTGTCAGTATGGGTCTGGTGGGCACAGAGACCTGGACAGCAGATTTCTTCACCGGTGCGGCCGCATCTGATGAAGATCCCCCAAAAGAAGGAGAGGCCAATGGGGAATGAGATCAACGCCAGGGGAGTGGTCGCGATCTCTGTCTTTTTTGTGATTTTTCCCTGAGGACTTGTCTTGAGCCTTGGAGGCCTGGGAGTGCGAAGACCTGGTAGGCAACTGGGAGGCTGGGACCCTGGAGGACCCCTGCCCAGCACTGGCTACCTCTTGATCCATTAGACAATTTTTGAGAGCCTTTCTGCATCGCCTGAGGGTTGTTTGGTTAAACTTCTGGCAGAGCTCACAGTCAGAAACTTTGAGGTCAGGCCCAAGACAGCAGACATAGAGAGAATGTTCATCTGTGGAGGCAATCTTTTTTCCCCAGTGGCAGGAATGGAAGAGAGAAGATGAAGGATTAACTCTTAACATAAACAAACTGAAGGAATCTCTTTTAAAAAAAGAGATTCTAAAAAGTGAGGTTAGAAAAGCTGTAGGTGAAGAAATGTGCAAATACTGCGATGGAGGTTCTACGGAGACCCATGTGAATGCGTCAGTGACGGGAAAGAACTGAGGAGGGAGCGGGGGTGCTCATGTCTTTATAGGGTTGGTGACGTCGACAGACGTCGACGGCATGGGCGACCCCAGTTGTACTGCTGAAATTCTTCCATGTGAATTCCCCTTCACTGACGGCGAAGGTTCCTACGGTGTTACCTGATGACTGAGGTAACCCCCCAAAGAAGATCACAAAATTCTATGCACTTCCGAAGTATGGAGCAATGCTTCCCCTGGATTGGAAAATAAACAGGCAGCTGGATGGATTGGTTGAGGGTAAACTTAGACATCACCTTAGGAAGAAACTTAGGATTAGTATGCAAAGAGATCCTGTCTTCGTGGAAAATCAAATAAGCCTGCTCACACAGGAGAGCTTGTAGCTCTGAAATTTTTCAAGCAGAAGTAATGGTAACTAAAAATAACGCTTTCCACGACAAAGTGTTGCTCGCAAGATGTAGCTGGTTCAAAAGGAGGCAGAGTCATCTCTCCTAAACAAAACTGAGGTTCCAAGCTGGACCTGGGTTATGGATGGAAGGTTTCAAGTGGAGAATGCCTCTCAGAAAAGTACAGGCCACACCTAGCTGTGCCACCGTACAGCCATCGACGGGCACATGGAAGGCTGATATGGCAGACAGGTGCACTTTAAGGGAGGAGCATTTGAGACCAGCCTCAGACAAGGTCAGGCGATACTCCAAAATCTGGTTCACCGAACAGGTGAAAAGGTCCAGTTGGTGAGAAGTGGCCCATATAGCAAACCACTTTCACTTCATCGAATAAGTTGTCCTGGTGGAGGGTTTTCTGGCAGCAACCAGGACATCAGCTGCCTTCTGGGACACTCTGAACCGAGCAATGGCTATGTCCTTAGAAGCCATGCATGCAGATGGAGGGACTCGAGGTTTGGATGGACCAGGATGCCCCGTGCCTGTGTCAATAGGTCCTGGCAAAGCAGGGGAACTGGACGTTCCACAGCCAATTGCTGCAGTAATGGAAACCATATGTGCCGCAGCCAAACCAGGGCCACCAGAATCAGGGTGGCACCCTCCTGCTTAGTTTTATGTGAACCCTCTGAATAAGAGGGAAGCGAGGAAATGAGTAAAGAAACCTCCCTTTCCAGGAGAGGGACAATGCGTCTCACCAGAGAACTCCAGGCCCTGGATCTAGTGAGCAAAAACACGGCAGTTTTATGTTGAGTGGGGATGCAAAAAGGTCCAACTCTGGACGACCCCACCTGTCGAACAGGTCTTCTGCGACCCAGGTAAGCAGCTCCCACTCATGCACTTTGGACTGTGACCAGGTGAGGCTGTGCACCAAGGCATTTTGACCACTTGGCACATGGACAGCTGACAGTTCTAGACAGTGGTTTAGAGAACAATACCAGACCCTCACTGCTTCCTGGCACAGAGGTTCCCCCCATGCTTGTTTTTGGTTTTTTTGCTACTGATTTTTCTACCACCTTTTTTTCTGGCCGCCTCAGTCTGCTCCCCTCTTGTCCCCGCATCTGGTCCGGGGATTCCGTCCCCCATCCGCCTCTACCTGGTCAGTCCCAGGCACCCATATGCCCCTGCGGTTGTACCCTCTGCAGCAGGGCTGCAGGGAACACCCCCGACTCCCTATGGAACACGGATCCAGCCCGGGTGCCCGGCCACCGGGCGAAGCTTGCGGATGGCCATCAAGCCACTCAACTAGGTGCCCATTTTCACCCCCGGAGCCGAGGGCGTGCAATGGCGTCGCTGAAGGGGCACGCTGCTGTCCACATGTGCTCCTCAGGCGCCTGCCCTCCGCTCCACCCCTGTGTGCAGCAGACATGTAGTCTCCCAGCCTCCGTCAGGAAGCACCCTACCGACTGCCGTGGACCCCTCCCCGGAGAAGGAGAGCAGTCCTACGGACGTTCAATCCTTCTCCTCCCCAGCCGACCCCCGGTGACCTGTGCTCATTCCCGAACACCAGTCGCCAGCACGGAGCAAGGTGTGGCGGCTCAGTGCCACTGGGCCGGCTCCCCCTTGCTTGTTGATGTGACAGACTACACTGAGTTTGTCCAATTGAACCAACAGAGGACTCAGTGAGAGATGGTTCCAGAAAGCCTGTAAGACATACAGAACTGCACTCATTTCTAGAATATTTATGTGGAGGTGAGTCTCCCCGTTGGACCGGAAGCCCTGGGTCTGATAGGGGTCTAGATGGGCTCCCCAACCCTGACCCAAAGCATCTGTGGTGAGGATCTGTTGGGGGGGTGGGGATCAGAAAGGGAACTCCCTTTAAGAGATTGGCCGGGTTCATCCACCAGTGAACGTACTGCGCGATCTGGCAAGGAGACAAGGATCAGCTGATCTAGGTCACCTGAACGCTGATCCCATTGAACACAGAGGGTTCACGGCGAAATCCTCATGTGCAACCTGGCCAGAGGAACCATCACAATAGCTGCTGCCATAAGGTCTAAGAGCCAGAGGAAAGTTCTGGCTAAAACATGCGGACTCTGAGCCACCTCCTGGGCCTGGGCAATAAGGCGGTCCACCCTGTCTTGAGGAAGGAAAGCCTTGCCCTGAGTAGAGTCCAGGACTGCCCTTATGCATCGTTATCTCTGAAAAGGGGTTGGCACTGACTTGGGTTGATTAACTATGATGCCCAAGGAGTGAAACAACAGCAGGGTGCACTCCAGGGTGAACAACAAGAGCTCTCTGGACTGGGCTTTCAGTAACCAGTTGTCCCGGAATGGGAACACATAGAGGGCCTCATGCCTCAGAAACAGATACATAGACTTTGACGGCAGATAAGGACCGCTTGGCCCACCTAATCTGCCCATTTCCCTACCTAGAGGATAAGCTGCAGATCCTATTTAACCAACGGCCTATTTCTTCCTACCCCCAGGGCCACTGCCACAGCTGCTAAGCACTTGGTAAAGACCACGTGGCACAGACGAAGAGCCAAAGGGAAATACTCTGAACTGGTAATGCTCCCCCTGGAACAGGAACCGCAGGTAACGTCTGTGAGGGGGCAAACCATTATATGGAGCTAGGCATCCCGCATATCCAGGGAGCATAGCCAGTCGCCCTGCTTGAGCAGTGGGAGAAGACCTTGAAAAGTGACCATCCGAAACTTTCTGTACTGGATAAAAAGATTCAGTTCCTTGAGGTCTAGAATTGGCCTCAAGTTCCCTGTTCTCTTTGGAACCAGGAAGAATCTGGAATAGAACCCCTTGTTTCTTTGCCGCCTGGAAACTGATTCTATGGCCTGTTTGCACAGCAAGGTGAGAACTTCTACCCTGAGTACATCTGTGTGGTCTGGAGGGTAAAACAGGGGGACTGGGGGAACATCTGGAGGCTGCTTTAGATGCTTCACAGCATGTCCCTGTTTGATTATCTGCAGGATCCAAGCATCTGTTGTGATGGTTCTCCATTGGGGCAAATGGAGGGAGAACCTGCCTCTGATCACCACCTCCTGACTCAAGGGAGGAGGAAGGTGGTCCTGCAAGGAGTCAGGCAGAGGCTGAACCAGCGGCAGGGGCTGGGTTGCCTGGCCAAGGGGCTGGCGGAGGAAGAGAGAGCAGGCAAGGTTGAGCTGGCTCTGCGTTTATCCTGAAACTTGCCTCCAGAACCCGACTTGTGGGAGGGCTTCTGAAAGGAGGACCATGGCCTACTCCTGGGCTATGTATGATGTAAGGAGTAGACAGACCAAATAGCCCTACCAGAAGCCTGCAGTTCATTAATAATGTTCTGTACATCTGGACCAAAAAGTTTGTGACCCACAAAAGGGGCATTTAACACCTTTTGTTGGACATCTTTGACAAAGCCAGAGACCCACAGCCAGGAGTGCCATCTAAGGCAAATACCAGAAGCAGCTGCCCTCGCTGTAGTGTCAACCATGTCATAGGTGGCTCTGAGGAGGTGCTTGCTATCATCTGAGGTCTGAAGTACCTTGAGAAGCTCCTGCTTGTGAGAACCCTCAGGAAGGGTCTGAGCAGTTGTTTTGCCCTTCCTCCATAGAGTATTTTGGTACTTAATAAGATGGGCAAAATAATTTGCAATCCAAAGGCCAAGAGTGGTTGAGGCGAAAGTCCTTTTGCCCCACAGATACAACCTTCTGGACTCCCGTTCAGGGGCAGGGAACTAAGGTGCTTAGGGACCTGAGTCCTGTCATGGGCAGCTTTAATGACCACAGAGTCAGTCTCAGGCTGGGCCACATAAAAGGGTAACCCTTGAGGTGCCTGATGAAGTTTGTCGGCCTTCCTAGGCATAGCTGGCACCATACTGGGTCTGCGCCAGGCTGCCATGGCTGCATCATTCAAGGCTGGCAGCAGAGGAGGAATAATCTTAGATAGAGACTCGGAGATCTCCAAGAAGTCCTCCACATTCCTCCTGGTTTCATCCTCCTCCCCAATTTGGAACCTCATAGTGAAGGAGAGCTGCTTCACGACACTGAAGAAGGAGGGGTCCTCAGTGGGGGACCTGGGAGTGTGCTTACAGACTCCTCACTCACAAAGGAGATAGTGGACCTATCAGCGGTTTCCACATCGACTTCCTCCTCATCCTCCTCCTCTTCCTCAGGGAGGAGACAATCAGGATGGTACTCCTCATCGTTGGATTGCTCTGGGGCAGGGACTGATGAAAGTCACGCTAACGACTCCATAGGGGGCGCAAGATGTGCGGGCCTAGCGGGCGCCACCGCTGAAACAGCCGAAGAAGGCATGGGCGATGATAGCCAGGACCGTGTAGCTAGCTGTTGGATAAGAGAAGTTGTAATGGAGGTTAGAATGGTAATAAGGTACACGGTAAGCAAGGGAACCATCATCGACACTGGCATCGATGGAGGGAGCATGAGGCCCTGGTCTGACAAAGAACCGCTAACTAAAGAGGTAGCGGATAGGCCCGACACTGACAGACCTCAAGGCTCAAGAGGTCTTGATGGCAGGGCAGGATCCAACGGCCCTTTCACAGCCCTATGACAGGTGGGAGAAGAGTCCACCATGGGGGGCCTGGAAGATGCAGAGGCCTGTACAGGGAGAGACACCAATGCTGAAGCTGTTGAAGGGGCAATCCCTGGAGAAGAAGGGGAAGAATCCAGCAGGAACCGGGATCACAAAAGTGGGGGAGTAGTCCTTGGGCCTCTCCTTACCCCATCGAGAATGTTATCTGTCCCTGTCCTGGTGACTGGGCGGAGGGGGTCGCTGAAGACCCCTGCTCTCTGCTGGCTACCTGTTGCTCCATGAGGAACTTCTGCAGGGCTTTCTTTTGTCGTCGCCGGGTGATAAGGTTGAGTTTCTGGAAGGATTCACAGGCTAGGACATCATGGTTAGGCCCAAGACAGCAGACACAGAACTGGTGTTCGTCGGTGGAAGAAATCTTCTTTCCACAGCGGCAGCAACAGAAAACACATGTCGGAGTAGTTCTCGACATACAAAGGAGAAAAGAATCACTTTCAAATAAAAGTGATCTGATGACAAAGAAAATAAAAGGTAAGTAAATTTTGGCGTTCGAACTGAGCAACGAAGCTTACGCAAAGCCCGTGTGTGAATGGTCAACTGCAGGAAAGTACTGAGTAGAGAGCAGGGCCGCCCATGCTTTTCTAGGGTGAGTGACAGAGTCTGACGTTGGTGTGTAGACTGCTGGAGAAAAGCTTCTGTGGGATCCTATTGCCTGATGGCTAAGTTCTAAGGTGTGACCTGATGACAGCGATATCCCCAAAGAGGAATGTGCAAATCCCTCCAGCTGTGGCAGGATGATTCGGATGGCCCTTCACAGACCCTACTCTGCCTACTGGGCTCAGGGCAGGCTCGACCTAGTGAGACTTTCAGAAGGGGAACTGGGTTACCCCCCCCCCCGGCCCCACCACAGGGGAAAATCTGTGGGAATCCGAGCCAGGCTAGTGTAAGTCCCAGAGATAGGGGGTGATGGGGTTGGGGGTGCAATCAGCAGAGTGAGGGCCAGACAGTGAGCAGGAGAAAAAAAAAACAAACAAAAAAAAAAACACAGAAGCAATCCTGGACAGGCTTGAGTTGCAAGATGAAAAAATCGTAGCAGACACTGCAACAACAGCTGACGCTATGTTAATACAGGCACTCTCGGTCACAACAAAACTGGTACAGGAAAATGCCTCTCTCAGATACAGAATGGAGGCACTGGAGAATGCCAATCAAGCCCTAAATCTTAGAACAGTCAAACTGCAGGAACGAACAGAGGGACATCTCCACACTTTTCTTGTTAACTGGCTCCCGGCATCGCTTCACCAGTGAGAGGAGGAAACTGATCAGCCGAATATTAAAAAGCACACCACATCACAACTCGGAAGGCTGGCAATATAACTAATGCACCAAGAACCATTCTGGATGTCACCAAAGGGGCTGAAGTGTGTGACGATACTGAAAGCAGCTAGGACACACCAACCCATAATGCAAGCAGACAGATGGGTGCATATCTTTCCAGACCTGTCATTCACCACTAGAGCTCAAAGGAAGGTCTTTAATGGGGGGCACAGCAGCAACTGAGATGACCTGGGGAGATCCAATTCCTTGTGATGCCAGCAAGGCTACACATACCATATGAGGAAAGAAATTTGAGTTTTCTAACCTGCAAAATATGGGAAAATGGATAATCAAGAGAGCTGCAGAGTTTGGAGCAAGCAACATGGAAGAGAATGAAGAATCTGATGGTTGACAAGATCAAATAAGTACTTTGATGTGGTGGGACTTATAGGCTTCCTAAACGCATTCTTTTCATGAGATGCTATAGTTATAGGGAGATTACGGTGTGTATTAGGTATTTACCTAAAATGGCGTCAGCTGCATGGTCAGAAAAACAATATTTTCACTTTCCCGGTGTGACAGCGTTGAATAAGGCCCTGTCCCATTTGTTATGCAGAAAGAGTTAAATGCAAGGATCTGTTCTATCCTCCCCATTTCTGTCTCTGACTGTCTGGCTGTGCAACCAAATGTTCTTGTGAGACTGAGGAACTGATCACTCGGATGGTCTCACGATTCTCCGCCTCTCACTATCTCTCTACCTTCACTTGTTATTTCTGTCTCTTCTTCCCCCTTGCATATCTGCGGTTATAAAAATATATGTCAATCTTTGTATGAAACTGTAAGTGATACTGGGATCCCTTTATTTGAAACTATATACAGTTATACTGTTGAAATGATCTCAAAAAGCTTTTGGGAATTTAGGGGGTTAACTTGAGATGTAGTTTGAGCTCCTCTCAGGCTTGTTTACAGACTCTTTTGCAGAGCTGTTAGCAGATGGCCTGCTTGGGACACTGTTGTATTTGCAAGACAGTTCTGCAAAGAAACTGACAAGAACTCTGATACATTTTGAGAGAAACAGAATGTCTCCTTAACGAGCTCAAGATGAAGTTAATTGTCAGGCAAAGACTTATAAAAAGAGCAGCAATATTTTTGCTAGAGACTTATTGGAAACTGGAAAGAAACCCTCAGATGAGGGACTTTTGTTTTCTCTGATTGCACTGCCTTTGTAAATAGTTACACTGAACAATTTTTATTTTGCTGTTACTGATAATAACACGTCACTTGTGAATTTTATAACTGCTCCTGGTTTTCCTATGCTTCCTGACCTGGGCCTCGATGACACCTGGGATGTTCTGCCCCATGTCTATATGAACTGCATGTATTTCCAGGACTTTCAGGCTAATGACTACTAGAGGGGTAAGAGTAACCATGACTGGAATGCTGGACTTTTCAAGTTTATAAGACTTTTTAAGTTTATAGAAACACAGAAGTTGACAGCAGATAAGAACCGCAAGGCCCATCCAGTCTGCCCATTTCTTTTTCTACCTTATGAATGTGCCATTGGCCTTTGCTCTGTCAATGGCCTATCTATTCATACTCATCTGTATTGTTCCCTTATGCCTATCCCATGCCTGACTGAAGCCCTGCACTGTATTCATATCCACCACTTCCTGAGGTAGGCCGTTCCATGCATCCACCACCCCTTCTGTGAAAAAGAACTTCCTCACATTACACCTTAATCGGCCTCCTTCTAATCTCATGCTGTGTCCTCTTGTCCTGCTATTTTTCTTATATTGAAACATGTTAGACTCTTTCACCTTGTTAATGCCCTTAAGGTGTTTGAATGTTTCAATCACATCATCTCTCTCCCTCCTTTGCTCTAGGGTATACATATTGGGCTCAGTTAATCTGTCCTCATATGTTTTCTGATGCAGTCCCTGCACCATTTTGGTTGCCCTTCTTGGGACTGCCTCAATTTGGTTACTGTCCTTGTGAAGGTGTGGCCTCCAGTACTGCACGCAGTACTCCAGATGGGGCCTAACCAGTGTCTTGTAAAGAGGGATTATTACCTCCCTCTTCCGACTTGTGATACCCCTACTAATACACCCCAAGATCCCTCTAGCCTTACCTACTGCTTTAGTGGTCTACTTGGATGATTTCAGGTCATCGGCAATGATGACGCCCAGGTCTCTTTCTTCCCTTGTGACTGCCAGCAACTCCCCTCCCAGCCTATAGGTGGCTTCAGGGTTTCTCTTCCCTATGTGCATGATCTTGCACTTCTTTGCGTTAAATCCCAGTTGCCTCTCTTCTGACCACTTTGCTAGATTATCCAGATCTCTTCTCATTCTGCCCACCCCATCTGGATCATCTACTCTGATGCAGATCTTGGTGTCATCTGCAAACAGACACATCTTACCCTCCAGTCCATCTGCAATGTCACTGATGAAGACATTGAAGAGGACTGGCCCCAGAACTGATCCCTTAGGTACTCTACTTGTAACTTGCATCTCTTCTCACTGTATACCATTTACCACCACACTCTGTTTTCTGCCCGTCAACCAGTTTGCCACCCAGTTGACTGTCTGACCCACCCCAAGCCTACCCAGCTTATTAATCAATCTTCTATGTGGAACAGTATAGAAAGCTTTGCTGAAGTCAAGGTAGGTAACATCAACTGCTCCCCCTTGGTCCACCACTCTGGTTACCCAGTCAAAGAAATCTATGAGATTAGTTTGACAGGACCTTCCTTTTGTAAACCCACGCTGTCTTGGATCCTGTGCTCCTATGGATTTCAGGTGTTGCACTATCCTTTCCTTAAGGAGTGTCTCCATAGTCTTGCCCACTACTGAGGTAAGACTGACTGGTCTGTAGTTCCCTTCCTCCTCCCTGCTACCACTCTTGTGGAGCGGGATCACATGAGCCCTTCTCCAGTCTTCTGGGACCTCTCCTGTGCTCAGACACTCACTAAACAGTTCTGATAATGGCTCTGCCAGTTCCACCCTTAGCTCCTTTAGTACCCTGGGAAGTATGCCATCAGATCCCATTGCCTTGTCCACCCTGAGCTTATCGAGCTCTTGTAGGACCCTTTCTTTTCTGAGGGGACTAGTGCACACCTCCCTCTCCCCTGTGTACATGGTGCTGAGCTGTGGGCCCTGCCCTACCTTCTCTTCATTAAATACTGAGCAGAAGTATCTATTTAGGATAGATGCTTTTACATGATCCTCCTCCTCACACGCCCCCTTATCCCCTTTGATCTTAGCAATACCCCCTCTGGACTTTCTCCTTTCACTAATGTACCTATAGAAAGTCTTGTCATTTTCTTTTACTGTTCGTGCTAGTGTTTCCTCGGTTTGTGCCTTTGCCTGCCTTACTGCCTTCCCTGCTTCCCTTAGGGAAGTTTGGTATGCCTCCCTATCTTCATCCTGCTGCATTCCCTTATATTTCCTGAAGGCCAGCCTTTTGGCTCTGACCTTTTCTGCTACTGTGAGAACCAAAGTGGTTTCCTTTTTCTTTTGCACTTCCTTTTCTCACTAACACAATGGGATGTTGCTTCAAGTATTACATCTTTAATGCTTGCTCACTTTGCCTGTAGGTTATAGGTTCAAAGTTTAACAAAGTTTCTGGACTTTCTGCATTATAAGTGGCTTAGCCCATGGTTGCACTGCCATATGTTCATACAAATCTATGTCTGAGTAAGCAGCGAGACTGTGAGGAGTGCTTAAAAAGATGAGTATTTATCCTTGGCTAGTACGAAGATTTAACAGTCAGTTAACTGTAGATCCAACCTGGCTTGCCAGGACAGCGGTAGTGTTACCGCTTGCAACACTGACAAGCTGGGTTCGGGAACGAGCCTGGGACATCAAAGGGCCAGCCCGGGAAGGGGGGGGGTGGTAGGATGAGCATCCACAGGACTGCTCTCCTCCTCCTCCAGAGTAGAGGCAAGGTTGGGTGGGCTGTGGTTCGCGGTATAAGTGTGACTCCCAGCAGAGGCTGGAAGTACATGGCCAGCCCGGGACCATGCAGTTGAGAGGAGATGCTGGTGGATATCTGTAGGGCGCTTGTGGGATCATGTACACCTCATGCTGATGTCACTGCACGTCAGCGTCTCAATTGGCAACTTAAGCAGAAAACCCTTGAAGCAGCTGTACAAAAATGTCAGAGCCCTTGCAAGTGCCACTTCTAGCCCTCTCTGGGGGATGTCAGGGAAACCAAATTAGCATCTTGCCCCCCCCCCCCGGGGTCAGGAGCCCCCCCATGCAGGACAAGCTACAGTCTCCCAGATTCCCCAGGTAGGTCCCTGGAGCTGGTACAGCACAGAGGAAAACCTGAAAGGGGCACACTGGCAGATATAAAAAAAACACAACTATATAGATCCAGTTGTATGCTACTATGGTGATAGCTCCAATATTGTAAAGCAGTAGCATATTTAGAATTACCAGTGTACAATTATGTATATGTTTTGGGTATACCACCAAGTGATGTATCAACTCGGTGCAAGACGATGAAACCTAATTTGAAATTTGTGTTTGCAACCCTTAATTGTTATGGGCTGTATGAATGAATGATGATGTCTGGCACTACTGTCAACAATTTAACTGTTTTCTTACAAAGCAATAAAATATGTGTTAAACAAGACAAAAGCACACTGGAGATATTAGACTTCACCTGAGGCCCCAGTTTACACTAATACTGAAAAATGTAAAAAATAAGTTCCATTTAAAAAAAAAAATACAAAAATCTTTGTTTAATAATAAATAGCATTATGGCACTGCAGTGGTTGGGCTACATTCTTTTATCTAACCCTAGGGGCATACACTTGTTGAGTTAGATTATTTCACAGTAAACTCCTAGCCAAGTCTTAATGCTTAACAGTATTTGGTTTGAACAATTCCCCGCTCAATTTAATATTCATTATTCTGTGGGGTTTCATTTTACGCTTAAAGTTTAAGAGAAAAATAATTATTAATATGTATCTAATTTGCTGCTATCTGCTGAGCAGAAACAACGAAAAAGACAGTCTCATAATAAGAGTACAAAGTATCTCTTGGAAAATAATGTTTCTATTTGGATTTTCTCAAATGCCACCCTACAAGACCTACTCACAGATGTTTAAAACAGGGTTCCCTAGATCATATTACAAAGACCACTTTCATGTCAACCAATTAGTGCTTCCCTTAACTAGTAGCTCAGTGGAAGCTGAAAGCACAGATTTAATGGTAGTAACATATCCCTTTGTTCTTTGATGCCACTGAGATATGGCAGCAGCTGATAAAGACACCCACGATATTCACAACTAAAGCCGCCAATGTCCTCAGGTCATTTCTGATTAAAAGTATAAAAGGCTAAAAAATGGCAGGGAAATCAAAATGGTTCAAAAAATTATAGCACATTTGTAAAATCCTTCTTGATATAATGCTGTCCCTTTAAATAAAAGGCCTTCAGATCGACACATCTTTGTTTGGGGGGTGGGGGTGACATAGCTCATGATTGTTTTTCTTAGATTTATTTTAAAGGATACCTAAACAATAAAAAATGGCGGTGGCCCATTAAAAAAATCCATCCAAGGATGCAGTAATGGTAAATCAGCCCCACTGTCAACGTTGGATATTTACATAAAAAATGACTGTTTTAGGCTGTCTGTTGGCAATGCACTGCTATACCAGAGACCCAGGTTTGGAAGCAGACCTACAACACATGGGGAGAGGGGGTGGCCAGAGCAGGAAGACAGCAAATCCTAGCCCGGAAAGGGAGAGGGTGTCTTTTGTTCCCACTGCAACTCCTCTGGTGGGCCAAGTCACCCCCCCCCCCCAATGTCTCACAGTGGCATCTGAGACCAATGATGAGCTGCTGATACCCTCTGGTGGGTAGACAGTGGGAGCCAGAAAACCAGCGGTGAAAATGCTTACCTGCTGTCAGAAGGATGGCAACTGGACATCTGGGGCCGCACCATGCAGCCTACTGCTGGTCTGCATCCTAAAACATGAGGAGGGTGACGACAGTCCTTCCCCAGGGGCTTACCACAGGAGCTGACCTGTGGGAAACTTGCAATGGCCAGGATAGTGGCAGTTAGGGCTGGGTGGTTGCTTGGTGGTACATGTGGCTAAGACAGGGATAAAAATCTACACAGGAAAAAAAAAACACAGATATTTATGACATTTGGTCAAATTAAAACTATGTAAACAAATGCTCTCATCTTCAAAACTCATTCCCTGATCACTTCAAAAAATGGCACAGGACATCACTGGCTATGATGTCAGAAGAATATTCCTGATCTATTATACTCTACCTACTGTAGTTTTTATATTTTGGCAACTACAACTCGATCATATAATTGCAGCATATTAATTGATATTTAACTTGTGTGGTAGATTTTTAATCACATAAGTTAAGGATCGTGTAGGGAAAGACACAAGGACACTTGATGGAACACTGGTGCTAGAGGCTATGAAGAGTGAAAAAAGGGCCAGCATTCAAGTCCTTCAGAATGAAGTCACTTCACTGCTGAAGATGAGCTCAAAAATAATTTATTAAAGGTATGAAGTACAGCATGGCAATAAGTGCCAATGAAGCCCAACATTACATACCCGCCTATTGCAAGGCACTTTCTAAACAGTGGACAATCCCTACTGTTAGCAGCATTACATACACTTTATCTTAAAGCTACAGGATGCTTAGTAATTACAAGAGATTGTCCTTCAAGAGCCTCAAGAAGAGCTTTTAGAAACATAGAATTTGATGGCAGATAAGGACCGCTTGGCCCACCCAGTCTGCCCATTTCTCTACCTGATGGATAAGCTGCAGATCCTAGTTAACCAGCAGCCTACTTCTTCCTACCCCAACCCCCTAGAATTCCTTATGACTGTCCCATGCATGCTTGAATTCCACCACTGTTTTTGACTCCACAACCTCCTCTGGAAGGCTGTTCCATACATCCACAACCCTCTCTGTGAAAAAATACTTCCTTAAATTACCTCTGAGCCGCCCCCCCTTCTATCTTCAAATTGTGCCCCCTTGTTCTTGCACACCTCTTTTTTTGAAAGATGCTACCCTCTTGGACTTTGTTGATTCCCTTGAGGTACTTGAAAGTTTCTATCATGTCCCCCCTCTCCCTCCTTTCCTCGAGGCTATACATATTAAGCTCCTTTAGTCTCTCTTCATATGTCTTCCAGTGCAGACCCTGAACCACTTTAGTTGCCCTCCTCTGGACAGCTTCCATCCTGTCTATGTCTTTGCGGAGATTGGGTCTCCAGAACTGCACGCAGTACTCCAGATGTGGTCTCACCAGCTGTCTGTACAGAGGGATAATAACTTCTTGTTTCCTGCTGGTGATGCCTCTCCCTATACATCCCAGTATCCCCCCAGCCCTCCTTGCTGCCCTCTCACATTGCTTGCCCACCTTTAGGTCATCTGATATGACTACCCCAGGTCCCTTTCCATTTTGTTGTTGTTAGTATCTCACCCCCATTGTGTACTCTTCCCTGGGTTTTTGTTTCCCAGGTGCATTACCTGCACTTCTTAGCATTGAATCTAAGCTGCCATACATTTGGCCATTCCTCTAACCTTGCCAAGTCCTTCTCATCCTTTCCACCCCACCTTGTACATCAACTCTGTTGCAGATCTTTGTGTCATCTGCAAAGAGACCTACTTTCCTTCAGTCCCTCTGCAATGTCACTTATAAAGACATTGAAGAGGACCGATCTAATACTGAACCCTGTGGTACCCCTGCTAACCCCCTTTTTCAGAGTGGACTCCATTTACTATTACTCTCTGTGTCCTATTCTCTAGCCAATTCTTTACCCAGGCTGTTATCTTGGGACCCACTCCCCAGGCTGGCTACCTTGTATATTAATCTTTTGTGTGGGACTGTGTCAAATGCCTTGCTAAAGTCTAGGTAGGCCATGTCCACAGCCCCTCCCTGATCTACTACTTTGGTCACCCAGCCAAAGAAATCTATCAGATTTGTCTGGCATGATCTTCCCGCTGTGAATCCATGCTGCCTTGGGTCCTGTGCCCCTCTGGCCTCTAGGTACTCGACAATTCTTTCCTTCATACTATCTGGATACAAAACAGCTTACAGTTCTCATAAGCTCTACATTCCTTTTCCACATCGATATATAGATGCACAGAAACTGTCAGCAGACAATGACCGCTAGGCCCATCTAGTCTGCTCGTAAGCCCTATTACCTGTATGCAGTCACTGACCCTAAGTGATCAATTAATTATTACTGAGGTCACATTCATGAAAACAGGATCCTTGTTCCTTAAAAAGTCATCAGTTCACATTGCCTAAACCTGATGTTGTAACACTTTGCTTGTGACAGCATAGTTATTCCCATGGCAACATACTGTAACATCACAACACAGAATTATGAATTCAAGCAGGGAATAAGCTGCCGGGGCAGATGATCTCTAAGGGATAAAGGGCCTGTTTTTGTGGAACTGCCTCAGAAATAAATGATGGTAAGAGAGGAAGCATCTTATATAGTGGTCTGAGAGTTTTCCTGAGTGGGATCAAGATGGCGGCTGCGCTGGGCTGACCGTCAGTGGTAGCAGGAGTTATGCGTTAGTCACACTTTATTTTATTTTTATGTCATTTTTCATTATTTACTTTCTCAATTCTCTTTTCATTTGTTTGCGAGACGTGTTAGCTTTTAAAATTTAGGAGTAGGTAGAATATTCAGTCAGTTAGTAGCATTTTTGGGTTAGAGAGTCAGGGGTCGGAAACTGCCACTGCTCTGCACTTTTGGGTTAGAGAGCTGAGGGTCAGAAACTACCCCATTCATTTCACTTCTAACAAGCCGTTTTAACTGGTGTTGCAACCGTGTCATATTGGCTGTTTTTGATTCCAGTGGACTCGCTTGTCATCCTGCTCTTTACTTGTTCCGTTGTTCTCCAGCTTGGGTCCGTTCTACTTTGGAGCCTCCAGTGTTTTTGACTGTGGATGGTGGATCCTTGTAATCCCGGAGGCTGCTGAGGCTGTTGAAAATTAAAGACGTCTGGAAGTGTTACAGGTTTTTTGGCTGCAGTAAATCCTTTGCTGCCTTTCCTCTGTTCCCTTTTTTCAGTCGATTTGAAGTCTTGGCTGCTGATCCTCTATGGATTGCTATCTGAGGGACCCACCACATACTGCTGTCAGGTTTGTGCCAAACATCCCCCCAATGGCAGTTACCAGTTCCTAGTCCTCTGAGAGGGGTTTAGTGCCGTTGCTGGAGGGTCACTGCCACAAACCCCTTTTTCAGTCCCTGGCCTTGCATGCCGAAGGGTTAGCATTTTCCAACACTGCTGCTGGAGGTTTGCTGGGCTCCAGGGCTGCCGCCTGTGGTGGGCTAACGGTTGTTTACTTCAGTAGCAGCTTTCTGCAGTCCCATTACTGTTGTTGCGAGCCCGGTGGTAGAGGAAGTGTACCCGGCTTTCTGTGGATTAACATCAGGAAAGTTGTGGACTGCATCCGAAGAGTGGCGAGGAACGTTTTCAGTGGGACCTCTGTTTTACTACTAACAGGTTTGAATGGACTGATTATGGAGCCCTGAGTACTACTGGACTCTGTATTAACTTTATTTGTCCATATAAACTCTGTTTGCTTCTGTCAGTTCTCTTGTGGTAGTGAGAGTGCCACAAGTACCACAAAGCTTTGTGCTGGTTTATTTTTGGAACAAAACATTATAACTTTCCTCATTTAACAGCTTGGGGTAAGGGGAGGTGAGAGCTCCTGCAGCCCCTTTCTGACTTTTCATCTATGAACTGTGGCTTTTGTGACCCCTGGACTTAATTTATTTGCTTATTTTGTTTTTTTGGATTCTGGGATTTATTGTGGTGGGGTGGGTTAACATTATTATTGGGAAAGGGTTTACAGTGGCTGGGTGGTTAATATTATTATTTGGGGATGGGTTTATAGGGACTGGACTGGACATGTGTGTATGTATGTTTGAGTGTTACAGCATAGTTTTTTTATTATTTTATTTTATTTGGTTGGATTATCTGTAGTGTATTTATTTTCCTATCTGCCGCTGCAGGATTTTAGCCATGTGTTGACTGAACACTTGGACAGTCAGGTACTACTCACCCATCTGGCTCAGGGACATCTGCCCTTCTGACGGTCCCTCTGTGCCTGCAGAAGTATATGACCATTGCCGTGCGTTAGGGATGGCACGGAGGAAAAAGCGATGGAGGGAAACTGGACCTGGAGGGATAGTGGAGCGGGGTGGGCGGATTGGGGTGGTGGGGACTAAAAGACACCCTGGGGGAAAATGGGTTCTAGAAAGGGGCTCCCCTTGCCTGGTTCCCATACTCAAGGGTTCCACTTTTTATAGGCAGATTGCTCAATCAGCCTCGCCTACCTGTCTGACCAGAGTGGTGTTGTGCAATGCCAGGTCTATTAAAAACAAGGCAGCAATTATTGCTGATCTTGTTGGTTCAGCTGACCTGGCATGCATCACTGAGACTTGGCTGGATGAAAATGCTGGCCCAATTCTGGAAGCAGCAATTCCTGCTGGGTACTCAGTGATACACCGCTCCAGAGAGAACCATTGGGGCGGGGGTGTATCCATCCGTTTTAAATCGGAAATGGGCCTTGTGGATGTCCCAGTGGGAGTGACCAAGTGCTTTGAGTGTATCATGGGGGCAGGTGTAAGCTGCAGAATACTTGTCATCTACCTTCCACTCGGAGGCGCAAAGGAGTTTCTGCAGGAAGTCGTGAACGTTATCGTCAATATGGTGTTGGAGATCCCCAGATGGAAAATTCTGGGAGATTTCAATGCCTGGGTTGACAATGAACTCTCACATTTCAGCCAGGATGTCCTCCAAATTATGACCTCGTTGGGCCTAACACAGGTGGTCACCTCTCCCACCAACTGTCAGGCTCACTCACTGGACTTGGTCTTCCTGCTGGGGATGGAGACTTCTGACCTGGTGGTGGAACCGGTCGGATTGTCTGATCATCACACTATAAGGTTCAGTTTCCAGGCTCCCCCTCATAGACCTGCCCCTGTGGAGATGGTTCGATATCGTCCTTTATGGGGCCTGACCCCTGATGGTCTTACGGTGGTACTGGACCCATCAGGTTTGCCAAGTGCTAGCAGTAATTCAGAGGAGTTGGTACTGGCCAATAATAAGGCGATTACAGTGGCTCTGGATTCCATAGTTCCTGTCTGTGTTCACCCCCTCACTCTCCGCCCTAAGTCCCCTTGGTTTGATGGGGCTCTTAAGGAGCTGAGATGTGTGGGGCGAAGGCTGGAGAGCGCTGTCAAAAATCCTGCCTGGAGGATGACAGACTTAGATTAACAGATCATTATAAATTCTATCAATCAGCAATCTCTCATAATAAGGCAAAAGTTCCTGTCCAAGGAGATTGCTGCTGCACAGAGTCGACCAGCTCAGCTCTTCCGGACTGTCTGTTTTGGTAGGTACTTTATTTTCTTTGTTAAACAGCTGAGTATACCTATTGCCTAATACTTTATAGTACATTGTATCTTTTTGCTCAGTCTCTGATTTTTCTCTTCTTTCTCCAATGTTTTAGAACTGTTTAGTTATTGTGGCAGAGGTGTGGTACTGTGTTCTTTCTTGTAGTTCAAGGTGCTTTTGGAACTGCTGATTTCTATTGGTTTAATGACTACATTTTTTTCTCTATTTTAAAAAGCTACATCAACTTGGTTTTGTTGTCACCTGTTTGTTGTTGCTAAGTAGCAGATGTTTTGCATTGTGCTCTGATTCTGTGATAGAATCTGTATTAGTAGAAGGTAGATTATTGTGATTGTAGTTACCTTTTGATGGTACGGATAAAGAGGTGAGATAAAGTGTATGTATTTTCAAATATTATAGAGGAACAGTGGCAGGATTTTTAGGACAGTAAATTAATAAAAGGAACTAGGAGAGCTTCAGTAGCAGACAAGTAGTGGAATAGCAGTATAATTGCAGTGTAATGTGGGGAGTGGTGCAATGCAGTGGCTGTGGGGCAGCCATATTCAGGCAGATCTTCTGGACACTGAGGTGCTGCCCTATCTGCATGCATCTTTCTGGACTGCGGGATGAGGTAGCCAGACTCAGGCGGGAGTAAACTGGGTCAGGGTACCATCACCCTATCCAGAGACCACTCAGTCCAATGCAGCTGCCTCAAAGGATGCAGAGAGCGAGGAGTACTTGGATGACAGTGGGCTCAGGGAGGTTAGACCAGTCAGGCAGAGCACATCCCAGATCCTATTCCACTCAAGAACTCATATGCCACACTGCCAAACAGGGACAACCAAATAGAGGTACCCAGAGAAATGGAAGGAAAGGATGTGGAGGTTAGCCAAGTGCAAAGATGGAGATTACGCCAGGAGGTGGATAGGCAGAATAGGGGCAAAATTCAGCAGAAGGGCAGACAGCAAGGTGAACCAGAGATAAAGGACAACCAAGGAAGGGGTTGGAGTAGAACAACGAAACAGTCTAGGGAGGTCAAATCATGGAAAGTCATGTGTGCAAATGCCAGGAGCCTTAGCAACAAGATGGAAGATCTGGCGGCTGTCATGGTGCAGTCAGACCTGGACATTGTGGCCATCACTGAAACCTGGTGTAATGATAACCACGACTGGGAGTTGGCCATACCTGGCTACAACATATTCAGAAGAGACAGGGCAGGCAGGAAAGGAGGAGGAGTGGCACTGTATGTGAAAAATGACATAAGGGCCACAGAGATCCAAGAGGAACAAAATGGGGGAGAGATACTGTGGGTTAAGCTGGAAAGGAAAATGGGGCCAGCCATCCGCGCAGGTGTGGTCTATAGACCACCAGCCCAGGAGGAAGAAACAGATAGGGAGCTGATGCTAGCCATCCAGAGGATGGCAGACAAGGATGAGGTAGTACTGGTTGGAGACTTCAATATTCCAGGCGTGGACTGGAGCATCCCAGCAGCAGCATCAACTAGGAGCAGATTTATCCTGGACTCCTTCAGGTGCCTTCCTCAAGCAACTGGTCATGGAACCAACTCGGCAGAAGGCAATACTGGACCTTGTGCTCACAAACAGGGACAGTGTGATGGGGGTAAGAGTGGGGGAGCACCTGGGGAACAGTGACCACCAGTCACTGGGGTTTGAAATCACAGAAAGAGCAGAACCAAACCACACAAAAACATGTATCCTGGATTTTAGGGGGGCAAACTTTGAGAAAATGAGGAGATGCTAGAAAGAGGCATTAAGGGAATGAGGCAGGAATCAGGGGTTGAGGAACAGTGGGAAGTATTTAAAATGGGGATTACAAGAGCAACAGAATTATGTATTAAGCAGGTTAGCAAGAGGAAAAGGAAGAGGAGACCATTATGGTTTCAAGAGGTAGCAAAGAAAGTGAAAGCCAAAAGATTGCATTCAGGCAATACAAAAGACACAGGCAGAAGGGGATAGGGAGAAGTACCAGGAGAAGCAAGGGAGGCAGGGAGGTCAGTAAGGAAGCCAAAGCTCAGACAGAAGAACACATTGCAAAATCAGTGGGTAGAGGGGACAAAACCTTTTACAGGTACATAAGTGAAAAGAAGGCAAAGGGAGGGATAGTGAGACTGAAGGGGGAGGATGGGGGCTGTGTGGAGGATGACAACAGTAAAGCTGACATATTGAACAGGTATTTCTGCTCAGTCTTTACTGAGGAAGAGGAGGGTAATGGGTCTGAATGGAGTACAAGGGTGAGAATGGTGAGAAATGGACACAAGTCCCTTTACAGAAAGGGTCCTGAAGGAACTGGAAGTAATAAGAGTTGATAAAGCAATGGGGCCAGATGGGGTGCACCCAGGGTCCTTAAGAACTAAGAGAGGTGATGGCTGAACCTCTTGCTATCCTGTTTAGCCGATCACTAGAAACAGGAGTACCCAAAGACTGGAGGATAGCAGATGTAGTCCCCTTATACAAAAGTGGGAACAAAGAGGCGGGGAACTACAGACCAGTCAGCCTCACCTCGGTAGTGGGAAGATCATGGAAGCACTACTGAAGGAGAGATTGGTGGAACATCTGGTTGTCAATGGACTACAGGACCCAAGGCAGCATGGTTTCACCAGGGAAGGTCATGTCAGACAAACCTCATTGAATTTTTGACTGGGTGACTAGGGAGGTGGATCAGGGAGGGCAGTGGACATGGCCTATCTGGACTTCAGCAAGGCCTTTGACACTGTGCCACATAGAAGACTATTGCACACACTGGGAATATGGGTGTGGGCAGGACAGTAGTGCGGTGGGTAGGTAACTGGCTGGGCAGCAGGACACAGAGGGTGGTGGTAAATGGCTGTCACTCCACAGAGGGAAGAGTGACCAGTGGGGTACCACAGGGATCAGTGCTGGGACCGGTACTATTCAATATCTTCATCAGTGACATTCGCTGGGACCAAGAAGGCAGAATTTCACTGTTCGCTGATGATACAAAGCTCTGTAACAGAGTAGACACACCAGAGGGTGTAGACAGAATGAGAAGGACCTGCAGAAACTTGAAGAATGGTCAGGGTTTTGGCAGTTGAAATTCAATGCAAGGAAGTGCAAGATAATGCATATGGGGCACAAAAACCTGGCACAATATATCAGTTGGGGGTGAGGATATAGCATGCACCAAGCAGGAAAGGGATCTTGGAGTTATCATCTCTGATGACCTCAAGGCAGAAACAGTGTGACAAGGCAGCAGGTAAAGCAAATAGGATGCTGGGATGCATAGGCAGGGGCATCACCAGCAGGAAAAGGGAGGTCATAATTCCACTATACAAGACACTAGTGAGGCGCACCTGGAGTACACTGTGCAGTTCTGGAGACCTTACCTACGTAGGACATAGACAGGGTAGAGAAGGTTCAGAGGAGGGCAACAAAGATGGTGCATGGATTGCATCACAAGTCCTATGAGGATAGGTTGAAGGCACTGAACATGTACTCCCTGGAGGAGGGAGGAGAGAGGGATATGATAGAGACATACAAGTATCTTACAGGGAGGAACAGGGTGCAGGAATGCACTATTTTTAAGCGAAAAAGATGTTCCAGGACTAGAGGCATGGGATGAAGTTGGAGGAGGGCGATTCAGAGAAGCGTGAGGAAGAATTTCTTCACAGAGCGGGTGGTGGACAAGTGGAACACCCTGCCAGAGGAAGTGGTGGGGGCTGAAACAATCACAGGATTTAAGAATGCATGGGATAGACATAAAGGAATTCTGGAGGTCAGGGGTAAGGGGCAACAGACTTCCTGGAAAACATAAACTGAACTTACAAACTTAAATGGGCAGACTGGGTGGGCCATAGGCCCTTATCTGCTGACACTGTCTATGTATCTATGTTGATAGACTGTGCAATCCAGCCTGTCTTCAGTCCCAGAGAGCCTTTTCACAGGAGAAATGTGATGAGTTTGCTTGATTCTTTGCAGATAAGGTTGCCACCATCAGGTCAGAGATCCATGTAGCCCCTTCCAATGGGCATCGGAGGGGTCAGCAGGAGGTTGCAGGTGCCCAGTTTGTCTGGTCAGATTTTGGCCAGCTAGAAATCGTAGACGTCGTATGGATCACCCAGAGTTTGCGCCCGACCTACTGTAGTTTGGACCTGGGCCCAACTCGCCTGTTAGTGAGGTGTGTTGAGGTCTTTGGCCTGGTCCTGGCTGAGATTGTCCGGTGTTCACTGGATACAGGGGTGTTCCCTGCCCCCCTGAAGGAGGTGGTAGTAATACCCCTCCTCAAGAAGACCTCCCCTGACCCGGACTGTCCAGCCAACTACAGACCAGTCTCAAACCTGCCCTTCATGGGCAAAGTTATCAAGAAGGTTGTTGCAGAGCAACTGGAGGCCCATTTAACTATCCACATTGTCTATGAACCTTTTCAGTCTGGATTTAGGAAGAGGCATAGCACTGAGATGGTGCTTGTCCAGGTACTTAATGATCTCTGAACTGCGAGAGATCAAGGAAGCCGCTCCATCTTGGCTCTCCTCAACCTTTCCACAACAACTGACACGGTGGACTATGGTGTGTTGTTAAGAGCACCTGCGGTTGTTCTGTGGGTTGTCTGGGACAGTCCTCAGATGGTTTCAATCATTTCTCAAGGGCAGGAGTCAGAGAGTGGTGTCCGGAAGTTTTTCCACAGCCCCCCTCCCTCTGCTCTGTGGGGTACCACAGGGCTGTATTCTTTCACCCATGTTGTCTGCTGTGTACATACGGCCATTGGGAGACATTATTAGACAGTATGGGCCGAGTTTTCACTGTTATGCAGATGACACTCAGCTCTACTTGTCTTTTGTGCCTGAAGAGGCTGGAGCCATCTCAGTATTCAACAACTGCCTCTCCGAGATCCAGGACTAGATGACAGCTAGCTGGCTAAAGCTGAATACAGACAAAACTGAGGTGCTGGTGGTGGACTCAGGTCATCGAGGCCTAGGCTTGGCTGCCGGTCAGCTGTCTGGACTTTGCTTTGGTGGACTTGAGTTGCCTGCCTTGGATCGGGTGCAGAACCTTGGTGTTGTGTTCGACAGCAGCCTGACTTTAAAATCCCAGGTGTCTGCTGTCGTGAAAAACCTCCTTCTACCACCTGAGGAACATCACTAGGGTTAAGCATCTTGTCCCTCCTGACGACCTTCCAGTATTGGTCCATGCCTCTGTGACCTCCCGCCTTGACTACTGCAGTGCCCTTTACCTATGGCTACTGGGAGTGGATATCTGCCACTTGCTGCTAATCCAGCATGCAGCTGCCAGGTTGCTGACCGGTCTACATAGATCCTGTCGTATTACACCTGTGCTCCGCGGCCTGCACTGGCTGCCAGACTTTTGGCGGATCACCTTCAAGGTCGGATTGCTGACTTATAAAGCCCTACACACGGGCAGGGACTGAGCTACCTGCAAGATCTCCTTGTCCCCTACTGCCTCCTATGGCCCCTCCACTCCTCCAACGAGGGACTGCTAGAGGTTCCCAGGGTTCAACTTAAGATCTCTGGTGCTCGCTCATTTGCTTTTGCAGCCCCTACCCTGTGGAATTCTACCTTGTCGGGTAAGGGAGTGCCTGATTGTTGAGAGCTTCAACTCAGCTCTTAAAACCCATCTTTTTAACCTTACTTTTTCAGAGCTTGATTAATTTGTAAGATGTATTTATTAGACTTTTATTCTGTTTTCTTATACTATGTCTTTACTTTATTTTAATCTTACTGTACAAGCGCTTTGGTCATGTTATGGAATTTCGCTTTTTTATAAAGATTGATTGAGAGAAGAGAAATCCATTGAAGGTAAATGAAATACAAATTCAACTATGTCTAAATATTATGTTTTGCAAAGTTTTTCTAGAGGCGTCAGTATCTCTTTAAATTGGCACATTAAGTATGTGTACATTTTCAACATACAAACATACAAAAATGCCAGCAGATACAGACCATAATGGTCCATCGAGTCTGCTCAAGTGTGCAGCTGCCATTCTAATCTACTGCAGCTGCCCCCCACCCCTTTCCCGTCCACCTGATTTATCCCCCCAGTCTACTCCCCCTCCCCACCTTCCCCTCAGTTTCGACCTTTCCTCTGACCCTGTTCCACCCTTTTTAAAACTGCCCACAGTTTTCAGCGATATCACCTTCTCTGGCAGTTCGTTCCACTTTACTACCATACTTTCTGTGAAATAGTGCCTTTTCATTTCCTTCTTGAATCTTCTCCCCTCCAATTTCAGACTGTGCCCCCTCGTGTTCCTCCCCCACCCAGTCTGAAAATGCCCTCAGTACTAACCCTATTCATGCCCTTTAAGTATATGAAAGTCTCAAATTATATCCCCTTTTTCCCCCTTCTATCCTCCAGGGGATACATGTTGAGCTCCCTCAATCTTTCCTCATGTGGCTTGTCCTCCAGGCCTAGGATTATCTTTGTTGCCCTATGCTGTACCCCCTCCAGTAGTTTGATGTCCTTCTTTAAATAGGGGCACCAGAACTGCACACAGTACTCCCAAGTATGGTCTCACCAGTGACCTGTACAATGGCAGGATGACTTCCTCTCTCCTAGAAGTGATTCCTCTGGTAATGCACCCCCGCATTTTATTAGCTTTGGCTGCCGTCTTCCTGCACTGCACAGAATTATTCATGTCCCCTGTGACTAGTACCCCCAGCCCCTTCTCCTCCTCTGAAGTGGATAACTGCACACTCCTCAGCCTGTAGCTATTCCCAGGGTTTCTGTGAGTGCCTCTGCCTGTCCCCCCCCCTTTTCTGCCTGCGCACCATCTCTCTTGATTGACAATCTCATCTTTACAGTTTCTTTTCTCCCTTATGTAACTGAGGAAATTATCTTCCTCTTCTCTGATCCCCTGTGCCAGCCTTAGCTCCCTTGAAGCACTGGCTGCCCTGACTACTCTACTCACCTCTCTGGACTTTGAGTACTCCTCCCTGTCCACCCTCGCAAGGACCTGTTATACCTGCTGAAGACAGTCCTCTTCTCCCTCACTTTCTCTGCTACCTCCTTGCATAGCCAGCTCCGCTTTGTGATCCTGAACATTTTACTTTGGGTCTTTGTACACGTGTTAGTGGTCTCCACCAGTCCCAAATTGATAATGGACCATTTCTAGTCAGCATCCATGTCTGGGCAGATTTTGTCAAGATGCCCTTCTGGTATGTCTCCCACCCTACCAAATTCTGCTCTTCTGAAGTCAACCACCTTTGTCTTGGTCCTGGCTGCCTCCTTACCTAAACTGAGGAAGAATCACACTGTGGGGTGGTTGCTCCCTGCTAGGAGGTCCTCCACCCGTATGTCCTGTACGTGCTCCCCATTCGTCAACACACAGTCCAGTATGTTACCTTCCCTGGTTGGCTCCACTACCCTCTAAATCAGGAAGCTCTCCTGGAAGGCCTCCAGGAAGACCAGTTCCCTGGCACTAGAGGTAGCCAGGTTCTCTAGTCAACCACCGGCAGACTGAAATCCCCCACTGTAACACTATTGCCCTTACCACTGAGTCTTCAAATTTGCTCCCCAGCTCCCTGTCAATTTCCTCACTTTCAGAGGGTGGCCTGTAAACTACACCAATAACCTCCCCCCTTGAGTTTTAGAGCTGTACCCATAAGGCTTCAGCCTGCCCTCCCAGTTGTATAATATCCCTTCCCTTAAAATAAGACAGCCCACCCCTTCCCCTTCTCTCTATCACTTCGGTACAACCTGTACCCAAGGATCACAAGGTCCCAGTCCTGGTATTGGGTGGCCCAAGTCTCAGTGATGGCTGCAATGTCCACCTCTCCTTCCGCCATCAGTGCATGCAGCTCCACTACCTTGTCTCCCAGACTCCCTGCATTCAGGGATACCATCCTCAAGCGTGACCCCTGGCCCCCTTCCCCCTCCTCTACCTCATCCCCTTTTCGAATTCCCCTCCCTCCACTCCTGACTAGTTGGGGGGTTTCAGACTGCCTCGCCTGGTGGTTCCGTTTACTGCCCACCCTTTCGCCTACCCCCTTACTTAGTTTCAATTTTAGTTGATATATATTCCTCCAGCTTATGCGTCAGGATCCCTGAGCCCTCCTTACTTAAATGCAGCCTATCTGGTGCATACATTTCCTTGTTCTCCCACATCCTTACCCCCCCCCCCCCCACACTCCATGGTCACATACCATTCCCCCAGCCACTTGTTTAATTTCTCAAGTCCGTGTTTTCTAGCCATTCTTGCCCTAGGTACTGGAAGAACCTCAGAGAATGCAACCAATTGCCCTACTTCACTGCAGAGCCTTCCAACTTCTCTGAACGTATCCTGCACCAATTTGACCCTACTCCTCTCCAGGTCGTTTGTACCCAGGTATACCACAATGTAAGGTTCATCACCATCCCTCCCCACACACTTAGGAATAAACTGTCCCACCATTCCTGCGGTCATGCCTGGCATACATTCCACCCATGTGTGACTTTTCCTTATGCCCTTGCCTCCCCATCTCACATCCTTCAGTATCAAGTCCCCCAGTATGATGACCCTCCACCCCACTGCCTGCTCTCCTCCAATGTACTTCCCATCCTTCTGTTCACAGTCCAGAGCCCCCTCTCCTCTTTCAATGCCCACCTCCCCCAATGTCCCACTTTTCCCGTTTTATCCCTCCCTTCAGCTTTCCCCCTTCCCCCCATGCCTCCTGTCCAGGCTAACTCCTTCCCCACCCCTACTACACCCCACCTGCTCACCCCTCTCCCTTTTTGTGTTGACTATCCCTCCTACTGCCCTAATACCCCCCTTGCTAATGCTACTGTGCCCCATCCTCTCTCCCTGCCACCCTGCTAGCCCCCTTGCTGTTGCTAGTGACCTTTACACTCACATCCTCCATGACCCCCCCCCAACTTGGCTCCCCCAAGGTGGCCAGCACTGAGAACCTATTCCTAGATTCCCTCCCCTTGTCCCAAGCTTCCCCTGTTGTCCTGCCCTGTAACTTCTTTCCATGATCTGTCACTGATCCCTTTCTCCCCCTGTTCTTTACCACCCTCCACATTTCCAACTCGGTTCCCCTTGGTCCTTGAGGAGTTGCTGTTTCTGGCCCCATTGGTCTCCCTCCATGTTTTACCCTCAATCCACCTGAAGTGCTGTCCAGCGGAGCCATTCTCTTGTCCCTTGTCCCCAGATGCTCCCCCAACCTCTCCAACCCCCTCTATTCAGTTCCCTTCTCAGCCATACAACCTCCTCCCTAAGTTGCCCAAGCACCTACACACCATGCAACCCCCTGCTCGCCACACATTCCTAAGAAAATGGCTTCCCTACACCCATTGTAGCTTACCATGTGTAAATTCACAAAATAACAACAGGGTTAACTCTGTTACTCCACCCTAGGATGGATTTTTTTTTATATGCCAACACCATTTTTAATTGTTTAGGTGTCCTTTAACTGCAACAGGAGCATGCATATAAATATTTTAATGCTACTTGAGCAGGGGTCGAAACAGGCACTAGCCCACTTACCAAATGCTGGTACATTTTTATCAGGCTAGTAAGATTTTCCTTTGACTAGTCCTGTGGTCTTGTACTGGAGAAGGTAACATTTCAATAAGTACACCAGCTGGGCCAGTGGAAAAGTCTGTTGAGCTACTGTATTTTCCCCAGTCACTAGCCTTGCAGGCTTGTGGCTGCAAAACAAGATTCTGACCCCTGCTTAAGTGCTTAATATTAATGGGAACAGCTTATATTAAAAACTAAAGGATTTCTGGGCTCCCCTGGTGGCCCAGCGGCTGCACTTTGCACTACTGTGCAAGTGACCAAAGTTCAGGAACGAGCTCACAATGCCGTGTAGGGTGCCAAGCCTGACTGCAGCAGCTACCGCTCAGCAGTGTGCTGCGGTTGAGAAGGATGACACTGCGCCACTGTACCACAGTGACCCCTGCAAAGGGCCAAGGGAGCCTGCTCCTCTACAGAACATCGTAGCATGTAGTGGAGGCGCTAGATGGCTATGCGCATGCAGGGGGAACACAGGGGAGGAGAGAAAAAGGTCTCCGTCAGATGATAGTCTGGGTTCCTGGTTCTCCTTGGGTCCGACTCTGGATCCTAACCAGTAATGTGAGCTGCCTTGAAAGGGGGAAGCAGTGGGAGGCACTGACTGGCATGGGTCCGGGGAGTCAACAAGCCTGATTAGGGTACATCCCCGGGACCAGGATATACACCTGGCAGAACATGACTGGAGAGAAATAATTAAAAGAAAAAAAAACTGAAGGATTTTAACTTTTGAACATAGTACACAAAACTGTTTCTATATTGTTATAAAACTGACAAAGTGAAATTTCTTAACCAATATTTAAAGACACTGATTAAAGAGGTTCCACTACTCACCTGAACATAACTGTTCTACTTTTGTGTAATTGAGCTGCAGAGAGTCATTGACCCATGCCAACATATCATGTCGGCTCAGGTTTTCACTGGTATCGGACGTGGAATACACATTTACTGCCATCCCCCAGCTGTGGAGAAAACAAATTCAATGCAAAGATTATGGTATTCTTCTATATAAAACAAACTGTGCATTAACATCCATTACTTTAATGTATTTCAATAGGAGCTCTGTTTTTACAAACTCCCAATTATCAGAATGAGTTTTAAGTCACCCAGCATGTAAAAATCAAGGCTGTACTGTACACTGAATTCAATGGAAATATTTTTCAAAACAGTTTCTTTTATTTCAGGTCACAAATGTTTTTACAAATGTAACAGAAGCCCGAAGTAGTGTGATCCACTACCACATCTTGAGCAGGGTTTGCATAACAACAGTGTCAAGAGGTTCAGTAGGTTGCATGCTCAACTTTGGGCTGGATGACAGGAAGGCCATGGGTTGACTTGGGCTAACACCCACTGCAGTGAAGCAAGGCGGGGGGTTACTGCACTGTTAAGGTACCGTCTTTCTGGTGAGACATTAAACCAAGGTCCATTATGCCAATTCTGGCAGTTCTCCAGGTGGAAGTTAAAGATCCCATGGCACTTATCATAAAAGACGGATAATTTTATTGAAAATCATGAGATAAAAGCCGGCCCAGTAGCACTGAGGGTTGAAGCGCTGGAAGCCACACCTCGCACTACGCCAGCGACCCAGGTTCGGGAGTGGACTTGGGTCACTGGGGGCTGGCAAGGGAGAGGAAGGATTGAGTGTCCCACTACTGTTCTCCTTCCTCTGGGAGGTGGGAGTGTGCATCACTCTGCAGTGGCACCTTGCGGAGGCCAGGGGGCACTGCAGACAATGACACCAGCATGGGATGGGCCCGTCAGGCGGTCAACACGTGAGGTGCAACACGCCACTGCACAACCGGCTCCGAGAAGAAAAAAGATGGCAAAAAATTGTGGGACGACCGTGGTGGCTGATGGCTGTGCCTTGCACCCTGGGACTCGTGGTCGCCTCCCAGGTGTCAGGACCCGGGTCCGGGGGACTCTGAGTGTGCGGCCTGCGTGGAGGAGGCGTGTCGCTGGCCAGATCTGGTCCAGGGTGTGGGTGCCGTCGGCCAGATGACTCATCACCGGCTCCGCAGCAGGGGAGGATAAACAGTGATATGCTGAAAAAAAAATAAAAATTGTGAGGTAATACAGAAATTTCGTTCATTATACAAAGTATCAAAGAAAATTCATTAAAGCATTTATAGTAATATATAATGGAATCACCTTTGTAATACCCATATACAGTTATCTCACAGCTTTATTCACAACAGAGCTCGGCACAGACAGTCTCTCTGATGCATATACTGTAGCTTTATAACTGCTGCATGTACATAGCTAACCAATATCTAGAGTGCAACACATTTTTGCCGAATACAAAAGGCACAGCGAGCTTGCCAAAAACAGTATTTACAACACGCCAAACATTTATGAAAGGTATTTTTTGTACATTTGCTCCATGATGCTAAAAAAAGACATAACATTACCAATTTTTTTTTTTTTTTTTACAATTCTCTGTATTTCCTCCTCACCGGAACTCTCTCGGGCCACTCAACTCTACCACCCCCTGTGACCCCTGCCTTCTTCAAGGACATTACTGTCACCTCGAGCTGGAGGGGGTAGAGCCCGGGGCGACCAAAGGGCAGAGGCAGGGATCCAGTGTTGGGCGTGTGGCAGTTGGCACTGTGAGTGCTGTCGCTTATCCGACAGGAGGGGCTTTTCATGTTTGTCCCTGAGTTCCCCTACACCCTCCCCAGAGCATGGCGTGCACTGACACCATGGCGCATGGCAACCCTGCCGGCGTCAGCCACGCTCGACCCATGTGCGCTTGGTCTGCTTTCTGTAATGCCTCCGATCACCGTCAGAGGCCGCCAGGATGCTGGACAGCCCAGAGCCCTCCCCCCGGGAGAGGAGAGCAGTCCATCAGACACTCAATCCTCTCCCTCCCCTGTATAGGATACTGGGAAAGAAAGTGCGTCTGTGTCCAAAGTGTATCATTAGGAGATTACCCTGGGCACATTCGCTCATCTACGCACTTGTGTTTTATGTGTTGTTTTAAACAGCCATTTTGCCATGGACTCCTAAACAACACACATCCCACATCTACCTATGTATACAGGTGTTACTTAAGTGCTCCAAAGCTTTATCTTCATCTCCCACTGGGCATTTGTGTAGTGCCTCAATTACCAAAAAATTATGGGCTAGTATATGTAATAGATAAACCACTCTGAGATGTGCGGTCGCACTTTGATATACACACGCCTTGGTGTGCATCAACTGCCCAAGGCGTGCGTATATTAGAGCGTGACCACACACCTCAGAGTGGTTTATCTATCCTATAAAATGTCAAAATTGTTTTGGAGGGGTGTAAAAGTGCAGTTGTGCGGTCGCGCTCTTATATACGCACGGTCATATGATGTGTTTTATACAATCAGAACACTGGATTTGTTGCTCATTTTATAAGTGTATATAACCGTTTCCTGGATGGGAGCTATACTGATGTCACCATAAGTTTCCACTTCCTGATTTTTACCATAGCCTGATGACTATATCCTGGAACTACAAGGGCTAAACAATTGTTTAATGCAGGAAAACCTCTCTACCAGTTTAACCACCATGGGACAATCCATTCCTCTATGAACGGTACCCACACCTTCACCTCGCCACGTAATACTGGGGTAAAGTTAATAGAAAAACATGACCACTGAGAAGCAAACAGGATTAACCATCTGAACCCCTCCATTCTGAACCCCTCCATACTGTTTACTCCTATACATCCATTCACTTCTAATGTAGTAGTAAAAATCTTTATTTTTTGACAGGATCAGTTGACACATACACCATTAGGACGAATCCCATTTACAAGGTTTTTCCTGTAACTTTGTTAAGAAATCTAGAGCATCTAAAATTACACACAAACAAATATACTGCACTGTACACATTCAACATTAAGGGACAAAAGACAAATAACATTCACCATACATTTCGTCAATTGTCATGTATTGTAAGTACGTATAATCTAATCAAAACATATACATCTTGTTGACAATTCTTGTTTTAATGCTGTATTACATTTTTTTTTCACTTTGGTTTGTGTTTTTAGTCTGTATCTTTAGCTCCATCCATGTTTTTATTGCAAAATATGTAAAGGTAATTTCTCCATATCTGGTTTTATGCACATTAATTTGGTAGTCCCTCAGTAGTTTACTTTTTCTTAGGTTATGGGAATGATTAGTTTTTTTCAATTTCTCATATAAGTAGGAAGGTTACATGGTGCTCATCGTCTTCCTAATTTAATTTACCCAGATCACTTTTTGTTCATTTCTTAATGTAAGCCAATTCAAATCCTCATAATGTTTGCAATAATGTGTCCATCTATTAGTTTGTAATGTGAACCTTGCCAACCGATTATATATGACCTCTACTTTCTTTAATTCGGTGGCACTTGCAAATCCGTAGATATGTAGGCCATAGTCAATAATCGGTACCAGCATCTGGTTCACTACTGACCTTCTCATTTTCTCATCTAAACAGTGTCTTGCTCGTCTTAGGGCTCCTAGTCTGCAGCTAACTTTGTTCACCATTTCATTTATGTGATAATCACATTTTTATCTACAATTCACCCAAATATCTGTACTCTAAAACCAGATTTTAACACTCTCCAGTTATAATTTCCAGTGCTAAGGGAATCTGTTTTGTTTTCGTACCGTTTGTGAACATCATAGATTTAGATTTTTTAATGTTAAGGATTTAATTTGAATTTACAAACCAGTTCTGGACTGCTGTAAAGTCCCTTTGTAAATCTAACTGCACTTGGGTTTGACTAAATCCTTCTTTGGTCAATAAGACTGTATCATCCACGTAGAGTTTGATTTCAGACTCTTTCACTACGCTTGTTACCTGGTTTGTGTATATTAAGAATAGTAGGGGCCCCAGTATGGACCCCTGGGGGACGCCTCTTGAAATCCCGACTTGTGTTGAAAAATCGTTCCCCACTACTGTCTGCTGTTTTCTCCTTGTCAGGTATGATTGAAACCAATGACAGGCTTCTTCTGATACTAACTGTTGTAGTCTGTTTATCAATCACCAATGTCTAATGGTGTTGAAAGCTTTTGACAAGTCCATAAACACTGTGCCAGACTTCCCCTTATCTAGGGGTTAAGCTGGCTGCCCCCAAATCCCTGAATACATAGAACTACATATTTTTGTTTCCAAATGTTCGGATACAGGGTACAAGGTGCTTACAAATAAAAACACAAATAGAATAATAGATAGGTAACTGTGTATTACAAGGCTATGATACCATCTGAAGGTTCTGGGGACAAGTGAACCTCGAGAGTGAAGCTTGGGAGGTTCCAACATACCTTCCGAACCTTGAGATAGTATTTTAGCCGCATAATCACAGTCCCCTATTTTTTATTTTTTGTAATATATGGATCCGAGCCTATTTGATTAACTCACTGGGTCCAGTAGCCGCCATATGGTGACGGAACCATCCATTGCTGAACCTGACCCAAAATGGCCCCTAGACCCAATGAGTTAAATGAAGCCCATTCGGACACTTTAAACTTAGCCGCAATGTGGCTTTCATTTGGCGGCTCCCGACGCTTCCTGCTGCGCTGCCCACTCCCACATGCTGCATATAAAGCCCCATGGAGCATTTTAACGCAGGAGGAGTGGCTTTACTGAATGGTGTTTTCATCTTGTTTGAGGTATTTTAATATCAGTTGTTCTGTCAGCTGTGGCGATGACCGGCTTTTACTGTACACAACAGCTACAGTAAAAGCCACCTTGTGGACAGCTGTGAAGAGTGTGCGTGCGGTGCGAAGAAGCAGCAGTCTCGTGCCACTGTGTTAGGAAATTCATCGATAGTATTACAGGATTTCATAATACTATTGATAAAAATCGAACGATAATATTATTGGCTCTCATAATACTACTGATGGATTTTATCGATGGTATTACGGGGAAAAAACTGTATGACTCAATGGTATTATTACGGATATCCATGTATTACAAGGTAGTAACACAGTTTTAAAAAAACTACCTTTTTAGTTTTAGACAGTATCCAGTTTTTCCATGTGAAGAGTTTAGACACTGCATTATTAATGCTGTAAGACCAGTTTATTATAGCAGAAACCAATAGCCTAAAGGATGCTCCCAATATTTTGACTGTGGAAGGGATAATGTTAATGCCAGCTAGTTCTTGCACTGATTCAAACTGATGTGTATACCCAATCACTGTTCCTGTGCTTTTATTGTAATTCATTCTTGAGCCTGACATACAGGAAAACTTACTTCCTGTACATGCTTAAGGCTGAATCTCCTAAGATAGTACACAAGTCGTCGGCATAAGCCAATGTCTTAAGCTCTGCCATATCAGGAGATAATTGAATACCTTTAATCTCAGTGTTATTTTGAATGACACAGTAAGGGATCTAGTGAAAATACATAAAGTTGGGGACTAAGGGGACACCCCTGTCTTACTCCTTGTTTAACCTGAATGGTTGAACCTTGAGCTGAGTTAATCAGAGGGATAATATTTGACCCTTCATACAGCAGAACAATCCATTCAACAAACAGTTCAAGAATTCCATGCTGACAGAGAATTTTTATTAAATATCCACAAGGAACATTACATGGTTGAAAGCCTTCTCCTGGTCAACTGACAGGAGAAAGCCTGATGCCACTCCCATTTGACTCTTTTCAAACAATTCTCTGAGTATCATAAGATTATCATATATAGATCTGTTTTTTTATTGCACACGTTTGAGAGTGAGCAACGGACTATTGGTGCAATAACTGCTAATCTATTCGCCAACATTTTTGAAAGTATCTTTTGGTCTTCATTCAACAGACATAGCAGCCTACAGTTGCTAATATCTGTCCTGTCACCCTTTTTAAATAAATATATCAATAATGCAGATGTCATAGAGACTGGAAGAGCTTTTTTTTGATAAGATACTGTAAAACTGGGCCAAAGAATACTGACAAGACCATATATACTTCAGGAGGCAGTCCATCTGTACCTGGAGCAATATCATGTCCTGAACTTTTTATTGCATTCTCTACTTCTAACTGAATTGGAGCTGTCACATCGGCAGCATCTTGTGCAGATATTGAAGGAATGCCTAAAGCAAACATAACCAAATGGTCCCACACCAATTCTTGCTGTTGCCCCAGCCGTATTAGAAACTTGAGTCGTCATTACTTTCACAATTTTTTCCCCAAGATGTTTCTACAGGGCCACCTAAGGGTGCAGCCAAGACATGCATCCACCTTGTGTTTACCCTCTCCTGGCAACAACTGAACTGATCCATGTGCTGGGTACTTCCTAGAGTGACAAACCTAAGTTTCATTCTAATGCTAATGCTCCATTATGCTATAGTGTATGGTGCAACGCGATTGTGTATGGAGATCCATACACCGTAAAAAGTCGTTCTGCTGCAGTAGTAACATCCATACTAACGCAGAACATCTTTTCATTCTGCGTTAGCATGGATGTCACAATGCATGCAACCCCATAAGCGCTTTTCACTGGTCAGTGGCAGGTGAAAGGTCACACATGTGAGCTGACCAGTGGGTGACTGTTGGTGAAGTGCAGGCAGTGGAGGGGAGAGACTGGATGCTGAAAACAAAAAATGTAAGCAATTCTGGGCTTCTGTACACCATACACTACATAGAAAAGTGTATGGTAGACCTGATACACAACAACGCTATTCTTACACCAAGTGGTTACTATAACGTCAAGGACCTCAAGAGCAAAGCTCAAAAGGTCCAACTGATGTCATTGTAACCTCGAGTTACCATTGTAAGAAGTTACCATTACCAGTAACAATTAATTAATAATAACCAGGAGTTACCATTGTAAGAAATCATCATATGCTACCAAAACAGATAATCTGGCATGGAAAAACCTGTGACATTTAATCCTTATTTTGGACTGTTCTAGTATCATAGAATTTAAATGCCGTGTGTGTGTGGGCGGTTTGTGGTCCAGGAGTACACTTATAAGTAACTGCCAAATTATCAGAAGTCTCTACTGCTATAGTCCTTGCTCTCTCAATTTTCAAGCTATTTGACAGGAACCAAAAAAAAATTAATCCTGGTGGCTAAAGATCCTTTAACAAATGTTGCTGAGAATCCTCCTGTGCCACTGTGCCGCAGGCCAGCAACTCTCACCATTTCATTCACGTATGAGGAGTCACTATAAACTCTGGTTGTTTTCCCTCCTTTGTCCAGTAGAGACAAACCACAATTGAAATCTCCCCTCCAAGATTACTGGTTTACTAGTAAGGAGATATAGGCGAATCTCACGAAACAAAGAAACTCTGACTGCCTTAGTTTGAGGGGTATAAATATTTATAAATTGAATGGAAAAAATATTGTACTTTACATCAAGTAAAAAAAAAAAAAACACGGCCTGGATCTATTTCCAGCAATTTCATAAGAATGAAGTTAGATCCCCTCAGCAGAATCCCAACTACATGACAGTGGTCTGTAACTTGTGACTAATACGAAGGGCCACATGGCCACAACCGTTTAACCGCATTTAAATCATATGTAGATTTTATAGATGCATCTTGTATAAAAATAACATTATAGTGAAAAGATTCTAAGACAGCCATGGTAGTAACTCTTTTTATGTTTGCTTGCACGCATGTGCAAGAAACATAGTGCCATCATCCGAGTTTCCGGAGGTGTGGCAGCCTTCTTCCAATTCAGTCAGTGTGTTTGCAGGCACGGCCGCAGTTCTCCAATGGCTGCTGGAGCTGTCTATGACAGCAGTCGAAAATGCAGTGGAGTACAGTTGAAAGGAGGCGCTACGCTTCAGTGAGCAGTGATAAGATATCGCCTGCTCATGCGGCGCTCCCCTACACACACACACACACATGCATACGGTGCTTCGCCCCTCATGCACACACTGTATGGCTGGCCAGGGCGTGCCCAATCCCCGCCCGGCTGTGCTGCGCTCCCCAAACAGAGTTCCACATGCACGCTGGGTGCCCACCCAGCACTACATCAGAGTAGCTGAGGGGGTGCCCAATCCCATCGACTTCACTGTCTCCCCAGAGAGTACAGGGTGCCATGCTGGGAGCCCACCCAGCATGGCAACAGAATCTTACTCGTCCAGCAGAAGTGCCCAATCCCCATTGACTCCACTTCCCCAAACAGCGATCCTTGTGCCACGCTGAGGCCACCCCAGCGTGGCAAGCGTCCATGCCATCGTCCTTTTTTTTTTTTTTTTTTCAAAAAACAAACCCTGAAACACAAAAGCGGTCCTCGCTGTCTCTGCCCCCACCCGCACCCACCCACTGCGCATCCTGCCTCCCCACACCCCCCTCACCCCATACTTACCTCCGGACTCCGGCGCGACGATCTTCGGTGGACCGGGAACATGTCTGCACTCTTCAAAGCCGACCGCGAACTGAGGAAATGCCGGTAAGCTGTATAATGGGATAGATAGGGTTTTTTCAACTTTGCTGCATATCTCAGGCATTTTTTGGAATTTTGTGCAAATTTTCAACATGGGGTTTTTGGGACCCCCTTCTCATGAATGCTCTCACTGTCATGGCGTTAATCAGGCCCGAAGGGTGATTTCGCATGATCCCTCGCGAAATCACCTTTAAGACCAGTAGCAAACGACCCTACCACTGTTCATAAGGTGGGCTCTCAAAAGCCTATGTTGAAAATTTGGTGGAAAATTCCTAAGTTCAATTTTCAATATTTTCACTCTAGATTTTCAACATTGCCATTTTACCACACCTCCTTATGAGCAGTAGAGCTGTCATTTTTCACATCTTGCCCAAGGCGTGTTTCCGCCCATATGGCGCACAATGGCGCAGTCGGTGTCTTGAAATCATGTATGGAACACATTAAGAAAATCACAGTGACACTGTTAATGAGCAGAGGTCTTAAAATGGATTTATGTTGAAAATTTGTTGAAAAAATTCTAAATGACTGCTTCTGACGTACGTTGCGCGGTTCTCTGCGGCTAAGTAAGTTCTTAATTTTTATATATTCACTCCAGATTTTCAACATTGCCATTTTATTACACTTCCTTATGAACAGTACAGCTGCCATTTTTCACATGTTGCCCAAAATGTGTTTCTGCACATGTAGCACACAATGGTGCAGTCGGTGTGCGTGAACAATGTCTGGGACAGATTAGAAAATCACAGTTACACTGTTTATGAGCAGAGGTCTTAAAATGGCTATGTTGAAAATTTGGTGACAAAAGTCCATAAAATGACTGTGTTACAGTGAACATTGCGCAGTTTTCCGCACCCTCGTAAGTTCATGAATTTGTAATATTTTCAGTCCAGATTTTCACCAGTGGCATTTTCCACACTTCCTTATGAACAGTACAGCTGTCATTTTTCACAACATAGCCAAAATGTGTTTTCACACTTTCAGCGCAGAGATGCGTGGTCACTGTGGGAAATCATTGTTCGGGACAGATAAAGAAAATTACAGTGACACTGTTCATGATCGGAGGTCCCAAAATGCCTGTGTTGACAATCTGCTGTAGAAAAATCCCCATACTAATTACATTACAGGTGTGTGTTGCACAGTTTCTATGCACCCTCGTCACTTCACCAGTTTTTTTAATATTTTTACTGCAGATTTGCAACATTGCCATTTTTTACACCTCCCCATGAACAGTACAGCTGTCATTTTTCACATCCTGTTCGGAATGTGTTTTTGCACCTGTGGTGCTAAATGCCGTAGTCGCTGTGCACAAGAAGCTTTCGGCTAACAAACTGATATTGCCACTGTTCATGAGGTGGGGGTCACAAAAAAAACATGCTGAAAATTTAGAGAGAAAATACCAACAAATGCCTGAGGTGTCAGGGTTTCCAACCATAACGCCCCACCCTGTAGAGAATGACAGGCATCGGGGTGTGACTTGGGATTCTTGCCTGTAATGCTCATACCATTCCACACCCTGCAGCCAGTGAGAGCCATCGAGGTATGCCTTGGACTCTTCGGCCCCAAAGTTCACCCCATTCTCCTATACCGCACCCATCTCACTGTATTTCCTGATGGAATGGGGTGCGCATAAGGGCCAAAGACCCCAAGGCACACCGTGACACTTGTCAGTGTCTGCAGGGCGGGATGTGGTGAAATGGTGTGGCCGTTATGCCTGACGACCCGAAGGCACACCCCAATGCCTGTCACTCTCCGCAGGGTGGTGGTGGGGTTGGCTTCAGTTCAATACTTCACTGCCATTCCTATTATGCAGCTCTGTAACTTCTACACTACCAATGCCAATGCCAGCAAGCAAGGGTGTAGACAGGCATACTCATGGTACACATTTGTGTACAGTTTTGTTGAGTGCCTGCCACAAACCACATGCCTTTCTGTTACCATTTTCATTCTAATCTGTAGTATTTGGGTTAGTGTAGGCCACTGAGGAGTGTCTCTGTTTAAACTTCTGTTGTTTAGGAGACAGATACATGTATAACCTCTTTAGAGATTAGAGAAATCATCTGACAATAATCTGACTTGTTTGGAAGGGGGTGCCATTTACAAAGAATATGTACATTGTTTAATGGAGAAAGGTGTAACTGTTGGAGATTGTGTACAAAATAGAAATTTCTGACTACACCCCTGCCAGCAAGCAAACATTCGGCATTGACAAATGCTTGTTTTAGTGAGATTTGATGATATTCATATTTAGTGTCATAGGGGATAGTAGTCGCTATACACATAGAAAAGAATCCTTAATGGGGAGGGTCACCTATCATTGTCTGTGACCTTATAAGTCTACATTTTTTTCCCCCATGTTTTTATCAGGAGTAGATTCTTCACACTCTGAAGATGCATCTCTGACTGAGGAAGACACAAACGAGGCCTCAGAATTTCCATCCTCCTCCTCTGTATCCCCCCAATGATGCCTTTACACAAGGCTGCAAACCTGTTTTTCACAACAATATAAGTGGAAGGGTTTGGTCTCAGCTTCCATTACAACAGTTTTTCCCTCTACAATTTCATCTCCTCCTCCGCCAGAGGGTGGGTGGGAGTAGGAGTGGGGGGGGGCATTTCCTCACCAGCTGGTGAGACTGTAGGCCCTTTTGGACTTGAGTGTGAAGGGATTATTTTGACAAGAGAAGCTACTTCAAGGACATTCGCACCTTCTCGGTCTGTTCTTGGCACAGCCGATGCAGAGACAAGAGTGTTTAGTACCGTCTCCATGGTCTCCTGGTTAGGTTCTTCAGCCACAGAGTTTGTCACTGGAGGCTGTGGTGCTACACTGAGCTCTGCAGAAGGGAGGGGGTGTCAGTCCTCAACCGAGTTTGCTCCTGCTGTCTCTCTGCCGCTCTCCTGGGTGAGCTCACCTTTGCACCTATCCCCTCCCAAGAAGGTCTTCCTGATTAAGGCCACACATTCTATTATGCAAGTCCCAGGGACACTGCCTATAAAAGTGCCCCTGTTCCTCACACATAAGAACATAAGAAAAGTGTCGGCAGATGGGGACTGTGTGGTCCATCTAGTCTGCCCAAGGTGACTACCACCCGATTATATTTTTTTCCTAAGTTGCCCACATTGCCTGTCCCAAGCAAGTTTAAATTCCCTTACTATCTTTGATGCCACCACTTCTGGTAGCAGGCTGTTCCATGGGTCTATCACTCTCTCAGTGAAAAAGTACTTTCTAGAGTTGCTTTTAAACTTGCCTCCCACCAGACGCAAGTTGTGCCCTCTTGTATGGGCTGCACTGTTTTCCTAAAAGAGGTTTTCTTTCTGAGTTGTTAATTCCCTTGACGTACTTAAATGTTTCTATCATGTCCCCCCTGTTTCTTCTCTGTTCCAGAGAGAATAAATTCAGCTCTTTGAGTCTTGTCTCATATGGCTCATGGTGCAGCCCCTGCACTATCTTTGAGGCCTTTCTCTGCACCATTTCCAGATGGTCAATGTCCCTTTTTAGGTGAGGCCTCCAGAACTGGACACAGTACTTGAGGTGTGGCCTCACCAAGGATCTATAGGAGAGCACAATAACGTCCTGCTTTCTGCTCGTAATACCCCTTCCTATGCACCCGAGAATACCACTTGCCTTCTGCTCTGCTTTTTTTTCCTAACTTTAAGTCATTGGTAATTATCATGCCCAGATCCCATTCCATCTCTGTCTCCTCTAATTGATGCCCTTCTAGTACGTACTTTTTTCCTGGGTTCCCCTTACCCAGGTGCATTACCTTACACTCCTTGGCGTTAAATTTTAAGTGCCGGCAGGCCTGGTGGCACCGAGGGTTGAGGCGCTGGATGCCACACCTCGTCCCACGCCACAGGTTCGGGAGCAGACTCGGGTCGTCAGGGGTCAGTGGGGGAGGAGAGGATTGAGTGTCTGGAGGACTGCTCTCCTCTCCTGGGAGGGAGGGGGTTGCAGATCCCGTGCTGTGGTGACTGGGGGTCAAATGTAGTTTCCCCTGAAATGTGAATTACTGCATCTCACCCCAGGAATTCTTTAGCATCTATTGACAATAATGCTAAAGAATCCCCTGGAAGAAGTAATTTCACTTTGGTGAGTAATTGTTTCATACAGTTCATATGAACAGAAACCCGCAGAGTTTTTAAGGAGATTCTGTACAACATGAACCCTATCAGGCGGAATCTCACAGCCCCCATGTATTTTAAATGCACAGCATTACATCGCTGTACTGGTTCACCTCTTGCTGCAAAGAAGTCAGCCATTGTAAAGGGGTGTTCCTGTTGATTGGGGGGGGGGGGCAGAACAGAATCAGTGTCCAATTGTTCTCCAGAGCTGCTCTCCGAGACAGATAGCTCCCCAGTATCCTCATCACGCAGGTCATTGTTCATACCTTGTGACTTGCTTGGAAGGGGATTTTCGGGGACATCCACTCTGTGATCGATAAACATAGTAGGAGTGTCCCTACTGTCAGGCCCCATGTCTTCCAAATGAATGTCTTTTGCATCATTCTCCAGCCTCATAGATTCCACCGGTGAGTCAACAATACCGCTGGGCCATTTTATTTTCCCCAGTATTTAGTACAATAACATCTTCAGCAGTACGCACATTAACTACAGCCCTTCTTTGAACAGTTACACTGTTCGCTGTATGCTCTGGATCCGGATCAAGAAACGCCACCGGGCCCTCGGACCCATCCACTGCCAACACAGCATTCGCTACAGACAACGGCTTTTCATAAGGATGAATTCTTTCATTCTTCTGATTGTGGCATCCCCGCCTTAGGCTGAGTGCTCTGCTTGCTGCAGCCATTCCCAATGAAGACAGCTTCCTTGATGACGTAGAGGGTACCTTGCCGTCACACTGAAGCCAGTGACAGCTTCTCTTCTGTGTCAGTTCTTTTCGTGACAGGGCAAGGAGTTTTCTCCACACCTTGTATCATTTTGCTTCTCTGCTAAGAAAACATTGGGCTAGCAGTAACTTCGGCCGCAAGAACAGGCTAGGGATTTTGTGTAGCAGGTTCCCCCAACTCTGCTGGTTTATCCAGTCCTGCTGCTTCAGGCATTTGCGGCATGACAGTGTCAGGTTGCTTTCCCAGTCTGTCACTTTGTTCTGTTCTCGAGTGAACAGCTGAGACGGGACGTCATCTTTTGGAAGAAGCTGTGCTTTGTCTTTATAGGTACTCTATTTTAACAACTTTCTGATAACATGCCTGATATTTTGCCTCTTCTTCTGCCATGAGTACCATTAAATGGCATTTACAATTGTCTGAAGTCTTTTTCAGCAGTGCTTCTTCTTTTATATTCAGTTTGTTATTCATCTCCATAGTGCTGGTCATATCTGTACTGGTATGTGCCATAATGGGAATATCCACCTCCAGAGCTGTATCAATAATCCTTTTCACTTGATACGCTGGGCCCTCTAGTGATTGAGAAGCAGGAGAGACCCTCTCTTCTACTCTCTCAGCAGCACACTGACCTTTCTCCTTGTCGGCCATCTTGGCACGGAGCCAAAGTGACCAGGGGTTCCCCTACATGCAAGTGTGTCCTCTGATGTCCTGGGCAATATTCCCCACTCCAAGGACATCCCTAGAAATGAGTTTTTAACTGCTAAATGTGTCTTTCCCAGTCAAAATTTACAAATAAACAAGGCGACTCCCCTCCCAAGACAGGTGGAGCTGGGGAGGCACTGTGGATACAGACCTATTTGATACCAGAGGGGGGCTGTATTAGCTCACTTAACTGTATTAGCAACTTCTGCAGTAGCTCAGTAGGTTTGGCTGCCATGGGTCTAAACACAATGTCCTGCCCTTCCTACCTATTGCAGGTAAACCCTTGCATGAGTTGGCTTATGTAAAGAGGTGGGTGGGATTTACAGGGGTAATATATCCTGGTAGTTGGCACTGACTAGGATGATACTTCACCACCCATGCCCAACGACTCAGCTTCACCCATGCTCAGCGACTCAGCTCTCCTGGTACCTCTTATGAACTAGAGCAGGAGGACTCGAGAGGAGCTGCACTGCTGGGAGGGAGAAGGAGGAGCTGCTGAAAAAATTTAATCAAACTGAAATAATTTCTAAATGAAAATTAGTTTTCAAATAAACATGTACAGTAACGGCCTCTATATAGTATGTGAGAAAATCGTACTCAAACCAACAGAGGTCATTTTCAATTATACAATGGGGTTCCTAAATCCACTAACTTGATTGGTCGGCTGGGGTCTTTACTCCTGGGTAAATCCCAGCATAACCCATGGGTAAGGTTGGCTGGGGTTTTTACCTGTGGGTAAATCCCAGCATATTCCTGCCGTCCCAACTAACCGCTGCACAACTCCCCCCACCCCCAAAACAAACAAACAAAAAATTCTTCTTCTTTCTTTTTTTTCAGCTCTATTTGGCCACCATTTTGAATTCTTACCAGTAACTATCACAACTTACAACTCACCTAAGTTCCCAAAGCACATTTCTTTACCTTAAACAACCCTCAAACCCACATTCCATAACACAAAAACATTTTATTTTTAATTTTTTACAACTGAACTGGTTCTCTGTGACCGCTTGCACCCGCCTTGATATTTTTTCCTTTTTTTGTTGCTATCAGCTTGGCTCCATTCCCACATTCCCATTCACAGTAACTGTAAATGCCGAGATGCCCTGCATGATAAATGCCCCCGTCTCCCAAATCATTTTAAACAAAAACAAAACAAAAAATATGTGCAGAGTCAGACCTTTAGTTCCTCCTGACCACAAAATACACACACACTCTGGAACCAGACGCTAAACTACAGCAGCCCTTCACTGCTTGCACCAAGCTCTCTTGCACAGCATAAACCACAGAGCCACACACAACTCATACCATGCTCTCTTTATTTTGCCAAGCATGTTTGTGTGTGTATGTGTGTGTTGAAGGGGTGAAAACTTCAGCCACAATCTCCCTAGTAACAGGGCACTATCTAACAAGGAGGAAGGATATTACAAAACGAAAGCATTAAAAAAAGCTTTACAAACAGTAAATCAAACACTTTTAATAACGTTTTTAATTCTTTTATTAACGCTCATTTTCAGTAGCAGATATATAATCACAATAGTCTACTCCTGGATGTGGGTTATGCTGAGATTTACCCACTTCAGCTGTGGTTAAGTCACTCAGCCTGCGGCCTTGAACACACCACACCAGTTGTGGGTAAATCCCAGCATAACCCACACACTGCTTTGGATTATTGCTTAAATGTTTATAGTAAAACACCAACATAATGTTCTGCTGTTTATACTCAAATGGGTTGTGCCATATACAGAACTTTACACAACATTTTTAAAGTTTTGCCTTATTGCCAGTACACACTGTACATAAACTCTGGCCCAATACTTTTGCAGTGGAATGTTTTTACTTTATAAAAAGTGTATTTCTTTGGGTTTACCATGGTCCAGTTATTAAAGACTGGCTAACCTCCTTTGCTAGGTCAAAGTTAGTGACTTAATTAACCACAAAAAAGAGCCCCAAACAGGCAGTTCACTCTTTTTGCCCCACCCTTTGAACATGTGAAAAGTACAATCACTCCTTTTTGCCAAAAAGGACCTGTAATTAATATACATGACCCCAATCCCAAAATACAAGGAAATAAGTTTGTTTAGAATAAATTATAATTACTGGTGACTCCCTTTATCAACCTTTCAGGTTCTCCAAAACACCGTAATAACTCAAAATTGAGTTATTACGGCAATTCTTAAAACTTCCTCTCACTAGCAGTGTCATTCTGTGTAGTCTGCCACATTATTGTCCCTTACTCCCTCTGTGGGCAGGCCGAAAATATAAAAAAACAGTGGCTAAAATTTCCCTTCGCGATGGACAGACCAGTCCCTGAAGTAATCCTAGACCAGCTGCAGTAAGTAATTTTTATCAATTACTGTTTCTTGTTAATCCTGCCTTTCGGGGAAAACAATTTAAAAAAAGCTATCTGGTTGATCCTGCTATTGTCGCGCTTCGGTCGAGGCTTCTCCTAACCCAGCGTGCTCCGAAACATCCGTTGTTGCGCTTCCGTAGGGGCTTCTGCCCAACCCCACGCACTCAAATGTCACTGCTTCCTCGCAGTCAGCAGTATTATTTTTCTTAATAAAAAAAACGAAGTTTCTCTAGTGCAGTGTGTGTGTATAAATCGGGGACAGACTGAAACACTGAGCAAACTCTGCACCAGTTATTATAAAAAATAAAAAAATAAGCAACTGTGTGTTTATGGATTTTTTTTCCACACACCCTTGGGGTGTGATGACATCATAAACCTCTCGAGGTTTATGGGTCATCACACCCCCCGGGTTTGTAAAACAAATCTATAACACACAGTTGCCTATCTATTATTCTCTATATAATAATATTTTCATTGTATTACTAAGAAAGTTACTTACCAGTAATCGATCTTGAGCATGTCCTATATAGCCCCACACTATTTGGTGTTAATAAGAAGGCACTAGAACCACATGAGAGTCAAACTTTTGGGGCAGACAGTCCTAACACTCGGTGGTGACACAAGGTGTCATGCAAACACAACCACTAAATATAGTGTTGCAGGCCTCATCTGCTTCAGAACCTTTTATTACTGAGGTAGAGAGTGCATGACAATTACTACCAAACTATAAATATATATATATATATATATGTGTGTGTGTGTATATGTATTTATATATAATATTCTTTGCAAAAAAACTGCATTAATGCACCAGTTAGGGTTCAGCTTAATGCCACAAAAGCAGGATATATGTGGGGTTAGCGTTTCCAACCCTAAGTCCCCACCCCCAAGCCGCAAAAGGACAAGACCACACAAGCAACCACAGACAGACATCACCAGCTAAGACAAACAACATACAACTATTTCCAGATGACACAAATGCAACAGTACTGATATGCTACCTTTGGGGACTTGTATCTGCAGGTGCAGAAGCACAGGCCCCACAGGGCTGTGTCTGTATGTCGTACAGCGCCCAAGAGTCCTCATGGGGGCCTGTGCTTTTACAGACAGAAATACTGTTGCAATGTGGGCATCATGGTTTCAGCAGCAAATCTTGACATGTTCCAAGGGGGGCGGGGCAGTTTTGTATAGGAGTGACACTGTCCCTGAAAAATAAAATGTTAGTAAAGCTTAGATGAGGTTAAAATAGCTACTTTTTGCTGGCCTAAGGGAGGTAGAGGGTGCTACCTCACTACATTGCTGGATCTGCTAGACCACCAGTCAGAAGCACAGTCCCACAGGATGCCCTGGCTTTGAAGTGGTCAGGGAGGTTTCTGTATGCCTCCCCACATTCTCACTTATACAGAGAGTGCTCTTGAAGCTCAAGTGACAGCCTGCAAGAATGATCATAACAGCCTCAGATTGTGCTGGACAGGCCTGGTACTCAATGCTCCACTACTGTATGGTTTTCTATATGCAGCCGCATAAGTGAAGGCATAATAGGGCTTCTGTGCTTCTGCAGCCAGAAGTTGGTGTGTATGTTTTACACCTGTGGCCGAAGAGGCGCAGGCCCCTCATGGGCCTGCACTTCTGCAGCTACAGTCGGAAATATGCTGCAATTTTGGTATCATGCAATTCAAGGTGCCTGTGCTTCTGCAGTCAGAGGTTGGTGTGTATGTTTTACACCTGCAGCTACAGAAGCACAGGCAACTCAGACAGAACTGTGTGTATGTCTTACAGTGTGGAGGACTACCTGTGACTACAGAAATGCTGGCCCCATAGCAGCCTGTGTTTCTGCAGACAAAAGAACTCTTGTAATCTGAGTATTGTGGATTTGTATCTGTGGCTGCAGGGGCCTGTGCTTCTACACACAGAGGTAGTGTTGTGATTTGAGTATCATGGATTTATATCTGCAGCCAGAAGTGTGTGTGTGTGTGCATGTCTTGTGGTGTGCATACTACAGTTACAAATCCACAAAGATAGCAGATCACTGCTACTGCATTTGTATCATCCGGAAACAGTTGCAAATTGTTTGTCTTACCCGATGATGGCTGTCTGTGGTTGCCTGTGTGGTCTTGTCCTTTTGGAGCTTTGGGGGTGGGGAGTTAGGCTAGGAAACCCTAATGCCACATTTCCCTACTTTTGTGACATTAAACTGGACCCTAACTGGTGCATTAATGCAGTTCCTTGTTCTGCAAATAATATATAACTCTACTGCAGAATTCTGCAGCACTGCACTTCATCCTGGAGAGCGTCTATGTATATACTAGGTGGAGGAAAGAGATTTGTAGTCAGTGTTTGGGACTTGACTTTAAATTTGTAATAAGTAGTGTTTGAAACCAAACTCAGGAAAGTAATCTTGGGGATGAGTAGATTAAGAAAGCCCTGTCAATCAGCTGTGAGACTGGTGGGTGGAGCTGCCAGATGCTCAGTACCTTCCCTTCTAATAAGCAACAATAGTTTCCTTTGCTTGAAGTGTTGGAATTGCTGACAGTGAGGAGTAAGCACCCCTACTTTAACCCAGCGGTCTATATATGTAACAGAGAATCCACTACAGGGCATGTGGTCATGTTCTGATATATGCATGGCTTGGTGTGTATTGTGGGGCATGAGGCTGCAGGTCATGTGCGTTCAACCGCACAAGGCATTCGTATATCAGATCATGACCGCAAGCCGTGCAAGAGGAAGGAGGTGCTGTTAGAACTTTACTGGGACTTAAGAAATAGAACTCTTCTACTGGGACCTTCAGTTTGGGGTAAAAACAACAGAGTTACTATGTTTGAGTTGGGTGAAGTGAATTGTTATCTGTGCAGTTAGCTAGGTGAAGAAGGAAACTGTGAATTAGTGGGAGTGGCTTAGGCAGCAGCAAGCCAGGTGTCTGCATTTAAATCTGCCCTAGATAGCTTTTGGCAGAGAACAGCAAGAGGAAGGAAGTGCTGTTAGAACTTTACTACTCTACTGGGACTATATAGCCCTCCCTCAGCCAGTTCTACTTTTATAAGCACAGGAGTTCACGGACAACAAGAACTTCCTGTTACAGAGCAGGAAAGGAGTGATCACAGAGGCACAAAAGACTCACCATCCAAGAAGGAAAAGAGTAGCTCTCCATTCCCCCACTTCTAGCTGCAGGAGGTCTGACTCTGAGCAAGTAAGAAGGAGACTACTGAGGAATACAGGAACTTCCTGTCCCAGAACAGGAAGAGCAGGAGCTTCAAGGGCATGGAGGCAGTAGGAAAGTACGAAGAAAAAAATATGTATATAAAATAAAAAAATAAAGAGAGAGAGGAAAGAGTAAGTATACAAAACAACAGCTGAGGGGTCACAAATAAGACATGATGGGAGTGGTGCAGTGCAGTGGCTGTGGAGCGGCAGTCTTCCAGGAGACATTCTGGAGGATGCAGTGTTGTACTATCTGCAAGCACCTCTTTCGGCTCTGAGGAAGGAAGTTGCTCGTCTCCAGGCTGAGTTGGTCAGGATTCGGGGGACCTCCTCTCTCTCCCAGGGACCACCAGGGCCACCACCGCTGCCTCAGAGGTTGCCAAGAAAGAGGAGCGGTTGGACCACAGTGGGCTCAGGGAGGGTGAGGGTGGTGGAACAGAGGCGCGTCCCTCCATCTGTACCTCTCCACAATTCGCATGCCGTTCTGGCAGAGTGTGGTTCCTCTATGGAGGCACCCACAGTGGAGACCAAGGAGGATGCCGGGAACCTCCACAAAGGAGACCCACAGTAGGGTAGCATGGGACCCCACAGGGGAAGGAAACAACTCCTGGTGGGGGACTCCACTGTTAGGAGGGTAGAACTGGGGAAGGGGGGAGAGGGAGGTAAGGTGCCTGCCTGGCACCATGGCTTGGAAGGACAGGGAGCGAATCCTCAGGATCACGGGAGCAGCTGCACAGGGGAGAGAGCTGGATGTCATTATCCACCTAGGGACAAATGACCTGGCTGGGAAAAGGATCAGAGCAGTGCAGGAAGAGTTTGTGGAGTTAGGGAGGGGCCTTAGACAAGTAGCACACATGGTAACCTTCTCGGTGGTGTTGCCCGTCTATGGCATGGGTGAGACTAGGGAGCTCCGCACCATGAGAATCAATCAATGGTTGAAAAACTGGTGCAGAGCTCAGGGTTTTGGCTTCATTGGGGACTGGGGGTCCATCTGGAGGGATGTAGGCATATACTGGCACGATGATCTGCATTTGTCCAGGAGGGGAACCAGAATCCTAGGTGATAGGTTTAAATGCTTCACTGGCAAGCATTTAAACTAGCCAAGGGGGGAGGCACTGAAAAGGACCAGGGAAATCCTAGCCCCAAAAAAAAATCAGGGTAGTTAGTGAGGTAAACACCAAGATAAAGAAATCGATAGGGAGAAGGGCAAGGGTAAATGGATAAAAAGGCAAAGGCAGTAAGGACAGGGATGGGGCAAAAAGGGGTAAGGCCATCAGAATATGGAGGGGAATGAGTACCAATGCCAGTAGTCTAGGTAACAAGCTCCCTGAACTAGTGGCCTTAATGGAAGAGGGATGCCTGGATATCATGGCAGTCACAGAAACATGGTATACAGAGAACCAAGACTGGGATGTCAACATACCAAGGTACACAATTTATAAGTGGGACAGGGAGGGTAGAAGATGAGTAGCTCTTCACGTAAGGGAAGAGATCAAAGCAATGGAACTAAAGGGTAAACAGAGAGGAGGGGAGACACTGTGGGTCACCCTGGAGATGAGAAATGGCACCACAATCTGCACGGGGGCTGTATACAGGCCCCATCTCAGGGGTAGGAAATGACAGAAAGCATCCTTAGGATGGCAGAAAAAGGGGAGATATTGTTGATGGGGGACCTGAATATGCCAGATGTTAACTGCAGCACCTTTGCTGCAGCCACATCCAAGAGCAGGGTCTTTCTTGATGCCCTACAGGGGGCATGCCTCAAGCAGCTAGTGTTAGAACCCACTCGGGAGGGAGCAATCAGACCTGGTACTCTCAAATGGGGACAGAGAGAGGATCTCAGATCTAGAAGTGGGTAGCCATCTGGGAACAAGTGACCACCAAACAGTGTGGTTCATGATAAACACAGCCGTAGAATCAAGCAATACAAAAGTGTGGGTACTGGACTTTAGGAGGACTGACTTTGTCAAAATGAGAGAGTGCCTCAGAAAAGCATTAGCAAGCAGGCAAGAAGGAGGGGTAGAGGAACAATGGGGAAACATCAAAACTGCCATCACAGAGGCAGCAAGCCTTTATGTGAGGCAAATAAACAAATCAAAATGAAAGAAAAAACCACTATGGTTCTCAAAAGAGGTGGCGGAGAAGGTTAGAGAGAAAAAAAATAGCATTCAAAAAGTATAAAGAAACACAGAAGGGGCAGGACAGAGAACTGTACCAGTTAAAGCAGAAGGAAGCGGGGAAGGCAGTCAGAATAGCAAAGGCCCAAACCAAGGGAAAGATATCCAACTCGGTTAAGAAGGGGGCTAAAACATTTTATAGGTACATTAGGGAGCGAAGAAAGACCAAGAGAGGGATAGTGAGGCTTAACAAAGGGAAGGGTGGGTAGGCAGAGAGGAACAGTGAAAAAGAAGGGATAGTGAATGAATGACTACTTCTGCTCAGTATTCACAAAAGAGGAGGGGAAGTACCCAATCCAATCAATAAAAGCACTCTGGATAGGGGGGTCGAAACCAGTCCTTTCACAGAAGAAAGGGTTATGAAAGAACTCTTAAAACTGAAGGTGGACAAAGCAATTGGGCCTGACGGTATTCACCACAGAATTCTAAAAGAACTACGGGGAGAACTAGTGACACCACTGACTACCCTTTTTAAAAAATCATGGGAGGATGGTGTGGTACCTAAGGACTGGAGGACGGTGCATGTGATTCCCCTTAGCAAAAGTGGAAGCAAAGCAGAGGCAGGAAACTACAGTCCTGTTAGCTTGACCTCAGTGGTAGGGAAAATGATGGAATCACTTCTGAAAGAAGGAATTGTTGAATACCTAGAGGCCAGCAGGGCACATGATCCAAGGCAGCATGGATTCACAGCGGGAAGGTCATGTCAGACGAATCTAATAGACTTCTTTGACTGGGTGACCAAAGTAGTAGACCTGGGAGGGACTGTGGACATGGCCTACCTAGTCTTTAGCAAGGCATTTGACACAGTCCCACACAAAAGACTAATAAACAAATTAGCCAGCCAGAGAGTGAGTCCCAGGGTGGTAGCCTGAGTAAAAAAATTGGCTAGACAACAGGACACAGAGGGTAATAGTAAATGAGGTCACTCGAAGAAAGGGGTTATTAGAGGTACATGAGGTTCAGTACTGAGTACTGTCCTTTTAATGTCTTTATAAGTGACATTGCAGAGGGACTGGAAGGAAAAGTATGCCTCTTTGCAGACGACACAAAAATCTGCAAGAGGGTTGATACACAAGGGGAGGTGGAAAGGATGAGAAGGGACTTGGCAAGGTTAGAGAAATGGTCAAAAGTATGTCAGCTTAGATTCAATGCAAAGAAGTGCAAAGTAATGCACCTTGGAAACAAAAACCCAGGGGAAGAGTACATATTGGGAAGGTATCAACAACAACAAAATGGAAAGGGACCTGGGGGTAGTTATAGCAGATGACCTAAAGTTAAGCAAGCAATGTGAGAAGGCAGTAAGAATGGCTGGGGGATACTGGGATGTATAGGGAGAGGCATCACCAGTAGAAAACAGGAAGTTGTTATCCCTCTGTACAGACAGTTGGTGAGACCCCATCCGGAGTACAGTGTGCAGTTCTGGAGACCCCAACTCTGCAAGGACATAGACAAGATGGAGGCAGTCCAGAGAAGGGCAACTAAAATGGTGCAGGGTCTGCAACAGAAGCTATATAAAGAAAGACTAAAGAAGCTTAATATGTATACCCTTGAGGAAAGGGGGGGGGGCATGACAGAAACTTTCAGGTACCTCAAGGGAATAAACAAAGTCCAAGAAGGTAGCATCTTTCAGAAAAAGAGATGTGCAAGGACAAGAGGACACAATCTGAAGATAGAGGGGGGGACGGCTCAGGGGCAATGTGAGGAAGTATTTTTTCATGGAGAGGGTGGTGGACGCATGAAACGGCCTTCCTGAGGAGGTCTGGTATCAAAAACAGTGGGGGAATTCAAGAATGCATGGGACAGACATAAGGCAATTCTGGTGGGAGTAGGAAGAAGTAGGCTGTTGGTTAACTAGGATCTGCAGCTTACCCAATTGGTAGGGACATGGGTAGACTAGGTGGGCCAAGCGGTCCTTATCTGTTGTCAAAGTCTATGTTTCTATTATCTGTCTTATAAAATGGCCAAAATTGTTTTTGTGGAGGGTGAAAAACAGAAAGAACTGCAGGCATGCTGTCATTGTGGGATGATGGATGGCAATGTGGTGTGTTTCGTTTAATCAGGAAACAACATTTTTACTGATTTTTTTCACCCATTTCATAAAAATATACATTATACAATAGGTATGGACATAAATGGAATATTATAAATCCATTTATCTGAGTAACTGTATAGATAAATGTAGACTCTTACCTTTATGTATACCGTTGCTACCTCACCATCCATGTACACAATTACATCATGGGCTGCTCCCCCAGCTGCTTGGCTGGCACTACTTGCTTTAGTTTCATTACTATCACAACATTCAACAAAACAAAACACACATCCTTCAAAGCAAAAGCACCCAACTTAAGTAATCAAAAGAACACAATGTAATTCAAAACACTTTGCCTTTTTATTTTTTAAGTTATAATTTTTCTGCTGTTGCCAGCAGTCTCCAGAGGGAGCCCCCAGCCCCGTCCCCCGGCGTCCACCATACGGCACTAGCCAGGCCCCAGGGCTTATCTCCCCCTGGCAGAGCCGGCAGGGTTCCCCAACCCCCACCGGGGACCACATTCAGAGGGCCAGTGCTGTGGCTGGTCGGGAGCGGAGCCTGCGTGGCACCCTCTACCATTCTGCTGCGGCAACTGATTTCCTGGATTTTTCTCCCCAGGAGTTGAGGCGTGCAATGACGCCTGCGGAGAGGAGCGTGCACGCATCTGCACGCGCTCCCTCCAAGCGTCTGTCCCAACTCCTCCCCCCTTCTACAGTGCAGCACCCTGTCCCCAACCTCTGCTGGGGGAGACAAGCGCCGACCTCGAGACCCCCTCCCAGAGAAGGAGGCAGTTCATTGGACGTTCAATCCTTCTCCACCCTGCCGACCCCCCGCGGCTCATGCTCGTTCCAGAACACGGGTCACCGGTGTTGCGCGAGGTAAGGCGTCCAGCGCCTCAACGCCACTGGGCCGGCACTTTTTTCTTCACTGAAACAAATTATTTTATTCAAAATCCACTTTTTTTTCATTTAAAAACTGTAAACAAACTCACAACCCATGCCCAACCGCTAGCTCCTACCTCCCCTCCCACCAACCCCGCAGCTTAAACACAATCATTCACCACTCAACTATCTTCTGATCCTCTTTATAAGGCTCTTACAAAAAAGTAAACAGCAAAACAGTACCTCTCTCTGAACCTTCTAAATTCCCTCCTGGACCAACTTCAATCCTGGTCGACTTGATCAAGCTGCCTCCTCCGCATGCTTGGATTGCCAAAGCTCTGTAAGGTGCTCTGCTCCTACTCAACAAACTGGCTTCTTCTGCATTATTTTTCTCCCCAACAGCTAAACAGAATCTGAAACTGCCTCCTGCTGCACCACAGTATATAATTAATTTAAATATTGCTCTCCAGTTTACTTTTTTGCTGTCTCTGTGAAAAATGGAAGTGCAGCTGAACTCTCTCTTTTTCTCTGGACACTGAACAACTGTGCATTGCTCCGGCAATACACAAGAAACCTCTCTAAATAAAAAAATAATTCCTTTCTTTTAACTTCTGTTTCAACTTTCATTCACAGCCCTCTAAGACACTGTGAGCAGAATACGTTACACATTCATGCCTGCTTGCTAACAGGTGCTGCCATTTTTGCCACATAATTATTCATAAATGCATCAAAGGACCAATCAAATCAAACACTGCAGATGTCATGTCTGTCAGGATGTTTAAGTGTCCCTAAACAACCTAGCAATGTGCCAATAAAGCGGATTTATACTTGTTTAATCACAAAAGGCCATTTAAATTTCTAAAAAAAAAAAAATCATAATAATAATAATTATAATTGTAATAGTATGCTAAAACAAAATCTCCCAGCACTATAGTGAATAGCCCCTGTTACATAATTGAAATATGCAGGGGGTGGGGTTTGTGTGATACATGATTTCTGTACACTTGTGCCATTTGACCTCAGACACCTCACTTGCGGCTTACACCACTCATGAGGTTACCCAAGGTCAAACAGCACTTGTGTACATCAATCGTGCATCACAAAGCTCCCCCTCTGCATATCCCTGATTGATATGTATATATGTAGCAAATGGGCAAGTTAAATACTGTATTCTGACTGGTCACTGCCATTCCATTGGTATGTGCCAACACCCCTCTGTAAAAAGGTCCGTGCAGAATTTAGACACTCCCTTGATCAAAACTCCCTTAAATTAAAAAAAAAATACATAAATAATTGAATGAATGTTCTTTCTACAATTACCCCTTTCTTATACACATAAATAAATACAAAAAAAATCAAACACTGTTTAGATTTTTCATTTCTGAGGTTTTTTTTGATGACCATGAAAATTCCCCCATTGCCCAACCTACTTGACAGAGCAATCTCTGCTGCTAACCCTGCCCCAGATAAAACTGAGCCACTCGCTCTATATGATGCCTGTGTATCTGTGTGGGTGTATGCCAGTGGAATGTAGCAGAATTTTGAATAGTTTCTTGAAGGAGTGAGCATTCCATTAGAGGAATAAAGCAGAACACTGAATTCTTATGTTCCATGGTAAACAAACAAACATTCTACTGTATTCGTAGAAAGACAAATGACTGACAGATTGAAACTATCTCTGGAGGGACTATTTACATTTTCTAAGCAATATTTTATTCGATTTGTTGTGTCTTTTTTATCTGTTAAGAGTTTTCTTAAATTTGCCCAACCCCTTTTCTAAGCGCAATCCCCTTCATGGCATGAGGTACTGGTGGATAACTGCACTTCCAGGGCCTATAAGGCCCTCCACCTGTGGTGTCAGGCCTCATCATGCCCCTGTGCGTGAGGGTATCCACCAATACCCTTATCCTGTAAGGTCTTATTGCTTACATATATATGTATATAGTTATAGGCTACATGTCAATTAGTTCCGGTCAATGTGCTCCGCGACAACTTGTGCCGTACTATTAGCTCTGGGATTAGTCAGCACCCTGTACAAATCGCTCATGTATAATTCACCCATATAAATTTAATAAAATAAATTCCAGGAGGGCGCAATTCGGGAATGAACTGTGCAGGGCACCATTTGATGCCGGAGGTAATAGCCCAGTGTGAGCTGTCGAGGAGCACACTGACCGTAACAAACTGATGTGTCACCATATTTATCCATCTATCTATCGCAAAAAACTTTGCTAATGTACCAGTTAGGGATAAACTGACAAAAGTAGGGAACTGTGGTGTTAGAGTTTCCAACCCTAACACCCCACCCCAACCCTGCAAGCAGCAAAATGAAAAAAAAAAAAACATTATGGTTTTGGCTGTCCTGAGTCTTGGCAAATTAGGCCTAGGATCTTCCTTGGGGGTTATCAACCCTAACGCTCACCCTATTCCAACAGCAAATAAGCTCAGATGTGCAGACTAGATAAGAATGGGGTGAGTACAATCAGGTTCTCTGTCCTGTCCAGAGGCAGGAAGACTGATCCCTGCATGGCGTCCAGTATTGCTCCTATGTACTGGAGACGCTGACGGGTCAAGACTGACTTGGACAGGTTGACTGTAATCCCTAGGGCACTGAAAAGCTGTCTGGTACGTGCTAGGGTATGAAAACAGTTGCTCCCTGGACTGAGCTTTGGGCAACCAATCATCCCAGTAAAGGAATACGTATAGTCCCTCCCTCCTGAAGGCTACTGCCACTACCGCTATGCATTTGTTAAAGACCCCTGGCACAGATGACAAGCCAAATGGGAATACCCTTAACTGGTAGTGTTCCCCCTGAAACAAGAAAGTACCGTTAAGTAAGAACTTACCGTAACAGTAGATCTTCAAGAGAGGCTCTTGCAGTAGGTTATCACCTTGAGGATTGAATGCCCCTGGCGTTAGGACCACACAGAAACTTTAGCTAGCAGTATCTGACGGGACCGCCCACCAGACAACATGTGGCTGATGTCAACGTGACCCTATATAGTGGGCGGTCCCCATGCCCGCCTTTCAGTTCTCCCGCCAGAGACCTCCATGGAGTTGCCAAAGGAGAAGGGATAAGAGGCTCCTACAGTGCAGAATGAGCCCATAAAGAAAGAGCAGAAATAAGTAGAAGGATGGAGGGAGGGAAAAAGGTTACCTACTGCAAGAACCTCTCTCGAAGATCTACTGTTACGATAAGTTTTTATGTAACTGTACTATCTTACTTCGAGAGGGCTCTTGCAATAGATAATCACCTTGAGGACTGAGTCTCAAGCAGTGTGAATCAGAAGAAAAAACTGAAACCCTGGAGACAGGAGCTAAAACCTGCTATAGGCACAGAAATTTTATGACAGGAGGCCCTGAAGTACAGCTAGGCCAAAACGAGCCCTGCACCTAGAAGCAATGTACACACTGTAATGCTTTGTGAAAATGTGGACTGAACTCCAGGCAGCCGCGGCATAGATGTCAGCGGCAGACACATTCCTGAAATAAGCAGTGGAGGCAGCCACACCCATAGTGGAATGCCCCTTGACTTCCCCCGGGAGGGTTTTATAATACTTCTGGTAACAAAAAGTAATGCAGTTTGCCAACCATTTGGATAAACATTGTATGGTAACTGCTGCACCTTCTCTCTTGGGTGCAAAAGAAACAAAAAGCTGATCCGTCTTTTGGACAGACTTTTTCCTGTTTGTGTAACAGTGTAAGATTCTGTGAACATCTAATATGTGAAGAAGCACTTCTCCTCAATTAGAATACTCGGGGTAGTACACTGGTAGTTGAATCGACTTTAGATAAAAACAAGGTTGGTACAAAGATCCACCCAATCTCTGTGGAAAATTAAAGAGGGCTCCTTACAAATCAGGGGCTGAAGCTCTGAAATCCTTCAAGCTGAAGTGACTGCCACTAAGAAAAGAGCTTTCCAAGCTAGATAGCAAATGTCACAAGAACCAGCCAATTCAAAAGGAGGCAGGGTCAACTTTTCCAAAATAAAATAAAGATCCGACAGTGGCGCAGGGCTGCACCCCGGGGGTTTCAGGTGTAAAATCCATTTAAGGAAAGTCTGAGACTTCTAATTGGGCCAGTGTCCTGCCATCAACCAAGGTATGGTAGGCACAGACAGCCAACAAATGGACCTTCAGCGATGAGTAGCCTAGGCCCGACTCATAGAGGTGCAGCAGATATTCCATGACCGACGGAGGGGGACAAGAGAAAGGATCCTAACCCTTAGCAGTGGCCCAAACTGAAAAACGCTTCCACTTCATGGCATAAGTGGTCCTTGTGGATGGCTTTCTGGCCTCCACGAGAACCTGAGCCACTTTGGAAGACACCCCAAAGTGTGAAGTGGCTATATCCTGAGGTGCCACGCATGAAGGTGAAGGGACTTCAGTCCCGGATGGACCAGCGTGCCTGACTCCTGGGTTAGGAGGTCATTGTAGAGAGACAGGAGAACCAGATGTTCCACTGCAAGCTGCTGAAGAAGTAGAAACCAAACCTGACAGGGCCAAAAAGGGGCAATCAGAATCACGTGGGCCCCTTCTGCCCGTAGCTTAAGCAGCACCCTTTGTAGAACCAGAAAGGGAGGGATGGCGTACAAGAACCTCCCTGTCCAGCAAAGAGATAGCATGTTTCACCAGAAAACACCATGCCCTGGAGTGAATGAGCAAAACTTGGGAAGTTTTGCATTGCATGGGGAGGCGAACAGATCCAGTTCCAGCTGACCCTAGAGGTTGAAGATGGAGTCGACTTCCTCTTGTTTTAGTTCTCACTTGTGGGCTCTAATTATGGTGTGGCTGAGACTGTCCGCTAGGACATTTTGCATGCCCAGAACGTGGAAAATTCCAGAGAGTGGCCTTGCTCTAAGATCCGAAAGACCCATGAGTTGGTTGACACCACCCGCCACCCTAGCAGATGACAAGTAGATCTTCCACCCACCTGCTCCCCTGCGAGATTCTGAGGGGGGAGGAGGGAGGGTGGATGGCGATTCATGCGAGGGAGGTGGGGTTGGGGAGAGCAGCACCTGAAGCTCTCTGGGACTTGGCCTGGGGAGCGGCTCAGGCTGACTGCACCCTATGTTTGTTTTAACGTTGGAACGTCTGTTGTTGCTTTGGTTGCTGCTTGCCTTGGCGCCAAGGGCTTCTTTGCCTGGAATTTTGGACGGTACATTGTTTGTACTGACCGAAGCGCCGTGCCTTTATCCTGCAGGATGGTAATGATGTCTTGTGCATCATCCCCAAAGAGGGCAGATCCCCAGAAAGGGGCATGCTGGATGGCATTCTGTACATCCTGTGCCAAACCTAACACCCTCAGCCAGGAGAAATGCCGGAGGTTGACAGCTGTGGCAGCCCCCTAGCGGAAGAGTCTACTGCATTGTAGGTGGCTCGAAGCGAATGCCTGCAGGCCACTTTTGCAGAATGGATCGAATCCACAAACAGGGTTTTCGATTCCGAATCTGGGAGTGCCTGGATGGCCGGCTCTAGCTGGGCAAACAAGGATTTCTGTTATACCAGCATGTGCCCGACGTAGTTGAGGGCCCTCATGGCCAGAGTGGAAGAAGAATAACATTTCCTACCAAACTGGTCCAGCTGTCGAGACTCCATGTCTGGTGGTGAGGTACTGATATGCCAGGGCTTAGAAGACCGGTCATGAGCGGCCGCTATAATGACTGAATTGGCCTTTGGCTGCACGTTGAGGTGGTCCTTTCCCTCTGGCATACGGTTTGTGCAGTCTGCCTTCTTGGCCACCACAGGAGTGGAGGAGGGCATCATCCAGATCACTGATGCCAGGTCCTCATGGAACTTGAGCCAGGGTGGGGTAAGGATTGGGGCCGCCCCCTGCATGTCCAGGTGTTCTGCAAGGCATTGCCTTTTCGGATCCCGAGCATCCGACTTCCAGTCGTACACCTCCGCTATTTTTCTGAGGAGGTCCATGAAGGAAGGATCCTCCGGAAGTGACTCGAGGGATTCTTTGGGCTGGGGTTCCCCTATAGGCGGGGTTTCAAAACCCAACCCTAACGACTCGGAAGAATCTGAGTCAGAATCCTGGTCTGAGTCGGAAGACTCCCTGGGGTCTGGCATTGGTTAACCCGAGGGCCCAGCCAGCATCGGAGCCTTCGAAGGGCGGCGTCAGCTGAGGCGAAAGGGCTGGAACCTGCCTCGGTTGCTTAAAGTCAGGGCTCCTAGGAGATTCTCTGGGAGGCTGATGGTTGTCCAATTCCATTACCAGTTGGGCCTTGGTCTCTGACCACCAAGACTGCAAAATGGACCTAAAGTCCACTGCAGGTTGAGGAGGAGGAGGCTGGTAAGCCAGAGGATAGCCTGTAGCAAAGCCCGGTTGAGGGAAACCTGTCGTGTGATAATGTGGTGGTGGGTAGCCCGACGGAGGGTAGGCCTGAGTGTACCCTGGCATATGAAACCCTGATGGGGGGTAGCCCGGAGGGTTATATGCCAGTGCCTGAGGCAGGAACCCTGAAGGAGGTCCCGACGGAGGGTACACTGATGGAAGGCCCGATGGGAGAAACCCTGATGGTGGGCCCGATGGGGGCAAACCCGTCTGAGGGCCTGACAGTGGGGCCGAAGGCCTTGATGGAGGCCCCTGTGGCATGCTAAACCCTGATGGCCCTGGTGGGGTTAGGTCTGGAGGAGGGTGTACCAGTGGCTTGATAGCCCCTGATGGCAGGGGAGGTGGCTGGGAACCATCCGGTACAGTGCCAGCTCCCATCGCCAGATCCGGAGCTATGCCTGGAAGGTCGCCTGACAGGACCTCCTCAATTCCTATCCTTTGATCGACAGGTGAGTGAGAAGGGACCACATCCAATAGAGTGGGAGAGGCCCGATGGGAAGAACCCTCCAGGGAAAACTGAGGTAAATCCGGCAGGGGCCATTGCCTGACCCCTATGCCAGGTCGGGTGGGCATCGGCGGGTGTCCGACTTATCAGACGAGACAATCATGCAATCATCTAACTGGCTGACGCTCAACATAGCGTTTGAAGCCAGGTGGGCTTCGGAACCTCCGGAGCCCGACACCACAGCCAAAGCCGGGCGCTTGTCGGAGGGTCCAACAAGTAACCTAGCGGCTCCCTTCGATGCGTTAGACCCCCCACCCCCCGTGGAGCTAGATCTAAGTGCAGCCGAGGTCAAGGTTCCCTCGGCCACCAGGACCAGTGGGGGGGGTCCAAGGACTGCTCTTTCGGGGGGAGCAGACTGGGCCGTGGTGGCCGACTTTACCATTGCTCGTCTGAAGGGCCCGCAGGCGACTTCAGATGCGATGGGGACTGGTCCTGATCTTTATGCTTCTCCTTACTCCTCTTTTTCTCATGCTTGGACTCTGTGGACAAGGTGGAAGCGCTGCATAACTTTTGGAGCTCTTTCTCCATGGTGGCCATTCTCTTTTTAAGTAAATGGGCCTCTAGGGCCTGCTGGCGGCACTTCCATGTGGCCGAATTGAAGCTGGCACAGACAGGCCTCACAGTCTTCGACCTTGTGCTCCGAGCCTAAGCAGAAGAGGCAGAAGAGTGCGAATCCTTGTGCGGTAGCTGCGCGCCGCATGAAGCACACTTATTCTTGTGCTTGATGTTGGAAGACGACACCATGCACAAATGCACTAAATAACTGAATTCTGAAGGAAAGAAAAATGGATAGTCATCCAAATAGTGGTCGAACTGCAGCGTACGATCTCTGCAAGGTCTGACTGTTCAGGTTGACAGTGAGAAAGAACTGGAAGGCAGGCGTGGAGACCGCTCACTATACAGGGTCACGCTGTCAGTCACGTGACATCCGGTGGGCAGTCCCCCATCAGATACTGCCGGCTAAAGCTGTTGTGTAGTCCTGACACCATGGGTGTTCAGTCCTCAAGGTGATTATCTCCGGCAAGAGCCCTCTCGAAGTAAGATCTGGAGATATTTCCTGTGAGGTGGACAAACCTTGATGTGCAGGTAAGCGTCCTGCATGCCTAGGGAGCATATCAGTCCCCTCATTTGCAGTAGGGGCAGCAGGCCTTGCAGGGTCACCATTCTAAACTTTTTGTACTGGATGTAGAAGTTCAGGTGTCGCAAATCCAGAATGGGTCTCAAGTCTCCTGTGGATTTGGTGACTAGGAAGAAGTGGGAATAGAACCCCTGGTTTCTCTGTTCTTGAGGAACTGGTTCTATAGTCCTTTTCTTGAGCAAAGTACGAACTTCCTCCAGAAGGACTGGACTGTGTGATCTGGAGGGTAGTTTGACTAGTGGGGAGGAGGGTCTGGAGGCAACTCCAGAAGCTTTAGAGTGGGACCTTGCTCTGTGAGTTGCAGGACCCAAGCATCTGCTGTAATCTCTCTCTACCAGTCCAGGTGGAGTGAGAAACAACCCCCTACCACTGCCCCATGGAGTACTAGAGGGAGGGGGTCTAGTAAAGAGTTATGCTTAAGTCGAGCCTGCTGCAGAGGCTGCACCTCCACCTCTGGGAGCTTTGGCTACGGTGGGAGCTGGGGAAGGCAAGGCTGCTGCTGCTCTACGCTTGCCCTGCTGTTGGGTCCCTGACTTGGGTTTGTAGGTGGCACGACAAAAGGGTACCCTCCTCCCGCTTCTTGGCTGGGTGTAATAAAGAGAATGAACTGACCAAAGGGTTCTCCCAGAGGCTTCCAGGTCATTAAGCACATCCTGCACATCTGCCCCAAAGAGCTTGTAGCCTCTGAAAGGGGCATTCAAAATGAACGGCTGGATGTCACTAACAAAGCCTGACACCCTGAGCCAAGAATGTCTCCTCAGACAGATGCCAGCCACAGCTGCCCTGGCTGAGGCATTGGAGATATCACAGGTAGACCTCTAGAGGTGCTTACTTACTTCAGCCCCAGTTAGGAGGGCTTTGTGCATCTCCAGTTTCTGGGGGCCCTCTGAAAGAGCCTGGGCTGCAGCACTTGCCCTTTGTCAGAGGGCATTCTGGAACTGGACCATATGGGCCTGATAGTTAGCTATTCTGAGGCCCAGCTTGGCAGAAGCAGAAGTTCTGTTTCCCAAGAGGTCCAGCTTTCTCGACTCCTTATCTGGGAAGTAGAATGCTGAGGAGTTTAGGCACCTTGGAACTATCATGGGCTGCCTTAATGACCACTGAATCAAGGGTTTTTCTGAAGAGGGCATGGTAGAGCTTGTCTGCCTTCCTGGGCACGGCAGGAATCAAGTTTGGCCTGTACCAGGCAGCCATCCTGGCATCAACTAATGCAGCCAATAAAGGAGGAATAACCAAAGGTGGAGAATCTGGCAGCTCCAGGAACTCCACCAGCTTCTGTTGGGTGATGTCCTCTTCCTAGACATCAAACTCCATGGCAGTTTGGAGCTGTCTCATTACTCCAATGAAGGTGGGGTCTTCAGGAGGGGACCTAGGGGCATATAGTGCAGAGTCCTCACTCCTAGTGGAGACAGTGGAGCCAGATCTCTCTTGTGCAGCCCTCCATATCCTCTTGCTTATCCTCCTCTAATGGTAAGAGGTCAGGTATGTATTCCCGATCCTTGTCAACAGGCTCTGAAGGCTGCAAGGAGGGGAGTGAGGACATCAACGCCCTGAGGCAAGCAGGGCGCATTGATGGGGTGCTGGCCTGGCAGGCCCCGGCGTCATCGGGCCTGGAGGAGGCACAAGGTTCTGCAAGATCTCCACAAAGAAGGAGAGCACCGTCTGTACGTCAACGGTGGCCTGCAATGCATTAGTGCCATACAACATTGACAGGGAAGGCTGAGTTCCTGACTTCAATGAAATGCCTTGTGTCATCGAAGGGGGAGGCTGGAGCGCCAACGTCGCTGGACCGTCGCCGGCTGTAGAAGAACCAGCAGAACCTACTACCAGCTGACCTAAAGGAAGCTGATATCCGAGCTGCAGGGTGTGCAACGACAATGGTGGCACTGGAAGTCAGGGCGTTGATGTGCCTTCGATGGCCATGGGAGGTCCAGAGGAGCTGCAAGGGTCGGGGCGGTTGGAGGGGCTGTGCTGCAGTAAATAGCGACACACTACCACTGTCGGCACCAGAGTAAGTGGTGACTGGGAACGAACCGGGGAGACTTATCCTTACTTTGCTCCCTCTCCCGGTGCTTGTGTCTGCCTGAAGACTTGTGCCGGGCCTTGGAGGAATGGGAATTCGAGGACTGGGCTGGCGACGAGGAGCAGCTTCCCATCTGGAACTCTCGTTCTGCTCTTGCTACCTTCAGCTCTAGGAGGAGAGACTGAACGGCTTTCTGGCAGCAGCGCCAGATGACTTGATTGAGTTTCAGGCAGATTTCACAAGCACTGATGTCATAAGCCGGCCCAAGACAATGGACGCAGGTATCATGATCATCATGGGGGTAGATTTTTCCACCACACTTACAGTAACAAATAAAATTAGCTGGATCTTTCATCAACATAAATGATGACCACAATAATTTTAGAAGTAAAGTGATAATGTACTAGGATGAGAAAAATAAGAGTTTATCGGTCGACAGTAGCGGTGATGCTCTGTGGAGTCCGATGAGTATGGTCAATGGCAGGAAAAGAACTGAGGAGGGCATGGGGCCATCCACATTTAAGTGGTGCAGGATGTCGATGTCTGACATTGCCGTGGATGGCCCCTAGTAGACTGCTAGCAAAAATGTTTCCGTGTGGTCCTAGCACCTGGCAGCTATTGTTCCATTGGTGTGGTCTGATGAAAGAGATATCCTCGAAGAAGATGAGAAGTTACAGGGGGTTTAAACAGAAAAACTATGTTGTTATGGGAGACTTGACTGCAGGAATGTTTTGCAGTGTGACAGGGTTTTAGTGACTTGTATGCCTGACTGCAAAGTGGATGTGAACGGAGCTGGAAAAGATAGTTTGCAATAGTTTGAACTTGAAAGCTTCTGTGCTAGAAGTAATGCCGGCAGGCAGGCAGTGGGTGGGGCCACACAGTGATGTGTCTACTACGCACATAAATGCACTGTGATGGGTCTACTGTGTACATAACTGCTGATGAAGAGTCTACTATGTACTTAAACGAAATTTATGTACACAGAAGCACAAATAACAGCATTAATGTAATGGCTTTCGTATTCATGCCTACTGTATAAATATAAATATGCATATATATATATATATATACACACATATATATATATATATATATATATACACACATACATACAGTATATATATATATATATTATAGTATGCCGGTAATTGCCACTATAGTTAGGAGTTAATAGAGCCATTTCTCGTTAAACCCCCAAACTTTGCACCTTAATAACTTTGCAACCGTTTGACGGATTTGCCTGAAATTTGGAATACACAATCAAGAACCATAGGCCTTGGGATCTGCCAAGTTTCGTACTGGTCGGATATACGGCTACGGAGTTATTAAGCGTGATCTGTGCGCTGCGTTTACGCTTTTTCTGGAATTCTACGGTCGCACCTACAGGTCGTACGGTTTGCGTGACCGGCCTGAAATCTTCAGGGAACGTGCGGCCGGGGTCCCCGATGTGCCTTTTGAAGATTTCGTGAAAAAATATTAAACGGTTCAAAAGTTATTCAAAAAACAGTTTCCCATTATAAGTCAATGGGAAAAGTTAACAAAAGGTTTGACAGTGTCGCAAATGCATTTTTACTTTCGCAAATGGGCCTGTTACTTTCGCAAATCAGCCATTTTGTTTTCAGTTGGCGATCAGAGAAATGGTTGGCAATTAAATTTGGGACCCTCTAGCAACCTAATTCTTTTTGTATTCACCTAGTCGGACCCTGAGGATGCTTGCCATGTCTTCCTTTTGTGGTAAAACACCCCAGAAATATGTTTTTCAAATTTCTGGAAAAAGTACTTTCGCAAATTACTTTGTGCTCACGAAGTGTCGAACTTTTTTGCGAAAGCTTTCGCAAATTGCGACAGTAGTTTTCCATCTGTGGGAAAGTGACAGCGATTCTTTGGCACTGTGCTGCAAAAGAACCGTTGGGAGTTTTGGGCTGAAATTTGGAGGGAACGGAGCCGACATCTCACAGATGTGCCTTTCAGTGTTGTATTGAAAAAACATTACACGGCGGCAAAGTTACGGCACTCCAAAGTGGACGTTTTTTCCCATAGGATAACATTATGGCGACCGATGCATTACAGAAATCCTTTGGCACCCTGCTGCAAAATAACGGTTTGGTCTTTTTTCCTGAAATTTGGAGGGAAGACAGCCAACAGCCCACAGATGTGCCGTTCAGTGGTTTGGTGAAAAAAATATTACACAGCGGCAAAGTTACGGCACTCCAAAGTTGATGGTTTTTCCCATAGGATAACATTACGGCACCCGACGCATTACAGAAATCCTTGGGATCCCTGCTGCAAACTAACGGTTTGGTCTTTTTTCCTGAAATTTGGAGGGAAGACAGCCAACAGCCCACAGATGTGCCTTTCAGTAGTTTGGTGAAAAGACATTACAGGGAGGCAAAGTTATGGCACTCCAAACTTTTCTTTTTTTCCCATAGGATAACATTACGGCATTCGCCGCGCCTTTCAGGGCCCGTATCTCGGAAACGGTGTGAGATACGGACTTTTCGTTGGAAAAATTCTTAGCTTCCTAATGGGGGCTAAGTACCAAATTAGCCAGGACAGTTGTAAATAATATGACTTTTAAATTTTTTTTCTACGTCGTACGGTTCCTGAGATATAACGTATTTAGTATTCCAAGTTCTCATTTTCTGCGCCGATACTCATTATTATGCATACATTATTTGTACTCACTGTCTTTCTCTATGCAGGTTTTGGGGAAAACCAGCCTGTGCGCTTACATTACTGTTACCCTTTCCGCTTGCGGTTCCGTACCCGTTTCACTTACCGTTGACGTCTGCGCCACCATGTGTGTTATCCTTTGCGTTTTCATTTGAGCTTGCGTTTCTGTTATTTTTTGCCATTTCTGTCTACAGTACTGTTTATCTTTCTGTTTCACTTTACGTCACCATGCCCATTGACATTTCTGTTTGCAGGCACCATGTTACTATGTGACAACACATCACGTGGCAGACCGTTCCAGTCTACGCCACCATGTGCGTTACCCTTTCTGTTCTCATTCGCACTTGTGTTACCATGTGCGCCACTGTTAGCATTTCTGTTTGCGTTGCTGTCCCTGTTAGTATGCCACAAGACATCATGTGGCGGGAGCGCAGGGCCCGCCGCTGCATTACATTCACTATTTCTCGTTATCATTCTCAAAAAGAAGGGAAATTAGAGGCAAAAAACTCCGTTTAATGCATTAGTTAGGGTTGTTCCACAGCGACAAAAGTGAGGAAATTCGCTGTTAGGGTTGAAAACCCCCCTTGGACCCCACCCACCCCCAACCGGCATCGGGGTGTGCATTGGGATCGTGGTCGAACTCTCACCCATTCTCCTATACTTCTGCTGCTTTACACATGTCATGGGGTGAGAGTTGGGGCTAATGACGATCCCAATACCTAGCCCATGCCGGTTAGGGGGTCCAGGGGGGTTTCAACCCTAACAGCAAATTTCTCACTTTTGTCGCTAGGAACAATCCTAACTAATGCATTAAATGGAGTTTTTGTCTCTAATATATATATATATATATATATATATATATAAATACATATACACACACACATACACGCTCACATACACAACAGGAGTGGGGGTAAAATGACAAGACAAAGAAGGCATATTGGTTAGTGACATCAGTAACAGTAACGTATCAAAATTATGCTGTTACTGTTGTCACAATGAATTTTTTTTTTAAATTACTGTCATCACTGTGGAATACTGGAAAACTGAACCAATCAGAGAGAAGCTTTCACAATGCTGATGACATCACAATGTCTAGTGCAACACTGAAGCCAGCTGTGAAAATCAAAGAAAAAAAAACTGCAGAATCTTCAAACAAACAGATTTGGGAGCTATCACTTGTAAACTACTTCTGTATGTATCTAATATACAATAGCCTGAACTCAAGATAGGCAATTTACCATCACTTGTGAGTGGGCAGAACTTTCATAACTCTGCATATTTTGAGCCAGGCCATTACATATGCCCTTTTGGATAGATACATATTATGGTAGCACGGTAGTGCTACCATAGTTAGGGTTGAGGAGCCATTTACATGTTAAACCCAAAATTTTGCACCTTAATAACTTTGCAACCGTTTGACGGATTTGCCTGAAATTTGGAATACATGATCAAGACCCATACACCTTGGGATCTGCCAAGTTTCGTACTGGTCGGATATACGGCTGTGGAGTTATTAAGCATGATCTGTGCGTGCGTTTACGCTTTTTCTGGAATTCTACGGTTGTGACTACAGGTCGCACGGTTTGCGTGACCGGCCCAAAATCTTCAGGGAACATGCGGCCGGGGTCCCCGATGTGCCTTTTGAAGATTTCGTGAAAAAATATTAAACAGTTCAAAAGTTATTCAAAAAACAAGTTCCCATTAGAAGTCAATGGGAAAAGTTAACAAAAAGTTCAACACTTTCGCAAATGCATTTTTACTGTCGGAAATGGCCCTTTTACTGTCGCAAATCCGCCATTTTGTTTTCAGTTAGTGATCAGAAAAATGCTTAGCATTTAAAATGGAGACCCTCTAGCAACCTAATTTTTTTTGTATTCACCTAGTCGGGCCCTGAGGATGCTAGCCATGTCTTTATTTTGGGGTAAGACACCCCAGAAATATGTTTTTCAGATTTCTGGAAAAAGTACTTTCGCAAAGTAGTGTCACACTCACAAAAGTGTCGCAAATTTTTACGAAAGCTTTCTCAAATCACGACACTACTTTGCGACACTATGCCCAAAATAACAGTAATTCTTTGGCATCCTGCTGCAAAAGAACGGTTTGGAGTTTTGGGCTGAAATTTGAGGAACGAGACAACATCTCAAAGATGTGCCTTTCAGTGTTTTGTTGAAAAAATATTACACAGCGGCAAAGTTACGGTACTCCAAAGCTGATGCTTTTTCCCATAGGATAACATTACGGCATACGACGCATTGCAGCAATCGTTTGGCGCCCTGCTGCAAAATAACGGTTTGGTCTTTTGGGCTGAAATTTGCAGGGAACACAGCCAACATCTCACAGATGTGCCTTTCAGTGGTTTGGTGAAAAAATATTACAGGGAGGCAAAGTTATGGCACTCCGAACCTCTGTTTTTTTCCCATAGGATAACATTATGGCGTTCGCTGCGCATTTCAGGGCCCGTATCTAGAAAACGGTGCGAGATATGGACTTTTCGTCAAAAAATTCTTAGCCCCCATATGGGAGCTAAGTACAGAACTAGCCAGGAAACTGATAATTCATATGACTTTTACATTTTTTTTCTATGTCGTACGGTTACTGAGATATAAGCAATTTACTATTCCAAGTCCTCATTTTTGTGTTCCGAGAGTCATTATTTTGCATACATTCTTTGTACTCACTGTCTTTCTCTATACAGCTTTTGGGAAAACCAGCCTGTGCACTTACATTACTGTTACCATTACCATTTCCGCTTGCGTTCAGTACCCGTTTCACTTACGTTCACATTTACGCCACCATGTGCGTTACCCTTTGCGTTTTCATTTGCGTTTGCGTTTGCGGTGCTTTAACATTTCTGTCTACAGTACTGTTTCTTTTTCTGTTTCGCTTTGCGTCACCATGCGCATTACGATTTGCATTTGCGGGCACAATGTTACTATGTGACAAGACATCACATGGCGGGAGCGCGGGGCGCCGCATTACATTCACTAATTCTCATTATCATTCTCAAAAAGAAGGGAAATTAGAGGCAAAAAACTCTGTTTAATGCATCAGTTAGGGTTGTTCCACAGCGACAAAAGTGAGGAAATTCGGTGTTAGGGTTGAAAACCCTATCTCTGAATTCACCCCCCCCCCCAGCACCACACACACACACACACACACACACACGCAAGTACGGGGGAGGACCAAGGCAATACGACCACGACCAATGACAGACAGTTGCAGTAAATGTACTACTATGTAAATCACATACTAAATGCAACACTACTTTTATCTTGAGCATGGCTGTGTCTTGTAGTTAATTTATGTAGTTCTCTTAATTAATGTATACTCACTAGTGTTAAAACCTTTGTACAACTGTGATCATGCACCTTCAGCATTTATATGGACTAACGGCACAGTACCAGTTGTGGTGTGGTGTGGGGTATGGGTAGGTAAGGCCATGCAACTACTAAGTGTGGTACGTTGTGTGCAGCTGCAATCAGGGATGTGTACGTTTGGTGTACATGGCCTCAGTTTTGCTGTTGATCTCCACTGAGCATGAAGTACCTGGTCAGGTGGGTGGGGATGTCTTGTAGTACATTTAGACAACTGTTTGTTATTTCTGTCACCTGCTGCTGGTTGTCTGTCATTGGTCGTGTTGCCTTGGTCCTCCCCCGTACTTGCTGCATGTGTGTGTGTGTCTGGTGCTGGGGGGGTGGATCGGTTGGGTTTTCAACCCTAACACGAATTTCCCTTTAGTAGCTGTGGAACAACCCTAACTGATGCATTAAGCGGATTTTTTGCCTCTAATATATATATGGGATATACAATAGAGAGCTGTCAAATAAATGATTTATCTACACAAGTGCTGTTTGACCTCAGGTAACCTCAAGAGTGGCGTATGCCACGAGTGAGGTGTCTGAGGTCAAACAGCACAAGTGTAGATAAATCATTTATCTGACAGCTCACTCTTGTATATTTCATTTATGCAATAGGGATGCTTTCTGTCAGTGCAGGGACATTTGCTTTTGATTTCTTATCTTTTTTTGCATATGTTTGTCAAAAAAGTGAACAAAAAATTGCATTTTCTGCTTTTTTTTGCTAATCATAGAAAAATCTATAAGGTATCTATAAATGAAACACCACTCATTTTGTAGATACTTTTGTATTGAACAACTTTCATGCTCACACTACCATGCTATCTTTTTTCATTTTAAAGTTATTTGCATTTAAATATGGGTAGTACTGCTACTGAGGCTGAACATTCTAAATGAGTTGCAGAGTGATTGTGACATAGCTACTAAATGGATACATTTTATTTATTCAACGGCTGTGAAGATAAATGGATTTATTCAATGAGTTTTGAGCGCACTCCTATTGCATAAATATATTTATGCAACGGGTGGCAGGATAAAAACTGACACATAACTTCAGTTATCTGAGTCACTGTGTGGATAAACGGGTGGTGATGCAATCACTATGTGGATAACTTCAAGTTATCCACATAGTGATTACATCATCACCCATTTATCCACACAGTGACTACATCACTAACCACCACCACCTGTGCTCTGCCTCCCGGCTTCACTTTCACCTTCTCACAGTGCTCTTTACAACCCAAGCTATCACAGTCCCAAAGACTCACAAAATGCACATCCTAACGAACCCCCCCCAAAACCAGAACCACATTTTAAATGAAAACACTCTTAAGGAAAAAAAAGCCATTTTTTCCTGTTTCTCAGCACAGCAATTCCACAACTCAAACACAGCAACCAGGCACAGAGAAAAAACAAGGAAAGGAACTTAAGAAAAAAATAAAATATAACAAATCTGAACAAAAAAAATCATGATGCATACATCAAATATGCGGGGGGGTGCCTGTGAGATAATGAAGTTATTTGTACAGTTGCCAGTGACCATTCGTAACCCTCACTCATGGCTTTGCCACTTGTGATGTTACTTAATTAAGGTCACAGGCAACTGTACAAATAACCTCGTTGTCCCAAAGGCGCCCCGCGCATATCCCTTATATATAGAGGTACGCTAGTGCAAGTGTAGTTAGGGTTGCACGGCCACTTCTATGTTAACCCCCAAATTTTGCACTTTAATAACTTTGCCACCGCACAATGGATTTGCCTGAAATTTTGCATGTGCGGTCTGGTACCATAGATCTCTGGATCTGGCAAGTTGCATTATGGTCAGATAAGCGTTTGCGGAACTGCGGAGCAGCCAAAAACGCAAAAAAAGGGGTTTTTGCATGTTTCTTTGCTCGTGGCTACAGCCCACACAAGTTGTCTGTTTGGTCTGAAAGCTTCAGAGAAGATGCAGTCCGGGTCTCTGATGTGCCTTTCAAAGATTTGGTGAAAAAATATTAAACTGTTCAAAAGTTATTCAAAAAACAATTTTCCCATTACAATCAATAGGAAAAAAATACATGTGTCTCTCGAAAGCTGCTTCCACTACATTTTACTGCCGCAAATGGCCCTTTTACTTTCGTGCGGTGGCCATCTTGTTTTCAGTTACCGAGAGAGAAAAATGCCTTCCGTTTAAATTTGGGATCCCTAGGTAAACAATGACTGTTGTTTTTACACAGCCAGGTCCTGAGGATCACATGCCTATCTTTTTTTGGGGGAAAAAACCCAGAAATGCTTTTTTAAAAATCGGAGCCCCAGTAGTGTCACAAATTGCAACAGAAACGGCCACGACACTCGCAAATCACGAAAGTGTTATGCCTATTTTTGCAAAACTGTCGCAATTTGTGACAGTACTTTGCCAAAAAAACAGTAAATCTTTGCCATCCCACTGCAGCACAATGGTTGGGGATTTTGAGCTGAAATTTGCAGGGTGGCAAGCCCTAGTCCCACAGATGTGCCTTTTGGTGGGTTGGTCCCAAAACATTTAAAGGGCCCATAGTTACAGCAATCCGAAGTTGAGAAATTTCCCACAGGCTAACACGGCGGCGCCTGCAGCAACTTTTAGCATCCGTATCTCGGAAACAGTGCAAGATACAGATTTTTCGCTATCCACAGCTTAATGACTAAGCTAACGAGGAAGTTTCGACGTCAAAGATTACACTTGCAGTGGAATTTTCTTTCCTACTTGCTACAGTTATGGAGAAACTGCCAAAAATGTGTTACAAGAGTTCCTTTGGAGCACTATGGCACTGCTGTATGGCATACTTAATGTGTAAGTAGGGCGCGGGGCGAAGGGCCATGGCGCCCCATACATACATAAGCAAAAAATGGGCAATGTGGAGTGCAGGGCCCTCCACATACCAGTTACATTACACTTTCTCAAAAAGTATGGAAATGTGATGTTGAGTTACACCCCTACCACCCCACCCTCCACTCACACGACAGACATCGGGGGTGTGCCGATGAGGTCGTCAGGCCTAACTCTCCACCCCATTCTCCTATGCTCTGCACTGTCAAGCTTGTTTACACATGGAATGGGGTGAGAGTTAGTATTTATCGCACACCATCAGTGGAGAAATAATGAAATATGTATAACATCACATTCCATACTACCCGCTAATAACCTAACTTCAGCGCGTAGTAGAGTTTTTGCAATATGTGTGTATATATATATATATATATATATATATAGAAAATGGTATGAAAAATTAAGTCTGCTGTTTGGTTGAAACACATCACATGACCCGGCATATATCAGAGTATGACTTAACACCCGCACTTTTACCCCACCTCCAAAACAATTTTCCATTTTATAAGATAGATAACCCACTCTAGGGTGTGCAGTGGGTGCTCTGATATAATGCACCTTGGGTGGCTGACACTTGGCCTGTGGCCTCGTGCATAATAATGCACACCAAGGTGTGCATATATCAGAGCATCACCGCACACCTTACAGTGGGTTATCTATTACATACATACATATATATACACACTATATATATATATATATATATATATATATATATATATATGTGTGTGTGTGTAATAGATAAACCACTCTGAGGTGTGCAGTCACACTCTGATATACGCACGCCTCGGTGTGCGTTGTACACGAGGCCACAGGCCGAGTGCGTCGACCGCCCAAGGCGTTCATATATCAGAGCGCAACTGCACACCTGAGAGTGGTTTATTCTCTAATAAAATGTCAAAATTGTTTTGGAGGGGGGGAAGTGCAGGTGTGCGGTCGCGCTCTGATATACGCACAGCCATGTGATGTGTTTTATACAATCAGAAGTTTGAATTTGGACCCTTTATGTTTATTCATTTTTTATATATGTACTTATACACCCACACACACACAATCTATAGGGGATATGATATGGCATGATTGAAGATGTCATATTTATCTTCGCCACTCGTGATATCTTAAAATAATAACTGGTGACCCCTATAATGACTGGATATCCAGTCTTGATAAAACGCTATAATAACTTGCTGATTTCCGTAATAACTTGATAATGGGTTATTACGGCATTTTCCTCCTCGCGCTCTCACTTCACTGAAGCACAAAAGAAAGCACACTGTATTTATGTGAGTACAGCAGCCGCTGAGGGGCATGCTCGCTTGTACAAATACAGTTTTTCTCTCTGAAACCTTGCACCAAATATTATAAAAAAATAATGCCTGTGTAAGGTTTGTTTTATGAGGATTTTTCACACAACCTTGGTGTATGATAATCTCACAGACCCCTAGAGCTGCGCTCTCAGGGTTTATGGATTATCACACACCTCGGGTGAGTGACAAATCCTCATAACACACACCTGCACAGGCATTATTCTCTGTATCATTGGCCTCAAATGAAGATAAATATGATATCTTCATTCAGGCCATGTCATGTTCTGTTTATACAGACATTGGGACAAACAGGATTGGGAATGTGTAAAAAAGTGCTTGTGACTTTGAAATGTGTGATTAACTTTCAGCTTCTTTTACAGTTACAGTACTTGTCGGGAAGTGGTTACTGAGATTGACTACTATTTCTATTTAACTGAGACCCACAACTTTATGGTACATTATGGCCAGTACATAATGAAAAAAGTCTGTGTACAATTCTTTTGTTCTTTTGGTTTTACTTTTTTTTTGGGGGGGGGGCATTTGTTTGTTGAAAATGTGGAAATAAACAGAATTTCCTGCTGTTTTTTGCTGATTGTTAAAAAATCTAAAAGGTATCTATAAATGAAATACCACTCACTTTGTAGATATTCTAATGCTAAACAACCTTTGTCCTCACAGTACCATGTTTTCAGTTTTTTTACATTATTTGTATTTGTTCAGCGAAAAGAAGACCTAAAAGGTATCTGTAAATGAAACACCACTCATTTTGTAGGCATTTTTGTGTTGAACAACCTTCGTGCTCAGAGTACCATGCTTTCATTTTTCATTTTAAAGTTATTCGCATTCGTTCATTGAAAAAGTGGAAATGGACTGAATTTTCTGCCATTTTTTTTTTGGTGATTTGGCAACCTCGCCATCTGAGGAGCAGGGGACATACCGTTCAATACCAAAAAAAATGGGGTGGCTAAGAGAAGCATAAGCCCCTGGGCAAGAACAACAGCCAAGGTATGGTGCCAGGCAAATAAGCTTATCCAGGACAATAAGGGAATCAAGCCATGACACCAATCAGAGCCTGTACATCTTTTGGGCCAGAGCTGGTGGACCCCACCTTTACTATATGGGAACAAAAGAAGTTATAAAGGTTGGCACAAATTATTAATCAAGGGTTGGTGAAGGCATTCCAATAACTACAACAGCAATTTAAACAACAGAGAGATTTCTTCTGTTACCTCCAAATCAGAAGTGTCTTTGCAACCCCACCCCCCCAAAAAGAACAGCTTCAAAAGCAACCTGATGTCTTAGAGAAGATGCTGTAGGTCTACCTAAGGGCTGTAGGCCTGGGTCACTAGGTCTTTCATTAGCACAAATACCTAGCATCAGTAAATGTTGATAGTAGACCGTCCATTCAAATAAAATGGAAAGGGGAAGCAGGCCAGCAGTGGTCTGACCAAGAGTGGAAGGAGATATGGAAAGCTACAGCCACTGTCACTGCCTCTTATGTGTGAAGGGACACAGATGGAAAGTAGTCTCCCGGTTCTTCTGGACCCTGGCGATCATGAGTTACTTTGAGGCATCGCACACAGACTAGTGTTGGCAAGGCTGGACACAGAGCTCGCCATCACCATGTTGTTCTGGAGCTGTCCCAAATTGGCCACCTTCTCGGTTACAGGGTCTAGAGGGGAGATTTGTCATCATTCATCCCACAGGTAGTCCGATATTTACTACTGGGCCTATAGGAATAAACACTAAACACTTATACTAAATACTGATTAGTGGGCAGCTAAATCAATAACCTGCAATTGGCTGGTAATTCCCCCAGAAGCTGGCTGATAATCTGCAAACAAATAAAGAACATGGAGGGGTTAATGGCACAGCTGCAACTTCACAGAGAATGACATACGACAAGGTGGCTTCCTTTCATGCACTTTCTAGAAAGTTGAACGAGCCACACAGTGCTAGAGCAGGTGGCAGGTACTGACCCAATTAGTGGCCACCTAAACAGTGATTAGGTAAATAATGGGCAGATCATACCACCATGCAGGTATTACAGTATCATACAAAGAATGATCTGATACGATTCTGAAAATTATTGTGCTATTACACAATAACCGCTTGCTACAATTGATTGCGACATTGTAAAACCCATGAACTGTTGATAGTGTTGAACACTAGGTTGTTTGGCTTTTGTTCTTTTTTTTTAGTTTTTCTATTTCTTGTTGGTATGTGGTCTTAACAGTTATCTCTTTCACATCTACACTGCTCCAACCTATATCCTGTATAATGTTGTCATAACGTGCCATGTAAGTGGCATGGCAGTATAGCCTAGAGGTTAGACTAGAGGAATAAGGTGTGAACGAGATTAATACATCCAGCAGACCAGACCTGAATTTGATTCTCACAACCTCCACGTGCGTACTGTGTGACGCTGAGCAAGTCACTTAACCGCCCAGTGCTCCCAGGTCACCCCTGAAAACAGGCACTTGTTCCTAGTGGGCCTTACCTGGTTACCAAAGACTTAAAAAAAAAAAAAATATATATATTAATTATTGTATAGTACCGTTAAAAACTACTGGAATTCTTTTTTTTTTTTTTTTCACTTTTTTGGGGATTTTCAATTGATTTACAATGATACATGCATTTTGTACATACTATTCAACCACATATATTATTTAAAAAAAAGTATTAACACTGCCCCTTTTTACCTTAACACAGTATAGGCTAAGGAGGAGGAGGAGGAGGAGGAGCAGGTAAAAATAAATACATAGAAATAAATATCTTCTGTAGCAATAAACACTGGAAGACTGACACCAAGAAATACTTAACTAAGTAGATTTAATATCAAACCTTTTATATCATTCTTGCTAGTTATGAAAAAATGTATTAAATACAAAGGTCAAACTTCTGCTCTAAATAAAGATATTCTATCGTAACAATTCGCTCTGGTATGGCTCCCAACCCCCTCGATAACATCTAAGTCACAAATCATACCGACTGTAACTAAGATAATTAATTAAACACTTCTGAACTTAAAAGGGGACTGTCACTGCATTCTGAGAAACAATTTTAAAGCCAAATACGTTTAATATATTTTTGGATTCAGCCCTAATAAACAGGAACATGATCGAGTACGTGTTATCTTTGGCAGACAATGGACCTTAAAGTGTTACAAAATCATCTGCAAAAAGTATTCAAATTCTACTGACTGGTTTGCTAGTTTAGCAAGGATATTGTTATTATTAATCAATATTCTAGTTTGAATATCAAGCATATTAGTGATAGATAATTGCTTTTGCAGCTTTGCTAAATACGTTTTTTTCAGTGTAGTCTCAGTAATAGTGGGAATGTCTATGGATAGGAGGGGATACGACATTGCATATGAGTTAAATTTATCTCTTTTTTTCTAGACCATATCAGCTTGAGACTGACTGTGAAAAACTAAGAGTACACTTCTTTTCATTAGCAGGTCTAGTTCCACTGTGGCAAATGCTGTCTAATATGCACACATTTTTGTATTATTGTTTGTCTTTGTCTAAGCCCTTCACATGAAGTGAAAGAACCCTGGGTTGTCTCTAACAGCACTCTCCGCCTTGTAATAATGACTCATTTAAATGTATTATGAAATGTGTGTCAACTGTGGCTAAAGTTTATAAGATGTTTTTCTTATTAATGATGGCTACCTTACAGGGGTTCTGCGAGGCAGCCTGAAAATTAAAAAAAAAACAAGGGAACATGAAACTGAAAGATTTCCCTCATATTACAGCACCTGTGATAATCTTGAGTTGAGAAACAGTACTTAGAAATAGAAACATAGACTTTGACGGCAGATAAGGACCGCTTGGCCCACCCAGTCTGCCCATTTCCCTACCTACTGGATAAGCTGCAGATCCTAGTTAACCAACAGCCTACTTTCCTCCTACCCCTGCCTTAAGTCTGTCCCATGCATTCTTGAATTCCCCCACTGTTTTTAACCCCACGACCTCCTCAGGAAGGCCGTTCCATGCACATTTTAAACACTAGCTGTAAAGAAAGTGTTAAAGTCCATTGAAAATTCTTCCTAATAAACTGTTATTGAGAAAGAAAGGAAGGAAGGAAGGAAGAAAGAGGGAGAGAGGAAGGAAAGAAAGAAAATGGGTTGAAAACCTGCATCATTCTATGGGTCAACATGACCCCCTCAGATGTTATTGGCTAGGAATTTGGCTTACTGATGCAAAGAAGATGATCATTAAACTTTGGCTTACCCCCGAACTCCCTACAATTAAAACATGGAGTGATACAGTCAACCAAATCTATTATATGGAAAAAACTGCACACTCTCAATGATAAGCAAACCTGTTTAATTCCCAATGCAATGGCTAAATTCTTTACGTCATGTCTAAGGACTCAAACATTGTTCCCGGATGTTACTCGAGTTTTGTCCCTTCCTCAATACCCACACTGCATCCTTTTTGATCCTTTTGGCAGATCGCTCTTCGGAGGAGTACAATCTTTTACAGGTCAATCTCTGAACTGTTCTCAACACTTTCTGGAAGGCCTCGGCTGAGGACACCCTGAGTGGTGTTGTTGGGCTCCTTCCCCCACCATCCCCTTTGATCTTTTTCTAGAGTATGGTGCAGACTTATAATTTTCTAGAGTACAACTCGGACAACCAATTATTGCTGTTATATGGCTGGAAGTATCTCCTCACATTCTAAGTTATGAAGGGAGTTCCATGCTGCACTATCTATTATGTCATCAGCTGAGAAATGATTGGTAAGTTATTTGACTGCCCAACACTGTGTGTGTTTGATACTGTTCTTATAGTCCTCTGACTGTATGCACAGGTGGGAAAAATTCCAGTCTCTGATTGGCTGAGACACTTACCTAGGGGTGCATTTATGAGCCAACAGAGACAGGTAAAAAATGCCACTGCCAACCTGCCTCAGCACAGACGAAATCACTGTGCCCCACATAGAGTTCTGAAAAGCTAAATGCCAGACATTTTTTTCTGCCCTGGCAAGTGAGCTCCCCACCCCATCTGCAGTTCTAACCACAAGAAACAAAAACTGAAACTTTGCTATAACTACTTAATTATGCCCCTCTCATTACACACAAAGCATTTTTTGTTATTTTTTCTGAATGCTATTGGAATTTGGCAGCACTGACTTACGCTTACCTTCAGAGTGCTCACAATCAAGGTACAGATTGCTTCCAGTCACTTCCACTGCTTGACCCCACCTTCCACTGCTCAAAACAATCACAAAGCAGCAAACAAGACAAAGCAACCTTTTCCCCTTGCTATCTCCTTCTTCTCATGTCAGCTCTCTCCCGAACGCGTTCACTAAAATTGCCGGTCACTGACCGTGCCACTCAACCGCTCTTCTAACTATGCTCTCTCCTGACCACGCTCACTACAATCAGCACCACTCTCCCAATTGCATCTGGGACCATAATATAAAAATTCATCAACAGAAACTACTATATATAAATGTGTCTTGGGGGGAACAAACAGATGCTACTTTATATGTGTTTGGGGGGCACACTACTAGGGCAGGAGAAACTAACAAAAAGATCTGAAAAACAGCAGCATTCTCTACCAGTAATTCTATCAGTAGAGGGGCTATTTTACATATAAAATGATTTTCTAATCCTTTGGGAACTGAATATGTGTGAATGTATATAGATGCTGCTCATGCATCTCATAGAAGTAAAAAAAAAAGGCCAATTTTCTAATTTTTACGTGCAATAATACTTGACTGGGTGGGTGGCAGAGGCTATACCCGCCCTTCCAGGGGCTCATTACACCTCCTGAATGGCTGTCGATAGTTTTAAAGCTGGTTTAAAAACATATTTATTTAACTTAGCTTTTATTTAAGTACAGTTGATGCACTATAATGCTGTTTTACTCTATTTATGTATATGTTTTATGTACAGCACCTTGGTTGTGAAAGGCGCTATATAAATAAAGCTGATCTGATTTGATTTGATTTGGACAGACAGGTATAGCCCAATGCTGCCCACCTAGTCGGGTATTATTGCTAGCTTAATTGTATATCACTCCTTTTCCTCTGGTACTTTCCATGATTTTCTCATACATATCTATGTAACCCCCTTGCTCATAAAAAACCTCTTCTGACCGTTTTGTTTTTCTCTGGCATTTTCCCTTTTTATCATGCTGCACACTAAGAAGGGAAAATGAACTTGATTTGAGATGCTATGTGAGAGAACAGCCCATTGGAAGAGAAAATTAGCTTGCAGTCAGAAATATACTTTGTAGCTATAAGCCCATATAAATATACGGCATAGAACAAGGATGTTTAGTGAGAATCCAGAGAGGATGTTAGTTACTGCTTTAAAGCCAAGAATTAAGACCCCTGAATAAGCTTTTGCCGTCTGAAACCTCTGGGCAGATGAAATAAAATTCATTGTATATTGATTCAACAGTGTGGAGGCTGATTCTTTTGCAAGCCTTTTGGGGAAAAAAGGGTGCCTGAGCTCCTCCACCCCTTCAACTGAGCATACTGTGTTCAGCAACATCTAGGTCCCATAGGAACATAAATCACTTGGTAAGCCATTCAAAAGCTGTTTGCTGCAAGTTCACTTTTAACATTGATCGTCTGCAGTGGGAGTTATAACTAAATAGGAATCCTCACATGAAGGGTGGTGAAGAACTCAGAAAATCACCACAGCATTACTGAACTCCCACAATTCCAGAATCATAAATTAAGGTTGAAACTTTGATTAGTATTGTGATTGCGATTTTTTTAGAAGCAATTATACAGAATAGTAGTTTCAAACTTGCACTTGCTTTTCAACTGCAGCAGGCTGCAAACATGACTCAGCACTCATCAATAGAAACAGAAGTTGACGGCAGATAAGGACCATGTGGCCCACCCAGTCTGCCCATTTTGAAGCCCTGACACATCTTGGTGCACATTTACAGACTTGTTCTTTTTATTTTGTAATTTCAGAACTTCAGTCCTGCCCAACTTAACATAGAAACATAGAAGCTGACGGCAGATGAGGACCGCAAGGCCCATCCAGTCTGCTCAACTTCACTGATCTCTCTACTTCTCTCCTGACAGATGAGCCGCAAATATAGGTTACTCACCTGTAACCAAAGTTCTACTAGTGGCATACAGTTTACATCCACACTCTGGCAGTTCTGTCTGGTATAACTTTAACCCTTTATGTCTCAGCTAGTACCTTCATAACACACTGGGGACAGCTGAGTCATCAAAAGTCATCAAGCTAAGATCCTCCCATCACCCGGGAAGTATATCTTCCAGCTGCACCCAGTGACATACCTCTCAACTGTCCCATGAATTTCAGGGACATCCCTGATTTTGCCTTAGAATTTTACTCTGTCCCTCCTAAATTTTTTGTTTCTGTGACTAAACATTGGGGCTGTAAGCACAAAATAAGGTCAAACATTAAAGTTACAGTCTTGTTCTTCCTTATAAAATGCATTTTAAATTAAGCCCCTTATTCCACAAGGTTCCTGAGTGGATATCACAAATTTTGAAGATGTGTCCCTGATTTTGGTCCTTTGTCCCTAAATTTTTTTTTTTCCAAGTCTTGTCCCTGATTTATGAGGCAGGAGGCTGAGAGGTATGCCCAGTGATATCAGATCTTTTGCAGGCTGGAAGCAGGGATCTGGATGCAACATTACCAGAGGAGGTCAGGGTGGGTTGTGTGAATGTGTATACCACTAACACTGCTATGGTTTCAGATGAGTAACCTATATATATATATATATATATTTTTTTTTTTTAAAGAACATGGATACAGTTCACTATCCACATTCTGGCAGACTTCTAGCAGTCTCCAGGAGGAAAGGGCAAGGTGCGCAGTCCTAGCTGGCAAACAAAGGCTGGAGAAATACAGAAACATAGAATCTGTCAGTAGATAAAGACCGCTTGGCCTACCTAGTGTGCCCATTTTTCCCTGCCTACAGTATCACCAAAGATCCTACTTTAGGATCAAAGACAAAAAACAGCATCCCGACAACTACAACTCATTATGTCAACGCTGTAATGGGAGATGAAAGTGTGTGCTTTACTCCAGGTTGCAGCCCTGCATATCTCTGCAATGGGGATATTCCTGGAGGCAGCCACCGAGGCAATGGTATGTTTGATAAAATGAGCCCTAAGCCTATTGGGCAAGCATCCTACCAGCCAACCCACAGCAGACGCTGATGCAAGATCTAATCAATCTGGTAGTTGTCTGCTTTGCTGCTGGGCTATCAGGCGCAACTTCAGTGTATGTTACAAACAGCTGGTGAGCCTCACCCCAAACTCCAGCCGTATGCTCCTTGTAATAAGAGAATGCCCTCCACAGGTCCAGAGTACGGATCCTGCAATCGGCCTCTGAGGTTGGGTTAGTAAAATAAACCAGCAAGTTAATCACCTGGTTGATGGAAAACGTTGGGGTGAAGTATGACCGTGTCCTCATGGAAGACCACGTAAGGACACAACAAAATCCAAATGAAGCTCCACGAACAAAAAGTGGAAAAGAACAAGCCGTGTAGCTCCTCAGACAAGGTGGCAAGCCTTGCAAATAGAGTCCAGGAAGTAGTGGAGCGCAACAATGCTTTACTCACCAGATTCAAACAAAGTAATGTGGAGAAAGGATAATGAACAGCCATAGCTCGTTCCCAATGACTCCCACCCCCTCAGAAGACTCGCGAGAATCGAGGTGCTAGGGGTGTTTTGTGTTCTCACAGAGTTCCTGTTCTCACCAGGGCTACCTTTTATTATGCGACTGGAGCTTTCTGTGTAAAGTCTATAATGAATGACAGTCCCTGCACTGTTTGGGAACGAGCTATGACTGTTCGTTATCCTTTCTCCACATTACTTTGTTTGAATCTGGTGAGTAAAGCATTGCTGCACTCCTCTACTTCCTGGACTCTGTACACATAAGGACACACTCTGAGAGTACATGGAGCTCACTGATCCTTCTGGCTGAAATGATGGTCACCCCGAAGGCAGTCTTCCACAACAAATATGACATCCCACACTAGTGCACTGGCTCAAACGACCTCCCTCCAAGCATAGCCCATGGAGGTGGGGGTTCTAGCACCGGAGAGGACAAGTGATCTGGGCCTTTGAAAAAGCACCTGACCACCTTCTCCTGGGCCACCGTCAGCACACTAGCCCAAGCCCAGGTGTGCCTCAAGGGCCATCGCCTGCAGTACCGACACAGAGGGATCAACAGTAGTCAAGAATACTCACCCAAGGTGCAGATAAGGGGATCACGCTCCTTACCCTGGCACCAGATTAAGAAACTGAATTAAATGCATAGTATTTATGAGTCAACTCCTTGACGGACAACTCCACAACGTGGAGGACATCTTCCAAAAGGCCCCAGAGCCTGCAACTCAAGTCACTCAGGAACCAAGCTTAGAAATGCAGGGACTGAAGATCCAGGTGCAGGACCCTTCCCTGTTGTCTGGTCAGCAGATCTGGCAAAGTGGTAACTGCCACAGTGGCCTGCTGTTGAGGCTGAGGAGATATGGATATCAGAACTGCCTGCGCCAGTCTGGGGCTATTGGGATCTTTCACGCCCTGTCCTTCTGGGCCTTGACCACAACCTTGTGTTGAAAGGGAAGGAAGGAAGGCTTACAGGAGACCTAAGGTCCAGACTTTGCAAATTCATCCCCCAACAGTGTCCTGGACTGTGGGAGGTGGGCAGAAAAGAAAAAATTACTCACCTTAGTAATGTTGTTTCTTCTAATGGAGTCTTGCTATATTATGACTATTGCAGTTTGTCCCACCATTAGAACTGCTCCGGAGGTGAAAGAGTTAACTCCATTCTAAGAATGGAACTTAGAACTCGAGCTCTATTAGAGAAGCTCTGTCTTGGTTATTTCAAACTCAAACTGTCAGATCTTCTGAGCAAAAACTCACTAAGGTCTGTGTGGAAGCTGTAACCTACACTAGCCAACTGGCTACCTAAATATTAACACCCAATGCTAGTCCCAACACAAAGACTCAAGTCAAGGGACCAAAAGTAATAGTATAATATAATAATATGAGAAGTAATATAAGACAAAATAAAAACACCACACCCCAAAACCCCAAGAAGGGGTGGAAAATATATAATGGGCATAACTAGTGCCCACACTAGGCTGCCCACCCCATACCCAAGTAGAAGTTCTGAGAGGGGCAGGCTGGGGGGGAGGTCATAATATAGCAAGACTCCATTAGAAGAAACAACATTACTAAGGTGAGTAATTTTTTCTTCAAACAACATGAAGTCTTGCTATATTATGACTAATGCAACACACAGCAGTACCTCCATGGAGGAGGACAGAACCTACTTGAGGAATAGGCTCTGAAGCACAGCTGTGCCAAACCGAGCATTTCTCCTGGCCTGGACATCCAGGGAGTAATGCTTGGTGAAAGTGTGTACCGCTTTCCAGGTAGCTGCTTGACATATTTCTAAAATAGGGATGTCTCTAGCAGCAGCTGTAGATGCTGGCCTGTACTCTGGTAGAGGAGCCCTCAGGCCTGAAGGGGGAACCTTCCCCAGTTTTTGATAACAAAATTGGATACAAGAGACAATCCACCTGGCAACTGATCTCTTAGTGACAGGTCTCCCTTTTCCGACCTCACCATAAGTGAGAAAAAGTTGAAGGGATTTGAACCTGTGACCCCTGGTACGTTCTATATAGTAACTTAGGGCCCTCTTAACATCTAAACTGTGCAATCTCCTCTCGCCAGAGGAGAAATGATCAGTGAAAAACACTGGAAGGGAGATAGATTGGTTAAGATGGAAATCTGAAACCACCTTAGGCAAAAACTTCCTGTTAGTCCTGAGGACTACCTTATCCTTGTGAAAAGAAATAAAGTCAGTTTCTACTGACAAGGCTTGTAACTCACTTATGCGCCTGGCAGAAGTGATAGTCACTAGGAAAACAGTTTTCCAAGTTAAGTACTTAAGCTCTGCAGAAGACAGAGGTTCAGAAGGGGGTTGCATTAACTGAGCAATGCAAACATTAAGATCCCAGGCAGGGGCCGGATCCCTAAAAGGTGGATTAGTATGAAGTAATCCTTTAAAAAACTTGGAAAATACAGAGTGAGTGGAAAGAGAGGAGGGCTTTCCTGCTGAAACAAAAACAGAGACAGCTGCCAAATGTACTTTCAGGGTAGCTGGTCTCAGGCCCAAAGAATTAAGATGGACCATATAGTCCAAAACAATGGGCAAATCAGCAGATTCCAGGGAAATATGTTTCCCAGAACACCAGATAGAAAAACTTTTCCACTTAGAATTATAAGTAGCCCTAGTGGAAGGCTTCCTAGAAGCCTTTAAGATTTCAAGAACACCTGAGAAAGGTGTAGGTCAGCAAATTCTAGCTCCTCAAGAGCGGGCCTTGAGGTTGAGGGATTTGAGGTTGGATACCAAACTCTCCCCTGGGCACAGGTTAACAGGTTGTGATTCCTGGGGAGACACAGGGAAGATGGACTGCTAGGGACAGAAGGAGTAGGTACCAGGGCTGCCTGGCCCAATCTGGGGCAATCAGAATCACCCTGCAAGGCTGGGATCTGATTTTGACTAGCACCTTGAATAGGAGAGGGAAGGGGAAAGGCATAAAGAAACTTCCTTCCCAATCTAGGAGAAAAGGCATCCAGGGGACTAAGCCCAACACTGGGGGCCTGCAACAGAACAGTGGAAGTTGGTGATTGTCTGGGGCTGCAAAAGATCTATCTGAGGGTGCCCCATCTGGCAGAAACTATCCCCAGTATTTGAGGATCCAGAGACCATTCGTGATGGCCCTGGGAATCCTGCTGAGAGCATCTGCCAGGACATTGTCCTTTCCTGGAAGGTGAACTGCTATCATGGGAAGTGTTCAGGAATAGGCCAGAGACCACAACTTCATTGCCTCGGTGCACAAGGTCAAGACCAGTGCCCCCTTGCTTGTTGATGTACCACATTGTTGTGGTGTTGTCTGTTCTGACTTGTACCACTTTGTTCTGAACAGACACAGAAACACGAGTGCTAGAAAGACAGCTCTGAGCTCCAGCAAATTGATGGAGCAGAGATTCCTGGGGACCACTCCCTGAGTGGAGAGGTCGCCCATGTGGGCTCCCACCCCAGGAGGGATGCATCCGTAGTGAGGGTCAAGGAGTGAGACAGAGGAATGAAAGGACCCCCAGCCTTAAATTGCTCTGATCCTGCCACCACTGGAGGCCTGGATCAGGTTCGAGTCACTGGGACCAACTTGGAAAGGGGCTCTTCTTCTGAGACCAAAAGGCTCTCAAGTGAAACTGAATGTTCCTCATCTGAAATCTTGCTCCTTGCACTACAGCTGTGGACGCAGCCATGTGCCCCAGGAGCTGCAAGAATATCTTGCTGGTCGAGAGACCTGCAGAGTGAAGGAGGAGGCCAGAGCCACCAGGTTCCTTACCTCTCTAAGGGTAGGAAGGCTCTGGCCTGCTTTGTGTCCACCCTGCACCTATGAAGGTGAGCACCTGAACAGGTTCCAGAACTGACTTTTGGAAGATTGAGCAATAAGCCCAGAGAGTGAGCAGCTGCTGGGTAACTTGCAGGTAGATTTGACTCTGTTCTGGGGACTGGCCTACAATGAGCCAGCCGTCCAGGTAGAGAAAGACAGCAATCCTTTTCCTTCTTAAATGAGCAACTGCTACTGCCAGACATTTTGTGAATACCCTTGAGGCAGAGGAGAGGCCGAAGGGCATTGCTCTGAACTGGTAGTGACCTGAGGGCAGTTGAATCTGAGGTACTTTCGGTGGGAGCTTCTGATTAGGACATGAAAATAGGCATCCTTGAGGTCCAGGAGGCTAGCCAGTCCCTGGCCTAGAAAAGGTAAAATCATTGCCAGAGTTACCATTTTGAACTTTGGTTTCAAAGGTGCTTGTTCAGATATCTTAGGTCTAAAATGGGCCGCCATTCTCCTGTCTTTTTGGAGGTAAGAAATATCTGGAGTACAGACCCTTGCCCTGATGTTGGGAGAAACCCTTTCCACAGCTCTGAGAGCCAGGAGGGATGAGACTTCTGTTTCTAAAGAAAAGGTCTCTAAAGGGTTTGCAGGTGGGAAGATCTGATTCTCATCTTTGGAAATTTTTGAAGCTGAGAACCAGACCCTGACCTACTACTTCCAGGACCCACTTGTCTGAGTTAGAGACTCCCAGTTCGAGCGAAGTAAGCCAACCTGCCCTCTACAGGTAAAGGAGAATCGGCCCTGGGCACCCCAACAGGGTGCCTGTTTGTCAGGTGCTTTAGGCTGAGGGGTGGGAGCAGGCCTGCTCACACCCTGTCTGCCTCTCCCTCTGAAGAACCCCCTCTGAACATATGCAGAGGAGGCCTGGGTTTGGTAAAAAGGCCTGTGAAAAGGCCTACCCCTACCCCTGGGGGTCTGCCTCTGAGGAGTGGCTTGCCGCTCCTTGGCCTGAGCACTCTTACAGGTAGTCCTATATTCATCCATTTCCTTCATATAATTCTCTGTCTGCTCCCCAAACAGAGAATTCCCTACCACAGGAAAATCCATAGCCTTAGTCTGGGTATCCTGTGACAAGCTAGTACACCTGAGCCAGGCCAACCTGTGAAAAGCTACAGATGTAGCCATGACTCTAGAGGATACATCATTAAAATCCACAGCAGCATTGGATGCCTCAATGCCATCAGCAGCCACCTGCTCCAGCTCTCATAGCAAGCTGGCCAGAGGCCTGTTTGGCCAAAGCCATGACAGTGTCCCATCTAGATTTTGAAACCTTGCTACATAAGCCATGTAATTTGCTTGCCTGAGTCCCAAGGATGCTGCCATGTATGTGTTTTTTTTTTTGCCATGGCATCAATCCTCCTGGAATCCTTGTCAGGAGGATGTGAAACCAAGGAATAATAACTTATCACAGGCTGCAGCCTGAACCACACCAACATGACTGCAATGCTGTGAAAGGAATTCTGTATCAGGACCTGACAGAGTGTACCTCCTGTCCATCTTTTTGTCCACAGGAGGCACAGAATTAGGAGCTTTTAAAATGTTTTATTGTTTGTTTCCTAAATGAATTATGCAAGGGAATAGACAATCTCCTAGACTCTGGAATATCCATCCTTTCTACAAAATCAGGTTCCTCTTGCTCATCCACAGCTTCCTCCAATGGGAGCTGGAGGGATTCAGCAACCTTTTTATAAAACAAAAAATGAGAAGGGGACTCAGAAAGCATAGGGGGAGATTCTAAGGGTCAGTCTGGGGAGATGTCCGGTTCAATGGGCACATCCAGACTCTCAAAGTCACATTCACACTGTTCACAATCCTCCTCCCCTCCTCTGGTTCATAAAATCTCCAATATCATATTCTTGAACGGTGGAACCGCAGAATCCAACCTTTACCAGACAGAAGTTCGGACGGAACCGGAGAAAGTGACTGTACAATTTGTAAAGCTTTTGCTATTTCTGCAGCAGTTGGGGAAGGAATTTTGGACTCCCTACCTGCTGATTTTTTAGTTTTCTTAGCTGGAACTGGCTCCTCAGAGCCAGCTTTACGTTGGCCCGTGGAAGTCTCGCCCTGGTCAGAGGGCACTCCCTCCAGTTCGGCTGGCACTGAACCGGGCTGGCCATCCGGGTCAGCGGACTTTTTGGCCTCTCGCTCCTGAGCCTGCCCACTCTCTTATCCAGGGTGGCTGCAAGCAATTTTTACCAATCTGGCAGTCTGAATTGAGGTGGTCAACCCAGACAATAAACACATGTGAGTGTGGGTCAGCCTTGGCAAAGGCTTCCCCACAGACACTACAGTGTTGAAACAGTGGGCCGGTTTTTTTTCTTTGGGTTTCTCAGACATGATGCCAGCCTAACCGAAACTTGCCCTTTTAGCAGTGCCAGGCAAGACACCTTATCGGTTCCCAACCCGTGTCACGGGTCATGGAAAAATGTAATGAAATCCGTTTTTTTTAGAACCGATAAGAACCGGGAACCGCACTCTAAAAGCTTTAAAATGCTTACTCTTTAAAGTTTTAACCAACCTGATCGGTTCGAACCGAACCGATAAACATTTACAAGTTCCACACAGAAATAAAACCTGTCTATTACTTACAATACCACAGACAGAGCTTGAACCGATCGGTTTGCGGTTAAAATAATAATACTCGCGGTTGAATTTAACCGAGAAAATACTGTTTAAACCGAGAAATGAACCGAGCAGTAGGAGAAATCTCCGGAGCGACTGTTCAGTGAGGCGGAGTAAAGAATCTGACAGTTTGAGTTTGAAATAACCAAGACAGAGCTTCTCTAATAGAGCTCGAGTTCTAAGTTCCATTCTTAGAATGGAGTTAACTCTTTCACCTCCGGAGCAGTTCTAATGGTGGGACAAACTGCAATAGTCATAATATAGCAAGACTTCATGTTGTTTGAACAGCTTTGGTTTTCTGTTCTCCCATGAGGCAAACAGATCCACCAGAGGGTACCCCACTGGGAGAACAGGTCGTTTACCATCTCCTGATGCAGGGGTCACTTGTGCAACATCTTCCAGACCCTACTGAGAGGATCCACCAGCTGTTTTCTCCCACTACATGGACAGGCAGGATATCTGCACCCAGGCTATGCATCAGTGTCCAGGTGCGGAGAACCTCCTGTTGCAAGGGAAAGGAGTGCATTCCACCCTGCCTGTTCATAGTGTTCGTGTTGTCTGTCTGGACCTGAATGGCCTGACCTCGAATCAGTGGATAAAATTCCGTCAAGCTAGATGCACTGTATGGAGCTCCAGCAGGCTGATGTGGTGTTGGGACTCCTGGGGTAACCAGAACCCATGAGCTCTGTGGTCTACCAGGTGTGTTCCCAACCCTACCAGAAATGTGTCCGTTGTGAGCATTACAGATGATTCTGGTCGGACAAACAAGATTCCCCTCCTCCAGATGTTGTGGGGTCAGCCACTCCTGGAAGGCATCCTATATCAACTGGGTCACCACGACCGGCTGCTCCAAGTGACCTAGGAATTGTGACCACTTCTGTCCCAACCATCACTGCAGGTGGTGCATCTGCCAGTGAGCCCAATGGATCATGATGGTGGAGGATGTCATGTACCCTAGTAGCTGCTGAAAGTTCCTGGCAGGGCGCAAGTGCCCAACCAGAAATGATTAGGCAAAGGAGACAAATACAATATCTGGTCCACAGGTAGTTCTGCCCCAGTTAACTTGATCACCTGCGAGGGGACCAGCTCTGGCTTTGAGACACTGATCAGAAGGCCAAAATCCTAACAAGTATGGACAGCTAGGTCCCTGGACCCTTCCACAGCCTCTCTGGATGACCTGGATAACAGCCAGTCATTCAAGTAGGGATACATCCTGATGCCCTTGCACCACACAGTAAGGCTACCACCACTACCATGCACTTGGTTAAGAACCTGGACTAATGAAAGGCTAAAGGGCATGACCTGCAACTGGAATAGGATCCCCTCTTGCACAGAACAGAAGGTAGTGGTAATGGGACAGATGGACTGGGATGTAGAAGAACGCATCCTGGAGGTCTAGGGAGCAGAACCATATGCCCTGCTCGTGAGACAGAATGATCTGATTCTGAGTGACCATCTAAAACTTGTGCTTCTGCATAAACTGGTACAGACTGTGCACGTCAAGAATGGGGCTCCAGCCACCCATCTGTTTTAGAACCAGGAAACACCTGGACACATATGCCCGCGAGTGGCCAGGGCATTTGGAACACAGGCTACAGCCCTGCGCTCTAGGAGCCCATAATGAACTGAGCAATGTCAGCTCATAGTATGGAAATGTCCCTCAACACCCTTGACTCAGTACAGTAGCACATCCCCAAAATCTAGCAGCAACCCTCTGCCTACCACATCCAGAATCTACCTGTCTAAGGTAATGGCAGACGGCTGTGGCAAGAAGAGGAGCAACTGACCCCCAAATGGGAGCTGGTACAGGGACTGGATGGGAGGGTGATGACACCCCACAACCCGTCACTGTGCAGCCTTGAAGGGAGCTCTGGTCGCTGGGGCCTCGGAGGCATCACCACCTCTGCAATCCATCATTTTTGCCCCTGGCCACCGAACTTGGGGGTTTCAGACACCAGCACTGAAACTGCCCCATTGAGGTGGCTGCTGAGATTATTGTGACTGAAAGGGCAGGAACTGAAAGGCCTTTTTCTTAGGTTTTGAGACTTTTGGTCCTTCTAGGATATAGCTATAGAACCAAGAATGGCACTGAACTTCTTAATCCACATGATATGTCCTTCTATCTGGAACATCAAAGTGGTCGGTGCACAGGAAGGAGACATCGGCCAGTTCATGCTGAGTTCTACTGTGAAGTGGAAGGCCTCAGCCAGGCCCTATGACGAATGGCAATGGCCGTTACCATGGCATGGGCACAGGAGTCCCCAATGTGTAAAGCCCTGTTCAGCCAGCATTTGGCCCTGGTCTCTGATTATCTTATTTGGAAGACCACACATAAAGGAAAAAAGCACCCAGCTGGAGCAGAATAATATAATAAAACAGTTTATTTAAATATAAAAGTGTGTAGCATACTAGGCTGAAAACCATAATGGCGAGGGGTAAAAAAAAACAACTTGCGTTTCGCCAAGCAGAATGCCTGGCTTCATCAGAGATGATTCAATTAATGTAACAAACACTTTATATACAGTGAAAAACCACATGCAAACTGTGAATACAATAAACTGTAATACTAAAACAATTATACATTTACATATGTCAATGGTATCATCACGTATTTCATGCAAAAACAACATGTATTTAGATCAAGCGTTTATAAATTGATCCCAGTTGCTATAACAACTCTGTTTGATTAAAATACATCAATTTCACCATATAATTGATCACTCTTATAGTGAATACTGAAAAAAGCAGGAAAAAGAGTTAGAACATCACCCTACAATTATTTACAAATGTTTACCAACCATGGGAAAGGCAATGTCTGGGGAATCGTCCCTGTCTAGTAAGTCAGTAAAGGGGTACTTGGTCTGTTTCTGAACTGGCTCTAAGGGAACTTTCAAGGACTCTGACATGAATCAGACCAAAGCTCCAAATGACACCAGCCTGTGGTTGGTGGACAGCTCCTTGACCAATTTCAAGTTGAAAGTATAAGTTCTGGTCAAGGCCATCGATGACTTGTCTTTTACGTTGGAGGATTCCTCAAAGACAGCCCTCAACCATTTTCCACCATGAACCACCCTGGTATCCGCGCCTGGGTAATCTTCACCAAAAGCTGGCCTGGCAAGCCAGCCGTGGCCTGAGACTTCTTGGATGGGGCCCCGAACAAGAGCTATAGTAGAGCTGGCTCCACCCAAAGAGGTGGAGAAGCACTCGCAAAGGACTGCTGAGAGGTGTGGACCGACGTGGCCACAACTAGCAAAGAACAAGGAATCAAAGGTCCAGGGAACAGAGCCCTACTCCTCCTAGCAATGACCCACTGTTACCAGAGGAACTCTTTGTAGCAATAATGGCGACACCTCCTGGTCGATGAGATTGAGAACATGAATGGGGTTTTGATCTTGGCCGTCGACCTGAGTGTCGATATCAAAGGATGTCTTACGAAGGGTTCATATAAACCACCTGTCTCGAAGGTTAAGCACAAGAGGCTATGCAGGCACAATCGTCAGTGGAGACTGCTCCCGAGGCAACTCAGTAAGGGGTACTGACTAAGTCTTGTCCTCTTAGTAAGTAAGTAAAACATTTTATTTATGAAGCGCCCTATCCCTGAGTCCCCGGGTGCTTTATAATATGCAAAAATACAAATAAAATAACAATAGATCACAGATCAAAGCTAAACAATAATAGTAATAAAATAAAAAGGGTCAGTTAAAGTCATCCACCAGTAAAAGATAGTTCCCAAAAGCTTCTTTAACCCTTAGGCTGCCAGAAAGTTTAGAACGTATAGGTTTTTGGGACGTATATACACTCCGGCGGCACAGAAAGGGTTAAAGAGATGTGCTCTCAGGCCCTGCTAGGAGGCCTCCCTCAAGGACCTGCGAAGTGAATTCCACAGGGCTGCCACAGCCACAGCAAAAGTGAAGTCACCAGATGTTTTTAGCCAAACACTGGGAATTGCTAGAAGGACTTCCTTGGAAGAGTAGAGGGAGCGCTGAGGGTGGTATGGAGTCAGGAGATCAGTCAGGCAGCTTGGGCCCAAACCAGATATAGGGTTTTATAGGTGAGAAGACCCACCTTGAAGGAGATTCTTCCCCTGAGCAGCAGCCAGTGCAGGTCACGCAGCACCGGGGCCACGTGACTTGACCTCGGAAGACCAGTCAGTAACCTGGCCACCATATTCTGCACTAGCTTCAGGCAATGCAGGGCTCCTCCACTAACCCCAAGACAAAGAGCGTTACAGAAGTCAAGTCTGGATGTCACAAATACATGCACCGGTGAGGGTAGGTCTTCCTTCGGGATAGGGGCTTTTATCCAGGCGATATTCCTCAAGTGATAGAAAACACTCCGGACGACGGACGACATCTGAGCCTTGAATGTCAATCTGTCATTGAAAATAACGCCCAGGTTTTTTACCCTTGTGGTAGCCATCAGCGGAGTCAAGTCCAGCATCAAAACGAGACTAACCCCAACGGCTTCCACCTCCCACCGGTGACCAGGCTCAATCACCAGTACCTCAATTTTTTCTGGGTTGAGCCTTAGCCAGCTGGAGGAGATCCAGTCTTCGATCTCGGCCAGGCAGGCATTTAGTACCACTACGGCACCATGAGTACTAGGTTCAAAAGACATATACAGCTGGGTGTCATCTGCATAGCAGTGGAAACCCATGCTGTAACGTCAAACGATCTTACCCAGGGGCAGCATGTACACTGCAAACACCACGGGTGAGAAGACCGAACTCTGGGGGATGCCACATGGCAGGGGCCTCGCGAGAGGAGAACCTTCCCAATTAACTGCATCCTGCCAGTAAGAAAGGACTCGAACCAGTTGATGATAGTATTGGTGAACTCACAAAGCCCCCTAAGGCGTTCGAGCAACACACCATGGTCTACAGTGTCAAAAGCTGAAGAGAGATTGTGGAGAATGAGAACAGACTGCTCTCCTCTATCTCTAGCCCTGAGGAGGTCATTGTCCACCTGCGCTAGTGCCGTTTCAGTACTGTGCTTTGACCTAAAACCAGAAGGAAGGGGCTCAAAATTGTCAAAAGCAGTGAGATGAGCCTCAAGTTGCAGCACCACAATTTTCTCAATAACCTTGCCCATATCTTTCTTTCTGTTGGAAGGGACAGGTCTTCTCCTTTACAATTCAGCAGCATTGAAGGATTCTGATTGTTCAAGTGCATTTTCAGGTGAATCTTTGACTGGCTCAGTCTGCATTCAGTTTTTAAGTCACTCCACAATCTGCTGGCTCTGCTTCACAATCGTTATCAACGATGGAGAGCAAGAAACCAGGTTTTAAATTCTGCACTTGGTGTAAACAGAAAATGTTGGCCACAGACCAGCAGAACATCTGTGTACACTGTCCGGGCGATCAACACAACATCGAGGGATACAGTTAGTGCTGGTCCATGTTGCCAGTGTCCATCAAAGACAAGAAGGCTCAATTGGCCCCTGGTTGGTCGAAATACCACGAAAAGGCCTTGGCGCCAGCTGGGTTGGCTGCTCAGCTTACAGTCACTGAAGAAGAGGTGGCAAGGGCTGCAGTGAGTTCCTCTTCGGTCTTGGTGCTATTTCCAGCTGGGGCCCGCTTCAGAGAGTCATTCTCTGACGTGTTTAGGGAATTGTGTCTGGCCCTCCAGACCTTTAGGGAGAACCTTTCTCACTATAGCTGAAAAAACAAATGCTGTTGTGGGCTCAGGAAAGATCATAGTCTTCCCGTTTACTCTCCCAACCACTCAGCCTTGGTTGATCTCCCTGCTGTTGAGGGCTCCATGTTAACCCCACTGGGCCTGTTGACCTTGACTCCAGTCAGACAGGCAGTCAAGATATTTCTCAAGCCTGACGACCAACTCTTCAGAGAAGATCTGGGCGAGGACAAGGAGCACCGAGTTCTGGAAGACTGACTCCTCATTGGTCTCCTCCAAAGTTTAAAACCAGGTGCCGATTTCTGCGCTGATGAATCTATGGTGCGAACACAGAGAAAACCGTGAAGCAGCCTGAAGACCATAGCAAAAATATCAAAAAGCAAAGACAAGACTTAAAAAAATGCAGAGTGCAATGGAGGGAACCTGTCTCTTCTAGCGGAAAGGAAGATCTGACATCACGGTGCAGTGCCGAGGAGGATATCACTTGGGTGGGAGGGAGGAGCCAGCTTGAAGACCTTCCAGCAAGTCTTAAAGAGGAAAGGAATTCAGCCAGAAGTGTGGATAGTACACCATATCCAGGTCCCCTAGAAATACAGTTTTTTTGCAGTGATTTAAACCTCGAAGTGAGTTTGTCACGTTTTGGAAAACTTTGAAACATATAATATTTAGGCACAATTCAGCTTCTTACAGATTTTCTCTTTTTTTATTGCTTTAATTCAGATCTACGATGCCGGTTCAACAAAAATATGCCAACCTGATGTTACAGCGACAGCAGCATGGTGACTAACTGTGGTCGGCATTGTGTCATTGGAAAAATAAACTGCTTTTGCAGGGCTGTACCCCCATATTTTATTAAAAACTCCAAGTCGAGCTGATTTGGGGAGAAGTGCAAGATCCGGATGCCATGCTGGGATCACAAGCAGATTTTACAGCGATCGGTCAGTGCTGTCGCTGTTGACAACATCACTGTAACGATGTCGCTGCGGCATCGGCATACGCTTTAATTCTTTGCTACTAGGCCCATTTACATGGACACAAGGCTCATGTCCCCTATAAGTGATCTATTGCTGTTCCATAACCCTTTTCTGAAGTCAGATCCTCTATTTGTGACAATATAATGATTTCTTTGGCAATACAGTGTGGTGTCAGAGAGAGAATTATGGCCAGCAAAGGATTAAGCAGATGAACTTTAAGGGGCAAGGACCTTGTTGCCATGTAAATTAGCCTAGTAATAAAAATAAAGGAAAGAGAAATGGACACAATATGTAAAATATAAGCTGAACTGTATCTACTTTGATTTTCAAAGTTGTCTCAAAAGTGACAAACTCACTTTATTGAACCCAGCTATTCCATAAGCCAGAACTAGTGCCTTATTTATTTGTTTGCAAGCAGGATGGTAAATGGACTGCAGGTTAAAAGTGCTGTATTTTTATTCCATGAAACATTGGGCTAAACCCCAATACAGACAGTGTAGTGTAGTGTAGCATGAGGGGGAGGGTACATGAAACCAAAAGGCCTCCCCGCAGCAAGTCAGGAGGAGGGAGAGGGGAATTCAAAAAGGAGAGAACGTAGAGGATTGGGAGGGGGAAATGGGGAGTAGGGGTCACGCTGGAAGGTGGTATCCTTGAATGCTAGGAATCTGGCTAACAAGGTGGTAGAGCTTCAGGCACTGATGGCAGAGGGAGAGGTAGAAATAGCGGCCATCATGGAGACTTGGGCCACCCAATACCATCAAAGAAACAAACAAACAGTGCACAGCAGTCAGATAGTAATGCCGAGGGTTTAATTAAGTGCACAGACAAAAAACAGCTGAACTCTCATACCCTAGCGCTTTGAGCAGTTGCGAACTCTTTGTCGGACTTGAGCAGTACCCTGAGTACCCAGGTTAAAGTGAGGAAAGGCATACAGGTACTTGCCTGACCAATCCAGAGCCAGGGCATTCAGAAGCAGTGTTCCCCGACCTGGTGGCCTGCAGCAATACTGTGGCAGGTGGTGGTTCTGGTGGGATGCGAACAATTCCATCTCTGGAGTGCCCCACCTCCTGAAGATCACTTGCACCACTTGCCTGTTCAGGGTCCATTTGTGATGGGCCTGGCTGACTCGGCTCAGGGCATTGTCTTTTCCTGGCAGATGGATTGCCTGCAGGGATACTCCCAAGGAGTAAGCTAGGGTCCAGATTTTTATGGCTTCTGTGCAAAGAGGACCCGACCTGGTGCCTCCTTGCTTGTTTATGTAGTACACTGTGGTGGTGTTGTCTGTCCTGACTTGCACCACCTTCTCCTGTACCAATGCTGTAAAAGGTTTCAGTGCGAGGAACACACCTCTGAGTTCCAGCAAGTTTATGTGCTGGAGGGACTCTGCAGCTGACCAAGTACCCTGGGTTGTATGATCCCCTAAATGAGCACCCCAGCCCAAGAGAGATGCATCTGTTGTTAGAACAACTGATGGAGTCTCTCGTTGAAAGGGGACCCCCTCTCTGAGGTTGGGTTCCTCCTTCCACCACTGAAGTGCCTGCAACAAGGTCCTTGTTACTGGGATGGGTTTTGAAAGAAAGTTGTTTCTCTGACTCCAGTGTGCCTTTAAATGGAACTGGATGTCTCTCATTTGGAACATGGGGCCACGACTGTGCCTGTGGCTGAGGCCATATTGCCCAGTAGCTGCAGAAACTGCCTTGCAGTGTTGTGCTTGTGTAGGCTGAATGAGTTTGCAATCAGCTGAAGATTCCTTACCCTGTCCAGAGGCAGGTAGGCCCTGCCCTGCAGGGCGCTGATCTCTGCCACTGTGAACTGCAGGACTTGTACAGGTCTGAGGACTGATTTTTTGTGATTGATCGAGAACCCCAAGGACTCCAGGAGCCCCTGGGTGATCTGGAGATGCTGTCTGTCCTGATCTGGTGATTTCCCTGCCACCAGCCAGTCATCCAAGTACGGGAAAACTGTGACCCCTTGTCTTCGAAGGTATGTCACAACTGCTGCCAGGCACTTTATGAACACCCTTGGGGCTGAAGAAAGGCCAAAAGGCAAGGCTGAAAACTGGTAATGGCCTGATGGAAGTCAGAACCCAAGATATTTTCTGTAAGACTCCCTTAAGGGGATGTGGAAATAGGTGTCTTAAGTCTAGTGATGCCAACCAGTCTCCTGTCTGGAGTGTTGGCAGTATCAATGCTAGAGTTATCATTTTGAACTTTGGCTTTTTTAGATGCTTGTTTAGGGCCCTGAGGTCCAATACAGGCCGCCACTCCCCATTTTTCTTTGTGGTGAGGAAATACCTGGAGTAAAAAACCCTTCCTCTGTGGTGGATTGGGACAGGTTCTACTGCCCTTAATAGTAGCAGGTTTCGAACATCTGCCTCCAACAGTTTCTTTTCTGCTAAGGAGGGTGAACTGAAAACCCTGTTTTTTTGAGGAGAAAGGAATTTGAAGTTCAGAGACAGACCCTGACTCACTACCCCCAGGACCCACTTGTCTGTAGTAATATTTAACCAAACCTGGAGGACGTGAGACAGTCTGCCTCTGACAGGTGTTGAGAAGGCGGCCTGTGCAGGCATGTCAGGGTGTTTATTTTGCTTGGAGCTGAGGCTGGGCCTGTGACCCTCACCTAAAGCCCCTTCTGCCCTGCCCCTGAAGCTCCCCCTGCTGTGGATACTGCTGGTACTGGGGTGTGGCCACTGGTTAAAAAAAGGGCCTAGTATGGAAGGAACTGCCCCGGGCCTCCCCCCCCCCATAAGGCTTGGTGAATGGAGAAGCCTTCTTTTTAGCAGAGTTGCTTCTATATATGGCCTTGTTTTCATCCACCTTTTTTATTTATAGGCCACCGCTGACTCCCCGAATGGAGCATTTTCTTCTAGAGGGAAATCAAGAGCCTTTGACTGGGTGTCTTGAGTGAGATTTGTGGCCCTTAGCCAGGCAAATCTCCTCTGGGCTACAGTGTTTGCCATCCATCTGGCTGCAGTGTCATTTGTATCAGCAGCCATTTGGAATTGGTATTTAGCCGCCTCTAGCCCAAATCTAGCAGTTTCTGCTAGGTCGTCAGACAGGGTTGAGGGGGCTTTCTGAGACATGGCTAAAACAGACTGCCACAAGACTTCTGGTACTGGGTAGCGTAGGCTTGAAAACGTGCCTGTCGAATGGCTAAAGAAGCTGACAAATACCCCTTCTTTGCCATGCTGTCCATTTTTCTAGAGTCCGTGTCTGGTGGGTGTGAAGACAGAGGGACCCTAGCCTCATCACATGCTGCAGCCTGTACAACCCCTTGATGGTCTGGATGGGAAAAGAGGAACTCTGCTCCTTCCCTCTCCATCTGATATTTTTTATCCACCCTCTTGTCAAGAGGGGGGATGGAATTAGGGGTTTGGAGTAATTTCAGAGCATCTTTTTTGGAAAAACTTATTAACAGGAAGGAGGAGAGCTCTGGTGGGGGTTAGCCCCATCATTTCTAAATATTCCAACTCCTCCTCCTCCTCCTCAATCTCCTCCCTTGTGGTGATGTCTAGTGCATCAGCCATTTTCCTCACAAACGTAAAGTGTGAGAAGTAATCTTCGGATGTTCTGGGAGGAGAGCCAAATTCCTGCTCAGAGGATACCTCAGGTTCAATGGGTTCCCTTCCTCCTCCTCCTCACATTCACTATATTCTTCCTCCTCCTCTGTGAAGGAAGATCTCCCTGTGCTGCCAACCTGAGCCACAGGGGTCTGGGCAGGTGGCTGCTGATCAGTAGGTACCAGGCCTTGTAATGCCTGAATTACACTGAAAGCCTGGGGAATTTCTTGCGGAGAAGGCACTGTGAGGGTAGGCACAGAAGTCCCCTTTTTTTGCAGGTGGGGATTCTGTGTGCTTTAGCTTTTTTGTTTTCTTAGAGGGAACCAGGGAATCGGTCGGTTCATTAGCCCTCTTGGTGCCTTTGTCACCCGTCTCGGGGTAGAAGCAACAGCAGAAGTGGTTTCAACCACATTAGTAAGGGGTGCCGGCTGGTCAGAGCCAGAGGGGACCCCTAGGTGGAGGAAGTTTCTTTTTCAGCCATTCCAGGCACTTTTCAACAGTTTTTTCAGGGAATGTTTTACAAATTTCACATTCCTCCTTAAGATGCTCATATCCAAGGCAGCCTACACACAAACTGTGTTTATCTGCCTTGGCAAAGACTTCCCCACATTGTGAACAGTTTTTAAAACTGGGTTCACCGGTTTTCTTTTTGGTTTTTTCTTACATTTTATCGGATTACTGATAAAGTAAACCACTAAGTCAGCTATACAATTTAAATAAAACTTAGCGGTAGAGGTCGGTTCTGGAACCAATAAGGAACTGAACCGGAGAAAAAAAGGAAGAACCGGGATTAGCAATTCAGTAACCAAGAAAAGCAGTTACAAAAAATAAAAAAAAACAGTTTTAAAACTAAAATTAATAAAACTAACAGGGTTTTTTAGTCAGAAAACTCCGACTAAAGTAAAACTAACACAGTTCCTTTTCGGTTACACCGAACCGATAGGAACCAGTAAAATTAACTAAATAACACTAAAACTAAGCTTAATATAAAAAAACAATAAGTGTAAGGCAGCAAATAAAATAAAAAAGATACTTGTAGACTTTTATAAGTTTCTTCACTTCAGAAGCAAAAATAGAAGAGCAACACTCCGAGCAACCAGACTTTTCAGGCAGAGAGTGAAATCTGAGGAGTTTAGAACACTGGCAGTTAGTATAGAGCAGCATTTGAAAAGTTGTCACTTGCAAAGAATTCTGTCATTTGCATGTGTTCTAGTCTCTCCAGACAGTCCTACCCAGAAGGCTTACTGCAGAAAGGTATGAATACCTGAGTATTACTGGGGTTAGAAAAGAACAGAGTGGAATTATCCTCCTGGTCCGGGATGCTACAAAATTAGGATCGGGAGAAACGTTGGGTTCCGGGACCTTACTCACCGAAATGTCATCCCTGGGCTCATCAGAATCATCACGGTCATCCCTCTCGTCCGCATCTACAGTAGAGGGAGCATTAGAACGGTGTCTTAGGAAAGTCAGAGGCACCAAAATAGAACCCATACCTTGAATAGTCTGGTAAAGGTGCCAAGCTTCTGCCATATCCTCCACAGAGGGAAGGTCCCTTGGAAAATCTTGGGGCCCACCCTCCTGGGGTTCAACATTTTTTGTTTTATCTTTATACCTTCTGCCCCTGCATCCCCACCTTCGGCACCACCTGGAGGAGCAGCAGGATTTTTCTCTTTACATACCTTTTTAGATGCCACTTCATCAGTGACTTGTTCAGGTTGTCTCTTGGAACTAGACACTTCATCAGTGCCTTTTGAATTTTTTGATTTAGGAACTTCATCAGCCCCTTCAGCCTTAGTTTTTGAAGACATCTCATCAGTGCCAGGCTTAATGTTCTTTGTCTTAAAAGGCACTTCATCGCCGGCCCAGTGGCGCTGAGAGTTGAGGCGCTGGACTCCACACCGGCGACCCGGGTTCGGAAACGAGCTCAGGTTGTCAGGGGTCGGTAGGGGAGGACTAGGATCAAGTATCCAACGACAGCTCTCCTAGTCCTGGGGAAAAGGGGTGGGTACACGTCACACTCTGGTGGTCCCAGGGGATGCCCGGATGACCTGCAGTGCGTGAGTGTTAAGTAAGGGGGGGTGCACGGCAGATGTCCGCATGTTGTGCATGGACATCACTGCATATCCGTGCTCCCATTGGGGAGAAAAAGAGAAATGGCAGCACAGTCCGCAGCAGCTTGATGGCCACACGTTTCGCTGGCCAACAATGCCTGGAACCAGGCATGTGCCAGTACTGGAGCCTCGCCAGGCACGGGAGCTTGGGGGGGGGCCCTCTCGACAGACGTAGCAGCATATGCCAGCTGGGCACATTAAGCTCCGGGGTCGGTGGTGAAAGTAGGAGTGGTGGCTGGATTAATTGCAGGACTGTGGCTGCAATAGGTAAGAAAAAGAGATGTGATAAAAAAAAAAAAGGCACTTCATCAGCACCTGTACCAGGCTTACATTTTAAAGATACCTCATCAGCACCTGTATTATTTTTATTTTTAATAGGCCCCTCATCTGTAGCCTTGGATCTATGCTTAGGACCAGATGAAGACCCTTCTTCTACCATTTCTCTAAGCCTTTTTGCTCTATTTCTTAATGTTTTTGAACAGAATTTGGAGCAAAGAACACAGTAATGATCTGGACCCAAACACTCCAAACACAGGTCGTGCGTATCAGCTTTAGCTAAAATTCTTTGGCAGTTCAAACAATTTTTATAACCTGTGTGTCCAGTCCTTTTCTTAGGGATTTCTGACATGCCCAATTAATAGAAAACCCTTAAAAAGAATATTGAACCATTTAAAAGTGAGGTCCAACGGTCAGTTCCCTCACGGTAAGAACAACGACTTTTCTGAGGTAAAATAAAGTGAAAATTGTCGGTTCCCTGAAGAAAAAGCGAACTGTAATAAAAATACAGCAAAACTGTACTAAAGGAACCATGGAAACACCAAACGCAGTGCTAACTTGTTTAAAAAATAAAGAAAAAAGGATACCACGAGGAACAGTGGAACCAAGAGAAAGACGTGGTTCCCGGGAACAGAGGGGAACCGTGAAAATCAAATAAAAATACTCAGCACACTCAAAATACTGAAAAAAAATAGATACATGTTGCCAGTCTTGAGGAAGACAACTTTTTCTAGTCAGGAAAGAGAGCACCTCAGAGGCAGTGTTGCTCAGTCCAGCGGAGAAAAAATTCTGAAGCCTCCTTCCCTCTCTCTGCTCAGCATATTCCACAGCTTCTTCCTGACTGGCTAATTCATAAATCTCAATACCATACATTTCACCTCCATGGCAGTGATAGCTATCCAGCTGACTGCATTAGTTACTGATGCTAAAGGAGCCCTGGGGTAAGAAATATTTTTTCCACACTAACAAAAACATTCTTTAAAATATTTTTTTTTATTCTGCATATAACAACAAGACATTGTATAATAGGAATAATGCACTACAGGGTGTGTGTTGTGCTGGAATAATGCCACGCCTGGGGCATTGGATGCACGAGGCCACATGGCGTTATCCTAGCATGACACACACCCTGTCACGAATTATTCCCTTAACAGTCAATTACAAACCGGAACGTATGTTTAGTTTACAATGGTCAACATTCCAAACGTTCAAAAAGTAGTTCTAAAATATGATTATACTAAGTTTCATCACAGGTGTTTTTTATAACTGAACAAAAATATAACTGCCAATAAAAAGCTAGAAACCACACTTAATTAGGCTACCAAGGCTGAGATTCTGAAAACATCAAGAAGTAGTACAAAGGTACGTCTATTCCACCTCTGACCATAACTGCATAAATGTGTCCCAAGATATATTGCAGTCAAAAAATGTAACAAATGGGGTGAAGCCAACAAGAAAAGGCATGGTTCCCATGAGCTTCTACCAGCCATACATTTGAAACTTTTTTTTATAATTGTATATAGTACTAACTGGGCAATTTCCTCAGAATTCATTTACTTGTAACTAGAGCTCTACTTTGGTGAGGTTTGACAGAGAATGGAAGATGGGAAGATCCAAAAATGTGGCCTGAAGTGATGAGGGAAAGGAAAGCAGCAGCGGGCAGTTGACAGCAGCATCTATGGGAAGTGGGGAGCAAGAACCCTTCCTTAAGGCCATACTGCAAACTGTATGACCTTGATCGAAAAGTAGAGGCATTTAATGACTGGGTAACCACAACTGAAGCTACAGCCAATGCGGTTCAAGCTAATATGAAAGCAGAAATAGAAAATAAATCATGGGGTTGGGGGGGGTGACTAAAAGAAAATAAACGCTTAAAAGCTAAGCTGAGTCAATTTGAGAATGGGGCTTGTACCATGGAACTTGGTGATTCTTGGTGTCCCTGAGGCTGCTGAAGGGAATACCCCCCAGATTGCTGCCATTTTACTAAGTCATATTGGATTACACCCTGGAAGAACAGCAACAATTCCTCATCATCATAAGATTTTTTTTTTTGCTAGTTAACTGTAGGAACTCACAAATAGGACTATGTATTACAAGCTGCAAGAAAGAATGATACTCTTATCTGATGGGACTCAAGCAAATAGTTTTTCTCATGCCCTTCAATGCCCCCACCAAACTCAGATTATCAAATGCAGGAAAGGCATTTCTTTTTGGAGACCCTGCTGATGCAGGCAGACATTTGGATAAAATTCGAGCAGACTTCGCAGCACCAGCTTCTCTGGACTCACACGGGGGCCAGTGAACATATTTCACTAACTTCTCAACTGTGACGTTTTGGGCTGGAGCTACGTTTAATTTAGGATTAGTCTTGTTTGGTAAATTGTTGGGTTATTCTGGCGACTTGGTTGAATGTTTTTAGTGCACAGCGCTGATTTATTTTGGGATATCTCTGCTCCTGTGATGTGCATGTACCTTGGGACTATATGCTCTCTAGCATTACCAAACTGGCAATGGTGGTGACCACATTACCAGAGCAGGCTTCATCGGCTATCCCAAGGAAGACAATATGGCCACCAGTACATGATGCTAGGAGTTCATTAGAATTGTTCCTGGAAGATGACAAGAAGTGAATGCATCTTTTTAATTTTTTTATTTATTTATGTTCCCCCCCTGCTCTGGGCCAGCCTCTCCTTCAGGCCATCCTATGCCCTCCATGCCACACTGCCTCGGTGCAGCCACCTCATCACCCTACATTGCAGCCCACCCCCAGGTAACCCCCGTATGTAACCCTTCGATGGGTGGGTCTCCCTCCTCTGAGGGGGAAGGCACCAGTGGGGCAGCCAGTGCAATTCTTGTGCTGCTGGGGTGGTTCGTGCACTGCCAGAGGTCTCGTGGCAGAGGGAGCTGGCGACCATCATCCAGTCGGCCTTAGTGCTTTTTCTGTTTGCTCCCCAGGGGCGCGAAGGTTCACCACACCCCGTTAGTTAGTGGAAGCCCGCACACTGCCATGCCTCCAGCCTCCGACAGGGGTCAGCAAGCACCAGGTCGCCTCCCCCCAAGAGAAGGTGAGCTGTCATCTGATGCTCAAGCTTTCTCTCCCTGGCCGGCCCTCTAGCACCCAAGTCCATTTCCGAACCCAGGTCGCTGGCGTCGCAGCGGAAATCCAACCGCTGCGCCGACGGGATGAATACATCTTACTTTTAATGATTCTAATTAATACCTTCTTCAGTAGTCACTCAAGAGTTAGTGGTCAGTGGCTTAGCAGTTTTCACACTTACCTCTGAGGATGGAAGATCAGAAAGTTATACGTTACAGCCCTATCCCAGGAACTGGGACAAATCCCAATACTGACACTGCAGTGCATCATGAGGGGGATGCTGCACTCCTGCGGTGCCGTATTTCGGATGAAATGGTAAGCTATGGTCCCGTCTGCCTGTTCTGGTGGTTGTTCATGTGGACATTAAAGATCCCACGGCACTTCTCAAAAAGAGTAGTGGAATTTTTTTTATTCAAAAACAAAACCATAACTTCATATTGAACAAAATCATATTACAAATAGCAATACAAAAGGAGAACCATCATATAGTACAATAAAGAAAAAATTCCAAAAATGAACAAAACATCCATAACAAGAGTGTGTCTGCCCACAACCCAAATCCTAGTGTCCTTGCAGCTCCTAATATGGAGTTATACAGATCCTCCTCTCCTCTAATCGATACTTAAAAACCAAAAAGAATCAAGCACCTTACCCTACCCACCCAATACCTTCCCATAATGAATTACATAAGGCCTCCCCCAAGTGTTGTTTTCGTATTGGTTTACCCCATCCAATTCTGCTTGTAGGCGGAATAGCATATCATTCAACAGAATTTCTTCCCCTTGTAAAAACCATTGGCACCTTGCTTGCCATATAGTCCATTTTATATATGCCAAAACAACATATATTGTACTTTTTCCCCCCAATGTTTCCAATGATGCATTAATTGACCATAAACTAAGATACTGTAAGGCATGGCCAAAAAACATTTAGTATCCCATAACTTATCCAGCACATCCCAAAAAGGAGCAACAAAAGAGCAGTAAAAAAAAAGAGATGTTACGTAGTTTCAATAAGTTCAGAACAATCTTTTTCCAGACAATACCAATCCTTCATAGCTTTATGTTTGTGGTTACCACAAACACTGAGCTTACCATGTCCAATAATCCAAATGGTGTCTTTCATTTTTGGTGGAATCCTTGCTTCCAAAATGCAATCTAATAAAACACTGCACTTAATTGTCTCATCCACCCTAAACACTGGTTCCTCATAATAAAATTTTTGTAGAATTGCAACACAGAATTGTTGTTTTTTAACATTCAGAAAGTGAAATAGTTCCACCTTGCACATTCTAATATATTTAAAACACATCTGCACATGCCCTGACAAGGTTTTCTCAGCAATACTTAATTTTGCCTTTCCCCCAAGCAGTAAAAAATTCCTGTTGCCAAGTTCTCATAAATCGTAACCCAATTCCATCCTCACCCATCACTAGAGGCCTGATATTAGTATAAATAAAATTACAAAAAAAACAACAACTATGGGGTGAAGCATGTTTAATCCTCCCTCCTTCCATGGTCTATATGTATGGCTATGCTTCACCGGATTCAAACGACTACGCCATATTAATTGAAAAAATAATCCTAAAATTTTTGTCTGAAAACTACAGAGGACAGGAAAAACATGTGAAAGATATAAAAATAAAGTATTATGTACACTTTAAGAAGAAAAACTCTCTTTTTTCTAGTCTTCTTCCACGTTTTCCAGCTATTTACTTTTCCTAAAGCCTCACTGTACTTTAATTCCCAATTCTACTGTGCAGCAGTGGGCACCCCAAAAATGATACCAAGAATCTTCACTTCATTACCCAGTGCCAAACCAACACTTTTCTCTGGTTTAATTTTAATTTCTATCTCAACCGTGTTACCATTTATCACATCTATTGCTAACTGCCCTGATCGTATATCTGCCACTGTCAAAGTACAACTGTCTGCATAGGCAGTTATTTTATTACAGTACCCCTCTACTCCTATCCTCAATGGTTTAATGTTCACTTCCTTCTCTATTTTATGTAAAAGGGGGTCCAACCCAAAAACATACAGTAAGGGGCTTAACGGGCACCCCTGTCTTACACCGTTGTATATAAACACTGGAATACCCAAATGGCCATTAATCATTGGTGTTACCTGTGCACTAGAGTATAACATTTTGAGCATCTGTAAAAAGCTCTGTGGGATACCATAGTGTGCCAATACTTTCCATAAATAATCCTGTTTTGAGTCAAAAGCAGTTTCCTGGTCCACTATAAAAATATATCTGTCCAAGGACATGTTTAAACCCACTTCCACCACCTCTCTAATAAAACAGAGATTCTGTGTAATTGATCTACCCGGCACTGCACACATCTGAGCATAAAGTATCAAGAACTTGACAAGTCTGGCCAATCTTACTGTAACTATTTTTACCAATATTTAATAATCAGTTGGCAACAAAGTAATTGGTCTCCAATTACAAATATTGGTCCCATCCCCTGATTTAAACAAAAAAATCATAACACCTTCCATCATACTCTGGCCCAAACTCCATACATGCAATAAAGAAGAAAACACCTCAGTCAGTATGGGTGCCAATTGGTCTATAAATACCTTATAAAAGTCATTTGGTATTCCATCCTTTCCTGGCGTCGTACCCCCACACAGAGATTTAATTGCCTCTCTAACCTCTAATTCAGAAATTGGCCTGTCCAGCATGTCTATTTCCAAATCTGGTATCTTTGGTATAAGCAAGTCCTTCAAAATAGTGCTACGCTCTTCCTGTCCTCGATTTTGAAACTTTTCCCTGGTTTAATTCTGCACCACCTGCTGCACTGCTCCCATATCAGACACTAGAGTCCCTTGGGTATCCTGAAGGGAAGTCATAACCCTCTGACTTGCACTATCTAATGTGGTATAGTATGGATTCACCTGCGCCTTTTTCCCTATAACTCCAAACTTCTGCTTTCTTATTATAATGATATTCAAACATCTGTTGTTTTATTTCATGTAGTTGGGTAGAAAGATCTAACTTTGTCTCCTGCATTTGTATCAGCAACTTTAAATATTCAGCCCTCAAGCCTAAATACATAACATATCTCCCTTTTATCATTTTACTAGATAGGAACATCAGTAATGTTTTAAGATAATTTTTCGTGTCTTCCCACCATTCAAAGGGATTATCATACAAGACTCTAAGATCTTGTAGAAGTTCTGAAAGTCTCAGTATTTCCAACTGTACTGAGTCTTCCTGAAGTTTTGCAGTATTCATTTTCCAGTAACCCCTACCAATTTTGAGGGTCTGATCCAACTCCAAGCATACTTTTAGAGCCATATGATCAAACGTCTCTAAAGGAACCACCTGTATGTGTTGTACAACCACTCTTTTTGAGACAAACCAAAAATCTATTCTAGATGAAAGAGACTGTAAAAAGTGTGAATGGGCACAACACCTAATATGTCATAAACATTCATTAAACCTGCTTTGTCTAAATTCACCACTAGTTGTCTAGTGTCAAAAAAGATTTTCTATGTCTTTCTTCCCCAATCCCTCTGTTAACCCACTGTTCAAATCCACTCCCCACAAAACAATTTTAGAGGTACTAAGGTACAGTTCCATCTTCCTCAACAGTTTTGTCCTGTCCGCCTTGCTCTGTGGTGCACAATGATTGCTCATACGAAAAACTGTACCTTGAATCACCACATCTATCACACATATTCTCCCTGGACAGATATCCATTACTTTCAAAACCTGCACTTCTACTCCAGAGAACAGAATCCCTAAACCTGCACATACTTCCTCCCCAGCTGACCATAAAGAAGGCCCCCACCTCCACTCCTTCTGTGTTTGCCCTATCTCTGGAATGGAATTTAATCTAGAGTTTTGTACAGAAATTATGTGCCCTGCACTATCATGAAGGCTGGAAAAAGTAACTGTACATTTCTTAACTGTTTTAATGCTATTAACATTAGCAGTGATGATGGTAAAATCGGCCATAAGTGCATAAAGAAGGGAAAAGGTTACACATAATAATTATTTACGACAAAAGTACAGTCATTTCCTTTTCTTTCTCTTCTTCGGTTTAGACTTCCCTTGAGTCAAAACTTCCCCCGTCACATCAGTATGTGTGGAGGCAATGGAGCAGACATCAGAGTCCATTTCTGAGTCTACTTCTTCCGTGTTTGAAAAAAACAGAAAATTTGTTGGAAACTGACACCACCCCTATGTCTTTCTCTTCAGAAATCTGGATAGGGGGTTTTCCCAACATTTTGGACCTTGTTATCCTCTGATAAGAAGGCACGTCTGCAAGGTTTGTAGATACAGCCTCTTCCTCAGGCCTTACTATCTGTCTTTCCAAGGGTACTGCAGGGCTGGATGTGGCCTGGTCCTGCCCAACAGCAGCTGGGACGTTTGGCTGCAAATCCCTGTCTGCTGTTTCACCTTCAGGGATAATGTTAGGACTCTGTTTTTGGGACAAAACAAGGGATGAGACTCCTATTGACCCTTCTAGCTGACCCCAGGTGTTCCTATCCCTTATTCTGGGGTCATGAAGTTTGACGAGGCATTTGTTCCTCAAAACGAGCTCTTTTGGGCTAGAGCTACACAGAAATCTTGTTCAGCTCTTACCGTTTGGTCTATACAATTGTGGGAGGCCCACTCACAAGTACGGAAAGTGTGACCCTGTTCTTCACATAAATTGCACCTCACTGGACTGCGGCAATTTGCACTGATATGTCCCACTATGCCACACAGACCACATTTCATTTTGTTACACACATTACTCAAATTATCAGTAGCCCCATGTCAGTAACATGCACGTGGTTGGCCTGGGCAAAATATGACCCCACAATCTCGTCCAAAAAAGAAAAATTTGGAAGGTGTTGTATTGCTCCATTTTCTTGCCATAAGGTGACTTTGTCGTGCCACTCCTCAGTCCATAAGTGTTCATCATCAAGTATAGGCTCTGGATACCCATTAATTACACATCTTTGCTTCAGCCAATATGTGATGTCAACCACATTGACGCCCTCATTCCAGAAAAGGACAGTAATGCCTTTAAAGGCAGGCTTAGTGAGTGGAATTGCCACAAAAGGCCGCCATAAAGGAGTGTTTTTTAGGTGCTGGTACTGCTTCCAAAACCTGTCCAGTACGGCCGGGTGTTTAAATCTCACATCAAATAAGGCATCCCCAGGCATATGTATCAAGGCATAAATTTTGTAGGCATAGTATTACATACCGTCTTCCAGTAGAGTATGCCCCACATAATGCCTGTCTGGAACCTCAGTGGAGGCACCTCTAAACTTTAAGTATTGTCTGGAAAGAGTCTCTGTCACACATTTGTGCTCCATACATTAGCAAGTGGAGGGGGGAGCGGAGCCTCACCTGGATTTTGCTGCAGGTCAGGATCTGTATTTTCTATCTCAGATCCTGTATTCTGCTCAGTTAATGCTATGGAGGCCCCATCAACACAGGCAGAGTCTCGCAACTGCATTTGTTCAACCTCCTCCCCTTCCAGAGCTCTTAATATCAATAAGCATATCAGGAGCAGACCACGCAGGGTTGTTATGCACAATGGGAGTTCCTTGCCCTGCTATCTACCCTGGTGTGATTAAGGAGATATCAGCCTCTGTTTGTACACCAGTAAAAACCACTTCAGTCAGTGGTCTCCCATTCCCCATAGTGGAAGAGCCGGGGTGATTAGCATCCCAGCCTGAACCATCCACCGTGGGTACCCAGCCTGCATTTCCCAAGGCAGTTTTTATCCACTCTGGAGTAGCCTCAGTTAAGCCTGCTGCTCTCTCCACTGTTTTAGCAGAGTCAGTTGAAACAGGAGTTTGATACAATTCCTTTGGGGCTCCTTTGTTTTTCTTCCAAGTTTAAGCTTTAGCTTTAGCCCCTGGGGTAGATGAAATACTAATATTAAACGTGATATTTGGCAAGACTGGAACATGTGGAACATGAAATGACACGTCGGTTGTTTTTTCCTGCATATTTGCATTAAGGAGCCCCCCTCCCTCCCAGTTCATGTTCAGTATCCCCAGTACACTCCAGCTGGTTGCCAGAAACATCCCTATCCGAGTCCCGATGCCAATAACTGTTTCTGTTTGGGGCGAGGCCCCCCTACCTGTACCCTGCTTCGGTGTTTCTTCCTCTGTCACATCCTTGTGCTCCATTCTGCTATGTGTTCCATTTCCCAAACATGCTTGCACCACGTTGGTTTGTAATGAGGAAGAGACCGCGTCCGTCCCGTCCTTGTTCCCCGTCTGTCGCAGCGCCTTCTGAATCTTGTTCCGTCAAAAAAAATACTGTCATTCTTCTTCCTACAAAGCTTCTTGCAACTCTGATGTAATTAAACCACACTCTTCATCTTCCATCGGTACTCAGATTTCCATCGCTGCATCCACCTCTACTGGTACGTCTTCCTGATGTACTGCAAAATCTTCTGCTGCCATTATGAACATTTCTTCAGCCACGCCCTCTGGGGGTGGTCTCCAAAGGTACCGAGACTGCGGAGAAGACCTGCTCCCCAGCCTCCTCCACATCCATCCTGCTCACCAAGAACTTGTGACTGGCCATGAGCTAACCTGCCATAGCGCTCTCTATCGCAAGAGTAGGGGAATTTCCACAGTGTCCTGGCCAAATTTCCCAATTCACTAAAAATACCACTAACAACTTAATCTGATTCAGTATGTCTAGTTGGGGGGGGGGAACGTGCTAACTAGGTCTCCCTCACCTAAGCACCCTTCAGGGATTCCCACAGCCCAAGCTTCCACCACCTGCTAGTTTAAATATCCAGAAATATACATCTCAAACTCCTGCCCTAGTGCCGTTGTCCTCTCCTTGTTTACATTAAGGCCGTCTAATTTAAATAGGCCTTTATACCTTCAAAAAAATACTTCGGTCTCCAGGGAAAACGAAACCACTTTTCAGCACACTCTCCTTTCAACCAGCTGTTAAACTGGTGGATTTCAACTTCTTCCCACTCTCCAATCTGTTCACTGGGAGGACCTCTGAGGTCATCACATTACTAGTAATCTTTTCAGCCTGGAACCCAATTCCCTAAAACTAGCTTTCAGTTCTCTTAACAGCCTCTCTGCAAGGTCATTCATCCCCAAATGGACAAAAACATCCCCCCCAAAGTCCCTTAACCAACCCTTTCACCCTGGGGAGTAACCCATCAACTGCAGCCCCTGAGAAACCGTGCACTGCCCTCACCTCCTAGTCTGAGGCATAAACCACATTCTTGGTATCGTCATTATGAAATCCCCTAAGATGAGTACCATCTTCCTAGCTCTCCTTTGCTGCACTGCATTCCTTGCTGTCCTCCCTTGTACTGTAGGTATCACTGCTACAGAGGCCTTGGGGGATCTGATGAAGCCTGTTAGGATGCTGTGTAGAGGTATCAGTTACTGAAGATTTTGCTGCAATAAAATGAGCAAGTTTTATCTCCAGCTATTGTGTGTGTATACACTGCTTTATTTTTGTTTTTATGGCCTTGGGGGATCTGGTTGCAACAGGGTGCACACCCCTGTGAGGAGGAGTATGCACTGCTTCTCTCAGTATAGTGAATCAGCTGCATGTTACAATACCAGGACCACTCCCCACTCATTGCCACCCATCCTCCATGTCCACTAGTTTCCAACCCCCTACTGCAAACTCTTGGGGGCAGCAGAGGAACAGGAGCCGCAGTAGAGCCCCTGGCCCCAACTCCAAACCACTCCACAGCTGGTGTATTACAGGCCAGGCTGCAGCTAGCTCTGAGTGGAGTGTTACCACCCTACTGCAGGCTGGGCAGCCTCCACAGAGTAACCTGGCAGTGTGTGGCACCACAGTTCCAGCAGCTAACTAAATCCCCCACATGCTCCCCATACTTAGCCACTATACATGACTGTTTATGTCCTGCTGCACTTCTTCTGGCTCTCTATTACTTTAAATACCATGGCCAGGGATTTACCACGGGCCTGTACCTAACTTCAGTACTCGTATTTGAGGTTCACCAGTTAAACTCTTTTACTCTGAGGTTCCACAGTTAGGTATTTACTACACTCCTACAAATTACATAACTAATGTAAAAACAATTAACAAAACCAAAAAAATTACTGTGATGCCCGAAGTTCAAAGTACCTAGATAAGGATTTACTACAGACCTATAAACTTGTTCAGTACCCCAGCTAGGAGTTGACTTCCAAGAAACCACCTCTGGACTAGATCCCTCCGGTCACACAACACCACTGCTTTCGAGTGACCTTGCTGCTGCAGACTGTACCCTCTGCCACTGATACTGACGTTCCCATCTGTTTCACTCTAAATTCTCCTCTGACTGAGATAAGCACAACCCACTCAGAAAATTCAAGGTCAAAACTCACCACCACCTCTGGATTACCCTTGATGTCATTGATCAGTGAAAGTCCAGAGATCTTGTCTGGGCAAATTACAAATCATCTCACTCCTTTACTGACCTCATCTACAGAATTATCAGAAACTCCTGCAAAAAGGCTGTCCAGGCTACGAAATCACAATTTTCCAAGGCCAACCTTCAGAACAACCTTAATGAGCTAATGTACTGCTTGGAATTAATAGTACTTTTCAGATGTAGTCAGCTATCATTTCTTGTATATCAAATATTTTTTTCTTTTCTGTTTGTTAATTAAACAATTTTCCACCTGGCAGTACTGGGGTGATGTGTGGAGCAGCACTCTGTCTGGAGGGAAAAAAAAGTCAGTTCTGTTCATCCCACTACATCGTCAGAAATGAGACATACACCTTGAGGCACCACAATCCTTGCAGCCTGAGCAGTGACTCTCACAAGCTACCAGTCAAATGCAGGAAACTGTGACATCACTAGTAACCAGGGAGAGCCAGTCCCTGCTGCTTCATGTGACAGTGAAACCTGGCAGTGAGAAATGGTTCTCATTGGTTACTAGTGATGTCATTGTCAGTGTGGTCTCAGTGTTGCTGTAATGGGAGGAACAGAACTGACTTTTTTTTTCTTCCAGAAAGAGTGCTGCTCCACACATCACCCCAGTACTGCCAGGTGGAAAATCTTCTAATTAGCAACCAGAAAAGAATAAATACGTGAGATATAAGAAATGATAGCTGACTACATCTGAAAGTTACAATTAATTGCAGGCAGTTTCCAGGTAGTACACTAGCTCTTTAATGCCCCCTCAATGTTCTGGAAAGTAATTCACCCCCTCTTTGACCCTCCCACCAAGTCCACCCCACTGTTTCATCAGGTAAATGGTTCACCAGTGTCTGACCTTTCCTCTGTTGCTGCGTACGTCAACAAATTTTTCGCTACTTGTGCTCTCTTTCCTGCTCATCCTCAGCCCTCTTCCACACCTCATCATGTTCCCTCTCTGGTCCCTCCTTTCCCCTCACAGGGTTTCCTATGCCCCCCTCCCCACTACCCAGGAAACCTTGACTGCCCTTTACTCCCTCAACCTACGCAAATCCAGCCCTCATGGGCAGGATCCAATACTACTCCACATCTCCGCTCCTGCCATAGCATCTCCCCTGACTCACTTACCCAATTTCTCCTTCTCCTTTAGTGCTGTTCCTAAGTCCTAGAAGTTGGCCAAAGTTCTTCCACTCCACAAAGTGGGGGACCCTTCCTCCCCAGGCAATTTTCAGCCAACCTCCCTCCTCCCTTCTCTTGCAAGCTGCAAGAGATGCTTGTCTAAACCAGACACTCAAATTTCCTAGCATCCACAGTTTCCCTCTCCCCATTCCAATCTGAGTTCCGGAAACATCACTCTACCATTTCCTCCCTGCTGACTGCAACTGGTTCTAACCTCTCAGGGATGGATCAGGGGCAAATTACAGCTGCCATCTTCATAGATCTAGCCAAGGCATTTGATTTGGTGTCCCACTCACTGTTCCTGGATAAGCTGAGTTCTGCTGGCCTCCAGCTCCTGCAGCTGACTGGTTCTGTTTTAAACTCACATGCCATCTTTATTCAGTACAGGTTGGTAGGATCCTGTCTCCTCCTCTTCCATCCAGGAAGGAGTCCCACAGGGCACCATCCTGGGTCCCATTCTACTCTACAGCTTCTACAGTGACCTCCCCAGGCCTATGCCAACTCACATATTCACATGTATGCAGACAACCCAGTCATCTATACCGCCGGTCCCATCTCATCTACCATGGAAGGTCTGCTCCTGCAAGACTTCCACATAGTTCTGTGTTGGTTCCAATCAAACCAACACCGTGTCAACACAAAAAAAAAAGTATTCAAAACCTTTGGTACCAGACAGAAATTGGACAGACTCCCAACTTTACCCATCTTCACCATCTTGGGTGGTAATCTTCCAGAAGTGGTCCAGTCCTTCCAAGAACATCGGTGTGTGGCTAGACAGCAAACTTGACTCCTCTGCCCACACTGATGCCATCCATGCAAAGCTCCACCCTAATCGTGGTGCCTTATATCACAATAAAGACTGCTCATCCCCACAGGCCCACCGTGAGCTTGTTAACAAAATGGTGTTCCCAGTCTCTGACTATGCGGACATGGTCTATGGCATCGCCCTCTCCACTTCCTTGAGCAGACTGGATACCCTCTGCAACTCCTTCTGCCACTTTGCTACCAAATCCCCTCTTTGTACTCATCATTTCTCACTATAATCCTCCTTATCCAGTCTCACATTACCGTTATGCCAACAGATCCACTATACCACATTCATCTCCAAATACTGGTTTGGGTCCATTCCACCTTACCTCTCTCATACCTCCTCTCCTTTATCCCCTCTGCCTCCTGTTCCCTTCGCTCCAGAGATCCTCATACCTTCACCATTCCTTATCCCTGCTCCTCTGTTGGGCAATCAGCATTTTTGTATCACCTACCAGCACTCTGGATCCAACTCCCCTCTTCCCTCCACTTCGCTGCTTACCCTGGCTCCCTTATGGACCATCTGAAACTCCTTCCCTCACCCCCCACTCCTATTCTTCCCCTCCCTGACTGTTCCCCTTGCATTGACCTCACACCTATATGGCAGTGTTGCTGAAATGCTCATTTGCTGCCCATGCCCTGTTGACTTATTCTGCATTTATTTTTGCACTTATTCCTGTATTTAACCATGTCTCTGAGAGCACTTTATTGTAACTGCAAAACAGTGACTGTACTATCTATTATTTATCCTCTGCTCCCTTTTCCCAGATCACATCTGGAAACAAGCCTCAGCTCAGTGTCTTTCCTGGGCACTGATTTTCAAATAAATAAACACTGAACCCCCTACTGTGATACTTTGAGTGCAAAGTATCCTAGATGTGATCTGTTACGGTTCAATATCACTACCACAATTCCTCATCCGGTGAGGTAACTCAGACAGGGTTTTGTTGATACCTCTCTTACATACTGACCTACAAGTAAGCTCACACAGGGAACGCTAACACAATCACAGTTTTATGTAGAAACAACAGCAAAAGAAAATCCCTTGGTGGGTGAAACTAGGTGGATCTTTATAATAATCATAATAAATCTTTATTTGCACCGCGCCTTTCTTAAAACCAGGCGCCTTTACAACAGCTACACATAAAATAGTAAAATAAATACAGATCCAATAACTGCTGAATTCATAAAATACAGTAAAATATCATCATCAGGTATAAGCCTTTAACCATAAATGGGTCTTTAAGGCTTTTTTAAATTCCTCCACGGACGCACACTGCCGAAGCAGACAGGGTAGAGAATTCCAGAGGGCAGGGGCCACGTACATAAAAGCACGGGCCCCCGAAGATTTTAAAGAAACCCTTGGAATCTCTAGCAACCCCTCATCTGCCGAGCGGAGCAATCGCCTAGGGCACTAAGGTACCAGGAGCTCTTTCAAGTAGTCGGGCCCCAGTCGTGCAGCGCTTTATAAGTCAGAAGACGACTTTACAGGTGATCCGCCACTGTACTGGCACAGCCAGTGCGAAGATATGCAGCACGAGAAATAGACGGGTAGCTGGGTGGGAGTACCTGTCAGTAACTGGGTCAAGAGCGCTCTGCACGAGATGCAAGTAGCAGATATCAACCCCTGGTAGCCCTAGATACAGGGAGTTGCAGTAATCAAGGCGTGAGGTCACAAAGGTGTGGACCAATGTGGGCAGATCACTGGGTGGAACTAGGTGCTTAATCCTGGAGAGACGAGGAGACAAACGAACAGTTTCCTGCAGACTTTCTTGCAGACGCCATCCTCCTGGCTCTATGGTCCTCATGCCCCAAAATTTCTCAAGCTCCAGGTTTGCTCAGACCTGTTTGATTTAAATACTAGACTGCCAGCACTCTTTGGGCACTAGCAGACATCTGCCCCCCACCCTACCCCGTGACCATACTGCTATTCCATCTTTACTCTCCACTCCTGCGTTCAGTTCCTGTTAACCTCCTTCCAAGTCCCCACACCCTAGAGGCAGCTACTCTGTTGATGGTAAATGTGAACACTGAAGACCCCTTGTAAAACTGCAGTGGCCTAAACACTAGACTCCAGCTCCCTGACATTCCATCCAGGATGGCTCTGCAAAACAAATGGCACTTTCAGACGTTAAAATCCTGTCTGGTGAATAATGGCATTTCAAATAAGTAGAATCCAGAATTAAATAGCATTAATGTCATCTTACCGTGGGTTCACAATCACAAAATGGATCACTAGAAACTTTCTGCACATACCTCAAAACCTAAATCCCAGACTAATACGCTGATGGCTCGATACCCTCCATGCTCTTGGGCTAGGCATAGTTTCAGGGCTCACCAGGTAGCTGCCTGATTACAATCAGATGGTACATAGTGATAGACAGGGAAGACCTTCACAAAGCAACGTATGGCTGGCCGGTAGTAAATGAGATGGTTGCTCAGTACCATTTCTTCCACCCACAAATCCGTATCTGCCCAGGTCATCCAGGTAGAACTGCCGATCACAGTCGAGCAGGATCACACCTTTCTCTGCAGTGCCTCCTTTACTCCTATTCCATCTCCTCTGTAAGTGCTGGTGCTCCCTTCCATTGACAGAGGGATGGCCTCACAGGAACCTCCACTCCATTCTCTCTGTGCACTGACAATCCAGGCCATCCCCTGAAGGGGTGGATTGACAAGAAGCCACAAAACCTGCCACCCAAGGGTTTTTTATATACACAAAGGGGAACCCACGTCCTGTGTCAGGAGATGAACTGATGAGCAGCCCAGCCTTAAAGTGGCTCCCAAATTTATGTTGGGTTAAACAACAGTTTTTTGAAGTTTGCCAGTCAGAGCAGCAGTACAAATACCACTTGGGATGCAACACTCTAAATTCAGGAAGAAGCCCAGTTCACTGGAAGGCCGGCAGAAAGGAGAGGGCCTGAGCATTACACAGAAAGAAAACATTACTTACCATAGTAGTCTTGTTTCTTCTAGGAGAATCTTACTGTATTCTGACAAATGCAGTATGGTCTCACCATAGGACTGCCCCGGAGCCGAAATGGTTACTAGAACCTATGCTAATAGTGGAATGTTAGGTTCGAGATCGGTTTTCAAATCACTGTCCCTGGTTGCACTTCCTGCAACCATCAGATTCTTACTAAGCATGCAGAAGATAAATACTAACTATTCAAACTAAATTTATTACCCCTATTAGAGGAACAAAAACTCCAAACAACAGGAGGCAACTCTAAGACTCAAGTCAACTGATGCCCAAAAAACTAATGGGTACCCACAGGTTTCCAACATCAGTGATACAGGAGTGAGCAGAGCCCTATAGGTCCTAGCAGGGGAGGAAGGTGGGAGCTCAGAATATAGTAAAATTCCCTTAGAGGAAACAAGATTACTATGGTAAGTAATGTTTTATTTAAACCCCAGGAAATCTTACTGTATTCTGACAAATGCAGACTACCCAAGCAGTGCCTTTGGAGGCGGGCAGGGGACCTGTTTAGGAAACAGGCTCTGCAGAACTGCTGTTCCAAACCTGGCATCACTCCTCGCCTGGGTGTCCAGGCAGTAGTGCTTGGTAAATGTGTGACCTGTTTTCCAGGTAGCCGCTTTATAGCTTTCCAGAAGAGGGGTGCCTCTGGAAGCTGCTATTGATGCAGCAGTCCCTCTAGTAGAATGGGACCTAAGCCCTTGTGGGGGCTGCTTACCCACTTTGCCTTAACAGAATTGGATACATGACACAATCCATCTTGCTATGGATCTCTTTGTGACGGGTTTACCCTTGCCAACCTCTCCATAGGTCAGAAAGAGCTGGGTTCTATCCCCTCTGTGACCTTTCGTGTGCTTTAGGTAGTAGCTAATAGCTACACATAAAATAGTAAAATAAATACAGATCCAATAACTGCTGAATTCATAAAATACAGTAAAATATCATCATCAGGGATAAGCCTTTAACCATAAATGGGTCTTTAAGGCTTTTTTAAATTCCTCCACGGACGCACACTGCCTTGACATCCAAGCTATGTAGTCTATGCTCACCGGAGGAGGAGGAATGATTAGTAAAGAAGACTGGCAGGGTGATGGAATGATTAATGTGAAAGTCAGATACCACCTTAGGAAGAAAGAAAAAATTACTCACCTTAGTAATGTTGTTTCTTCTAATGGAGTCTTGCTGTATTCTGACTATTGCAGTTAGGTCCTGCCTTTCAACTGCCCCGGAGAACAAAGAGTTAAACTTTCCATGGCCAGCATGGAATGTTCACTCGGGAGCTCGTTGAAGCCCCTGTCTGTTGTTGTTTAAACTCCAACCGTCCAGATCTTTAAGTGAGCAATACTCACTAGAAGTTCTGTGTGGAAACTGTAAACTCACACTAGCCAACTGGCAACTAAATTTATTAAAAAGGGTTTTTGTTTCAAGCAAAGACTCAAGTCAGGAAACCCAAAAAACAAAACACAACACACACCCAAAGTAAAGGAGGGTGAAAAAGGACACCCCTAGGGTGCCAACACTGCTTCTGCGCCCACCCACATCCCAAAAACTAGGTTCTGACAGGGGGTCAGAATACAGCAAGATTCCATTAGAAGAAAGAACTTTTACTAAGGTGAGTAATTTTTCTTCAAACAACATGAAGTCTCTGTATTCTGATATTGAACTACCAAGCAGTACCTCCATGGAGGAGGGACAGAACCTACTTTAAGGAAGAGGCTCTGAAGTACTGCTGTTAAAACTGAGCATCACTCCTAGCCTGGATATCCAGAGAGTAATGCTTGGTGAATGTATGGACTGTTTTCCAGGTGGCTGCTTGACAAATTTCTAAGATAGGATTATCCCTGGCAGCAGCTAGGAAGCAGCTGTACCTCTAGTAGAGTGAGCCCTCAGGCCTGAGGGTGGAGTTCACCTGCTTTTCATAGCAGAATTGTATACAAGAGACAATCCACCTGGCAACAGATCTTCTTAGTGGCAGGTTTGCCCTTACCAACCTCCACAGTGAGGAACAATTGGAGGACTCAAACCTGTGACCCTTGGTGCGCCTATGTAGTAGCTGAGGGCCCTTTAACAACCAGTTGGCAGCCTCCTCTCTAGAGGAGGAATGGTCAGTGAAGAAAACAGGGAGAGACAGACTGGTTAAGGTGGAAATCTGAAACCACCTTAGGCAAAAACTTCCGTTAGTTCTTGGGACCACTTTATCTCTATGGAAAGAGATGAAATCAGGCTCCACTGACAGGGCTTGCAATTCACTGATCATGCCTGCAGAGGTAATGGCTACCAAAACACAGTTTTCCAAGTCAGGTACTTAAGCTCTGCAGAGGACAAAGGCTCAAAGGGTGGTTGCATAAGCTGAGCAATGCAAACATTAAGGCCCCAAGCAGGAGCAGGGTCCCTAAAGGGGGGATTGGTGTGCAGCAATCCCTTGAAGAACTTGCAAAACACAGGATGGGCTGATAGAGGAGAGAGCTTGCCTACTGACAAGAAGGCAGAAACAGCTGCCAAACGCACTTTAAGTGTAGCTGGCCTAAGGCCTAGGCCATTAAGATGGACCATAAAGTCCAGAACTGTAGGAAACCCAGCAGATTCTGGAGAAATATCCTTATTAGAGCACCAAATAGTGAACCTTTTCCATTTGGAGTTGTAAGTCTTTCTGGTGGAAGGCTTTCGGGAAGCCTTAAGGATATTCAGAACCCCTTGAGAAAGCTGCAGATCAGCAAACTCTCTAACTCTTCAAGAGCTATGCCTTGAGATTGAGAGACTTGAGGTTCGGGTACCAAATCCTCCCGAGAGGATGTCAACAGGTTGCAATTCCTGGGAAGAGAGAGGGGAAGGTGGACTGCTAAGGACAGCAACAGTGGGTACCAGGGCTGTCTGGCCCAGTCTGGAGCAATCAGAATCATTTTGCATGGTTGTGACCTTATCTTGACTAACACCTTGAACAGGAGAGGGAAGGGGGGGAAAAGCATAGAGAAATTTCCCCTCCCAATTCAGAATCAGAGCATCCAGGGGGACTGAGCCCAAGACTGGGGGGTCTGCAATAAAAGAGAGGAAGTCGGTGACTGTCTGGGGCTGCAAAAAGATCTATCTGTGGAGTGCCCCATCTCGAGAAAATCACTTTCAAAACTAGGGGATCTAGAGTCCATTCGTGATGGCCCCCGGGATATCCTGCTGAGAGCATCTGCTAGGACATTGTCCTTCCCTGGGAGGTGAACTGCTATCAGAGAGGTTTGCAGGGAATAGGCCAGGGATCACAACGTCATTGCTTCTGTGCACAAGGCCGTAGACTGAGTGCCTCCTTGCTTGTTGATGTACCACATTGTGGTAGTACTGTCTGTTCTGATCTGGACTACTTTGTTCTGTACAGATTTGCAAAAGGCTTGCAGTGCCAGAAACACCGCTCTGAGTTCCAAGAGACTGATGTGAAGCAGAGATTCTTGAGGTGACCACAGCCCTTGGGTGGTAAGATCCCCCATGTGGGCTCCCCAGCCCAGCAGGGAGGCATCTGTGGTGAGTATTACTGAATGAGACTGAGTGACCAAAGGAACTCCTTGTCTCAAACTGTCCTGATCCTGCCACCATTGCAAAGCCTGGATCAGGGTTCGAGTCACTGGGACTAGTTTGTTAAGGGAATCCTTTCTTTGGGACCAGAAGGCTCTTAAGTGGAACTGAATGTCCCTTATCTGAAATCTTGCTCCCTGGACCACTGCTGTAGAGGCTGCCATGTGGCCCAGAAGCTGAAGGAAATGCCTTGCTGGTCGAGACACCTGAAAGGTGAATGAAGAGGCCAGTTCCATAAGGGTCCTTGCCCTGTCCAGGGGAAGGCAGGCTCTTGCCCCTATTGTATCCAGCTCCACCCCTATGAAGGTGAGGAGCTGTACTGGCTCGAGAACTGACTTTGGAAGGTTGAGGAGGAATCCTAAGGAAGAGAGCACTTGCTGAGTTATTTGCAGATGAGACTTGACTTGGTCTGGAGACTGACCCACTATGAGCCAGTCGTCCAAGTATGGAAAGCTGGAGATCTTTTTTCTCCTTAGGAAAGCAACCACTACTGCCAGGCACTTTGTGAACACCCTTGGGGCTGATGTTAGTCCAAAGGGCATTGCTCTGAATTGATAGTGGCCTGAGGGCAACTCGAACCTGAGGTACTTTCTGTGGGAGCACCTGATGGGAATGTGAAAATAGGCATCTTTGAGGTCCAGAGAGGCTAGCCGGTCCCCTGGCCTTAGAGAGGGCAGAATTAGTCCCAGAGTCACCATTTTGAACTTTGGTTTTAAAAAGGTGCTTGTTCAGATATCTTAGGTCCAGGATGGGCCGCCATTCTCCTGTCTTTTTGGGGGTTAGGAAGTACCTGGAGTACAATCCTTTGTCCTTGTGTAGGGTAGGAACCCTCTCTACAGCACTGAGAGCCAGGAGGGAAGAAACCTCTGCCTCTAGGGCAAGGGTCTCTGATGGATTTGCAGGTGGAAAGGATCTGGTTCTCATCTCGGGAAATTTTTTGAAGCTGAGAACCAGTCTCTGGCTTACTACTTCCAGGACCCACTTGTCTGATGACAGAGACTTCCAGTCCTGGACAAAGTAAGCCAGCCTGCCCCCTACAGGTATTGGAGAATCGGCCCGGGGCAGACCCATCAGGGTGTCTGCTTGGCAGGGGCTTTAGGCTGAGGGGTGGTAGCAGGCCTGCTCATTCCCCGTCTGCTCCTCCCTCTGAAGAACCCCCTCTGAGCATAAGAAGACGAGGAGGCCTGGGCTTGGTAAAAAGGCCTTTGAAAAGGCCTGCCCCTGCCCCTGGACTGCTGCCTTTGAGGAGTGGCTTGTCTTTCTTTGGCCTGAGCACTCCTGTAGATGGTCCTGTACTCGTCCATCTTTTTCATGTAGTTCTCTGTCTGCTCCCCAAACAGAGAATTACCAATAACAGGGAAATCCATGGCCTTAGCCTGGGTATCCTGTGATAGGTTAGTACATCTGAGCCAAGCTCATCCTCCGAAGGGCCACAGATGTAGCCATGACTCTTGATGAAACATCATTGGAGTCCACAGCAGCATGAAATTGCACCCTGATGCCCTCATCCCATCTGCAGCCAGCTGCTCCAGCTCCTTGCAAGCTGGTCCGGGGCCTGTTTAGCCAGAGCCAGCACAGTGTCCCATCTGGACTTCTGTTATCTAGCTGTGTAGGCCATATAGTTAGCCTGCCTGAATCCCAAAGATGCTGCCATGTACTGCTTCTTTGCCATGGCATCAATCCTCCTGGAGTCCTTGTCTGGGGGGTGTGATGCCAAGGGGATATTTGCCTTATCACAGGCAGCAGCCTGCACTACCTCAACATGGCTGCATTGCTGAGAAAGGAACTCCGTGTCAGAGCCTGAAAGGGTGTACCTCTTGTCCATTCATCTGTCCACAGGAGGTATGGAGTTAGGAGTCTTAAGAATTTTATTTGTCTGTTTCCCAAAAGATTTATGGAGGGGAAGAGACAGTCTCCTGGACTCTGGGATGTCCATCATTTCAACAAAATCAGGCTCCTCCTGATCCTCTACTGCTTCTTTCATTGGAAGGTTTCAGCCACTTTTTTGTAAAACATAAAGTGGGAAGAGGACTCAGAAAGCCTAGGAGGAGAAACACCTGAAGGTCAGTCTGGGGAGATGTCCAGGTCAATAGGCACATCCAGACTTTCATAATCACCATCATCATCCTCATACTCTCCCTGCTCCTCCTCCTCCGGTTCATAAAATTCTTCTTTAGTGTAATCCGGAACCAGGGGAACCAACCGAACCGAGCCCCTTCCAGATGGTGCCAGTTTGGCCGGAACCGAAGTTAGCGATTGCCCTATTCTTATCACTTTGGCTACCTCATCAGCGGTCGGAGTATGAATTTCTGGATCCGAACCGGACGATTTATCTTTTCTCTTCCTTTTAACCGGAACCGACTCCTTAGAATCGGCTCTCCTCTTGCCCGAAGAAGTATCGCCCTGGTCAGAGGGCACTCCTTCTGGTTCGGTCGGAACCGAACCGGGCTGGCCATCCAGGTCAGAGGACTTCTCGGCCTCCCTTTTCCTCAGTCTACCTATTCTCTTATCCAGGGTAGCTTTGGGAAAATTCTTACAAATTAGGCAGTCTGAATCGAGGTGGTCAAACCCCAGACAATAAACACAGGTTGTGTGGGGATCAGCCTTAGCAAAGGCTTCCCCAAACACGCACTGCAGTGTTGAAACCCAGTGGGCTCGGTTTTTTTCTTGGGTTTCTCAGACATAGCCAATCCTATCAAAACACCTTTTTTCGGCAATCCATGAGCAAGACTCTCGGTTCCTGACTGTTATGATTCTTGGAAAAAAAGCGTAATAAAATCTTTTTTTTTAGAATCGATCACGAACCGTTACCACACTCTAAGTAAATTACAAACTTTTTAAATTAAACTGATCGGTTCAGCTGAACCGATCCGAAATTACAAGTTCCACACAGAAACTAAATGTAAAACCTATCTAGTACTCACGGTACCACAGACAGAGACTTAAACCGACAGATTCGGTAGCAGAAATTCGGTAGAAACCGAGCAAAAAACGACACTTTAACCGACTTTTTTGAATCGAGCAAAGGAGAAATCACCGGAGCGACTGTTCAGTGAGGCGGAGTAAAGAATCTGACGGTTGGAGTTTAAACAACAGCAGACAGAGGCTTCAACCGAGCTCGCGGTGAACATTCCATGCTGGCCATGGGAAGTTTAACTCTTTGTTCTCTGGGGCAGTTGAAAGGCAGGACCTAACTGCAATAGTCAGAATACAGCAAGACTTCATGTTGTTTCAATGTATTATTTGTCCTGAGGACCACCTTGTCCCTATGGAAAGCCACATAATTGGGTTCCATTGACAAAGCCTGAATCTCACTAATCCTTCTGGCAGAAGTAATGGCCGTTAAAAACACAGCCTTCCAAGTCACATACTTAAGGTCAGCTGATGACATGGGCTCGAAAGGGGGCAGCATAAGATGTGCTATGTAAATGTTTAAGTCCCACACAGTGGTAGGAACTCTATGGGGAGGATACAAATGCAGTAGCCCCTTAAAAAACTTTTGGACCACTGCATTAGAGGCCAAAGAGGATGGCTTACCTGCTGACAGGTAAGCAGACACCGCAGTCAGATGCATCTTCAAAGTAGAGGTCCTGAGACCTAGGGGGTGAAGATGGGTGAGATAGTCAAGGATTACTGATAATCCAGCCTGGGTCTGATCTAGGTTTTTGTTCCTGCACCAGAAAGAAAATCTTTTCCACTTAGAAGTATAGATCTTTCTGGTAGAAGGTATTCTGGATACCCTAAGGACCTCCATTGCCCCTTTTGAAAGATTCAGATTTGCATACTCTAGGTCCTCAAGAACCAGGCTTTGACTCTGAGGGATCGAAGGTTGGGGTAGAGGATCCTGCCCTGGGAGGAGGTCAGGAAATTGTGCCTCCTGGGTAGGCCGATGGGCTTGGCTACTGATAGGGACAGAACCAGGGAGTACCATGGTTGTCTGGCCCAATCTGGGGCAATGAGGATCATTGTGGCTGGCTGGGATCTGAGCTTATTCAGGGCTCTCAGCAACAATGGGAAGGAAGGGAAGGCATACAGGAACTTCCCTGTCCAATTCAGGGTCAATGTATCCAGTGGTACTGTGCCCTTCAGTGGGGGGTCTTCAACAGTACCGAGGGAGCTGGTAGTTGTCTGAGGAAGCAAAGAGGTCTATCTCTGGAGTGCCACACCTTTTGAACACCAACTGCAGTACTTGCTTGTTTAAGGACCATTCGTGATGGTTCTGATTTATCCTGCTCAGTGCATCTGCCAGCACACTGTCTTTTCCCTGGTAGGTGGATTGCTGACAGCAAAATGTTCAGGGAATAGGTCAGGGTCCATATTTTCATAGCTTCTGTGCACAGGGGTGTGGACCTTGTGCCCCCGTTTGTTGATGTAGTACACAGTAGTCATGTTGTCTGTCCTGACCTGAACCACCTTTCCCCTGCAGCATACTGGCGAATGCCTGAAGTACTAGGAACACTGCCCTGAGCTCCAACAGGTTGGTGTGCAGCAATGATTCCTGTTTGAGCCAAGTACCGTGGACCGTATGCTCCCCACTAGGTGTGCTCCCCACCCTAGTAGGGATGCATCTGTAGTGAGCACCACAGATGGTTGCTCTTGGAGGAATGTAACTCCCTGTCTGAGGTTTTCCAGATCCTGCCACCACTGAAGTGCCTGCATGATTGTTTGAGTGACTGGGACCAGCTTTGATAACCTGTCTCTTTTCTGGTGCCAGTAAAGCTTGATGTGATACTGAATATCCCTCATCTGAAATCTTGCTCCTGACACTATGCTGGTTGAGGCTGCCATGTGACCTAACAACTGGAGAAAATGTCTGACCAGTCTGAGGCTGTGAGGCTTGAAGGAACCCACCAGCTGTATCAGAGTGTCTGCCCTCAGCTGAGGAAGAAAGGCCCTTCCTCTGACTGAATCCAGTTCTGCTCCTACAAACTCCAGGAGTTGTACTGGCTGCGGCACTGACTTCTTCTGGTTTATCAAGAACCCTAGGGATTGTAACAGTTCCTGTGTCAACCCCAGAGACTGCCTGACCTGCTGGGGAGACTGCCCCACTAAGAGCCAGTCAACCAAGTATGAAAAACTGCCACTCCCTGCCTTTGCAGGTGTGCCCCAACCACAGCCAAGCATTTTGTGAACACCCTTGGAGCAGAAGTAAGGCCGAAAGGCATTGCCCTGAACTGATAGTGGCCTGATGGCAGTCTGAATCTGAGGAATTTTCTGTGGGACTGCCTTATTAGGATATGGAAGGAAGCATCTTTTAAATCCAGAGATGCCAGCCAGTCTCCTTGCCTTAGGGTTGGCAGAATCATGTTTAAAGTGACCATTTTGAATTTTGTTTTCAGTAAATGCCTGTTTGGGAGTCTGAGATCCAGCATGGGTCGCCACTCCCATTTTTTTGGCTGTAAGGAAGTATCTTGAGTAGAGGCCCTTTTCTGAGAGAGAGGAACTGGCTCCACTGCTCCCAATGAGAGTAGATTTGGCACCTCTCTTTCCAGTAAGAGTGTCTCTGATCGGGCGGAAGGTTGAAAAACTCTTGACCTCAGTCTTGGTCTGAGTTGGAAACTGAGTGCAAGGCCCTGACCCACTACCTCCAGGACTACCGGTCTGTGGTGATGGATTGCCATTCCTGGAGGTAGTAGGTCAGCCTGCCCCCTACCTGAACTAGGGAGGCGACCCGAGCAGATCCCTCAGGGTGTCTGCTTATTTTGAGGTGCTGGGGCTGGTTCTGGTTGGTGCCTCTCCTGCCCCTGCCTCTGAAGTAGCCTCTCTGCTGATGATATTGTAGATAAGCTTGAGGCTGGAAAAATGGCCTATAAGGTCTGCCCCATGACCCCTGGCATGCTGCTTTTGGGGGTTAGGAGCCTTATCCTTAGCAGCAGCACTCTGGTATGCTGTTTTGTATTAATCCATCTTCCTCATGTAAGCCTCTGTCCGTTGTCCAAATAGGGACGAAGGCTCACATGGGAAGTCCATGGCTTTGGACTGAGTATCCTGGGTAAGATTGGTAGTCCTCAGTCAAGCAAATCTCCTAAGAGACACTGATGAAGCCATCTGCCTGGCTGCAGTGTCACTGCTATCCACTGCTATCCTGAATTGAACCTTGGAGGCTTCTGTACCTCTCTTAGCAGCTTCCTCCAGGTCTGCTGCCATTGGTGCTGGCACAGATTTTGTAATCTCCAGAACAGTGTCCTAGAGTGTCCTCTGATACCTGGCAACATAGGCCATGTATGAAGTCTGCCTAATTGCCAGGGAAGAACCCAGATATTGCTTCTTTGCAATAGAATCCGGCTTTCTGGAATCTTTATCAGGAGGACGTGATGCCAGGGGAATGCCTGCTTTATCACAGGCTGCTGCCTGTACCACACCCTCATGGCTAGGGTGACTGAAGAGGAACTCGGCCCTACCCTTAGCCACCCAATAATTTTTATCCACCTTTCTATTAACTGGTGGCATGGAAGTTGGGGTATGCAGGATTTTCATGACCTGCTTCTTCAGGGACTTATGGATGGTCAGTAAAACTCTTTTAGTTGCCTGAACATCCATCATCTCTCTATAATCCTGTTCCTCCTCCTCATCAATTGATTCCTGTGTGGGGAGGTCCAGGGACTGAGCCACTTGTTTCACAAATTTAAAATGAGAGGTAAAGTCCTCAGTTCCCTTGTCAGGGGAGTCAGGACGATGAAGATTCGGTGAAATATCCGGATTAATGGGTTCATCATAATCCTCTTCCTCATCCTCGTCAGCATCGTCATCATATTCCTCCAAAGTGACCAACTCAGGTTCCAAGGAACCGGGAACAGGAGTGAAACCCGAAGGATCCAGATGTGGCCGTTTCGGAACCTGACCCAGGGTTACCGGTTGAAGCGACTATTATTCTAATAGCATTTGCTATTTCCTTAGCCGTTGGAACCGGTACTTCGGTGGGTTCAACCGCTGAATGTTTTTTTTTTCTTTCGCCCCGCGCTGCCAAGTTAGCGGCAGGGTCAGCAGGTTCTTCTAGCTGATGAACCATCACCTTGGTCAGAGGACTGATCCTCCGGTTCTTTTTGGCTCAAAATCGGTTTGTCTGCAGCCGGTTCAGCAGCCTTCTCAGACATCTTCTCCTGTAGTCGTTTTAAGCACCTCTCAAGCATCGACTGAGGGAAGTTTTTACAGATCTCGCAATCCTCTTTGTGGTGGTCAAACCCCAAGCAAAACAAACATACAAGATGAGGATCTGCCTTTGCAAATGGTTCCCTACACTCTGTAAAATGTTAGAAACCTGTGGGGCCCGTTCGCTTTTTGGTCTGTGACACTGATCGGTTGTGAAAAACCAAACTAAACAGAGAATTACCCTGGTAAATTTAAACTATCAAAAACCGCCTTACCGGACGGTATACAATAAAATTAAAAGGACACAAAATAATACTGGTTCCTTCCCAGTTGGAAAAACCAAGGAGGAACTGAAAAGACTTACCAAAACTACACTAATCTAACTAATTCTACCTGTGAACCAAGGACAGTGCTTCAAAAATGGAAATAAAGTAAATGGACTTAAAATTAAACCGGGAAAATAATCTCTTCGGTTAGAGTGAAGGAGAGCTCTCTGGAGATGTCTTACTGAGGCAAGTGGAGTAAAGAATCTGACGGTTGCAGGAAGTGCAACCAGAGACAGTGATTTGAAAACCGAGCTCGAGCCTAACATTCCACTACTAGCATAGGTTCTATTAACCATTTCAGCTCCGGGGCAGTCCTATGGTGAGACCATACTGCATTTGTCAGAATACAGTAAGATTTCCTGGAGTTTGAACATAGAAGTTGTCAGCAGATAAGGACTTCTTGACCCACCTTGTCTACCCAGTTTTCCCTGCCTACTGTGCCACTGCAGAGCTTACTTGATCTTCTAGTCATCTCCTCCCCTTGCGCTACTACCAAAGGTCCCCTTGTATCAATCCCATGCATGCTTGAATCCCATCACCATTTTGACACCCACCACCTCCGTTGGAAGGCTGTTTCAGGCATCCATCACCCTCTCCATGAAGCAGTATTTCCTCACATTTCCTCTGTGCCTCCCTCCCTCCCTCAAACTTTATAGCATGACCCCTTGTCCTCAAGCTTCTTTTTTCTATGGAAAATGCTACCTTCCCATACCTTATTAATACCTGTTATGTATTTGAATGTTTCTATCATATCCTCCCTTTCCCCATCTCTCCTCCAGAGAGTACATAATCAGTTCCTTGAGTCTCTCCTCGTAGGGCTTTTGATGCAGGCCCTGCACCATTTAGGTAGCCCTCTTTTGTACTGCCTCCACCTTATCAATGTCCTTTCAAAGGTGAGGCCTCCAGAATTGGACACAGTACTCAAGGTGGGGTCTTACCAGTGATCTGTACAGGGGTAATATTACCTCTTTCTTCCTACTGGTGATACCCTTCCCTATTCCCACTGCCTCATCACACTGCTTGGCTACCTTCACATCATCAGAAATGATTACCCCCAGGTTCCTTTCCTGTTTGGTGGTTACCTGCCCTTCTACAATGTTGCTAACAAAGACACTGAAGATGACTGGGCCTAGTACTAAGCCTTGAGGCGCACCCTGCTGGTCACTTTGCCTTCTCCAGAGTGGACACCATTTACCACCACTCTCTGACTACTCCAGCTTAACCAACTTCTTACCTGGTTTATAACTTTTTGACACAGTCCTAGACAGGCCAGCTTGTTCACCAGTCTTCTATGTGGAACGGTGTCGAAAGCCTTACTGAAATCCAGGTAGGCCACATCTACCACTCCTCCCAGATCCACTACCCTGGTCACCCAGTCAAAGAACTCGATCAGGTTTGTCTGGCAAGATCCCCCTCCTTTGAAACCATGTTATCCTAGATCCTGTAATCCACTGGTTACAAGGTATTTCACCATCTTTTCCTTCAGTAGTGTTTCCATTACTTTGCCCAGTACCAAAGTCAGGCTGACAGGTCTGCAATTTCCTGCCTCCTCCCTGTTCCCACTTTTGTGAAGTGGGACCACATCTGCCGTCTTCCATTCCCTCAGAACCTCCTCTTTCTAATGATAATTTGAATAGAGTTGTCAGCGGTGCAGCCAGCACCTCTTTGAGGTCCCTCAGTATCCTGGGGAGCACCCCATTAGGTCCCATTGTCTTGTCTACTTTTAATTTTACCTTAAGGACTTCCTCCTCTGTAAGAGGTCTGGTGTTCAGCTCCCTACCATTTATGCCCTTGTCCCTTATCTTTGGCACGTCACCTACCCCTTCTGTAAACACTGAACAAAAGTATTTGTTCAATATGTCTGCTTTCTTTTGGTCCTCCTCCTCGCAAACCCCTTCTTCCCCTTCTATCCTTACTATTCCCCCTTTGCTCTTCCTCTTCTCGCTTACATATCTAAAGAAAGTTTGATCTCCTTCTTTTACCAACTGGGCAATATTCTCCTCTGTGTGTGCCTTTGCACGTCTAACTACCTTTCCTGCCTCCCTTTGTTTCTCCTCCTCCTTCTGTGTCTTTTTGTACTTTCTAAATGCTAGTTATTTTGCTCTTTTTCTGCTACGTCTTTAGAGAACCACAGCGGTCTCTTTCTAAATCTCTTGCTCTTGTTAACCTGCATGACACAGAGATCTGTTGCTTTTTCAATGCTCCCTTTTATATTTGCCCATAGTTCCTCTACTCCCCCAGATCCTCTATTCCTGCCAGGGTGTCCCTAAGGCATTCTCCCATCTTCCTGAAATCGGCCCTCCTGAAGTCCAGGACCCTCGTCTTAGTTTGGCTCAGTTCTGGCCCAGTCCATATACTGAACCACACTGTACAGTGATCGCTGGACACCAGGCTGTCACCCACCATGATTTCAGCAACACTGTTCCCATCTGTCAGTACCAGATCCAGTGTCACCTCCCCCTCCCCCACGAGTGGGCTTCTTAACTAGTTGCCTTGAGGAATGTCCCTTGCAGGATGTCCCTACTTCTGACTGTTGCTGCAGCTGGTAGGCTCCAATCCACATCTGGTAGATTGAATTCCCCCAGCAGCAACACCTCCCCCCTTGCATGCCATCCTTTGGATGGCTTCCATCATGTCCTTATCCACCTCTCCCCACTGTACCTGGGGTCTGTAGATCACTACTATGTGAATAGTGGACCTCTTGCGTGTTTCCAGAGCGACCTACAGTACCTCAGCTCTTCCCTGCACTCCCTGTATTTCCGTGGCTTTTATTTTGTCCCTAATATAAAAAGCCACTCCTCACCCACCCTGTCTTTTCTGAACAGAGTATACCCAGGTATGGCCACATCCCAATCCTGGTTTTCACTGCGCCAGGATTCAGTAGCTGCAACCATATCCAGGTCTGCTTCCGCCGTGGTGGCCTCTAGGTCTGCAATCTTGCTGCCTAGACTTGAAGCGTTTGTACACATGGCTCTCCGGCTTGTGCTGCCACCCCCTTCCCCCACTTTGTTTCCCACTTGCCGCCCCTCCGCTTTGTTTCCTCCACTTTCTATCACATTATCACTCTTACCTTCTATCCCCCCGATTCCAGCATATGCTTGCCTTCTCCAGTATGGAGGCTGGCTGAAGCACTGCACAGGTGCCTCCTGTGGTAGCACAGGAGGTGTTGTACACACAGTCAACAGGTGCATAGGGAGTCAGCTGGCTCTGCACATATTCACACCCAGTGTATGCTTGCATGCGCTCATTTATGCTGCAACACCTAAGAGGGAGAAACAGACACTGGAAAAAGCATGCTAAGATGCAGGACGATTCTGGAATTCTGCAGGCCCTGCACCCGCTGACCAGGCTCTGCTCCACTGCAGATTCTGTCACTGCAGATGAAACTGGTCCCCTCCTCCCCAGTGGCCTCACCATGGGGACACAGAAACATAGAATTTGTTTGTGGAAAAGGACCACGTGATCACCCAGTCTGCCCAGATGTTCCCTGCTTATTCTGTCTCCATAAACCCTACCTGGTCTCCAGTGACCCTCCCCCTTCCCTGCCTGGTGACCAGTATTCCATTATGCCTATCACAGGCTTGCTTGAAGCCCCGCCTTAGTTTCGCCCCTCTGACTCTGGTGGCAGACTATACCAGGTATCCCCTACTCTTTCAGTGAAGTAGAATTTTCTCACTTCTCTCTTAAACTTCCCCTTTTCTAGCTTAACTGCATGCCCTCTTGAACTGGTGCACTTCCTCATCTGAAACTGACCCCCCGGGGTACCCTGTTCAACCACATAAGATACCACGAGGTCTCTATCACATCCTCCTCTCCTTCAAGGTGCATATGTAAGACCCCTCAGTCTCTCCTTAAAGGGCTTCTCATGCAACCCTTGCACTATTTTAGCTGCCCTCTTCTGGACTGCCTCCACCCTGTCTATGTCCTTTCTGAGATGCAGCCTCCAAAACTGGATACAGTATTCCAGGTGGGATCTCACCAGCAAGCGACACACTGGGAACGTCACCGCCCTGCCTAATGTCTTGTCACACTGCCCCACCACTTTGAGGTCATCAGATATTATAACCCCGAGGTCTCTTTTCTGCTCAGTGACCATCAATAACCCCACCTCCAGGTTTATATGCCCTAAGTATATAATTTTGCACTTTTGGGGACTTTTTGAAACCCCAGCTGCCATATCCTTGACCACTCCAAAAGTTTTCTAAGGTCCCTACTCATTCTCTCAACCACCTCCTGAGTATCCAGCCTATTACAGACGTTGTGGTCTTCTGCAAAAAGGCATACTTTCCCTTCCCTTCCAGCCCTTCTGTGATGTCACTTACTATACAAAGACAATGAAGAGGAGCAGTCCCGGTAATGAGCCCTGCAGTGCCCTACTGGTTAACCAGTTTTTTTTTTGTTGTTGTTGTTTTTACCAAGTTTGCCACTTTGGATCCCACTACTAGACTGTCCAATTTCCCTGTTAGTCTCCTATGTGGCACAGTGTTGAAGGCCTTGCTGAAGTTCACGTAGGTCATGTCCACTGCCCTTCCCTTATCTATTTCCATGGTCACCCAGTTGAAGAAATCAATTGGATTTATCTGGTATGACACCCCTTCCCGTGAATCCATGCTGCCTCTGGTCTTGTAATCCACTGGATTCAATATATTTCCCTAGCCTTTCTTTTAGCAGGGTTTCCATTAATTTCCCATCACTGATATGAGACTAATCAATCTATAGTTGTTAGGCTCCTCCCTATGGCCGATCTTATGGAGTGGGACTACGTCTGCTCTCCTTCAGTCCTCTGGAACCACTCCTGTTCCAAGACCATGGAGCAACTGGAGCAGGTACATCCTGGAGATTGTGATGTGACAGGGAGACGGATCTGGGGATGTGGGTTGATGGGGCACCAGTATGAGCTGGGAGCACGAAGAGTAATAAAAAAAAAATAAAAACACACACACAAATAAAAAAAAAAAAGTTTTTAAATTACTGATCTATTGTAGCACTAAAAGGCTCAGTTAACCAAATGCCAGTCCATCGAGCCATCCAGTCCCCAGATTCAGATTCCTAACAACTCCCAGTTACTACCTTATAGTTTCAGTTCAGGTTGCTGACAATGAATATATAAAATCAAATGAACAGAGACATATCATAGCACAATGGCAACTTAAAATAAAGGATTTAAACACTGGTCTTTACTTGGACTTTGAGCTTTCAGGCTATACTGAGAAGGTGTGCAAGAGTACAGATTATATACCTGCAAAGGACAGCCAGTATTTCCACTGTGCTGCTTAAATATTCTCTTTCCTGTCTAGAGACTCAGTGCAATTGTAAATTGCTGTGCAACTCTGGATGAAAACTTCAGTAATTTCCTTGATATTTGTTATGCGTTAAGAATGCAGCTTTATGCGGTACAGTAGAGTTAAAAGCAGCAATCCCAGCACCGATGACGCTTCTGCTGCAGGAGCTAAGAGTCTGGATTACTGCAGTGCTGGACCAGGGCCCCGCTGCAACCAGTCATAACATTTTCAACCGACAGAGCAATTTCATCAAAGACTTAATCAAAACACTCATTTACAGAACACATACCCCTCCCTCCCACACACAGCTTTTCCAGTTAACAACAACATATAGCCTCCCTTTCTTTTACAGCATGAGAAAAACAGTTGTTCAACACAAACGTTTTATAACACAATCTTCAACGTTGTTGGAAATACTAAATTAAAGAAAATGATAGCACCCATTCATTTACTGAATCCTCCTATTCTGAGAACACTTTAGAAATACTACACATCTATTCACAACAGTTTAAAAAACATTCCAGGTTTCAACTTGCTTCCTGTAAAATGTTTAGATCTGCCAATGTTCACTGTTTACCTTTCACATGCAGTACAATTCCACATTTTTGAACAGCAAGTTCATGGATATGGTTAAGCCTTCTATTTACCTTCAATTAATGGATTAGTGCAATTGTTATGCAACGTGCCAACGATCAGCATGTCTGTGGTTACAAGCTGAATAGCAAACTGCTGCTAGAACCCGTTTCTTGCTGTAGCAGTTCATTCCTATTTGCGCTATGATTTTAAGTCCATGACAACAAAAATGAGTTTACATAAATTCCTTCACACACACAAACATATATACCAGCTTACAGAATTATTTAACCGTAATCCCACTAATGAAATGTGTTGCCTTTTTACTTTATTGCTGCATTACATTTCTATAGTTTTTTTTTTGTTGTTATCTCTACTGAAACAGGTCACTTCTGACAATGAAACATTGCAGCTCAAAAGATAAGGCTTGTTAATATTTACTTTAGATTAACCTGTACACCTAATATTTTTGAACATTATAATTAAGGATGCAGTACATGCCAAAACAACAGATTTCTTTTGAAAGTACCACACCAAACATCAACATGTCAGCCTGAACTTGTAAACTTGTAAGTATTCCATTAAAAATTCTTAAAAAGTTGCAGAAGCTACAAACTGCAATTTATAAAATGGTTTCATTCATCCTGTACAACCTTACTCACCAACTGTATATATAATGCCTACCTTCAAATACGCATCATCATTCATTCTGATGCTATGGTCATTTACTGTATTTACATTTAAAAAAAATGAAAAATACTTCAAGCAGAACACTGAAATATAAGTATTTAAATATATAGCAACGTTACTTTTGTTTAGATTACCTGTATGACGCTGCCTTCCTAACAGTATGCTTTTGGAAGGGTACAATTCTATGTTCATCTGGACTGCTACTTCCACTTGGAGACCGCATAGGAGCAGGACTCATGGTTTGCCCACTGAAGTTATTAGTTGTTCTTGCTACAGATCAGTTAGGTTAAACATGTACTGTCACTTAGCACTGATTAAACCTCTGCCTTCCTTACCCAGTCCCTGATGGAGCCGCAAAGAAAGAACCCCTGTGCCATTCTACACTGGCCAAGCATCAATCAGGGAGAACAGAAATTAAATGCAAAAAATAAAAGGGAGTGGCCTGTGCCTGACAAATTGTTCCACCCAGCAACAGAAGGCTATTCCATTAACCCTTGACAAGCCTTATTTGAAAAGAACACAAATCTTCTTGCTTCACAAGGTATCTGCTATCACTTCAACAAAGAGAGGATACATTTTATAAACTAGCTTCTTTTGGTGACTGCAGTATTTTATACAAGCTTTTTAGACCCAAAAAGCCTTTTTCTCAGGTACTGGCAAAGACAGACAAAATGCATAATATCAAAAACAACTGTGATAAGTTTGAAAGCCCACCATAACACCACCGGAGAGGGGATGTATTGAGACCTTCAAGTTCCTTAAAGGCATCATCAAGGTGCTAGAAACACAGTTTCTTACTAGGGACATCAGTTCTACTACAAGGGGGCACAAGAGGAAACTGAAGGGTAGAGTGTTCAAGAGGGACATCAGAAAGTATCACTTCTCAGAGAGGGTGGTGGAACCTTGGAATAGATTACCTCCCGAGGCGGTGGCTGCAAAGTCAGTATCAAGCTTTAAGCATGGGCAGGACAAGGACTGGGAACTAACACATGGCACTGGCAAGGGCTAGGCTGGGTGTCTAGGTGGACAGAACACCGGTGAACAACAGGTCCTGGGATACCTCGCTTGGGCAGACTCGATGGACTAGAGTCCCCTTCTGCCATCATCTTCTATGTTTCTATGTTCTATAAGTTATTATTAACTAACATTTACAGTTCCTTGCACATAGAAATAAGACTGTTGTAAGGTCCCTTTTAAAAGGAGAATTTATCTACATACAAAAACAATTTTTTTTCCAACAGCTTACCAAAGATAATCATCTTTATGGGCCCTTTATTCAAACATGCTGCAAGGAGTAAAGTGGCTATGTGACATGCAAACGTGGCTTTGCATGCTGGTTAGATACTTGGCATTTCAGATGCCATATTCAAAGTTTCAGTTTGTGCAGCACAATGCAGAGTGCGCATCAGTGCCAAGGTAGGCCTTGAGCGCATACAGATACACAGTAAAGCTCTGTGTACACAGAACAATGGTATATCTGAAGCATAGTGGCCGTGAGAACTGTTTGCGTGGTGCAAGTTAATGCTCAGAAAAAGCATGTTTTAACAATGAGAAAATACTGCAGCTAGCAGACCAGAGAAAACACTACCAAGCACCCTAAAAGCCAGTTATACTGCAAGGATGAACCGGGGACAAACACCTGCAATGGTGCTCCCAACATTACAGTTGATGGAGGGTGGATGACTTTGATTTAACCCCCACGCAGACACTGGACCTCAATCAAGTGTCATACTCACTGTATGAAGTGGCCCTTGGATGACCATATAAAAAATTACATGCTGGCCTCCCTAAACACAGGAATATATCTACTTAACAGTGGCTAAAGATGTGTAGCATCTGAACATCTATCCCAGGGTTGAAACTGTCACCAGCCCACTAGCCAAATGCTGGTACATTCTGTATCACCTCCTCCTCCAGACAGGTGCCGCGAATGCCAGTACAAGGTGATGCTGCTATCAGGGCGGCTAGCCCAAAAGTCGAACACAACTCAAAAGAAGCGCACTCTTGCAAATGAGGGATGGACTCCCAAAAGATGGGAGACAAATAGGTATTTATTAGTTCCACACACGGTTCACAGATGCCTCACAGTCACAAATTACCACATATATTACAAATGAAATAAGCAGTCCGCCTATCCTGTGTCCAAACCAGAACCCCAGCGCTTCAACTTTTGCTAGTCTTTGTCAGGGTGTGTGGTCAGAGGACAACAGCATCACCTTATATATCTCCAGCCTGTTACTATCACTGTCACGGAGGGCACTCACTCAGACTATCACGGGGGGCACTCAGACCATTAATATCACTGGGGCACCTACTCAGACAAAGTTCAATGTCCATAATAATTTTTAAATTATTTTTGTTTTATTTCAGGTGGTACCCTAATGTTTCACCAGTCTTGTGGCTTCTTCTGGGAATTTTCCTTTTGAGTATTAACCTTTAAAAACAAATACAAATAAAAATCTTATCTGGAGTCACGGTAATGACTTTGAGGTAATACCTGTTAAAACAATATTTACCTTTACGGTTATTGAAACACTCTCTGTACTAAATTTATTATTTTTAATCACTTCTCTTATGTTCTTATGTCTGTAAATATAAACCAGAATACATCTTAATGAATAGTTTACACGTCTTCTTATTTTCCATATTTATTTTACACAAAAAGGCGTAAACTACCTCCTAGTAAACTCTAGGAGTCTAACTAATACAAATTTGGAACTAGAAATATTAAAACCAATCGGAAAAGCAGACATTGCATGCATAACGAAGACATGGTGGAAAGGAAATGAACAATGGCAAACAGAAATCCAGGGATATCAAATGTATCATCTAGACAGAACACAAAAAAGGGGAGGAGGAGTGGCAGCATATATATCAAACCATATAAAGGCAAACTTTATATCAGAAAAAATTAAAAGACAGGATAGTAAAACAAACTTTATGGGTCAAAATAGAGGCTGAAAAGGACAAACATATTATACTAGGCCAATGCTATTGACCACCAAATAGCGAAAATGAGATGACAGAGGAAATTAACACAGAGATTGAAAATGCATGTGAATTGGGCCGACTAGTATTTGTAGGTGACCTGAACTATAACAATATAAATTGGAGCAAAATGGAAGCTACAGAATTGAGTAGTGATGCTTTCTTAAAAACTGTGCAACAGCTAGACCTTAAACAACTCATAACAAACCCTACAAGGGATGAAAGTATATTAGATATAGTTCTTGGTACAGATGATGTGAACGTTAACAATTGCCAGATCCATGCACTGCTAGGAAATAGAGACCACAACATAGTAGCTTTTGACCTAGAGGAATACACACCAATAAATAAAGGATGTAGGGAGATTTATGACTTTAATACAGCAAACCATAAAAACATTCAGGAGGACATAGCAGCAATAAAATGGGACCAAGTGCTAAAAAATAAAGATGCAGTAGAAATGTGGGAGTTCATTAAGAAACAGATTATCCACGTATGTGATAGGCACATGAAGAAAATTAAAAAGTATAACAACAAAGGTGTAAAACTACAATGGCTTACAAAAAGTCTAAAAAAAACTAATAAAGAAAAAACGTAAACTATATAATGCATATCACAAGGACAAAACGGAACAAAATTGGGAAACATGAAGAAGCTTTAAAGCAATGCAAACAGAAAATAAGGAAAAATAAACAGAAAATGGAAATAGGATTGGCAAGGAATGCAAATAAGGGCAACATGATAAAGTTCTACGGTGACGTCAATTCTTGACGAAATATGACGAAAGGATTTTGCTATATAATCTAATAATCAACAAATTTGAAGACCGGAAAGAAATGGTGAACATATTCAACACATATTTTGGGTCAGTGTTCTCAAATAATGAAGCTTACACAGTGAATATAACAGTACACACGTCAGATATTGATGAGATTACTGAGGAATGTACAAATAATAAAATTAAGGCCCTAAAATGTACATACTCTACAGGACCAGATAACATATCACCCAAAACGTTAAACTTATTAGCACCACAAACTGCAACTCCATTAAGACTACTGTACATGAGAGCACCAGCAATAAATGAAATCCCTGCAGACTGCAGAAAGACTGCTCAAGAGACCCAGGGCCCAGAAAGTGAACAGATCACCAGGACCTGACAGCATGCACCTTAGGATGTTGAGAGAGGTGAGTCAGATACTGGCAGCATCAGTGGCTGACCTACTTAACTGATTCCTGGAAACAGGGATTATTCTGGTAGACTGAAGGCTACCTACAGTAATGTAGCGTGATTCCATAAGAGTGGGGAAGAGGGATGACCTGGGAAGCTACATGCCAGCAAGTCTGACCTCGACAGCAGGGAAACTGCCAGAAACCATCATAAATGGGTAGCTGGTGGAGTTCCTGGAAGATAACAGACTACAGGACAAGAAGAAGCATGGGTTTTGTTGTAGGAGGTCGTACCAGACTGACCTAATCAACTTTTCTGCTTAAGCTACAAAAGCAGTGGAACCTAGTTGGGGAGAGTGCACCGAAATATGAAACAGGAGGACTTATATTGCTGGACATGTCCCCTGAGGAACAGGCTCTTTCACCTCAAAGCACTGGGGCGTGTGTTGATAGCTGACAATCTGGTATGTTTCATTTGTTTGTTTGTTTACACACACAGTGTGAAGTGTTTTGCCAATAAATTTATTTGCACAGACATCTTTTCAAGGCTTCATTCTGGACTGCTCACTTTTTTGTAGCTCTGGGTTTCTACATCTGCGAGCACCCAGGCTCTAGTGAGAGCATGCCCCACGTGTTGGTTTGTCGAGCTAACATGGACAAGCAGTTGATGGGCTACTTGCACTTCAGCAAGGTCTATGACTCTGTACCATACCAAAGGCAGGTACAGGGAATGCAGGGAGAGGTGAAGGCACTGTGGATCACCCTGGAGATGGGAAATGGTACTGCCATTCACACTAGTGTGATCTACAGTCCTCCCGCACAAAGGGAAGAGCTGGACAGGGTACTTGTAGAAGCCATCCACAGAATGACAGCTAAAGGAGAGGTGCTGCTGGTAGAAGCCTTCAATCTGCTGGATGTGGATTGAAGCAACCAGGCTGCAGCCTCAGCCAGGAACAGAGACATCCTGGAAGCCCTGCAGGGGATGTGCCTAAGACAGCTAGTGATGGAGCCAACCCGAAAGGGAGCGACTTTGGATCTGGTACCAACGGGGACAGAATTACAGACACAGAAGTGGGCAGCCATCTGGGATCAAGCGATCACAGTACAGTATGGTTCAATGTGAGAACAGCAGAAGAGTCAAACCACACAAAGCAAGGGTCCTACATTTTAGGTGGGCAGACTTTGCAAAGATGGGGGAATGTTTTAGGAAATCACTGGCAGGGAAGGAGAAAAGATGGAGGGTAGAAGAACAATGGGAGAATCTTAAGGGAGTCATAGTGGAGGCAACAAGCTGTTGCATTAGGCAAGTAAGCAAAACAAAGAGAAAGAAAAAAACACTATGGTTCTCAAAGGAAGTGGCAAAGAATGTAAGGGTGAAAAGGGTGACATTCAGGAGGTATAAGGAAACACAGAGGGAAGAAGACAGGGAACTGTAACTGGAAAAGCAGAGGGAGGCAGGGAAAGCAGTCAGGAGCTCAAAGGCGCAATCAGAAGAAAAACTAGCCCAGGCAATAACAAAAGGGGACAAGAACTTTTTCAGGAACATTAGTGAAAGAAAAAAGACTAAGAGTGGGATTATGAGACTAAAAAAGGAAGGAGGGGAGTGTGCAGAGGGGGACCAAGAAAAAGCAGAAATTGTGAACAAGTATTTTTGTTCAGTATTCACAGAAGAAGGGGAAGAGGAGGAACCAAAGTTAGGTGACGGAAGCACCACTGGGAGGGAGGAGGACACCAGTCCATTTAAGGAGAAGAGAGTCTTAAAGGAACTCTCTAATCTGAAAGTGGACAAGGCAATGGGGTCGGACGGGATACATCACAGAGTATTAAGAGAACTTAGGGAGGTGCTGGCAGCACCACTGACAGCCCTGTTCAACAGTTCGCTGGAAACAGGTGTGGCACCAAAGAACTGGATGAGGGCAAAGGTAGTCCCGCTCCACAAAAGTGGGAGCAGGGAGAAGGCTGGCAATTACAGATCAGTCATCCTGACCTCGGTGGTGGGGAAACTAATGGAGTCACTACTAAAAGAAAGATTTGTGATATATCTTGAATCCAATGGAGCACAGGATCAGAGGCAGCATGGATTCACAGTGGGAAGATCTTGTCAAACAAATCTGATAGATCTGACTGGGTGACTAGGGAGGTGGATCAGGGAGGGGTGGTGGATGTGACCTACCTGGATTTCAGCAAGGCCTTCGACAACGTCCCACATAGGAGGTTAGTAAACAAACTGGGCAGCCTGGGAGTGGGTCCCAGGATGGTAAACTAGGTCAAAAATTGGCTGAGTTAAAGGATACAGAGGGTGCTGGTGAACGGAGTTCAATCCGAAGAAGGTAAGGTGACCAGCGGGGTTCCACAGGGATCAGTGCTTGGACCAGTCCTCTTTAATGTCTTTATAAGTGACACTGCAGAGGGGCTGGAAGGGAAGGTGCATCTCTTTGCAGACTACACGAAGATCTGCAACAGTGTTGACACTCCAGGAGGGGTAGAGAAAATGAGAAGTGACCTAAGCAAGCTTGAGGAGTGATCAAGGGTGTGGCAGCTAAGATTCAATGCAAAGAAGTGAAGATCATGCATTTGGGGCACAGAAATCTGGGGGAGGAGTACATGATGGGGAAGAAGGTACTGATGGCCACCAAACAGAAAAGAGACCTGGAAGTAGTCACATTTGATGATCTAAAGGTTACCCAACAATGTGAGAAGGCTGTGAGGAGAGCCACTGAAATGCTAGGGAGCACAGGGAGAGGTATCTCCAGCAGAAGGAAGGAAGTGGTGATGCCACTGTACAGAACACTGGTAAGACCTCATCTAGAGTACTGTGTCCAATTCTGGAGGCCGCATCTCTGGCAGGACATAGACAGAGTAGAAGCAGTTCAGAGAAGGGTGACAAAAATGGTGCAGGGGCAGCACCAAAAGTCAAATGAGGGGAGACTGGAGGATCTCAATTTGTATTTCCTGGAGGAGAAGAGAGAGAGGGGATATGACAGAGACTTTCAAATACCTCAAGGGTGTAAATAAGGTACAATAGGGTAGCATCTTTAAAAAAACAAAAATAAAAAAAATATTCAAGAACAAGGGGCCATGATATGAAAATAGAGGAGGGTAGACTTAGAGGGTGACCCGAGAAAGTATTTTTTCACGGAAAGGGTGATGGATCCACAGAACAGCCTCCTGGCAGAGGTTGTAGAGGCAAAATGGTAGGGGAATTCAAAAACCCATGGGACAGACATAAAGGAACTCTGGTGATATGAAAGAGAGGGTAAGCTACAGATTATTTAGGATCTGTGGTATATGACGCAGGTAGGGAAAATATGCAGACTAGGTGGGCCAAGTGGTCCTTATCTGCCATCAAAGTCTATGTTTCTGTGGCAGGTTAGAAAGCTGAAGGATCTGGAGGTAGGGAAGAAACTCACCAGGTGAATAGAGAACTGGTGGGGGGGGGGCAGGACTCAGTGGGTAGCAGTTAATGGGGAATGTTTGAGTTTAAGGGGTTACTAGTGAGGGTGCCACAGGGATCGGTCTTTGGGCCAGTGCTGTTCAACATCTTCACACCGTATATGACATTGCAGTGGGAATACAGAGCAAGATTTATTTCTAGTGACTACAACACCAAGGACTGTGGGAGGGTAGGGCTAGAGGAGGGAATAAGGGACATGAAAAGGGATCCAGAAAGGCTGAAGAAGTGGTCTAAGTTGTGGCAACCTAAATGTAATACCAAGAAATGTAAGGTTATGCATATTGGTGGGGAAAAATCTTGAACTGACTACTGGATGGGGGAGTGAGGGTGATCAAGACTACTGAAGAAAGGAACCTGGGAATCATTACCAGTGAGAACCTTATACCCTTAGCCCAATGTAACAAGGCATATGGAAGGGCTAGTAAAAGGCTGTGGTATATATAGGTGGAATTTTCAGCAGCAGAAAGGAGGTGATACTGACCCTCTACAGGTCCATGGACAGATCACACCAGGAGTACTTTTCCAAGTTTAGGAGTATCCACCTTAGGAAGCACAGGGACTGCTCGGAGAGGGTTCAGAGGAGGTCTACAAAAATAATACAGGGCAACAGTGGAGGACGTATGAGGAGAGGCTGGAGAACTTGAACATGTACTCTCTCGAGGCCAGAAGGAAAGTGTTGGGGGGGGGCATGATTGAGACGAACACGTTCTTGAAGTATATAGACAAAGCAGACTGCTGGGATCTATTTAAGAAGAATAAAACAAAGTAACCCAGGGACAGGGTGGAGGTTAGTGGGAGGGAGGATGTTTTGTTGATTTATTTAAGTTTGGGACTGGGGCCGGCCCGACGCGAGCGGTTGGATTTCCCGCTATACCAAGTGTCTGGTCTGGAACGGACCCGGTCGCTGGAGGGTCAGGCAGGGAGAGAAGGATTGAGCGTCCTTTGACAGCTCCTCTCTGGGAGGAGGGCAGGGCAGCACTGGCGTATGAGCGGCACCCAGCGGAGGCTGGGCTGGTCACATGGCATGTCGACGCACATCAGGATGGGGCGTGACGCAGGTCGCCACTGCACGCCCCATCCTGCTTAAAGGGGGAGGGTTAAAATCCCAACCGCCATCTTAATGGCGCCTGCCCTGTGTGCCCTGATTAGCCCCGAGCCGATCCCCGACTCAGACACTGCTCTGCGTCCGACATGGGGTCGGACCTGCGTCTGCTCTGGGGGCAAGTCAGGGATGGCCTGCGATACGGCCACATCCGGAGGTGGGGGAAGCGGGGTCCGTGACCAGAGCAGATATAATCGACGGAGTTGAGGAAAGAGAGATAATTAAAAAATAAAATAAAAAATAAAGTTTGGGACTGGGAGGGCACACTGAGCCAAGGTTCGTTTCCAGGTGGGACCAAGGGCAAGGGGAGTAAGGGAAGCAAAAATCAACTACAATATTTAGTAAGCTACAATAGTTTGGGTAGAGCCATTGAGCAGAGGATCAATAAATAAGCAAATAATACACTTAATATAAGCAATACAAAAATACAAAATTGGAGTGTTCCAAGGTATACGGGTAGAGCAAGACAATGCAACATGATGCAGTGGAACACGGCAGTCAATAAGGATGCATGATCAGGCTAGCACAAACTGTAAAAGTGAAAATATTAGATGAGAGAGGCAGGAGGGAATTGGGTGGGGAGAAGAAGGAAGACAGGAGCAGGAAATTATATGTTATAAAGTACTTTTCATGGAGAGAGTTGTGGACGTCTGGAACAGTCTGCCAAAGCTGCTGGTAAAGGTAAATCATTTTTATTTATTTATTACAGTCTCTGAATTTGACATATCTTTGAGTCAGAGACTCATTTACAAAGGTTCCAGGTCCAACAGAAATAACAATTAGCTAAATACAACAATGTAACAAAAACATGACAAGGATATAACAGACAAAAAAAAAATCAGAGCTGTCATTATATCAAACTTTGTCAAAGTTGGCAAATAAGAACCAAAAATAGATACCAGGGTAAAAGCTAAGATAAAATACAATAATGTATCAGTATGTGATAATAAGTAGTCAAGAATAACTTTGCCGAAGTCAATAGGTTAACATGGGTCAGCCAAGACAAATAAAAAGGAGCAGTGAAAAAGGGGAAAGAGGGAGGAGGGGAAAAAGGTGTGAAATCAGGGTTCAGGAGCTACAGAGTGAAGTGAAGCAGAAAGAAAACACGTCGAGAGAGGTACTTATTGTGGGAGGAAAGGAGGGAAGGGGTGGGGAGAGTGGAAGCTGTTCAGCCAGCCAATGAGGGGATAAGTGAGGTGAAGTAGCTTAAGTTTGAGCAGTCACAGCGGCTGACAGAAAGAAAGTACTGTCTGAGGTTGCGTTTAAACTGCCCTGACTTAGAGGCAGTTTGTACACCAAGAGGGAGATCAGACAGCCAGGTGGGAGCTCCAGAGAAAGGCCCACTGCGCTTGATTACTCTGACAGAATGGGGTCGGATAGGTAGATCTAGTTGCGCTTCTCGTCCCTCTAGGATTGGTTGCTGTAAATGGTTTCAAATATGGACAAGACAGGCACATAAGGATACTAATCCCTAAAAGGGGGGATGGCAAGGTGGGGGCACTGAAGCACCGGAAAGTCAAGAAGATCAGTAACTTCAGGCTAAGGTCAGGTCAGATATGGTGGTAGACAGAAAATGGGCAGACTGAAGAGACTAATGAGTCTTTATCTGGCATAAGAAATCTATGCAGCTATGTATTTTGTAACCCATTTCAATCCAAGAAATGATGCTCTTGTAGTTGTCCAACTAATGTTTTACAAGGTTGTTTCTACAGTGGTAAGGAGCAATTTTTTATTAAACTTTTTATTTACAGTCATTTTATGTATGTAATGCATACAAAAAGTCACAAAAATTGAAAGAAACCTTCCCCCCCCAAATGTTTGTACTTCATACCTATTATTCAAGATGAAGGTGCAAAACATGCTCATTGTTTAACTGAAGGTGTAGGGCAGGCCTAAATATGCAGATGGGGATTGAAGATCCACGATTAAGTTTGTTTATCCAAGTTACAGAGCAGTAATTGACACAAAACCATTCCTTTTTTTGCATATCAGATGCAGCACTACCTGTTCAGCAGCTCTATGATCTTAAATGGGTGTTAATGGTAAGATGGTGGCCACGATGGGCTGACCGTCAGTTTGTCTGTCAGATCGTTTTGTGGTTAGATTTTTATTTTTCCGTTTTCTCCCCATTTTACAGTGTTTATCACCTGTTTTTTTAGTGCTTAGTTAAGATTTATTGTTAGAGACAGGGACTATATGTGAGTTAGCTAGCCAGGATTATTCGTTGTCAGGTGGTTAGAGAACGCTAGTGAACACCTGTGAACGCCAGCTTTCAGGAGAGCACTGAGATTTTGCTCCCCGAAGGGGATTTTGCTGCCTATTGTTAAAAATACTGGCTCACATAAGACATTTGAATACTTGGATTCACCCATTTGGAGCATTACTGGAGTCGCCTGACCGGCCACGGAGTGTTCACTGGACTGTCTGATTGGCCCGCTGCCGGCCTGAAGAGGTGAAGTGAAAGTGTTGTTGAAGATTCTCCAGGATAGTATGCTTTTTCAACAGTTTGGTCCCCTGCTTTGGAGTTGAATTGCTGATTGATTTTGGTGTGGGAACGCTCAGACAAGAGCATAGTATGTGTAGTGAGGCCAGTGAACTTTGCTCTGGGTCCGAACATGATGGACTGAACTGATTTGTTCACCAAGGAGAAAAACCGGGAGAAATTTATTGTAGATTTGTGAAGTTTCCAGATGACCCCTGTAGTTATGGGTGATTAGCTACCAGAATCTGCTTCTGCCCGGAAGAAACAGACCTGAATTGACCGGGGAGCTGGCCGGGGGCCGAGATTTTCCAAGGCCCCTTACTGACCAGCCGGTGGGTTGGTGTGGTCAGGGTGCCTAGGTGGTGGGGCAGATATTTCTGGTGGCGGCCCTCGGAGATAAGGTGTTGGGGTGTCTGACATGGATTCTGGTAATACCTGGATTGATATTGGAAGTTTTGACTCCAAAGAAGATTTGGATTGTAATGGGAGGTTCTTGCTATAAGGAGAGTACTTTGTGGAATTAATGGTCAAAACTTTTACTTACAATCAGAACTTGAATTCACGGTCAGAACTCAAACTTTTTTGTTATTAAACTCTGTTATGGGCAGTGAGAGGGCCCGGTTTATTTGAGACCTCCAGGTAGTGAGAGGACCTGGGGGTCGAAATTGCATTCCATATTGTTTATTCACCGGAATTAATGGTTAAAATTTTCATTTATGATCAGATTTGCAATTTATGATTAGAATTTAAACTTTTTTCTTTTAATTTTGCTCTAGGCAGTGAGAGTCCCCGGTCTATTTTAGACCCCAGGTAGTAAGAGGGCCTGGGGGTCGAAACTGCATTCTATATTGTTTATTTTATTTTGTTAATTTAATATTTCAGTGGCAGGAGGTTTATTTAAGTTTCATTTTGTTATTTCTGGTTCTAAGTTTCAGCCATATTGTTTTATTTTGTTATCTGGACTTCTCAAAGTGGACGCCTTGTGGTAATATATCACCCTTTTCCCTGGACTATCTTTTACATTATTTATCTAGTGACTTTGGAGTTTGGATTGGTGTTTTATATTTTAGTTTATTGTAATTTTCTTGTAGTATAGATTCATTTGGGTGGGGAGGGTAGTCAGTTTGATTTAATTTGTCTGAATCTCTCCTCTTGGTGAGAGTGAGTGAGAAACTTCAGGAAATTTTTGGGGTCTGTTTTTAATCTGGGAGCCTTAATTGGGGATTTATTCAGGGGTGTTTTAGTGTCATTGGGTCTTACTATGTGTAGGAGGCCTGTCCCCAGGGTCATCCGCTGATATTCGCCTCCGCCCTTGTCCCTCCGCCCCTTCTCCCCCCCTCCATTACAGCCATTGACATACCAGTGCTGCAGAGTGCTGGATATTGTTTGCAGGGGAGGAGGGGAGTCCAGGGGTGCGAACAGTGGAGGACGAATGAACGGGGCCATCATATTGGGGTAGTGGGATCCAGAAGATGCCATGGGGCGAAATTAAATCTGGAACGTGGTCCTTCCTGTCTGATTTCCATACCCACGGGCACCACCAATTTTGGTGAGCAAGTAGCCCGAGCAGCTCCAGAAGAAAAAATTACTCACCTTAGTAATGTTGTTTCTTCTAATGGAGTCTTGCTATATTATAGACATTAGCAGTTTGATCCAGCTCTAGAACTGCCCCGGAGTGAAATGGTTAAAACCATTCCAAAATAGAATTTTGGCACGAGAGCAGCTCTATCTGTGTCATTTCAAACTTGAACTGTCAGATCTTTATGAGCCAAACTCACTAAGGTCTGTGTGGAAGCTTAACTACACTCAGCCAAATGGCTACCTAAATAATAACAACCATTGATGGTCCAACACCCAAGACTCAAGTCAGGGACCAGAAATACTAACACCATTCTAATAATATGAAAATGGAACATAAATATAATAAAACACACACACGCTGCATACACATACACACCCCAAAGTCCCAAAGGGACAAAATGCTAACAGGACATAAGTAGTGCCCACACTAAGTTGCCCGCACCCCACCAAGTAGAGGTTCTGAGAGGGCAGGTTGGGGAGGTCTATATAGCAAGACTCCATTAGAAGAAACAACATTACTAAGGTGAGTAATTTTTCTTCAAACAACATGAAGTCTTGCTATATTATAGACATTAGCAGAATACACAGCAGTACCTCCATGGAGGAGGGCAGAACCTACTTAGGGAATAGGCTCTGAAGAACAGCTGTGCCAAACCGAGCACATCTCTCCTGGCCTGGACATCAGGGAGTAATGCTTAGTAAAAGTGTACCGTTTCCAAGTAGCAGCCTGGCAAATCTCTAATAAAGGGATATCTCTGGCAGCTAGAGCGCAACTGTTCCCTGGTAGAATGAGCCCTCAAACCTGGGGGCTCTGCCCTCTTCTGATAACAAAATTGGATACAAGAGACAATCCACCTGGCTATTGATCTCTTAGTAGCAGGTTGCCTTTCCCAACTTCACCATAGGTAAGGAAAAAGTTGGAGGGATTCAACCTGTGACCTTGGCAGGCCTATATAATAACTAAGAGCCTCAACATCCAGGCTGTGCAACTTCCTCTCACCCAAGAGGAGTGATCAGTGAAAATACTGAAGGAGACAGATTGATTAAGATGGAAATCTGAAACCACCTTAGGCAAAAACTTCCTATCAGTCCTAAGGACTACCTTATCCCTGTGAAAGAAATAAAGTCAGTCTCCACTGACAAGGCTTGCAATTCACTTATGCGTTTGACAGAAGTGATAGCCACTAGAAAACAGTTTTCCAAGTTAGGTACTTAAGCTCTGCAGAAGACAGAGGTTCAAAAGGGGTTGCATTAACTGAGCAATGCAAACATTAAGGTCCCAAGCAGGGCCGGTTCCAAAGGGAGGATTAGTATGGAGTAATCCCTTAAAAACTTGGAAAACACAGGATGAGAGGAAAGCGGGATGACTTTCCTATGACACAAAAGCAGACAGCTGCCAAATGAACTCTCAGGGTAGCTGGTCTGAGACCCAAGGAATTAAGATGTACCATGTAATCTAACAAAATAGGCAATGCAGATTCTGGGAAATATTTTTCCCAGCACACCAAATGGAAAACCTTTCCATTTAGAACTATAGTAGCTCTAGTGGAAGGCTTTCTGGAAGCCTTTAGGATCTCAAGAACACCCTGAGAGAGGTGTAAATCAGCAACTCAACTCCTCAAGAGCCAGGCCTTGAGGTTGAGGATTTGAGGTCCGGATACCAAACCCTTCCTGGGCACAAGTCAACAGATTGTGATTCCTGGGGAGGCACAGGGAAGATGGACTGTCAGAGACAGAAGGAGGGGTACCAGGGCTGCCTGGCCAATCCGGGGCAATCAGAATCACCCTGCAAGGCTGAGATCTGATTTGACTAGTACGTTGAATAGGAGAGAAAGGGGAAAGCATAGAGGAACTTCCTCCCAATCCAGAAGAAGGGCATCCAGGGAACTGGAGCCCAGCACTGGAGGCCTGCAACAGAACAGAGGAAGTTTGTGATTGTCTGGGGCTGCAAAAGATCTATCTGAGGATGCCCCACCTGGCAAAAACTATCCCAGCACTTGAGGATCCAGGGACCATTCGTGATGGCCCTGGGAAATCCTGCTGAGGGCATCCGCTAGGACATTGTCCTTCCCTGGAAGATGAACTGCTATGAGGGAAGTGTTCAGGAATAGGCCAGAGACCACACCTTCATTGCTTGGTGCACAAGGCCGAAGACCGAGTGCCCGCTTTGTTGATGAACCACATTGTTGTGGTGTTGTCTGTTCTGACTTGTATCACCTTGTCGTGGACAGATGCAGAAAAGCTTGAAGAGCTAAAAAGACAGCTCTGAGTTCCAGCAAATTGATGTGGAGCAGAGATTCCTGGGGACCAAACTCCTGAGTGGAAAGGTGCCCATGTGGGCTCCCAACCCAGAAGGGAAGCATCTGTAGTGAGAGTCAAGTCGTGAGAAGGGAAATGAAGGGGACCCCGCTCTAATTGCTCTGATCCTGCCACCACCGGAGAGCTAGGATCAAGGTCTGAGTCACTGGGACCAACTTGGAAAGGGGGTCTTCTCTGAGACCAAAAGGTTCTCAAGTGAAACTGAATGTCTCTCATCTGAAATCTGGCCCCTGCACAACAGCTGTGGATGCAGCCATGTGCCCCAGGAGCTGCAGAAAGTGTCTTGCTGGTCGAGAGACCTGCAGAGTGAAGGAAGAGGCCAGAGCCACTAAATTCCTTACCCTTTCTGGGGAAGAAAGGCTCTGGTAGCTTTGTGTCCAATCCTGCCCTATAAAGGTGAGTACCTGGACTGGTTCCAGAACCGACTTTGGTAGGTTTAGTAGAAAATCCAGGGAGGTGAGAAGCTGCTGGGTGACCTGCAGGTGAGATTTTACCTGTTCTGGGACTGGCCTGCAATGAGCCAGTCGTCTAGATAGGGAAAACAGCAATCCTCTGCCTCCTTAAGTGGGCCACTGCCACTGCTAGACACTTTGTGAATACCCTTGAGCAGAGGTAAGGCGAAGGGCATTGCTCTGAACTGGTAATGACCTGAGGGCAGTTCGAATCTGAGAGTACTTTCGATGGGATCTTCTGATTAGGACATGGAAATAGGCATCCTTGAGGTCCAGGGAGGCTAGCCAGTCCCCTGGCCTTAGGGAAGGCAAAATCATTGCCAGAGTTACCATTTTGAACTTTGGTTTCAAAAGATGCTTGTTCAGATATCTGAGATCTAAAATGGGCCGCCATTCTCCTGTCTATTTTGGGGTAAGGAAGTATCTGGAATACAGACCCCTGCCCTGATGCAGGGGAGGAACCTTTCACTGCTCTGAGAGCTAACAGGGATGAGACCTCTGTTTCCAGAGCGAGGGTCTCTGAAGCACTTGCAGGTAGAAAAGTCTGCTTCTCAACTTGGGAAACTTTTGAAGCTGAGAACCAGACCCTGGCTTACTCTTCCAGAACCCACTTGTCTGAGGTTAAAGAAGCCCATTCTGACTGAAGTAAGCCAGCCTGCCCCCACTGGTACAGGAGAATCGGCCCTGGGCACCCCATCAGGGTGCCTGTTTATAGAGCTTAGGCTGGGGGTGGGAGCAGGTCTGCCCACCCCTCGTCTACCCCTGCCTCTGAAGAAGCCCCTCTGAGCATAGGCAGAGGAGGCCTGAGTCTGGTAGAAAGGCCTGTGAAAAGGCCTACCCCTACCCCTGGGGCATGCCTTGAGGAGTGGCTTGCCGCCCCTAGCCTGGGCACTTTTGTAAGTAGTCCTATATTCATCCATCTTCTTCATGTAATTCTCTGTCTGCTCTCCAAACAGAGAATTCTCACCACAAGAAAATCCATAGCCTTAGTCTGGGTATCCTGTGACAAACTAGTACACCTGAGCCAGGCCAACCTACTAAAAGCTACAGATGTGGCCATGACCCTAGAGGAAACATCATTAACATCCACAGCAGCATGAAACTGAACCTTAGAGGCTTCAATGCCATCAGCAGCCACCTGTTCTAGTTCACTAGCCAGCTGGCCATGGGCCTGCTTGGCTAACTGCATAACAGTATCCCATCTAGATTTCTGATACCTAGCTACATAGCCATATAATTTGCTTGCCTGAGTCCCAGAGAGCTGCCATATACTGTTTTTGCCATGGCATCAATCTTCCTGGAATCCTTGTCAGGAGGATGTGAAGCCAGGGAATATTAGCTTTATCACAGGCAGCAGCCTGAACTACCTAACATGACTGCATTGCTGAGAAAGGAATTCTGTATCAGGGCCTGACAATGTATACCTTCTGTCCATCTTTTTATCTACAGGAGGCACAGAATTAGGAGCTTTTAAAATTTTAATTGTTTGTTTCCTAAAAGACTTATGTAAAGGAATAGACAATCTCCTAGACTGGAATATCCATCATTTCTACAAAATCAGGCTCCTCTTGCTCATCCACAGCCTCTTCTAAAGGAAGCTGGAGGGTTTCAGCAACTTTTTTATAAAACATGAAATGAGATGGGGACTCAGACAGCATAGGGGGAGATTCTAAAGGTCTGTCTGGGAGATGTCCGTTCAATGGGCACACCCAGACCTTCCCAGCCACATTCATACTGTTCATAATCCTCCTCCCCTCCTCTGGTTCATAAAATTCCTCAATATCATAATCCTGAACCACTGGGACCGGACGAACCGACCTTTTACCAGATAGTGGTGGTTGGACGGACCCTGAGACAGTGACTGGACAATTTGTATGGCTTTTATATCTCTGCAGCAGTTGGAGAAGGAATTTTGGACTCAGACCTGCTGATTTTCTTGTTTCTTTACTGGAATTGGTTCCTCAGAACCAGCTTTTCTTTGCCGAGGAAGTCTGGCCCTGGTCAGAAGGCACTCCCTCTGGTTCGATTGGCACCGAACGGGCTGGCCATCCGGGTCAGCAGACTCTTGGCCTCCTGCCCTGAGCCTGCCCAATCTTTTTCCAGGGTGGCTGCAGGGAAATTCTTACATACCTGGCAGTCTGACTGGAGGTGGTCAAACCCCAGACAATAACACATGTGGTGTGTGGGTCAGCCTTGGCAAAAACTTCCCCACAAACATCACAGTGTTGAAACCAGTGGGCCGGTTTTCTTTTGGGTTTCTCAGACATAATGCCAGCCTAACCAAAAACTTGCCCTTTTAACGGCAGTGCCAGGCAAGACACCCTTATCGGTTCCTAACCGTGTCACGAGTATGGGAAAAATCCGTAATAAATCCAGTTTTTTTAGAACCGATAAGAACCGGGAACCGCGTTCACTGAGGCGGAGTAAAGAATCTGACAGTTCAAGTTTGAAATGACACAGATAGAGCTGCTCTCGTGCCAAAATTCTATTTTGGAATGGTTTAACCATTTCACCTCCGGGGCAGTTCTAGAGCTGGATCAAACTGCTAATATCTATAATATAGCAAGACTTCATGTTATTTGAATAAAGCTATCTCCTTGGCTCTTGATATCATTGCTCCTGTCCGTGTTCGTCCTCTCTCCATTCGTCCTCGGTCCCCATGGTTTGATGGGACTTTGAGGGAAATGCGGCGACAAGGACGAAGATTAGAGCGTTGCTGGTGGAGATCCACCCTTGATGCTGACCATCTTAGACTGATGGAACATTATCAAGTCTATCATTCCGCAATCTCCCGTAAGAAGCCAGAGTTCCTGTCCAGGGAGATTGCGGCTGCTCAGAACCAACCAGCTCAGCTCTTTCAAGCTGTAGACAGCCTGCAGGTTCAAAGAGCCTTTTCACAAGTAGAGTGTGAAGAGCTTGCTCGCTTCTTTGTGGCTAAGGTGGCTAACATCAGGGAGGCACTCTAATCTACATCCTCTATGGGAGAAGCTGTGGATCGGCGCCCGGTCACTGTCCCTAGGCTCTCCTGGAGTTCCTTTGACCAGCCGGAGTTCATTGATGTCATGCGGATTGTCCAGGGTATGCACCCTACATGCTGTAGTTTGGATCCCGGCCCAACTTCCCTGATAAAGGTTTGCTGTGACACTACTGGCCCAGTCCTAGCACGGATAGTTTGCTGCTTCTTAGAGATGGGTGAGTTTCCTAGCTCCCTGAAGGAGGCGGTGGTGATGCCCCTCCTGAAGAAAGCTTCTCTGGACCCAGACTGCCATGCCAACTACAGACCAGTCTCTAACCTTCCCTTTGTAGGGAAGGTGATTGAGAAAGTAGTGGCCATATGATTGGAGAACCACTTGACCATCCATGACATTTATGAACCACTCCAGTCAGGTTTCCGAAAGAGGCAAAGTACCAAGACTGCACTGGTTTGGTTGCTCAATGATCTCTTGATGGCAAGAGATCGAAAGAGTCATTCTGTCTTGGTCCTTCTCGATCTCGCTTCAGCATTTGACACTGTGGACCATGGGGTACTTCTCGAACACCTGAGGTTCATCTGTGGTCTGTCTAGTACAGTCCTCAGGTGGTTTAGATTCTTCCTCATGGGCAGAACTCAGAGGGTGGTGTCAGGGATTAATTCTTCCAGCCCAGTCTCTCTGTCATGTGGGGTTCCTCAGGGTTCGGTGTTGTACCCCATGTTGTTCGCAGTGTACATGCTTTCCCTTGGAGACATTGTAAGAAGGTATGGGCTGAGGTTTCACTGCTATGCTGATGATGCCCAGCTCTACCTAACTTTTGCACCTGACCAGGATAGAGTTCTCTCGTTATTTAACAACTGTCTCACTGAAATCCAGAACTGGATGAATTTGACTTGGCTGAGGTTAAACTCGGAGAAGACGGAAGTGATGGTTGTGGACCCGGGTCACGGGATAGGAGCTGGTTTGCCCTCAGGACTTTTTCTGGGTGGCTCCCAGCTCCCTACTTCTGAACGGGTGCAGAACCTGGGGTGATTTTTGACGACGGGCTAACACTGCGATCGCAGGTGTTGGCAGTCGTCAAATCATCCTTTTACCATCTGAGGAACATCTCCAGGATTAAACACCTAGTTCCGTCCAGTGACCTGCCTACTTTGGTCCACGTCTTTGTGACCTAGCACCTTGACTATTGCAACTCTCTGTATCTAGGGCTACCAGGGGTTGATATCCGCCGCTTGCAGCTTGTGCCGAATGCTGCGGCCCGGTTATTGACGGGTACTTCCTGTACCTGTCATACTTCTCCGGTGCTGCGTGAACTGCATTGGCTGACAGTACAGTGGTGGATCACCTTTAAAGTCAGTCTTTTGACTTATAAAGCCCTACACAGACTGGGCACTGACTACTTGAAAGAGCTCCTGGTACCCTACTGCTCTAGGCGATCGCTCCGCTCAGCGGACAATGGGTTGCTAGAGATTCCGAGGGTTTCTTTAAAATCTTTGGGGGCCCATGCTTTTATGTACATGGCCCCAACCCTCTGGAATTCTCTACCCCACCCGCTTTGGGAGTGCGCGTCCATGGAGGAATTTAAACAGGCGTTAAAGACCCATTTTTGTTTGACAGCATATCCCTGATGATGATTTTATTGTATTTTATGAATTCAGTATTTATTGTATTTGTTTTTATTTTATTGTTTTTATGTGAAGTTTGCTGTTAAGGCACCTTGGTTTTAGAAAGGCGCAGTAAAAATAAAGAATTAATTATTATTATTAATACTCAGTTTGTTTATACCTGTATTCAGCTATACTTTGGAGCCTAGAAACTATAGTATTCAAAACAGAAAACTACCATGAATGAAATAAGACAAAACAAAGTGGGTATTCCTGTGAAGTGCAAGACTTGGGAAGTCATGCATACTAAGGCAGAATGTACTGATGGGCTCATTACCTCACATTAATGCTTTTATAAAATAGGGAGAGTAAATCCCTTGTTTTGATTGGTTCTTACCTGTGCATGAACTCTGTTTGCTGCACAGGCAAGAACAAGTACTCAAAAGCAGGACCACAGTATCGAGACAAAAAAATCAGTGTGCCCTTAGAATACTGACTTTCGAAATGCCACCATTTTTTTCTCAGAAATTACCAATAGAATCATCCAAGCAAACAGCCACCAATAGCCATTGATTCAGCTAAGTACCAGCCACAGACAAATGTATACATACATAAACAAATTCAAATGAAAGGTCCTAACTGCTCCTGTTCTATTACCTGTTAACTGCTGAAATGGTGGTAGCGCTCCCATAGCATGTCTGCTCCCTGTGTCTCCATTTGAAAATCGCGCTTCTGTCCCTGTAATTTTTAAACAGCACAAACGTTTCTATATGTTATTTACGTTTTTGTTTTTATTTACTATCCACTAACTCACTTCAGGTGACAAGGCGCCACTGATAAAGTATTTCCACTGGCTCGGAATGGCGTTTACACTGTCACGAGAAGGGGAGGGGCCGCATAGTCCTGCACATATCCTACCATAAGTCGTGATCCTGCTCCACCGCAGTTCTCAATCTTGAGTAAATTCCCCTCGGACTGTTTCTTTTATCCCCCCCCCATTTTGATGCTGACATGTTCACTTTTAGGGATGCCACAGTCTGAGGAACAGGAGCACATCCTCTCCATGAGTAAGCCAGTTCGCATTCCTTGTATTAAAAACACTTTCTCATTTTAACAGTTCCTCACTGTGCTGTCCCTAGGCTGACAACAAACACCGGATCCACTACAGGCCAACAGGCCGGGGAGGATATCCTACCTGGAAAAATCTGATGAAAGTAAAAAGCAAGATGGCGTCATTTACTACATGACGGAAGGACTATTTTATTACAAACTATAGCCATAATACATTTTTTAAACATATAAAGATATTTGTGTAGCATTTTAAAGAAAAAAAAATGAAGCCCATTTTATAAGCGCAGTAAGACACTCCGGGGGTGTGCACGGAACAGATTTTACCGCACTTCCAGGGGCTGAAGGCACTTGTACCATACTACATCCCTGGGCATGCGGTAAAATCTGTTTCATGCACAACCCAGAGTGTCTTATTGCTTACACTGCTACTGTATTATAAAGCATACAGCTTGAAATGTTACAGAAGTGAGCATCACAATGAATTTTACATCACTTCTAACGAATTATCCAGTAATACTGACACTGTAATAGTAGCCAAGTGCCATGAGGAAATGTATGGTAGATCTAAAATCTGGCTGAAATGCTCAACTTTATCATAAAGGGAAGCATAAATTAAACTGTAATATGAAACATTCATGTACAAACAGGTTACTGAAATGTTAAAGTGGGCATCACAAGCCTTCACGTACAATGTGCATCTATTACAAATAAGCAGAAACATTATCCTGCTTTTCAAGGGCGAACAGAACATTAAACATCTGCCACATAATATAAGGCACTTGCTACATGTCCATGGATTTTAACAGACCCTGGAGACTAAATATGACTCTTGTTGCACAAGACCACTCAAAAAATAGAATATAATGTTTCTAAAAAATTCAGGAAGTAAAACATAAACTTGCAGTAGCAGAGTTAATTTTCTGTTGTACAATACGGCTGCTGAGACTTCAGGACCATTAAGCTAAGTCTGCATTTGCTAAGAAACATGTTTATTCAGCTTTCTATCTATGGTACAAATCAATTAATCTTATCTGCTGTCCAAACTTCAAGAAATTAAAGTTATGCACTTACAGTAACTGTTGATCTTCCAGAATATCTTCACCACTGATTACCACTAATGGGTCTGAGCCGGAGACACTAGTGCCCCCCTGCAGGAGCAAAGCTTTTGCAAGGAGGCTGGCCATGGCTACTGAGCATCCTCTGTCTGGTTTTCAGCAAGGTCTTTGATTCTGTGCCCCACAAAAAGTTGATGGGGAAGCTGGTGCTTCTCGGGGTTGGGGAGAAGAGAAGAGAACCAGATGGGTGGAAAACTGGCTGAGAGACAGAACCCATAGGGTGGTTGTTGGGGGAGAGTTATCTGGCACCAGAGAGGTCACAAGTGGGTTCCCCCCACCAGATATTTAAAATTATCCACCCACTCCAGACCACTCTTATCCAGGGTCAAGAAACTGAAAATATTTTGTTCCTATTAACTCTTGGTTTTGTCCTGAATAGCATAATTTTTGCTTTGTTTTTAACAGGAGCTTGCTTGTATTGAACCACTGTTGAGTTTAAGGAAATCACAGCCCAGGATGCTGTTGATTACAATAATAATCTTTGATTTGTAGTAAATAACAGCATTATCTACATAAAGAAGAACCGAAGAGTGCTTATATGCAGCAGGAAAGAGCAGCTATGTACCTAATGGAACAGCATATCCTAGAGAGAATCTCTTCTATTAGGCCACACCTTTGCAACTATACCCACGTCAGCACTAGGACAACACAGAAAGTTTTGCTAGCTGGGGGCCGCCCATGATGATGTCATGCGTCAGCATCTACATAAATGTGGGTGACCCCATCACTCCTCAGTTCCCTGCCAGAGACTGTACATGGAGGACTTCCCTTACTGGGGAACCAGGAGATCATACCCAGGGCGCCAGATAAGATTTTTGAGGATGAGTACTGTACGCCTCATTCTGAAAGTGAGGTGAGTTAGGGGGCTCTAGAGAGCCAAGCCTGAAACAGGTTGTGTTTTTAGCACTGCTCCAGCATAGCTCAGACTAAATGACATTTTCAACCTCCGCAAAGTGCAGATTCAATCACCCCAATGGCATTACTGGAAAGAGCTTACCTACCTGTACAGTTTGATACCAAATTAAACACGGGCCATCCAAAAGGAGCAACAGGAGGCCGAGGACAAAAGAAAAAATTACTTACCTTAGTAATTATGTTTCTTCTAATGGAGTCCTGCTGTATTCTGACCTACTGCAGTGATCCCCAACCTTTAAACTGCTCCAGAGAACAAAGAGTTAGCTTTCTATGCAGGACATAGAATGCTGAGCTCGAGCTCGGTTGGAGTCTCTGTCTGGAGTGTTTCAAACTCAAACCGTCAGATTCTTACGAGTCCAACTAACTAAATATTCTATGTGGAAATTGTAATATTCCTACTAGCCAACTGGCAGAAAAAAGTTTTGGATTCCCAAGGAAGACTCAAGTCAGGAAACCAAAAACCAACCTAATACAAATAGTAATAAATCAACACCCAAACAAAAAGGAGGGTGTAAACAAAGAGCACCCCTGGGGTGCAACACTGCACCTGCCCACCCACTTCCCAAAAACAGGTTCTGAGAGGGGAGGCAGGGAGGGAGGTCAGAATACAGCCAGACTCCATTAGAAGAAACATAATTACTAAGGCGAGTAATTTTTCCTTCAAACAACATGAAGTCTTGCTGTATTCTGACATATTGCAGATCACAAGCAGTACCTCCATGGTGGAGGGACAGAACCTACTTTGGGAATAGGCTCTAAGCGCTGTGTTAAACCGGCATCACTCCTAGCTTGGATATCCAGAGAGTAATGCTTGGTAAAAGTATGGACTGTTTTCCAGGTGGCTGCTTGACAAATTTCTAAGAGGGGATATCCCTGGCAGCAGCCAGGGAAGCAGCTGTACCTCTTGTGGAATGAGCCCTCAGGCCTGAGGGTGGAGATTTTCCCAGTTTTTCACAGCAGAATTGTATACAAGACACAATCCACCTGGCAACAGATCTCTTGGTGGCAGGTTCGCCCTTTCCCACTTCTCCATAAGTGAGGAACAACTGGAGGGAGTCAAACCTGTGACCCTCGGTATGCTCTATGTAGTAACTAAGGGCTCTTTTAACATCTAAACTGTGTAGCCTCCTCTCTCCTGAGGAAGAATGATCAGTGAAGAAAACAGGAAGAGACGCAGACTGCTTTAAATAGAAGTCTGAAACCACTTTGGGCAAGAACCTTCTATTGGTTCTAAGGACCACTTTATCCCTGTGAAATGAGATAAAATCAGGTTCCACTGACAGGGTTTGCAATTCACTGATATGCCTGACAGAGGTAATGGCTACCAAGAACACCGTTTTTCAAGTCAAGTACTTAAGCTCTGCTGAAGATATAGGCTCAAAAGGGGGTTGCATAAGTTGAGCAATGCAAACATTCAAATCCCAGGCAGGGGCAGGGTCTCTAAAAGGAGGATTGGTGTGAAGCAATCCTTTAAAAGATTTACAGAACACAGGATGAGAAGATAGTGAGGAAGACTTCCCCACAGACAAAAATGCAGAAACAGCTGACAAGTGTACCTTGAGAGTAGCTGGTCTGAGGCCTAGGCCATTAAGATGGACCATACAATCCAGAACCATAGGTAATCCAGCAGTATCTGGAGAAATATGCTTCTTAGAACACCAAATGCTGAATCTCTTCCATTTGGAGTTATAAGTCTTTCTGGTGGAGGGCTTCCGAGAAGCCTTGAGGAAATCCAGAACCCCTTGGGAAAGATGCAGATCTGCAAACTAACTCTTCAAGAACCATGCCTTGAGATTGAGAGACTGAAGATTGGGGTACCAAATCCTCCCCGAGAGGATGTTAACAGGTTGTAATTCTTGGGGAAGAGACAGGGGAAGATGGACTGCTAGGGACAGCAACAGGGGGTACCAGGGCTGTCTGGCTCAATTTGGAGCAATCAGAATCACTTTGCAAGGTTGAGACCTTATTTTGACTAAAACTTTGAACAGGAGTGGGAAGGGGGGTGGGGTGGGGGAAGGCATACAGAAACTTCCCTTCCCAATTCAGAATCAGAGCGTCCAGGGGGACTGAGCCCAAGACTGGAGGTCTGCAACAAAAGAGGGGGCGATGGTGATTGTCTGGGGCTGCAAAGAGATCTAACTCTGGCATGCCCCACCTTGAAAAGATCACTTTCAACACCTGAGGGTCCAGGGACCATTCGTGATGGCCCTGAGAGATCCTGTTCAGTGCATCTGCTAGCACACTGTCCTTCCTTGGAAGGTGAACTGCTACCACAGAGGTCTGCAGGGAATAAGCCAGGGACCACAACTTCATGGCTTCTGTGCACAAGGCCGTGGACCGAGTGCGTCCCTGCTTGTTGATGTACCACATGGTGGTGGTGGTGCTGTCCATTCTGACCTGAACCACCTTGTTCTGTACTGACTGAGAGAAAGCTTTAAGGGCCAGAAAAACTGCCCTGAGCTCTGGGAGATTGATATGGAGAAGGGATTCTTGGGGGGACCACAGCCCCTGGGCAGTGAGGGACCCCAGATGGGCTCCCCAGCCCAGAAGAGAAGCGTCCGTGGTAAGAACCACTGAACAAGGCTGAGTAGCAAAAGGAACACCCTGTCTTAAATTGTCCTGATCCTGCCATCATTGGAGGGCTTGGATCAAGGTCAGAGTCACTGGGATCAGTTTGGTAAGGGAATCCTTCCTCTGAGACTAAAAAGTTCTCAGGTGTAACTGAATATCCCTCATCTGGAATCTTGTCCTTTGGACCACTGCTGTTGAAGCTGCCATGTGGCCCAAGAGCAGGAGGAAATGCCTTGCTGGTCGAGATACCCGAAGGCTGAAGGAAGAGGCTAGTTCCATAAGAACCATTGCCCTTTTTAAAGGAAGAAAGGCTCTTGTTCTGAGTGTGTCCAGTTCTGCCCCTGTAAAGGTAAGAAGCTGGACTGGTTCGAGAACTGACTTGGGAAGGTTGAGAAGAAATCCTAGAGAAGTGAGCACTTGCTGGGTCACTTGCAGGTGAGACTTGACTTGGTCTGGAGACTGACCCACTATTAGCCAATCGTCCAGATATGGAAAAATGGAAATCTTTTGCCTTCTTAGAAAGGCAACTACTACTGCCAGGAACTTTGTGAAAACCCTTGGGGCTGAGGTTAGGCCAAAGGGCACTGCTCTGAACTGATAGTGGCCTGAGGGCAACTCGAACCTGAGGTACTTTCTGTGGGAGCACCTGATGGGAATGTGAAAGTAGGCATCTTTGAGGTCCAGGGAGGCTAGCCAGTCCTCTGGTCTTAGAGAGGGAAGGATTATTCCTAGAGTTACCATCTTGAACTTTGGTTTTAAAAGATATTTGTTTAGATATCTTAGGTCTAGGATGGGTCGCCACTCCCCTGTCTTTTTTGGGGTCAGGAAGTACCTGGAGTACAGTCCTTTGCCCAAGTGTAGGGTAGGTACTCTCTCTACGGTTCTTAAGGCTAGAAGAGAAGAAACCTCTGCCCCTAGGGCAAGGGTTTCCGAGAAATTTGCAGGTGGAAAAGATCTGGCTTTCATCTTTGGAAATTTTCTGAAGCTGAGAACCAGTCCCTGGCTTACTACTTCCAGGACCCACTTGTGTCTGATGTAATAGACATCCAGTCCTGGACAAAGTAAGCTAGTCTGCCCCCTACTGGAATAGGAGAGTCGACCCAGGCAGGCCCATCAGGGTGTCTGCTTGGCAGGGGCTTTAGGCTGAGGAGTGGATGCAGCCCTGCTCATCCCCCTTCTGCCTCTCCCTCTGAAGAACCCCCTCTGAGAAAAGGAAGAAGAGGCCTGTGTTGTAAAAAGGCCTTTGAAAAGGCCTGCCCCTAGACTGCTGCCTTTGAGGAGCTGCCTGCCTCTCCTTGGCCTGAGCACTCCTGTAAGTGGTCCTGTACGCATCCATTTTCTTCATGTAATTCTCTGTCTGCTCCCCAAACAAAGAATTACCCACTACAGGAAAATCCATGGCCTTAGCCTGGGTGTCCTGCGAGAGGCTAGTACATCGGAGCCAAGCCATCCTCTGAAGAGCCAAAGATGTAGTCATGACTCTTGATGACACATCATTAGAGTCCACAACAGCATGAAACTGAACTTTACATGCCTCAGTCCCATCTGCAGCCACCACGTTCAGCTGCCTGGCTAGCTAGGGGGAGGCCTGTTTAGCCAGTGCCAGTACAGTGTCCCACCTGGACTTCTGGTACCTGGCTGTATAGGCCATGTAATTCGCCTGCCTGAGTCCCAAGGAAGATGCCATGTACTGTTTCTTTACCATGGCATCAATCTTCCTGGAGTCCTTGTCTGGGGGTGTGAAGCCAATTGAATATTTGCCTTGTCACATGGCTGCATTGCTGGTATAAGAACTCTGTGTCTGAGCCTGAAAGTGTATACCTTTTGTCCATCCTTCTATCCACAGGAGGTATAGTGTTAGGAGACTTTAGGATTTTTTGTGTCTGTTTCCCCAAAGGATTTGTGGAGGGAAGTAGACAGTCTCCTGGACTCTGGGATGTCCATCATTTCTACATAATCAGGCTCCTCTTGATCTTCCACAGCCTCCTCCATAGGAAGCTGGAGGGTTTCAGTCACCTTTCTGTAGAACATAAAGTGAGAAGGGGACTCAGAAAGCCTAGGAGGGGAAACACCTGAAGGTCTGTCTGGGGAGCTGTCCAGTTCCACAGGCACATTCAGACCCTCACTTTCACCGTCAACGTCATCCTCAAATTCCCCTTCCTCTTCAAATTCCGGTTCATAAAAATCTTCGAGGGTATAATCTTGAACCGGGGAAACCAACCGAACCGCTGCCAGAAGGAGCCGGAACGGTAGGAACCAGGCGGAGCGATTCCACAATCTGAATCGCTATGGCTATCTCTTCGGCAGCCGGAACATGAACCTCTGGATCTGAACCCGTCGATTTGTCTTTTCGTTTTCTTTTTGTCGGAACCGATCCCTCGGAACTGGCTCTCCTTTTGCCCAAAAAAGTATCGCCCTGGTCAAATGGCACTCCTTCTGGTTCGGTCGAAACCGAACCGGGCTGGCCATCCGGGTCACCAGACTTCTCGACATCCTTTTCCCTCAGTCTACCTAATCTCTTCTCAAGGGTAGATTTGGGAAATTTTTTACATATTTGGCAGTCTGAATCAAGGTGGTCAAACCCCAGACAATAAACACAGGTGGTGTGGAGATCAGCCTTAGCAAAGACCTCCCCACACTCACTGCAGTGCTGAAACCCGGTGGGCCGGTTTTTTTTCTTGTGTTTCTCAGACATGGCCAACCTAACCAACTTACCCTTTTTATGGCAACCACCAGGCAAGACTCCCTTATCGGTTCCTAACCGTGTCACGGGTAATGGAAAAAAAAGTACTAAAACACGTTTTTTAGAACCGATAAGAACCGGTAACCACACACTAAGTAAAAACACAAAACACAAGATTTCACTATCAAATGGCCAGTTCAGCCGAACCAAGCCACACTTCTACAAGTTCTACGCAGAAAAACAGAGCAATTCCTATCTAGTACTCACGGCACCACGGACAGAGACTGAACCGACTATGCGGATAACTTTTTCGGTTAAAAAAAAAAAGGACGAAAACTGAAACTTTAACCAACTTTTGAACCGAGCTGAAGGAGGAATCTCCGGAGCGACCATTCAGTGAGGCGGAGTAAAGAATCTGACGGTTTGAGTCTGAAACACTCCAGACAGAGACTTCAACCGAGCTCGAGCTCAGCATTCTATGCACTGCGTAGAAAGTTGACTCTTTGTTCTCCGGGGCAGTTCAAAGGTTGGGAATCACTGCAATGTGTCAGAATACTGCAAGACTTCATGTTGTTTGAAAGACAGGGGCCTGCACTACGGCTCCTGCCAGAGCCCGGCTGGGCCACAGAAGAGGCTCGCCACGCCACACCCCTATCTCTCAACCCTTCCGAGTCAGAGAAAGACCTCGTCCTTGTAACCATTAACCTAGGCAACTGGCAAGCTGAAGTGGGCTCCGAGGAGTCCACCGAGGGAACTATGCCTTCCCCCTCCTGGTGCGCCCCGGGCTGCCCCAAACTTGGGCTGTCCAAACACACCAAGGAGGAGGGTACCCCAACTGAGGAAGCAGCCTCCCTGGTAGCCCCAGGCTGCACAGCAGTGGCCACAGGGGCTCCTGCTGACTGGTCAGACCCTCCGACCCCGGAAGACCACCTGAGAAGGCTGAGCCCCAGAAGGGAGGAGAGTGGGGGCCAAGGTGCTAGAGATGGAAAGATCCAAAGACCTAGAAGAACCGGGGAGCCAGTCTGGGTCTGACCCAGAATCTTCCTCCGAAGAGGTAGAAACCGAGGCCTGGTGCCACCCCACCCCACGGGACCCTCCAGTTCCTGGACACCCTGGGATTCAAAGTCCCCAGAAGAAGTCGAGGAGAGTAGAGGCTCCAGCCTGACACCGACACCCTCCTCACTGCTGTGAACAGCACCAGAGTCAGGCGCGGCACCGGGCGCAACCCCAGACATCTCCCCGGCGCTGCGGAGAACCAAATTGGGTACGGCGCCGTACTAAACACCGACAGTGGCCCCAGCATCGCAAGTGACAACGGAGTCTGGCACGGCACCGAGCACGACGACGCGCACCACTCCGGCACCAGCCACGGAGGCAGGGTCGACACCAAACGCAATGCCGTCATCATCCCCAGTGCCAGAGGTGGCGCCAGGAACAGAAATGGTGCTGGAGTCCATCCCGACACCGCAAGCAATGCTGGGGACAGAATCAGGTCCAGAAACCCCCCCCAGCACCCTCCCCGATGCCGCCGAGAGCTCCGACACCGCAAGCGGAGTCAGGGGCAATGGCGGCACTGAGGGAAGGCCCGACGCCAACCGCAGCGTCGCTCTCCAAGCTCACGGCACTGCGAACAGCGCATGGACCAAGAGCGACACTGGCAGAGAGCGCCGAAGACGGTGCCGGTCCGGTCCCGAGGGACCCGGAGCACAACACAGAGGGAGCCTTCGCTACCGGAGTAGCGATTGTCAGAACGGTGCCTAGCGACTCACCCCCAAGAGGGTCAGCCTGGGCCTCCTGCACCATGGAAGAAATCCCTGCTGTGGCAAGGCTGTAAGAGGCGGAGGTTCCCTCCTCCTCGGGCCGTATAGGACCGGGAGGGGACCCGGAGGAAGGGCCGAGAGTCCTTACCTTGGTCTTGCGCGAACTAATCCGTCCTCCAAAAGTCAAGGGAGCACGTCTGACTTTCCACGTGCGAATTTGAGGACACGGCGGGTCCATGGAAAAGCAGATGTCGCAACTGTCCATATTGTGACTAGGGCCGAGGCAGGAGAGGCAACAATCATGCTGGTCCGTAATGGAATAAAGGCGGCCACAGGGGCACCGACGCACTGGGGGCCTCCCTGCTTTAGACGACTTTCTGCCAGGACGACATGATCGATGAAAAATAACTAAAACAGTACTGATGCCACTAAAAATAAGGAAAGGTCTTACAGGACTCCAGCGACGTCAAGCAAAGGCGAAGCAGAACTGAGTAACTTACTAACCGACGGACTAGGCCGCAAAATCAGAGCCAGAACGAGCAGGGTCCACACTCAACGGTGGGAGAGAAAGAACTGGAGTTGAGGCGGAGTTGACGTCGGATAACTGCCAACCCTTAAGCGCCATGTAGAACGTCAGTCTCTAGGGGTGGCGCTGACTCTCTGTTGACTCCGCCCATACAAAAAAAGTCTCCCACAGGGTCCTAGCTCCGGCTTTATAACCAATAGTGATGAATGGTGAAGATTGACACAGATAAGATCTTCTTCCCGTACTGGTCCAGAAGACGGGATTCCTTGTGGGGGGGGGGAGACGAGCTGAGATGCTTAGGGTTGGCTGATCGGTCATGTGAGGTGCTAATCATGACCGAATCGGCCTTGGGGTGAAAGACGAGAAAATCCTTCCCCTCAGGAGCCTGATATAGCCTCTCAGCCTTCCGAGGAAGGGGAGCTAATGAGGAAGGTTGCTTCCAAATAGTGGAAACAAGATCCTCATGAGGCTCTATCCAGGGTGGAATCAGGGTGGGAGAAGTCTCCAGGAGGTCCAGATGGGCGCGAACTTCTTACGCTGGGGATCTGGTTCCACTGACTGCCACCTCGAGGTGGCCTGGATTTTTTCAGCAGCACCAGAAAGGAAGGATCTTCCGGGGCTCGGAGAACCGCACGGCCGGGTCTATCTGGAGTGCGGGCTCATCCTCTAGATCAGAGCGCTCGAGTCCAAATCTGACCAAGACTCCAATGATGGAGAAGCAGAAGAAGAGGCCTCCCTAGGAGGGGGAGGATCACCCTCTCTGGGAGTTCCCAGGGGAGCGTGTCCTCCCTGACCCGAGAACCAGAAAGTTCAGCTCTGGTGTCAGGCAGAAGAAGGGGAGTCTCTATACGCCAGCGTTAAAGGGTCTGGCATTGGGACTGGTGTCGGTATGCGTTTCTCGACCTCTTGGGTGATCTGTGAATTTGCTTCAGTCCATCAGGAGGCCAAGACCTCCCTCAAGTCCACCTGAGGCTGCGGGGTAGGTGGAGGAGGGAGAGGAGGAGATGGATGGGGGCTCTGGTACGGGTAAGCTGGAAACCCGTAATAAGGGTACCCATAACCAGACAGCAGGAGGCCCGGCATCAGGTACTGAGGTGCCGGGTACTGCAGCGCCGGATAGTGCGGCATCGGGTACTGAGGAGCCGGGTATGCTGGCGTCGGGTATCCAACGAAGTCGAAGGTACCGGCGGCAGCCCTGAAGGTGGACCAGATGGATCAGGCATTGGCCAGGAGGATATAGGGCCCAGAGGGGGACCAGTCAGTGGTCCCGGGAACCCGGAAGGCTCTGACGTTAGATTGTCAGGGAGAGGGATGTCGGAGGGTGATGTCGGGTGGTCTGACGGGTCCGGCGTCGGGGAAGGGGGCACCCCTGACGTCAGCGTGTCGAGCTTCTCGACCTCAGCTAGGGAGGGAGGGAGATGTAAACTCCTCGGGAGGACCCGGAGAAGATGTGAGGTCCTCAGAGGGCAATGCACCCAACGTGCGCTGTGGCGACTCTCTGATGTCAGGGATGGATGAATGGCCTGATGGAGGGTCGCCGGCTGGGTGGACGTCGGGCAAGCCAACACACGACTTATCAGCTATGGCCGGGCGGGTGTCGGTGGGACCGACGCTCGACTTATCGGATGCACACTGACCGGAAAGCTAAGATTTAGAGGCCGTAGTGGGACTGCAGGCCTCCTTTGCCCCGGAGGCTCCTGTTGGGCTCGGGCACAAGCCAGACGGGGGGGGGAGGGTCAACACCAGCTTAGACACCATTAAGGCAGCCGTCGAAGGACAATACCCGGGAGTTACCTGGAGAGACGCGACCCCAGCCAAAGTTGTGGCTGCTGTGGATGGTGTCCCAATCCCGGTGTTTTTCCTTGTCCCTCTTTTTCTTGTGATGGCCCTCAGGAGAAGTTGACGTCTGCCTCAATTTCTTCATTTCCTTTTCCATGGATGCCATTTTCTTTTTTAGTAAATGGGCTTCCAGGGACTGCTGCCTTCGTTTACGAGTCGCAACGTTGAATTTTCGGCAGTGCTCACACTCCTCCATGCGGTGGTCTGGGCCCAGACAGAAGAGGCAGAGGGAATGGCCATCCTTGTGAGGTAGCTGGGATCCACACGAGTCGCACTTGTTCTTATGTGATTCTGATGGTGTCGGGGATGACATGCACAGTGAGGTAGTATTACACAAATATCAGAGTAAAATAAAGTCGCAAAAAACTAATACTTATCCAAAAATGGCGAGAAAAATGAGCGCTGTTCTTCCACGAGGTACTTTCGCAAGCCAACGGTGGGAAAGAACTGGAGGACAGGCGTCGGGACCGCCCCTTTATACTGACGTTGGCTGATGCTGGTCACCTGATGTGGGGGCGGTCCCCGCCAGAGACTGCTAGCTAGAGATTTTTCCGTGGGGGCCTGACGGCTTAGTCCTACTTGTGAATACCTACTGCAAGAGCTCTCTCAAAGCAAGATCATCATTTTTCAAGAGCAAGATGGAAGTTGAACTCTGGAAAGTGTATAAAACTGTAAAACGAGGGCTGCAACTAGTACAAATTAGGGTCCTAAGCTGGGACCGTGATACTGAGCATGCGCAAATGCATATGCATATCCCTGGGGAGCCCGAGGATAGGCATATGTATTAGCACGTGGCCGGTATTACAGGCCTAGTCCAGGACGGTAATTTGTACTACTTTTAGCCCTTGTTCTATATTTGTATGCACTTTCCTGAATCTAGCTCTCTTTCTGCAGTTGAAAAATGCATTTTGCTGAACTCGGGTGTGCAAAGAGATGTCTGTAAGTGTCGGCAGGAGCATCTGGAGCCACTGGAGGATGTCGGGAGAGGAGACATTCAATCAGAGTGAGCACTGCGGAGTGTCTACATGGCAGGTAAGGCACTCTAAAGTAGCTCACTCTGGTACACGTCCCCTCTTCCATGTCGCATCAGAACCTTATGAAAAGCGCACTTAGGACGCTCCCCAAAGTGTACACACTGCCAACTTAAAAGCGCATCAATCCATGTGCATGGGTTGATGCGCTTTAAAGTTGGTAGTGTAAACAGGGCTTTAAAGACGGTCACTGGTGGTTCAGACTCGCATTTTTCTGTCGCACCTAAAACAGTTTTCAAGGCTGTTTACTGGCACCAGTTACTCTATCTACCATACAAATACAGCTATTATCAGATCAATGACTTACCCTGATATCAGTATTATGGTATGTTCAGCTAAAAATCTAAATCTGATGACAGCCAAGTACTCTAGTTCCACCCATAATGGACTTGTGCAAGTTTCAAGATGCTGCAGGTACATACATGTCTGTTTTGTGTAGCTTAGGGGTTTTTCTGTTCAAGTCTTAGTCCTCTGCGTTATTTTTTGATAGCTGAATGAGTTTCCGGAATATTTTTATTTTACTTTCTAAAGCCATTTTTGCTCTCCCATTCTGCATCTAACATAACAGTTTGGACGTGAAACTATTACACATTTATTTACAAACATACCGTATGCTCAATTCTTTCACTTTTTATAATGCTGTAGTATTGATCATTTATACTGAATTTTTACACTGCTGGAAAATAATAAAGCAAAGATGCAGACAAACCCTATATCTATGTTTTCTTTTTTCAGCACTTGTGCTGACATTTAAAACAACTGATGTTATTAACAGAAATAATCTGGTGCTGCCTTACTGATTTTTTTTCCCCAGCAGGAGGCTAACTAACTCAAAAGAAAGCTTGGAAACCAACTGTCCATTATGTATCAGGCACAGAATACGATTTATATTTAACACAGGTTAAAGAAACACAGGGAAATGCACAGTCCAATAAAATATACTGTTCTGGGCTATCAAAACGTTAAAGGGGACAATGCATTTAACAGTATCAAGCTAGCTCTCATAACCAGCAAAAAGTTTCAGTTCTACTCCTATGAAAACATTTTCATAACAGAGTTGTTCATTGGGACAAGCTGAAGCCAAGAATGGCCCTGGGCCTTTCGTTTCCCACGACCAGTGGATGGCACAAGTGAGGCTGAGGGCATCACTAAACAGCACTCCCTGTAAGTCAATTCACCGAGGACTGGAATTCTGTCTTGGAGTTCACGCTTCTTCTTTATGTGGCTAGTAATGTGAGGGTGGGGAATACAGGGTTCAAGATGTGGGGTATAAAAAGAACTAAAATTAGCACACAAACATCTGTTAAAAGTATGTTGCCAACTACATGTTGGTATACAAACAGATGTAAACTGAAGTGGAAGAAGGCTCTAACTAAGCTTGAAGTCTCAGAAGCAGTTACTCATTTCCACTCGGGTCAGGGACCGAATATTCAGGAAAAAATGTTGATAGTTAAAAGAGGATGATAATTTTGACCATTATAAAAGCAAAGCTGCTCATTTTCCTATGACAGACAGCTGGGCTATCAGCTTGACAAGTGCAATTACCTACCCATTCAGATATCGGAGAAGTTCTACAAAGTTACAATTTACACTTTTACATAAATATCTTTTTTTAATACAGGTTTTTCTGTCCAAGCTGGCATGGGCTGCTATGAACCCTGTCCCTGCCACCCCCTCCCCATTACTTTCCCAGTCTGCAGAGCCCCACCCCCCCATGGTGAGGACAGGAGGGAGAAAGCCATTCACCACCACCACCACCACCACCCCCCAAACACACACATATCCAGATTCCCTGGTCCAGCATCCTGGGAAAAGATGAAGGTCAGAGGTGGGCAGGCAGGGCTTCACAAAACCTTCCCAGCCATTTCCCACTTCCTCCCCAGAGCCATTACCATAGCATGTATGTCAGCACGTGCAGTGTAAAGGCACAAACACTGCATCAAACCAGCAGCTCCCTCTCGTCGCACTAATCCCACTTGCACTGCCACTGGGCCTCCACCTGGTGGCAGTCTTACACAGAGTGAATGAGCCTCCCCTCCTCGGGAGAGGAAAGCAGTCCTCCAGATGCTCAATCCTCTCCCACGCTGGCCAACCCCCTGAACCCCACGTCTGCTCCAAAACCTGGGTCACCAGCACTGCGGGTGGTAGCACTACCACTGAGCTATTGGGTCGGGCTCATTTGCATGTTTTTGATAACTTTTTTAGGTTTTTGTATAGCTAAACAAAATACAGTTCAGAATAACTGACAAAAAAGTTGGTACATTATTGGAGAAATTTTTTTTTTTTCTTGTAGACTAAACTGTACTTCTGAATACAAGTTTCATGAAATTGCCTTTTTGTAATCATCCATTTTTTCCTGCCATGACATCTCCTTGCATCTATTTGTCTGGTCACATTTCTCAGCTGCCCCTTGGAACACTCACTGCCCTCCTGAAGCATTCGTCCCTGATCAAAATCTCTTGCTGGACTCCCTGAACCCTATAACTTGCCTGCCCTGCCCCTCCCCCACCACCACCAAGTAAGGTACAAATGGCACAGACACTCACCATTCCACGTTCACTGAGATACACATCAAGTGAAGTGGAGCCAGCAAGGAGCAGGAGCTCCAGTCCAATGTCACATACACTGGGATGGTGTTCCTCCATTTAATTTATTTAATTTAGTTTTTGTTTACCGAGTAAGTGCACTAGACAAGAATTTTGCCTATTTTCAGGCACAACCCAGGAGCGTTACAAACAATGGAACATTGTACAGAGAGGAAATACAATGGGCATATCACAACAGGAATTAAGCAAAATTTGAACAACAAAACAGTGTTTACAAATGGAACAAAGACAGTTAAAATGGAAAGAACAACAGAAAAATAACCCACCACCCAATCAAAGGCAAAGCTGGCCCAATGTGTAACCCTACTGGTGGGGAAACTGGAAGACTTTTTGTGGTTACCCACAATTTCTTAGGAGGCAGTATGGCGCAGTGGTTTAAGGCTCTGAGCTGCAAATCTGGAGACCTGGGTTTGAATCCCACAGCCCCCACCTGCATACTGTGTGACCCTGAGCAAGTCACTTAACTTCCTCGTGCTCCCAGGTTGCACCTGCAAACACGCTTTCAGCTTAGTGTCTCTCACCTGGTAAAATAATTGGTAAAAAAAAATAAAAAATTTCTATGCCATCCAAATCCATTGCAGGAGGTGCTACACAGCAGGCCAGCCTGCACTCCCCACCCCCCCCCGTGCACAATGCCTCCACATTTCACCCTGTGGCCCGATGCCCTAGGCTTGGGAGTCGAGATCAAGAATTGATCTTGGATCTGCAGTGCGCTGGAGCAGTACACTACCAACTGGGACCACCAAGCAAGTGACTGCTGTAGCTTTCAATCCTCCCTCCTTAACCACTCCTAGATACATAGCTACATAGACAGTGTCGGCAGATAAGGGCCTATGGCCCACCTAGTCTGCCCATTTGAGCTTGTAAGTTCAGTTTGTTTTCCTAGAAGTCTATTTCCCCTTACCCCTGACCTCTAGAATTCCTTTATGTCTATCCCATGCATTCTTAAATCCCGTGATTGTTTCAGCCCCCACCACTTCCTCTGGCAGGGTGTTCCACTTGTCCACCACCCGCTCTGTGAAGAAATTCTTCTCATGTTTCCTCTGAATCGTCCCTCCCTCCAACTTCATCCCATGCCCTCTAGTCCTGAAACATCTTTTCGCTTAAAATAGTGTTTTCCTGCACTCTGTTCCTCCCTGTAAGATACTTGTATGTCTCTATCACATCCCTCTCCCTCCTCTCCTCCAGGAGTACATGTTCAGTTCCTTCAACCTGTCTTCATAGGACTTGTGATGCAACCCATGCACCATCTTTGTTGCCCTCCTCTGAACCTTCTCTACCCTGTCTATGTCCTTACGTAGGTATGGTCTCCAGAACTGTACACTGTACTCCAGGTGGGGCCTCACTAGTGTCTTGTATAGCGGAATTATGACCTCCCTTTCCTGCTGGTGATGCCCCTGCCTATACATCCCAGCATCCTATTTGCTTTACCTGATGCCTTGTCACACTGTTTCTCACTTTGAGGTCATCAGAGATGACAACCCCAAGATCCCTTTCCTGCTTGGTGCATGCTATATCCTCACCCCCAACTGATATATTGTGCCAGGGTTTTGTGCCCCATATGCATTATCTTGCACTTTTTGCATTGAATTTCAACTGCCAAACCCTGACCATTCTTCAAGTTTCTGCAGGTCCCTTCTCATTCTGTCTCACACCTCTGGTGTGTCTACTCTGTTACAGAGCTTTGTGTCATCAGCTAACAGTGAAATTCTGCCTTCTAGATCCTGTGCAATGTCACTGATGAAGATGTTGAATAGGACCGGTCCCAGCACTGATCCCTGTGGTACCCTCACTGGTCACTCTTCCTCTGTGGAGTGACAGCCATTTACCACCACCCTGTGTCCTGCCACCCAGCCAGTTACCTACCCACCACACTACTGTCCTGCCCACACCCATATTCCCCAGTTTGTGTAATAGTCTTCTGTGGCACAGTGTCAAAGGCCTTGCTGAAGTCCAGATAGGCCATGTCCACTGCCCTCCCCTGATCCACCTCCCTAGTCACCCAGTCAAAAATTCAATGAGGTTAGTCTGACATGACCTCCCCTGGTGAAACCATGCTGCCTTGGGTCCTGTAGTCCATTGACAACCAGATGTTCCACCAATCTCTCCTTCAGTAGTGCTTCCATGATCTTTCCCACTACCGAGGTGAGGCTGACTGGTCTGTAGTTCCCTGCTTCCTCTTTGTTCCCACTTTTGTATAAGGGACTACATCTGCTGTCCTCCAGTCTTGGGTACCTCCCTGTTTCCAGTGATTGGCTGAACAGGATAGCCAGAGGTTCAGCCACCACCTCTTAGTTCTTTAGGACCTGGGTGCTTCTATCTGGCCCCATTGCTTTATCAGCTCTTATTACTTCCAGTTCCTTCAGGACCCTTTCATGTAAAGGACTTGTGTCCATTTCTGCACCATTCTCACCCCTTGTACCCCTTCAGACCCATTACCCCCTTCCTTAGTAAAGACTGAGCAGAAATACCTGTTCAATGTGTCAGCTTTACTGTTGTCATCCTCCACGCGTCCCCATCCTCCCCTTCAGTCTCACTATCCCTCCCTTTGTCTTTTCTTTTTTCGCTTATGTACCTGTAAAAGGTTTTGTCCCTTTACCCACTGATTTTGCAATGTGTTCTTCTGTCTGAGCTTTGGCTTCCCTTACTGACTTCCCTGCCTCCCTTTGTTTCTCCTGGTACTTCTCCCTATCCCCTTCTGCCTGTGTCTTTTTGTATTGCCTGAATGCAATCTTTTTGGCTTTCACTTTCTTTGCTACCTCTTTGGAAAACCATAATGGTCTCCTCTTCCTTTTCCTCTTGCTAACCTCCTCCTGGTGTCCCCCGCTGCCTGCAAAACCCAATCTCTGCTGCTACCTGTCATCTCCAGCTCCACAAGGTCTTTCAACAATCCAGCATAAGTCCACCAAAAGGGGAAAAGAGGACAACCCCTTTACCAGGGATTCAAAGGAAAGGAGATCCTACTAATGGCTGGGGACATCGGCTGAAGGGGGGGGGGTTTGATGACAGTGTACTAGTTGGTCTAGTGTAGGGGTGAGCAAATGTAGGAATTGGCAAGTTTAGTTTGGCTTTGATTCAGACCAGCTTTGAAATTTCAGCTGAAGACACTTCATGTCCTTGGTACTGGGGTTTGGCAGGCAACTAATAGGGGTAAGTGGCACCCCTTGCCCACCCCAGTCAATCCTAACCTGTTCAACCCTCCCCTGGTCTTCAGTCTGATTTTAAAAACACTAAGTTTGCACCTGGCGTGTTGTGAGGAGCGAGAATTATATTTATAAAGAAAAGTCTAAGGAGGAGGAGGAGGATGGGAAATGACTGAGGTGGGTGAAAATGTGGTCATGGGACTAGTCCTGCCCACATATGACAGGTTAAAATGAATTTTTCTTTAATTGGCCAAAGGTCAAAGTGATCCCAATGTCACTCAAACGTCCGACTGGAGCAAATCGAAAGTAAAAGGGCTGAATCCCAATGTCACCTGAACGTTCGACTGGAGCAAACTGAAAGTAAAAGGGCCAACATATCAACACATTCACTAAATGCAAATTCAGCATTAGTGTGCTGAATCAGGAGGTGTTTCCATTTTTGTCCCTTCCCACCCCTCCTCCCACAAGGATAGGCATGCCAGTGACCGGGGGGCCCCAGCGGCACTTGGTCATATATGGTACCAAATCAGACCTCCACTGTGCTACCACCTGGACCAGCTACAAGAGTGGAGTGTGTCAGGCACACCCTCCCTTGAGGAAAGCATCTACTCTTTGACCCTTCCACTGGCCTCTGCTCCAGCTGTCCCTCATTCAAGCACAAACTAAAGCTGCCAGCATACCAAGCAGGCACCTCACTGTTTAGCACCATACAGCCAGCATGTACCTGCTGAGTTAGGGAAACACTTAGTTTATTTTTGTTTACCAAAGTATGCCCACTGGAATACAGAGATTCCATTTTCTTTTTTTAAACTTTATGTTCCCATTTTATCAATGAGATAAAAGTTGTACTGATTCCATGCAACTAACAGTCCATACAATAATAATGTTCAATGGGGACAAGCCCCTTAATACACTAGAGTAGATAAGTTTGTGCATCAATCGCATGGCATTACCACATTGTGGCAAACTACTTTAGATAGTTCAGCCACAAAAGGTGAATAAACAACAGTGCTGCACTGAGTGTATGAGTGGTATGCATACTCCAACTTAGAGAATGAGTTTTAAATTCTAAACTCCAAGCTCAGCAGGAGCTAATAAGGCATACTTTAATCAGCAGTAGGGGAGAGGAGGTTATACTGCCCTTGTACAGGTCACTGGTGAGGCCACATCTAGAGTATGGAGAACGGTACCGGCATCAGACTACTGAGGACAGCAACAAAGATGATCGTAAGTCAGCAGGGTAAAGCATACGAGGAGAGAGGTTGATGGCACGGAACGTGTACTTCCTGAAGGAGAGGAGGGAGAGAGGGGCCATGACTGAGACCTTCAAGTACCTGAAAGGGATAAATAGGGTGGATAAGAAGGATCTCTTTAGGATAAGTAGCAGCCATAACATGAGGGGACATAGTCTTAAGCTGGGGGTGGGGGAGAGATTTTGTGGGCACTTCTTAACAGAGAGGCTGGTGGCCAGTAGGAATGTGCTACCAGAGGAAGTGGTCTCACTGAAGGTGGTGGGCAGCTTCAAAAGAGGCTGGGACAGACATAAGGGGAAGGTAAGGATCATGGGTGGGGCAGATGGGAAGGATGGGGGGCAGGGTCAGTAGCTTAAGTCGTGGACCCTGCAATATGACAGACTAGATTGGCCAAATGGCCTTATTCTGCTGGCTTCTTTGTATGTTCATATGAAAAATAGAATTCTTTGCCTCCAATTTCACACATGCCTGTGATAAATCTGCACCCTTTAAGAAACGCAAGGCAAGAGCAGGATAATCTATGGGCACTGGCCAGGGAAACAGAGTCCCCTGTCCACCTTCCAAAGGTACAAGGAAGCCTTCAATAAGTGCATCAATATGATTAGAAAGGCCAAATGTGGCTTCCACAAGGACTGGCAGACCCAGAACTGGAGCAATGGCAAAATATTCCAGAACAATGTCTCGGAGCTTATAGGCAAGAGAGTTAAAACCTCTCCTCAAATGCTCATAGTGGATGGTCAAAAGGTCCTCAATTCCATCAAAACTGGCAATTACTTCAACACAGTGTCTACTGACCTCAGTTTTATAATCCCCACTGAGCCTGCCCAGACCACCCCCACAGGGAACCCAGTCCTGAAGCCTCCCGGATGGTGGGCTCTGAACTAGGGTACCCTAAATTTACTTAAAGGCTGTTTCAGTCAAAGACACCTCGAAATTCATCAGCTGGGTACTTGGCAAAAGTAGGTGTGGGAGTGATTTGTCTGATATGAAACTTCTTGCCTTGGCAGGAAGAAGAATTTTCCCACCTCATCTCTCGACTTTTTAACTTTTCCGTGTTACTCGCAGGTCCCTGAGAAGTGGAAAGCTGCACTGGTTACACAACTTTTCAAAAGCAGAGACTGCACTTACCTTGCCAACTACAGACCCATTTCTATTCTCTCTCCCCTGTCCAAGGCCCTTGATAGTACAGACTTTGTCAGAAACACAGAGGGTGTGCAAAAAAATCCATAAATACGCATTTGTCTATTCTTTATTTTTTATAATTGCTGGTGCCTGGATTTGTTTACTTTTGAGTTGCCTGCACTTTCCCTGCAGACTGTAGCATGGCCGAGCAGTTCACTATTCTAAACAAAACTGTAGTCATTTTCCATAAAACAGCAGTATTTGGCATAAGAAAGATGGTAATCTTTTTGTTATACCTAAATTTGTCTATTTCCTTGAGAAGCAGATGCAGAGTGAAGAGCGAGGAGAGCGAGTGACTTGGCAGCTTTAGAAAACTTGAAGCAAGCCTTCGCCAGCGTTGCTATAGTAACGCTTGCATGGAGTCTCCTGAAGCCGCCGAGTCTATCGCTGTCCTCGCTCTACACTCGATGGCTTTTCTCAAGAAAATAGACAAATTTAGGTATAACAAAAAGATTATCATGTTTTTTATGCCAAATACTGCTGTTTCGTGGAAACTGTCTACAGTTTTGTTTAGAATAGTGAACCGCTCGGTCACGCTACAGTCTGTGGGGAAAGTGAAAGTAGTTTGAAATGCCGTAACAACAAGATTTCAGGTTATTATGGCATTTGAAGAGACCAGTAATCTGGTTGATATTTGGTGTCACCAGTAATTATAAAAAAATAAAGACCATGCTCTTCTCTAGCCTCCCACAGAAGAGGAAAGTTTAACTACTTGTCGTCCGAAACAGCAAGGGACAGAACCTTGAATAGGTGGAGACCTTCAAATACTTTTGAGTAATTATGGATGACACCTTATCTTTTGCCCCCCCATGCTGACAATCTGATGGCCACAGATAACATAAAACTGGGTGCCCTGTACCATAACCAGAATAATCTCACTAGGGATGCTAGATGCCTTGTTGTGACCAGCTCCATTCTGTCACTTTTACAGTAGATCACGGCCTCCCTGTCTATGCAACTGCCTGTGACACATTGCTAAACATAGTAGAGCTGATCTGTAATATGGTGTGCCACTTTGTACCTGGTGTAGATAACCACACTCATAGTTGTACCCTTTATGCACTCACTAACTGGCTACCTTTACTCAGCAGAATAAAGCCCCAGGCCTGTTTGCTAGCCATAATGGCACCCCTTGGCCTATCAACCCCTGCTTTAAAGAACAATTAAACAAGTAATTTTGGGGGGTGAATCAAATCACAAACTCTCCAGTCTAATATCACAATAAGGGATGCTGATTTGCCTAATGGTAGTAGTTACCTGTAATTTTCTGATTTACATATGTTTTCCTGATTGAACAAAAGTTCGCCGAAATGTAAACGAAAGCCCTAATTCTCTCTGATATGAGCTGCAGCTCGGCTAAAAAATGGCGAGGACATGTTGTATGTGATGATGTCATTGGTGCGACTCTGCTCCAATTCTTTCACTTAAACCTATGGGCACTGTTTTTAAATGCTGGATACTGCCACTATATGTAGATATAAGCATATGTATAGATACTTAGCTTTTGCATCAGACTCTGCCCCCCCCCCAAACACACACATACAGCTGCCTCAGTCCATCCATCACACCACAATCATTTCAGTGTACTTTAAAATGCAGTTAGCAGCCATGGAACCCTGAGTGCCACCAGCAGTTAAGTAATATTATGCAACAGACAGCTGTGATCAGCAGTGCAGTTATTTTTTATTTTTTTTTTTATTTATTAGCTTTTGGTAACCGGGTAAGTGCGCTAGGCAACAAACCTGCCTATTTTCAGGCACGACCCGGGAGAGTACAGGACATAGGTATAGAAATGACAGATTTACAAATTACTATAAAAGCAAAAATAATACAGTAATAATAAGTATCAACATATAATGCAGATAAAGTGAGAGAATTGTTTCAATGTACAGTGCATGATGCAACAACATGAGATTAGATCCTAGACACAAGCCAGCAAGCAGGTGTAGTTAAATCATGAACATTTACAACGACCATGAGCATGGAGGTGAGCAGACAGCAGGCCTTTAAAGATTTGGTGGGAGGCGGAGTTTTTAACCTGTAGGGGGAGTGAGTTCCAGAACTTGGGGGCATAGTGAGAGAATGCCTGTTCACCCATTTTAGTATTGCATGGTCTGGTAGCGAGCATAAGGACAGAGGAGGACCTAAGGGCACAGGTTTGGGAGACAGAAGTCAACATGTTGGCCAGGTAATTAGGCCTAGGGGTCCTGGTCAGAGAGTCAATAAAGCATCCCAGGGAGTAGGCCCAAAGATCCTTAGGTGACAACCAGTTTAAGCTCGAGTAGAGGTGGCAGTGATGCGTAAGTCGAGGGGCAGATAAGGCAAATCTGCAGATATTGTTATAGATAGTGTCCCATTTACTAAGTACACCAGAGCTAACAGTGTAGAGGAGAGGGATAGCGTATTGGAGCTGGGGTAAGAGGACTCCCCTGGCTACAGATAATCTGGCAGAAGGTGTGAGGGAGGACGCATTACCATAAGGCACCCCGGATTTTAGAATATCACGTCCGACATACCGCTGCTAATATGTACTGACAAATCGAGAGAGGGATCAAGTGTGACCCCCAGGTATTTGAAGGACACAGTGTTGGTGATAGGGGACCCGCCAAGGCTGTGAACCAAGAGCTTGGGGGCAGTGGAGGGCAGTTTTTTAGAGGACCCAAATAACATGGCACGTGTTTTGTCATGGTTAATATGTTGATGGCAGCTCAAGAGCCAGAGTTGAAGGACTTGGAAATCTTTTGAGAGTGTGCAGTTAATGTTATCGATCGATTTAGACCCAGAATAGAGAACCAAATCGTCGGCATACATAAGAGCGCAGCTATGCCTGGAAAGTGAGGGAATATCATTTAGGAAAAGGAAGAAGAGGAGCGGGCCCAAGTGTGGACCCCTGTGGGACTCCCTGTGTGATATTTAAAGGGGAGGAAAGGGCTTTGTGGAAAGCTACCGCCTGGGTGCGATTGTCAAGGTAGCTGCGGAACCAGGAAAGAGTTGGGTCTGTAGCTCCAACGGATTGGAGCTTCTTCAGCAGGACAGGGTGATGAACCATGTCAAATGCTTTGGACAAATCAAGTGAGTTGGCCCTGGTCCATATTGCATTTGATGTCACTGGTAAGTTGAGTTAGGGTAGTAGTGGTGCTGTGACCAGACCTAAATCCATGTTGGCAGGGGGTTTGAAGATTAAACTGAGCAAGGTGTTCAGCAAGCTGGCGGTGGACTATTTTTTCAAGAAGCTTGCTAAGAGTGGGTAGGAGGGAGATAGGACGGTAGTTGGACAATAGTTTGGCATCACCCTTTTTTGTGAATAGGGATAGTTCTGGCAGTTTTCCAGGTTGCAGGAACAGTGGAAGTGCAGATCGAGAGGTTAAAAAGCCTAGTGACAGGCTTGGCCAGCAATGGAGCAAACTGCTTGAGTATGCCAGGATGAATGCCGTCAGGCCCAGGTCCCCCCGCGACCGGAAGGGAGTTAAGAAGCTTTCGAACTTCGCGATACGTGGTAGGAGCCAGCATCATTATGGTGGAGTGTGGGTTAATAAGTGGGCAGGAGGACAGTAGTCTTTGAGCATGGTTAGATCCACAGCAGGTAGTGTGGAAAGAGGAATTAAAGGCATTGGCAATTGTACTCGGGTTGTTACAATGAACTCCTTGGATATTCATGTCAGTTGAGCCTGCTGCTTATCATTGCCGAGAATTTCTCTGATTTGGGCCCAGTACTTGTGAGGTTTATCGGAGGAGGATTTTAGGAGGTTTCTGTAGTAGGAACTTTTGGCAAGGCGTATTTCCCTTTTGCAAATGTTCCTGGAGTCTCGACAGGCTTCAAAGTCGGTGCGGAGATGTGAGACCTTCCACACTGACCAAAGTTTGTCCCTGTATTTCAGAAGCTGAAGCAGAGGGCGCATGAGCCACTTAGTTACCTTCCCTGCCACCCTACCTGTGGCTGTGACCCGCAGTGAAGAAAGCGAAGACTTTCCAGGACTTTGGCCATTTCAGTGTGGTGGAACAAGTACAGTCTCAGACCCTGAGAGGCGTACTGGAGCCGTAAGAGGCGCAGTTGTAACCCAGTGTGGTGAGCACTCGGTCCCAACCCTTCAGGAGCGTCTGGTTGTGGGGCACGTGGCTACACAGGGGACTGCGGCCTTGACCTTGCTGGACAGCTGGCGGGTTGGGCCGGGGGTCCTCTAGGTTTCTTCAGGGGGCCTACTGGTGGGTTGGCCCGGCAGAGATCCGCAGTGGTGGCCATGGGCTCTGCAACTTCAGCCCCCTGGTTGGGATTTTTGGGGCCCTGCTCTGGCATAATCGAAGTACCAGCAAAGTGGATTTCCCTGATTTTCTACTAGAAACATAGACGTTGACAGCAGATAAGGACCACTTGGCCCATCCAGTCTGCCCATTTCCCTACCTACTGGATAAGCTGCAGATTCTAGTTAACCAACAGCCTACTTCCTGCCACCCTCCACTACAATTGCCATATGTCTGTCTCATGCATGTTTGAATTCCCCCACTGTTTTAGACCCAACAACCTCCCCTGGAAGGCAGTTCCATGCATCCACCACTCTCTCTCCGTGAAAAAAAATGTCCTCACATTACCCCTGAGCCATTCCCCCCTCTATCTTTAAATTGTGCCCCCTTGTTCTCACACATCTCTTTTTCTGAAAGATCTACCCTCCTGGACTTTGCTGATTCCCTTCAGGTACGTTTCTATCATATCCCCACTGTCCCTTCTTTCATCAAGGGTATACATATTAAGCTCTCTCAGTCTCTCTTCATATGGTTTCTGATGCAGACCCTGCACCATTTTAGTTGCCCTCCTCTGGACTGCTTCCATCCTGTCTATGTCCTTATGTAGATGAGGTCTCCAAAACTGCACACAGTACTCCAGATGGGGTCTCAACAACTGTCTGTACAGAGGGATAACCATTTCCCTTTTTCTACTTGTGATGCCCCTTCCTATGCGTCCCAATATCCCCCTGGCTCTCCTTACTGACTTCTCACATTGCTTACCAACCTTTAGATCATCTGATATGACTACCCCAGGTCCCTTTCCATTTTGTTGTTACTACCTCCTGCTATTGTATACTCTTCTCCTGGGTTTTGTTTCCCAGGTGCATTACTTTGCACTTCTTTGCATTGAATCTAAGTTGCCACATGTCTGACCATTCCTCCAACCTTGCCAAGTCCCTTCTCATCCTTTCTACCCCCCCTTGTGTATCAACTCTGTTACAGATCTTTGTGTCATCTGCAAAGAGGCATACCTTTCCCTCCAGACCCTCTGCAATGTCACCTATAAAGATGTTAAACAGGACTGGACCCAGTACTGAGCCCTGAGGTACTCCACTAGTGACCCCCCTTTCTTCGGAAAGTGTTCCATTCACTATTACCTTCTGTGTCCTGTTTTGCAGCCAGTTTACTACCCAGGCTACCACCCTGGGACCCACTCCCAGGCTGGCTAACTTGATTATTAATCTTTTGTGCGAGACTGTGTCAAATGCCTTGCTAAAGTCTAGGTAGGCCATATCCACAGCCCCTCCTGGTCTATTACTTTGGTCACCCAGTCAAAGAAATCTATTAGATCTGCCTGACATGACCTTCCTGCTGTAAATCCATGCTGCTTTGGGTCCTGTGCCCCACTGGCCTCTAGGTACTCAACAATTCTTTCTTTTAGAAGTGATTCCATCATTTTCCCTACCACTGAGGTCAAACTTACAGGTCTGTAGTTTCCTGCTTCTGCCTTGCTCCCACTTTTGTGAAGGGAATCACATCTGCCCTCCTCCAGTCCTCAGGTACCACCCATCCTCCCATGATTTGTTAAAAGTGTGGTCAGTGGTGTCACTAGGTCCTCCCTTAGTTCTTTTTAGGATTCTGGGGCGAATCCCATCAGGCCCCATTGCTTTGTTCACCTTGAGTTTTGGGAGTTCTTCAGACCCTTTCTTCTGTAAAATGGACTGGTGTCAACCCCCCTACCCAGAGTGCTTCTATTGTCTGGTTTAGGTAACTCCTCCTTATCTTCTTTTGTGAATACTGAGCAAAAGTATTCATTCAGTATCTCTGCCTTTTCACTGTCTCCCTCTGCCCACCTCCCCTCTCCCTTATTAATCTTCACTATTCCTCCTTTAACCTTTCTATGCTCCCTAATGTACCTATAAAAGGTTTTATCCCCTTCTTAACCGAATTGGCTATTTTTTCCTCGGTTTGGGCTTTTGCTATTCTGACTGCCTTCCCCACTTCTTTCTGTTTTAATTGATACAGTTCCCTGCCATGCTCCTTCTGTGATTCCTTATACTTTTTGAATGCAGCCTTTTTCTCCTTAACCTTCCCTGCCACCTCTTTTGAGAACCATAGTGGTTTTTTACTCCGCTTTGTTTTCTTTATCTGTTTCACACAAAGGCTTGTTGCCTCTATGATGGCAGTTTTGATTTTTCTCCATTGTTCTTCCACCCCTCCTTTTTGACCATTTGCTAGTGTATTCCTCAGGTATTCACCCATTTTGCCAAAGTCAGCCCTTCTAAAGTCCAGTATGCTTGTTTTTGTATGGCTCGTCTCCATGGTTGTGCTTACTGTGACGCACACTATGCAGTGGTCGCTTGTTCCTAGATGTCTACTGAATTTTAAATTTGTGATCCTCTCTCCATTTGAGAGTACCAGGTCTAGTATTGCTCCCTCCCGAGTGGGTTCCAACACTAGCTGTCTAAGGCCTGCCCCCTGCAGGGCATCGAGAATGACCCTGCTCTTGGATGTGACTGCAGTACATGTCATCCAGTTAACATCAGGCATATTCAGGTCCCCCATCAACAGTATCTCCCCTTTTTCAGCCATTTTGAGAATGTCCTCTATTTTTTTCTTGTCCATTTCCTCCCCTTGAAACGGGGGTCTGTATACAACCCCTGTGTGGATTGTGATGCCATTCCCTGTCTCCAAGGTGATCCAGAGTGCCTCTTGTCCTCCCCCTTTACTTTTTAGTTCTGTAGCTTTGATCCTTCCCTTATGTATAGAGCTACTCCACCTCCTCTTTTCCCTCCTGACCCTTCTGTAGACTGTGTACCCTGGTATGTTGACATCCCAGTCATGGTTCTCCATATACCATGTTTCCGTGCCTGCCACAATATCCAATTGTTCATCTTCCATCAAGGCTACTAGCTCAGGAAGCTTGTTTCCCAGACTACGGCATTGGTACTCATTGCCCTCCATTTAATGTTGGCTTTATTCTTTTTTCCCCCATGCCTGCTCTTTTTGTCCTTGTCTATTCTTCCATTTACCCCTGTCCTGCCCTCTGTTGAGCACTGTACCTCAGTGTTTACCTTACTACCTGGCATGTTTTGTGGGGGGAGGCTTGAAATTTCCTGCCTCTTATTAGCGCCTCCCCCCATGGCTAGTTTAAAGGCTTGCCAAGGAAGCATTGAAACCTGTCACTTAGGAACTAGACATGGTCACACTATTTATTCATTATTTGTTGTTCCGTTATTCATTGGCAGTGAGAGTGCCTGTTTTCTTAACCCCCCCTGCAGTGATAGTGCCTGAGGGGTTGAAAAAGTACTGAGACATATCTGTATTTTATCCTGTTAAGGGAGTGAGAGTCCCTGTATGTCATTAGGCTTCCCCTGGCTGTGAGAGGACCTTAGGGGGCCGAAAATGTGATTTTTCTTTCTGTTGTTTCATCTTTCATTTACTGATTTCAGTTTGAGTTACTGTACCAAGGAATGCACTATTTATTATATGACTGGTCTCCTACATCTTCCAAATTGTTTCCTTGGACCTGTAGACTGTGCCATTTCCATCCTTATTTTATTTTAAATTACTTGTTTTTAGTGTATTCTCAATCAATCAATCAATACTTTAAGGCGCTGTACAATCATATAAAAACATCAACAGTATAAATATATAAAATCAGCCTGGATAAGCCTGAGAGAATAAAAACGTTTTTAACATAGTTTTAAAACTATTGACAGTCAGGCATTCTCTTAACCTACAATGTAGAGAGTTCCACAGGGTCGGTGCTGCAAATTTTATTTTTTTTTTTTTTAGCTTTTGTTAACTGGGTAAGTGCACCAGCCATAAAATGACACTTTCAGGCACAACCCCGGAGAGTACAGACATGCAGAAACTTAACAGGATAACAAATTATAAGTGCTTTACATTCAATGCGTTAAAGAGGATACAATATATCAGAGACATACAGAGTAGACCATTCATAAGTTCATAGGTGCCTACCTAGGCAATGAATAGAGAGGACCTTGGACAATAAATTATCAGGTGACATATCATATGAACAGAACAAGGTACACAAAACCAAAAACAGGTAAAACAAAAGGAAGAAATAACTATTGAGAACAGGGGGTGTCATTAAGGAAAAGGTCAGCAAGCCATGAAAGTAGATTATATGAGTGTATGTAAGCGTAAGGGAGATGCCTGCAGTGCAAGACTGTATATGGGCAGGGAAAGGGAGACGGGACAGGCTGAGGCAGTAAGAGAGTTATATAGAGGTGAGGAAATACTATTGTATGGCCAGAGACATCAGTCATTAGGTAGGGTGAAAGCAGGAATAGGTATCAGCAATCAGCAGATTCGAGAGCGCAGTTTCTCTTAAAGCATGTGGGAGCTAGAAGTCTAATGTCGAGGGAAGGAATTCCACAGCTGTGAGCCGCATGCTCAATGCAACAGTTCCTTTCCTAGTGCGGCATCTCGGCAAATTCAGAAAGGATTTATCAGTGGATCGTAGACCATGGAGTGTGTCCTGAGGAACAAGCATAGCTGCAAGACACCTAAGGGTCTGATTTCGAATTATCGAATCAATAACAGAGCCAAGGTAGTATTTCCTACTAGCTAACAGAGACAGCCAACCAAGATCATTATAAAGCTGACAGCGGTGTTTAAGCCGAGGAGCAGAAGAGGCATAGCGACATATGTTGTTATACGTAATATCCCATCTGAGTAGGTCAGTTTTATGAGCAGCCCCAAATAAGGGAGCCCCATAGGTTAGTGGGAGCAGAACTCGCTAATGGCCATTTTAGCCAATGGCATGAGCATATAACTAGTCTTATATGCAACACCCAGTTTGGAGTTGACAGCTCTGCAAACAAGACTGTACATGAAGATTAAGATCAAGAGATTGATCTAGTAGGATGCCCAGGTACTTGAAAGAGGTCTACATTCCAGTAATTGACCTTCTAAGTGCTGCACCGTCAGTGCTGTTGTACAAGCCAGACTGGGGCCATCAAACAGCATGTCTTTAGTTTTGCTGGTGCTGACAGCCAGTTTTGGTCGTATAGCCAGTTTCGGATATTGTTAAAGTCAGAGGAAAGGACTGTGTTTATACTGTCTATATTAGTAGAACTTGTATACATGACAAGATCATCAGCATATAGAACAGTAGAGCAGGATTTTAGAGCAGCTCCAATGTTATTTATATAAAGAGAGAATAGGAGGGGCCCTAGGATGGAGCCCTGAGGTACACCAATGTTAATGGTGGTACTGTTCGACAGAGGGGAATTACATTTCACCACTTGAGTTCTATTTGTCAGGTAGCTTTCATACCAGTCAACAACAGAGGAGGAGAAATGCACATGTCGAAGCGAGGAAGAAGCAAAGTGTGATCAACAAGGTCAAAAGCCTTTGTGAGGTCAATAAAGACAGCCCCAGTCAGATTGCCAGTATCCATTTTTGAAAGTGTGTCTGTGGTGAATTTAAGGATTGCAGTCGTTGTGCTATGTCCTTTCCTGAAGCCATGTTGGGTATCCGAGAGCAGGCTGTGCTTAAGTACATAGTCAGTTGTCTGAGTTGTGACAATTTTCTCTAGGATTTTGCTCAGTACCGAGAGTATGGCAATTGGTCTGTAGTTCATGACAACCTTAGGATCCCCTTTTTTAAGTACAGGTGTGATCCAAGCAGCTTTCCAGAGGTCAGGAACCACTCCACCTGAAAGTGATAATGTATAAATTTTGGTCAGCGGTAATGCAATAAGGGGAGCTGCAAGTTTCAAGAGGCGGGGTTCAAGGGAGTCTGAGCCAGAGCTGGTATGATCAGAGATGGACCTCAGGAGCTTCAGGACTTCCTTTCTAGACACAGCCTTAAAATAGAATGGAGGAGTATAAGGAGGCAAATGAAAAAGCACGAGCCCCAGAAGTTTTTAGACGAACCCTGGGAACTTCTGACAATCCCTCATCGGCGGATCGGAGAGGACGACTGTGGGAGTAGGGAGTCAGGAGATCTTTCAGGTAGTCGGGTCCCTATTCGTGTAGGGCCTTAAAGGTAAGCAAGCCTACCTTATCGGTGATCCGCCACTGAACTGGCAGCCAGTGCAGCTCGCGCAGCACAGGCATAATATGACTGGCCATGGAAGTGCCAATCAACAGCCAGGCCGCAGCATTCTACACTAGCTGCAGGCGGCAGATATCAACCCCAGGTAGAGGGCATTGCAATAGTCATGACAGGTAGTAATGAAGGCATGGACCAATGTTGAAAGGTCACCCGGAGGAACCAGGTGTTTCACCCAAGCGATACTCCTCAGATGGTAAAATGAGGATTTAACCACAGCAGACACCTGAAATTTCAGGGTCAGACCGTCTTCAAAAATAATGCCCAGGTTACGCACCCGGTCTGAGGTAGTGAGCTGGACACCATCAAGCCGTAGGCCTGACATGTGCCCAGCTTCAGAACCCATCCCCAGGCAACCCGGGTCCACAACCAACACCTCAGTCTTCTCCGGATTCAATCTTAGCCAGCTCGAATTCATCCAGTCTTTGATCTCGGAGAGGCAACTATTTAGCATAGAAACCACATCAACCAGTCCGGGCACAAAGGACATATACAGCTGAGTATCATCCGCATATTAGTGAAAACTCATGCCGTATCATCTGATGATATCTCCCAATGGCAGCATATACACTGCAAACAACATGGGCGCCAATATGGAGCCCTGCGGCACCCCGCAGGATGGGGGAGGATGTCGGAGGAATAAATTCCAGTGACTACCCTCTGAGGCCTACCTAGGAGAAAAGACTGAAATCATTCGAGGACTGCACCAGACAGTCCACAAAGGAACCTCAGGGTCTCCCAAGAGCAATGGAACCTGGACCATGGCCCGCCATGCCTAGTTTCCATACCCATGGGCACCACCAATATTGGTGGGCAGGCAGCTCGGGCAGCCCCAGAAGCCCGTCCAACTCCAGCGGTGTTATGCAACGCCAGATCCATTAAAAATAAGACTGCAATTATTGCAGATCTTGTTGGGTCGGTGGATCTGGCGTGCATCACCGAGACCTGGCTGGATGAAAATGCTGGCCCACACTAGAGACTGCTATTCCAGCTGGGTACTCAGTGTTACACCGCCGAGATTGGATCATGGGGGTCGCAGGTTGTTTCCAGACCGAACTGGGCCTCACAGAATGTACCAGTTGAGGAGGCTGGGTCATTGAGTGTACTGTAGTGGCTGGTGTAGGTTGCAGTATCGCTGTCATGTACTGTCCAACAGGGGATGAAACATAGAAACATAAAATTTGACAGCAGATAAGGACCGCTTGGCCCACCTAGTCTACCCATTTCCCTACCTGATGGATAAGAAGAAGATGAGAAGTGTTTCCTTCAGGAAGTAGCAGATTTCGTGATAGACATGGCGTTTGAGTTGCCCAGGTTGATGGTCCTGGGCGACTTCTATGCTTGGGTCGATGATGAACTCTCGCAATTTGGACAACACTTCCTCCAGTTGATGACATCTCTGGGCCTTGCACAAGCTGTTACTTCTGCCACTCACAAACACGGTCACTCTCTTGACTTAGTCTTCCTCCTGGGGGATCGAAGCGTTCGGTTTGGGAGTGGAACCTGTCAGACAGTCCAATCATCACACCGTAGGGCTCAGTTTTTGCATCCCCCCTTGGTAGGCCTACCTCTGTGGAGATGGTCAGTTACCATGGGCACTTGACCTATTGGTGCTTCCTGGAGCAAGCAATGACCCAGATGCCTTGGCTCTGGCTTATAATAAGGCCATTTCTACAGCTCTGGATGCCATTGCTCCCATCCACGTTCGTCCGCTCTCCCTTCGCCCATGGTCCCCCTGGTTTGATGGGACCTTGAGGGAGATGCAGCGACAAGGACGAAGATTAGAGCATTGCTAGCAGAAATCCGCACTAGATGCCGACCACCTTAGATTGATGGAACATTACCAAGTCTATCAATCTGCAATCACCTGTAAGAAGGCAGAGTTCCTGTCCGGGGAGATTACGGCTGCTCAGAACCAACCAGCTCAGCTCTTTCGAACTGTAGACAGACTGTGCAACCCGGCCTGCCTGCAGGTTTGAAGAGCCTTTTCACAAGTGGAGCGTGAAGAGCTTGCTCGATTCTTTGTGGCTAAGGTGGCTGACAACAGGACGCTCCAACCAGCACACTCTATGGGAGATGCTATGGAGCGGCACTCGGTCATCGTCCCTCAGTTCTCCTGGAGTACCTTCGATCAGCCGGAGTTCATCGATGTCATGTGGATTGTCCAGGGTATGTGCCCTACATGCTGTAGTTTGGATCCGGGCCCAACTACCCTGATTACGGGTTGTTATGATACCATTGGCCTGGTACTAGCACAGACAGTCTGGTGCTCCCTTGAGACGGGTGAGTTTCCCAGCTCCCTGAAGGAGGCAGTGGTAACACCTCTCCTAAAGAAAGCTTCTCTGGACCCAGACTGCCCTGTCAACTACAGACCAATCTCTAACCTTTCCTTTGTGGGGAAGGTGATTGAGAAAGTAGTGGCCCTACAACTGGAGAACCATTTCACTATCCATGACATCTATGAACCTCTCCAATCCAGTTTCCGAAAGAGGCATAGTACCAAGACTGCGCTGGTTCGGATGCTCAGTGATCTCCTGATGGCAAGAGATCGAAAGAGCCGCTCCATCTTGGTTCTTCTGGATCTCTCATCAGCGTTTGATACTGTGGACCATGGGGTTCTTCTCGAACGCCTGAGGTTCATCTGTGGCCTATCTAGTACAGTCCTCAGGTGGTTTAAATCTTTCCTCACTGGCAAAACTCAGAGGGTGGTGTCGGGGATTTACTCCTCTGACCCAGTCTCTCTGTCATGTGGGGTACCTCAGGGTTCGGTGTTGTCCCTCATTCTGTTTGCAGTGTACATGCTACCCCTCGGAGACATTGTAAGAAGGTATGGGCTGAGGTTTCACTGCTATGCTGATGATACCCAGCTCTATCTATCTTCTGCACCCCACCAGGACAGAGCTCTCTCAGTATTTAACAACTGCCTTGCTGAAATCCAGGGTTGGATGAATTCAAGCTGGCTGAGGCTGAACTCGGAGAAGACTGAAGTGATAGTTGTGGACCCGGGTCGACAGATAGAGGGGTCGGAAGTGGGTTTACCTTCGGGACTTTTTCTTGGAGGCTCCCAGCTCCTTATCTTTGAACGGGTGCAAAACCTGGGTGTGATTTCTGACGATGGGCTGACACTGCAATCGCATGTGTCGGCAGTCATCAAATCTTCCTTTTATCATCTGAGGAACATCTCCAGGGTTAAGCACCTAGTTCTGTCCGGTGATCTGCCTACGTTAGTCCACGCCTTTGTGACCTTGCGCCTTGTTTACTGCAACTCCCTTTATCTAGGGCTACCTGGTGGTGTTATCCACCACTTGCAACTAGTGTAGAATGCTGCAGCCCAGTTGTTGACGGGAACTCCCCGGACTTGTCACATCTCTCCGGTGCTGCACGAACTGCACTGGCTGCCGGTGCAGTGGCGGATCATCTTTAAAATCGGACTTCTGACTTATAAAGCCCTATATGGACTGGGCCCAGACTACCTGAAAGAGCTTCTGGTTCCGTACTGTCCCAGGTGATCGCTCCGCTCAGCTGACGAGGGGTTTCTATAGATTCCAAGAGTTTTCTTAAAATCTTTGGGGGCCCATGCATTTATGTACGTGGCCCCAGCCCTTTTGAATTCTCTACCCAGTCAGCTTCGGGAGTGCACGACCATGGAGGGATTTAAACAAGCCCTAAAGACCCATTTGTGGCATCGAGCCTACTCTGTATGACAGTATCTTAACTTTGAATTTTATGAAACCCTGTATTTAACTGTTTTTATGGCATCCTGTTTTATTTCATTTTATCTTATTGATAAGGCGCCTTGATTTTTAGAAAGGCACTTTATAAATAAAGTATTATTATTATTATTATTAGAACCCGACTACCATCTTAGAGACTAAGGACTGGGCCTACTAGGTGACACAAGGGTAGTGGGTCTAAAAAGAGCCAGAGCCTCTTACCACTAGCCAGAGTGAGTATGGACAGTGACAAAAAAGGCAGGGCAGTAGCCCTGAGTGAATGGATCTAGCAGAAGCAGCAAAAGGGGGAAGTTCAATTTGGGACCCCCTTGCAAATGAAATGGCAGAAATGCCCCTAAATGGAAAAATGACATCTAGGCACCCAAAAAATAGCTCCAAGCCACTAGACAGAACTTGAGTAAACTCGAGAGTAAACTCATAACCCTGTTTTCTTATGACAGAGTGGTGAAAGATAGGAGTTGCAGGACTAGCACTCCTAGGGAGGCAAGATGTGGTTATCTCCTCTGGCTTGCTCCAAGCACAGCGGGCAAAGTCCAATGCAGACATAGAACTGACTAGGGTATCAACCAAAAATTCCAGTATAAGAGGAAGAACATGCCCTAGTTCTCCTTGCAACCACTGGACTGTACCCTGTGCGAAGGAAGTACACTTATCCAAGCAAGTGCATTACACCCTTCCAAGGATAGAGCACCTGCTCAGTGGAGTTAGAATGGATGGCGCCCAGGGAACATGCTGCATAAAGCAACTAAAAGGGATATATCCTAAGGGAATATACCCCGGGCAGGGAGAAAAATGGAGGAAAGATGGCCAACTACCCACTCCGCAGGAAAAAAAAAGTGTTACTCACCTGTAACTGTAGTTCTAGGAGTGATATATTGTTCACATCCACACTCTGGCAGTTCTACTGAAAATGCTGATTTGTCAGACACCTTGAAGCTAAGCTCTGCCCCCACCACATGGGTGGTATATCCATATATCCACCCACTCTGCCCCATGACATCAGATCTTTGCACACTGGGAGCAGGGATGGATCCGTGTGCCACTTGCCAGGGGAGACTGGGTGGGTTGTACAGATGTGAAATATATATCACTCCTATAACTACAGTTATAGATGAGTAGCCTAGTTTTCTAGAGGCGCAGATATATTTCACCATCCACACTCTGGCAGACTCCTAGCAGTTCTCTGGGAGGAGAGGGCAAGGTGCACATCCCTACCTGGCGAACAGAGACTGAAGAACTGAGGTCCCAAAAGCTCCATCCAGACGAGACTCATGGTCGATGCTGTAAGGGGAAATGAAGATGTGTGCTGACTTCCAGGTAGCAGCCCTGCAGATCTCCTGGATAGGGACGTCCCTGGAAACAGCCACTGAGGTATCAATACGTCTGGTGGAGTGAGCCCTAAGCACTACAGGAGGCTCACTACCAGCCAACCCACAGCAGAGATTGATGCAGGATGTGACCTATCTGCCAATCGTCTACTTTGTTGCTAGTCTGCCAAGCACAGCTTCTACATATGTTATGAACAGTTGGCCAGCCTCTCCCCAAACTCCCAGCTATATGCTCCCTGAATTACGAGAGTGCCCTCCGCAGGTCCAAAGTATATAGCCTGTGGCTGACCTCTGAAGAAGGGTTGGTGAAATATACTGGTAAGTTTATCACCTGGTTAAGGTGAAACTCTGATAATACTTTTAGCAGGAACTTTGAGTTAGGGCAAAGGACAACTCTGTCCCTGTTGAAGATCAGCTAGGGAGACTCTACCAAAAGTACCTGAAGCTCCCCGATCCTTCTGGAAGGCATACTTGCCACCAGGAAGGAAGGCAGTCTTCCATGACAGGTGTGACATTTCACACCTGTCATAGGCTCGAATGGCTTGCCCATGAGTACAGCCAAACAACAGCAGTAAGTCCTAAGGTGATGGAGGTTCACATACCAGAGGGATCAGGTGGTTCAGGCTCTTGAAAAAAGCACACAACCACCTTCTCCTCCACGACTGTTGGCTTACCAAACCATGTCTGGTAAGCAAAGATAGCTATCAGGTGCATCTTAAGAGTCGTCACTCACAGTCCCAACTGAGAAAGGGACCAGAGGCAGTACAATATGCTCGTCATGCTGCAGGCAAGTGGATCAAGCTTCTTGCCCTGGCACCAAACAGAGACCCTCTTCCATTTAAATGCACAGCATCGGCAAGTCAACTCATTTTGTGAGGCCTCTACAATGTGGAGCACATCTTCCGATAGACCCAAGGCCTGGAACTCTAGCCACTCAGGTACTAGGCCATGAGGTTCAGGGATGTAAGGACTGGGTGCAGGACAGTCCCCAATGTCTGGTCAGTGGATCTGAGCAAACTGGCAGCCACTACAGAGGCCTGCTGCTGAGCCTGAGGAGATCCAGATACCAGAACTGCCTTGGCCAATCTGAAGCTATCAGGATCATCTGTGCCTTGTCTTTCTGAGTCTTGACCAGCACCTTGGGGATCAAGGGGAAGGAAGGAAGGGAAGGCATACAAGAAGTCTGTGATCCAAGGCCTCATGAAGACATCCACCAAAAGTGTCCTGGACTGGGTGGGGCGTGGTGGCGGCTCAAACCAGCCTAAGTCTGATGTTCTCCCAGGAGGCAAACAGATTCACCAGCAGTGTGCCCCACAGGGAGAACAGGTGGTTTACCACCTAATTTAGTGACCACTCATACGACATCTGTCGCACCTGGCTGAGAGCATCTGCCAGCTGACTGTTCACTCCTGTGACATGGATCACTAGCAGATCTGCACCGAGGCTGTGCAAGAGGGTCCAGGTACAAAGGACCTCTGATACAGGCAAAGAGAGTGTATTCTGCCACGCCTGTTCAGGTAGAACATAGTCGTGCTGTTGTAACTCTGGACCTGCACGACCTGACCCCTGACTAGTGGAGCAAATTCCGTTAGATCATGCTGCACTGCATGGAGCTCCAGCAGGTTTATGTGGTGATGGAACTCCCCGGGGTGACCAGGACCTGTGGGCTCTGGGGCCTCCCAAGTTTGCTCCCCAACCTACCAGAGACACATCCATCATGATCATGATGGTCAGTTCTGGGTGGACTAAAGGGATTCCTTCCTCCTGTGTTCATGGATCAGCCACCAGCGGATGGCATCCCACATCAGCTTCGTCACTGTGACCAGCTGGTCCAAGGCATAGGCACTGGGACCACCAACAGCCCAACTCCCACTACAGGTAGCACATCTGTCAGTGGGTCCAATGGACCATACAGGTACAGGATACCATGTAACCCAGCAGCCGCAGAAAATCACAGGCAGGGCACAGGTGCCCAACCTGAAATGAACAGTCCAAGGAGGCAGTATAGCATAGTGTTTAAGGGCACTGAGCAGCAAACCTGGAGACCTGGGTTTGAATCTCAACAGCCCCCCACTTGCATACTGTGTGACCCTGAGCAAGTCACTTAACTTCCTTGTGCTCCCAGTCACACCTGGAAACAAGCTTCAGCTTAGTATGCCTTTCCTGGTAAAACAATTTCCCCCTAATGTCTGGTGTCCGGCCCACAGGGAAGCGGGCCTTGGCCCACTGGGATTCTGGTTCTGCCACGATGAACTTGACCAGCTGTGAGGGTAACTCGGACTAGTCCATGTTGACCAGCAGGCCCAAGTCCCAGTAGATCAGGAAAGCCAGATCTCTGGACCTCTCAACGGTCTCTTTGGACAGACCAACCGCCATTCAGTCATCCAGGCAGGGATACACCCGGATGCCTTGGCACCACAGAAAGGCTGCCACCACTACCATGCACTTGGTGAAGACCTTGGGTGCCGAGGACAGCCTGAAGGGCATGACCTGGAACTGGTACTTTTCACCCCTGCCTTTCTGACCAGCCCCCTTCAGTCTAGCTGCCCCACCCTGCTACCCCCATTCTTCGGGACTTACCTTCACCTCGCTTGTTCCTCCTATGGATGATGCCTCATGGGAAGGGCTGCCGGGGACCAGACCCTTAATCCCCAGCAGAGCTGAAGAGTACGTTGAAGAGGTAGAGAAAAAGGCTATCCTAAGCCTGGACTCAGCTGGGGTTTGGACCATGCTTAGCCCAGCTGCAGCAGCTAGACTGACTACCGGGTCAAATAACAATCTCTATAAGGTCCCTTTCTGCCAAACTTCACAAGGTCAACGATCTTTCAGTTTTCATGCCCAAAACTGGCTCAACTCCCACCCAAGTGACCTACTCACTGAGTCCAGAATCAGACCTTTTAAATCAAAACTCCGCTCACATCTCACAAGTCTAAAGAAGTACACTTGCTTCCACTAACCAGTAAAACTGACCTAGGTTAGTACTAATTATCACTGCACTTTATTCTCCCCCACTTGCGACCTTATAACCTCACTACCACCTTCCCCCATCTGTTACAATCCTGCTCAACCTCTACTCTACCTTCTTCGCCATACTGTTCCTACATTAACAACTTCCTTCCTCATCTTCCTTCCTCCACTCCCCAACCCCCCCAACCACTGGACTAAGGCTACGCTACTGGCTATGCTGGTTTCCCGCTCTGTATCTAATTAATTCCCCTGCCTTCATATTTCTGGTTATATCTTGTAATACAAATTCCTTCTACTGATCAATTACATTGTGTTGTACATACTGTTTTTCTACTAAGAAATTCTTATGTTTTGTATTAGTAAAAGCTGGTGCTTCTGTTAACACCACCTTTATAATATGTAAAATTGTGTTGTCTTGACTGTCTGTTCTTGACGTGGAACCAGTGTAAATGAGCTTTTAGCACAAAGGTTGTAATCCGAGACTGTAATAAATAAATAAAAATAAACACAGGCAATAGTTAGGGATCCTGTATTTAGTACTATGTCACTTTGTGAGGCATTCCCAATAAGTACCGCAATATGCCGAAGCCTCAGTTTTAACAAAAATAGGGAATGTTTTAATATTCTTTTTAGACCCTCCACATACAGGCCTATCGCCCCATTATTATTTCTACAGCCCAAGAAGAATACAAAAGTTTCCTAGTTATCATGTAAATGTCCCCAAGTGTACAAGCTGAGCAGGTGCCTATAGTACCCTTTTGAAACTTTTTTCTTCTATATTATAGAAATTAGTTCTAGCAATCATTAAATCACCAAAAAGGAAAGCGCAGTTACAAGCCAAACCCAGTCCAAGCCCTTACTCAAAACATTTCACAGCACAACAAATTTAAAATCTGCACCAGAGAGAAATTAAATCTTGTGGTGTAACAGTAAAACAAGTCCAGCACCAGAAAAATATTAAAAGTCATCTCAAGCAGCACAACAGTAGGTGTAAGCAGACAGAAGGCAAAAGGTCAGGGGAAAGTTGAGGAAACATTTTTTAAGACAACCTCCCGCCAATGACTCTCGCCACTGACTCTACTCACTTTTGCAAGAGCTGCTTAAGTGGCTCACACTTTTATGGGGCTATGCCCCTGCCCCGTCAAATAGCTTGCCACCAGCAGATGGTCAAAGATTTTACAAGTTTTCTCAAGCTGACATTTAAGTGCACAATTCACAAAAGGTACTGTTGAGCTACTTTCCCATGTCTTAGGTTTGGGAGTTGCAAAAACTTGGTAAACAAATTTATGGTGTGACTTACAATTAAACGAAATGCATTCAAATATTTCAAAAGCTCAACGCTTCTGCTTTTCAACACACAGTGCATTTGACGCTCCCTTTTTTACTCCAAAAGCTCTTAAAGAAAATATTCAAATAATTTTCATGATCAATTTTCAGTAAGGCATGCAATTTTTGGTCCAAAACTAATTTATGGTTTCATAAAACAGAAGCCTAAATGACAAACCTACAGTATGTACACAGACAAAAATCAGCCACCAGAAAAGTAATGGAATCAGTTCTACAGACTATCATTTAATCTCAACGAGAGCTGCAGTTAAAATTGGAAAACAATTTGAGGGCGAGAAAGAAAAAAATTACTCACCATAGTAATGTTGTTTCTTCTAATGGAGTCTTGCTGTATTCTGACATAATGCAGTTAGCCCCAGCACTTGAACTGCCCCGGAGAGGAAAGAGTTAACTCTATGCAGAAGCATAGAATGTTGAGCTCGAATTCAGTTTTCAAACCTCTGTCTGTGGTACTTCCCAGTGTAACAGTCAGATTCTTTACTCCGTCCTAACAGTGAAGTCGCTCCAGAGATTTCCTCTGCTCTGTTCGGTAAAAGTAAAAGCGTTCGGTTTTAAACCGTATATCTTTGTTATTTGCGGATTTCCAGCCTCTGTCTACGGTACAGGTAGTGTGTAGATAGGTAGTGACTGTGTTTTATTTCTACAAAAGTTTGGAAATTGTTCTTTTCCTCAGTTTCTTTCCGGTTGGTCCGGTTTAGAACCGACCTTGTTACGTCTTCTGTTTTTATTTTTACTAATTTCTGGGATTAGACTGGTGTTCCAGTACCGATGGGTTTCAAAACAACTGGTGATTTTTCTGGTTCTTTTTCAAAACCCGTGACACGGTTTGTAACCAATTGGTGTTTCATTACATGGCTTAAAAGCTGCTATAGGGTAATCTGGTAGGTTGGCCATGTCTGAGAAACTCAAGAAGAAAACCAGTCCCACCGGGTTTTAACACTGTACTGAGTGTGGGGAGGTCTTTGCCAAGGTCAACCCCCACCTCAGCTGTGTTTACTGTCTGGGGTTTGACCACCTCAAGTCAGAAAAGCACTCCCCACATAGTAACATAGTAATGAATGGTGAGAAGGGATTCTAGGTACATTATGCCCCCACCACCACCCCATTAACAAGCAGGGATGAATTATCATTAAATCTCAATGAGAGCTGCAGTTAGAATTGGAAAGCAATTGAGGGTGAGAAAATGCAACATCTTTATGACTACAGACATGGCATTTTTCTAGTAATTTGCAATGGTTTCCTATAAACTGACTTTAAATTGATACCGTCATCTTTTTCAGCCATGTGCAGCTCTTTCTCCACCTTGAGGCCGTTCACAGGAAATACAGGCAAAAACTGCTCCACTTTATGGACATAATGAGACAGGGCTTCTGTTGAAAGATTTCTGACCCCAAGATTTTCTAGACTGACCTACAAATTTAGAAGTAGAGTGGTCGGACGTATTGCCCTCATTTTGCTAATGCAAGTGGAGATCAGATTTTTAATACAGGGCAAGAAATGATCTGTGTTAATATGTTCCATGGAAATCCCATTGGAGAGGTACAAAGCTCTCTTACCCATCTTCTGGTATAGGTGGTCCACTAACATGAGTAACTTCTACAAGCAGACCTACTTTAGAAGTGTTGCATTTGAAGAAGAGCTGTAGTCCGTTCTCACAAACACAATTATTTTCTTAAGTCAACAGAACTATGTACTGATAAAAAAAAAAAAAAATGTGTTTAATACTTATTATTTCTCCCCTGTCACAGTCGGCCCACATTCATGCCATCCTCCCAGCCTCATCCACTGACTTTCAGGCCTACCTTCCGTCTTCTCCCATGGCTTCTCTTCGTGGCAGGGTAGCGAGGAGCCCCCTTTTCTACCCACTGGGACCGGATCTGGTTCAGAGATGCCTTCTCGGGGGCGGCTCCTGCGGAGTACAGCATTCATCCAGCTCACCCAGGACCAATTTTTCTGCGGAGGGGAGCATGCAATGTCAACAATGGCCAAGCTGTGCACGATACCGCATGCAGCACACCAGTTAGCTGCTCCGCCTCCATGCCCCCAGTGTAAAGGACATGGCATGCCAACACCCAGCCTCCGCTAGGTGTCAGGCAGGTGCCAGTCTCTGTGTCCCACCCTCCTTGGGGAGAGGATAGCTGTCCCCTGGACACTCAATCCTCTCCCTCCCTGGCCGACCCCTGATGACCCACTTGCACCACGAACATGGGTCGCTGGTGTGGCAGGTGGCAAGGCATTATGCCTCAGCCCTCATCGCCACTGGGTCAGCCTGATAAACACATCTTTAAATCACAGCTGCTTCTCATGTCACTCTCTCAGACTGTTGTTTCTTAGCAACAGAGAACAGTCTCAGCAACTTGCCCAGGAAAACCAGATCTACAATTCTAAAGCTCATTTACCCAAAAAGGTGCATGTAGACAGACAATTTAAGTGACCTTTTTGGTAACTCCCAACATAGTATCATAGTAATGAATGTGAGAAGGGATTCTAGGTACATAATGCCCCCACCCCCACCCCATTAACAAGCAGGGATGAATTACGTTGGTATGCTGTGCAAACACAACAAATTATTGGGATTACCTACTCACTCTACTACCCAAGGTGCCCAGTGGTTCCTTTGGTAAGCAACAATGTGTCCAGGTATATCTTAAATGCCTGTACTGTTGTCTTTATGTCCACAAACTCCAAACGAAAATTAATGTACAGGGTTAGCAACTGTGTAAAATAAAATCATCCAAAGATTTATCAGGAACTGTGCCATGTGCAGCTAGGATAGACCTGAGAGATATCATGGATAACTGAACTGAAATTTGATAGACCTTCAGTTTCCTTCTGCTATTAAACTGAAAGCCTGAATGACACAGAAATGATTTTATTCAAGAAGAAAGTGGTTTTCCATAGTTGTCATTACATCATCTTTGAATGTGGTCTATCTTTCTCCCTTTTCTTGCTGTGCAGGCCAAAGAAAATGGACAAGAAAATCAGTGAAAACAGACGAGAGCATCTGTGAAAATGGACAAGAACTGCGTCAGTGCGATATGTGCAGTTCTGAATTTCTTTAAAACTTAACTTTATTGACAGTGCCCTTCCGGGGTATTTATAAAGCATGGCAATGTTTTTTAGCCAGTCAGGATTGCTGATTTCTGAACATTCCAGACACTCTTATAACCATAAGAAAAAATTACTCACCTTAGTAATTATGTTTCTTCTAATGGAGTCTTGCTGTATTCTGACTATTGCAGTTAGTCCCAGCACTCAAACTGCTCCGGAGAGAAGAGGGTTAATTTTCTAGGCAGAGCATAGAAGGTTGAGCTCGAGCTCTGTTCAAACCTCCATCTGCTGCACTTAGAAGCACAACCGTCAGATTCTTACGAGCTAATACTAACTACTATGTTGAAATTGTAAAATTTTTACTAGCCAAATGACAACCAAATATTTTGGATCCCCAAAAGACTCAAATAAAGAAATCCAAACTCATAAACCAGGTAGTGAACAACTTAAGACTGTTAAATAATATAACCCACTGCCCCTCTCTAAAAAGAAGGAGTGTCCAAATGCACTCCTGGGGTGCAACACTGCACCTGCCAGACCACTTCCCAAAAACAGGTTCTGAGAGGGAAGGGAGGTCAGAATACAGCAAAACTCCATTAGAAGAAACATAATTACTAAGGTGAGTAATTCTTTCTTCAAACCACATGAAGTTTTGCTGTATTCTGACTATTGCAGACTACCAAGCAGTACCTCCATGGAGGAGGGAATCGAACCTACCTTGGGAATAGGCTCTGCAGTACTGCTGTACCAAACTGAGCATCATTCCTAGCCTGGATGTCCAGGAAATACAGGTTACTCACCTGTAACAGGAGTTCTAGGAATGGTATATGTTGTTCATCCACACTCATTGGCAGGTATCCTTGCCGCTTTAAATCTTGCCGGAAGGTCTTCAAGCTTGCTCCTCCCACCCACCCGGGTGGTATAACTCTCGGCTCCGCCCCATGACGCCAGATCTGGCCCGCTGGAAGCTCAGGTTGTGCGTCGAAGCCGGGGAGGTCGGGTGGGTCGTGTGGATGAACAACATATACCATTCCTAGAACTCCTGTTACAGGTGAGTAACCTGTATTTCTAGGGACATGGATATGTTGTTCATCCACACTCATTGGCAGACTCCCACAGTTCTCCGGGAGGGAGGAGGCAAGACGCACCCCAATACTTACTTGGGAAAGAGACTGGAGAACCGAGGCCCCAAAACCAGCATCCCGGCGTGACTCAAGGTCGATGTGGTAATGGGTAATGAAGGTGTTTGCTGACTTCCAGGTAGCAGCCCTGCAGATTTCCTGGATAGGGACGCCCTGGAAGCAGCCACTGTTACAGCAGTATGCGGTAGAATGAGCTCTTATCCTCTGGGAGGCTCCATGCCCGCCAACTTATAGCAGAGATCTATGCAGGAGGTTACCCACCTGCTTATCGTCCGCTATGCAGGTCTGCCAGATGCGGCTTCAGTGTAGGTGACAAACAGCTGGCGAACCTCTCCCGATTTCAGCCGTCACGCCCTTATAATAAGCGAGCCTCTAGGGTCCAGAGTATGGAGCCTATATTCGGCCTCCGAGGTGTGATTGGGGTAGAACACCGGCAGAGTCAACACCTGGTTAAGGTGAAACTCCGACACCACCTTCGGAAGGAATTTGGTGGGCGCAAGGACAACCTTGTCCCTGTGGAAGACCAGGTAAGGAGACTCGATGGAAAGCCTGGAGCTCTCCCATCCTTCTGGCTGACGTGATAGCCACCAAGAAGGCGGTCTTCCACGACAGGTGAGAGAGAGCCACCTGTGCATAGGTTCAATGGCTTGCCCATGAGCTTTGCCAGTACCAGCAGTAGATCCCACGGAGGTGGGGTTCCCAGACTGGAGGGAAATGTGATCAAGGCCTTGAAAAGCGCCCAGACCACCTTCTCCATGCCATCGACCGCTTCCTGCCCGCGCCTGCAAGCAGAGATGGCTGCCAGGTGCACCCTTAGGGTCGTCGACCTAAGCCCTTGACTAGAAAGGGACCATAAATAGTCCAAGATGCTTGCCAAGGAACAGGAGGAAGGGTCCAAGCCCTTGTTCTGACACCAAATGGAAAACCTTTTCCATTTGAAGGCATAGCATTTTCTGGTCGACTTCACGGGACGCCTCAACTACATTGAGGACCTCGCCGGAAAGACCCAAGGCCTGGAACTTTAGCGCCAGGAACCAGGGCCAGGTGCAGGGATTGAAGGTCCGATGGAACACCTTCCCTGATTGACTGAGAGCAGGTCCGGCGAGCTGGAAGCTGCCGCGAGTCCTGGAGCTGAGACTGAGGAGATCTGGGTACCAGAACTGGCGAGGCCAGTCTGGGGCTATCAGAATCACCTGCGCCTTGTCCCTCCTCGCCTTGGAGAAGCACCTTGTGGATCAAGGGAAATGGGGAAAGGCGAAGAGGCCCGGGTCCATTGCCTCGAGAAGACATCCCCTGCAGCGAGCCCCTGCTGAGGGGGCGGGCATGGAACAGACTCAGCCTGCTCTCCTGAGGCAAACAGGTCCACCTGAGGTGTGCCCCAAAGGAGAACAGATGCTGTACTACCTCCGCAGGAGAGACCACTCGTGGGATGCAGCCCCTATCCGGCTCAGGCATCGGCCAGGGTGTTGGAGGCTCCTGCCACATGAATGGCTAGGAGATCCGCCTCCAGGCTGCGCACGAGTGACCAAATGCGGAGAGCTTCCTTGCATAGAAGCATGGAGCGTCCCCGCCCTGGCGGTTTAGATAGTACATGGTCGTGTATTGTCCGCCTGACCGGACCACTTGACCCCGGAGGAACGGAGCAAAGGCGGTGAGAGCTAGGCGGACCGCCTGGAGCTCCAGCAGGTTGATGTGGCATCGACTCCCGGGGACCAGAGGCCATGAGCCCGGTGTTCCCCAGATGGGCACCCCAACCCATCAGAGAGGCATCGGTCGATGGAGAGACCGCCGGCTCGGGCGGACTAACGGGATGCCCTCCTGCAAATGATCTGGAACGGTCCACCACTGGAGAGGCTCCACATCCCCTGTGTCACCGGCACAAGCTGGTCCAAGGGATCGCAGCTGCCAGGACCACTGGCTGGCCAGTCCCCACTGAAGGGAGATGTTCCAGCGGGCCCAACGGACCACGCTGGTGCAGGCCGCCATGAGACCCAGGAGGCGCAGGAAGTCCCGGCAGGGCGCATTGCCCAACCAGAAATGATCGGGCAAAGGAGGAAAGAACCTCGCCCTGTCCGCCGGAGCCGCGCCTGGCTCAAGAGAGTCGAGCTGCGCCCGATGAACAGAATCACCTGCTCTCGCTCGAGTTCTGACTTGGCTCTGCTGATAAGGAGGCCCAGTTGAGAGCAGACCTGAAGGGCCAGATCTCTGACCACTCCGCCTCCTTCCTGGAGGGAGCTGCTATCAGCCAGTCGCCCAGGTAAGGGTACACCCGGACCCTCGGCCGCAGGGGAATGCTGTCACCACTGCCATGCATTTGGTGAAGACCCTGGGAGCTGGAGACAAGCCGAAGGGCATGGCTTGAACTCAAGAGGGATCCTTCCGCCGGAAGCGAAGGAATCTCTGGTGAGACGGACGGATAGGGACGCGAAAAACGCGCCCCGCAAGTCCAGAGAGCAGAACCACACGCCGCGTTCCAAGGATGGTATTATCTGAACCAGAGTGACCATCCTGAAGGTTCGAGACCTTAGGAACTTGTTTAGTCGTGTAGGTCGAGAATGGGCGCCAGCCCCCGTCCGCTTCGGAACCAGGAAGTATCTGGACACAAACCTGGGTCTGAAGGAGGTCCACCACCTCTCTTACCACCTCCTTCTGAGGAGGAGAGCGGCGTCGGCTCGACGAGCCGCCAGTGAGGCTGGGATCCCGGCTTTCCCGAGGGGCGACGGCTCTGAAGGGTGGTGCCTGCTCAATCCAGAGGCAGGCTCTTCCCACCACCTTCAAGACCCACCTGTCCGTGGTAACAGCGGACCAGGCGGAACGGAAGTGCCGGAGCCGCCTCACGGGGACCCAGGGGTGGGGGACGGGAATGGGGCGACACCCCTCAGCCCGTCACTGGGCAGGCTTGGAGGAGGGACCGCCGAGGGACCTCCTGGGCCTTCCTCCCTGCCTCCTGTTAGAGGAAGCCATGCTTGGGTTTGGGATGCCAAGGTCGAGCCTGCTGGCCCTGACGCTGCTGGGCAGGCCAAGGGGCACAGAAGGACGAAGGGCTTAGGCTGTGTTTGGCGCCTTGGTCCTGGAGTGAAAGAGACCGAGTCCAAGGTGGCATTGACTCTCGATCCTCTGCAGGTGACCTTCCACCCCAGGGTCAAGAGGTCAGTCCCAAAAGGGAACATCCGCCAACTTGTGCTGGGTATCCAGGCAAAGGTGGATATCTCAGCCAAGCCGCCGACGATAGCCACTGCGGCAGCCACCGATCTGGCACATGAGTCCCTATATCCAAAGCAGTCTGAGCTGTTGTTTGGCCACTGCTCTGTTCTGGTCCCGCACCTGCTTAACCGTAGTCTGCAGATCGGCGGAAGATGAGGGATGACCTCATCCAGGGAGCCCAACAGGGCATGAGAAAATGCCATGAGGACGGCGAACTGGCCTGACGAAGGCCGAGAGGGACGAAAGCGTAGACTTTTCGACCGACATAGTCCACTTTCTTGGACCTCTTGTCAGGAGGTTTGTCCATATCCCTGGCGTTGCCGGGCGCCGGAAAACGCTTGTCGGTAACCAACCCTCAGCAGAGGGTGTTCCAAAACCGACAAGGAACCGGGGACCGTACTCCTGGCCATCCTGGTCAAGGCGAGGGCAGGAAGCAGGGCTGCCAAAGCTCCAGTGCCGGACCCACTATGGCCTCGGCCACCGGAAAGGCCTCCGTCGGAGAATCCCTCGTCCAGAATCTCCGTGAGGGGATACCTGGCCCGCTTGGAACGGGTTCGAGCTCCATCCCGGTAGACTCGAGATGAGCCAAGCAGTCCTAGGAAGGACGACGGGCTATCGCCCATTGACTGACCTCCTGAAGACCCAAGTCCAGTCGCTTGGAGAAAAGGAGGAATCATCTTCGACTCGGAAGAGTCCTCAAGAGCTGCCTCTGGCCTGAGCCACCCTTCACCTGCCGAGGTCGGTCGGGAGTGAGGGTAACTGACAGCCGATGGGTAGACCTCAACCTACCGAGAATCTTGGGTCGGAGCCCCAACTGGTGGCTGTGGAGGCGGAGGTTCCACCGAATCGTGGAGCAGCTGGTTTTGGCCGAACAACCGCCTGGGTATAGGCCTCGGATAAGTCGAGGGTTGTGTCGGCTGCCCGTGACAGTTACTTAATGGCCGGGAAGGCGACGGGGTCGGTTATTCCCGCCAGGAGGAGCTGTTGAACATAAGGTCCTCGCATCGTCGACGCATTTATGCCGAAGCCTCCTCATCCGGAGGAGGAGGACGAGACGAAGCGGCGACGCCACATCACAAAAGCGAGACCGAGACCGCCTATGACGGACTGCTGACTGCCAAGAGGTGTGTCCGAGACCGAGACCGAGAGTCCCGGAATTTCCGAGGTCGGTGCGGGAGGTGTCGGCCGGAACCGCACTCCTTCGCTCGGATGGTCCATCCGAGGGCTCCGGAACCGGAGGCACAGGCGAGCCCACGGATCCTCAACCTCCGGGGAACCGGGAGGGGAATTCGCCGCTAAAGGCGACAGCTCATTCAATGGGTCGAGAAAATCTCGACTTCATCGGTGGGAGTCTCGGTCAACTGACCTGACGGGGACACCGTGAGGCCAGTGGTCAGCTGAGCGGTCGGATCGGCCGACGGTCGACGGCCCGGGAGAGGGACCTTCCCGGCCTCAAGAGCGCCGACGGAGGGATTCTACTCCTGTCCCTCTTTTTGACCGAGAATAAGGTCCAGCAGACGCAGGCCCTTCTCCTTTAGTGGAGAGGGACAGACAAAGCTCCTTAAAAGAAGCCGTGTAGGAAGAACCCAGAGAGAGCGGGATAAATGCCGCGGCTGAGGAAGATACGGCCCGCGCCGCCTCCTCTTCGAGGGCGACCATCCGCTCGAGCTGATCCGCCGAGCCCGCCGCCGCGGACACCGCCAACCGGGCCTCCTTGGACTTCACCGGAGGGAAACGCTCGACGCCCAGTTGCAATCGGGCAGCACGGTCTCGGGACGAGGCCGAAAGATGAGCACAGGTCGCAAGCTCGCGGTCGTGCTCAAGGCCTCAGGTAGACACACGGGAGTGTGGATCCGTCCGAGACATCTTCGCCCGCATGGGCATCTCCAAACTGGGAGTCGACGGTCCATCGCAGTCATGTAGGGATAGAAGACTGAAGTCTTTTGCAAAATTTATTTTAAACCGCAAACGGAGAAATAGGAACCAGTCTCAAACGCAGAGCGTTAAGGAGGGAACCTGAGCTTCCAAGCGGTAAGGAAGATCTGGCGTCATGGGGCGGAGCCGAGAGTTATACCACCCGGGTGGGTGGGAGGAGCAAGCTTGAAGACCTTCCGGCAAGATTTAAAGCGGCAAGGATACCTGCCAATGAGTGTGGATAAACAACATATCCATGTCCCTAGAAGTAATGTTTGGTAAATGTATGGACTGTTTTCCAGGTGGTTGCTTTACACATCTCTAGCAAAGGACTATCCCTGGCAGTAGCCAGGGAAGCAGCTGTACCTCTAGTCGAATGAGCCCTCAGACCTGAGGGAGGTATTTTGCCTAGCTTCTCGTAGCAGAACTGAATATAAGAGACAATCCACCTGGCAATAGTTCTCTTAGTGGCAGGTTTGCCCTTCCCCACAAGTGAGAAACAACTGGCAGGAGTCAGGGGTAAGATCCCTAAAAGGGGGATTGGTATGAAGAAATCCTTTGAAAAATTTACTGAATACAGGGTGAGAGGACAGTGAGGAAGGCTTTCCCACTGACAGAAAAGCAGAAACAGCTGACAAATGTACTTTGAGAGTAGCTGGTCTGAGGCCTAGGCCATTAAGATGAACCATATAATCCAGAACTGTAGACAATTCAGCAGTGTCTGGGGATATATGCTTCTTGGAACACCAAATGCTGAATCTTTTCCATTTGGAGTTATGTTTTTCTGGTGGCAGGCTTTCGAGAGGCTTTAAGAATATCCAGAACCCCTTGGGACAGATGTAAGTCTGCATACTCTAACTCTTCAAGAGCCAGGCCTTGAGATTGAGAGACCGAAGATTGGGGTACCAAATCCTCCCCCGAACGGAGGTTAACAGGTTGTAATTCCTGGGAAGAGACAGGGGAAGATGGACTGCTAGGGACAGCAACAGGGGGTACCAAGGCTGCCTGGCCCAGTCAGGAGCAATCAGAATCACTTTGCAGGGTTGTGACCTTATCTTCACTAGAACCTTGAACAGTAGAGGAAAGGCATATAGAAATTTCCCCTCCCAGTTCAAAATCAGAGCATCCAGAGGGACTGAGCCCAAGACTGGGGCTCTGCAACAAAACAGAGGAAGTGGGTCATTGTCTGGGGCTGCAAAGAGATCCATCTCTGGAGTGCCCCACCTTGAAAAAATCACTTTCAACATCGGAGGGTCCAGGGACCATTCGTGATGGCCCTGGGAGATCCTGCTCAATGCATATGCTAGCACACTGTCCTTCCCTGGAAGGTGGACTGCTATCAGAGAGGTCTACAGAGAATAAGCTAGGGACCACAATTTCATGGCTTCCGTGCACAAGGCCAGTGGCCTCCCTGCTTGCTGATGTACCACATGGTGGTGGTGTTGTCTGTCCTGACCTGAACCACCTTGTTCTGCACTGACTGAGAGAAAGCTTGCAAGGCCAGAAAGACCACCCTGAGTTCCAAGAGATTGATATGAAGACAGGGTTCCTGAGGGGACCATAGTCCCTGGGCTGTGAGAGCCCCCAGATGGGCTCCCCACCCCAATAGAGAAGCATCCGGTTAGGACCACAGAATGAGACTGAGTGACGAATGGGACTCCTTGTCTGACGTTGTCCTGATCCTGCCACCACTGAACAGCCTGGATCAGAGTCTGAGTCACTGGAACTAGTTTGGTTAGAGAATCTTTCTTCTGAGACCAAAAGGCCCTCAGGTGAAACTGAATGTCCTTCATCTGAAATCTGGCCTCTTGGACCACTGTTGCAGAAGCTACCATGTGGCCCAGAAGCTGAAGGAAATGCCTTGCTGGCTGAGAGACCAGAAGGTGGAATGAAGAAGCCAGCTCTACAATAGCCCTTGCCCTTTCCAGGGGAAGAAAAACTCTTGCTTTGACTGTATCCAACTCTGCACCTATGAAGGTGAGGAGCTGTACAGGCTCGATAACTGACTTGGGAAGATTGAGAAGGAATCCTAGGGAAGTGAGCACTTGCTGAGTCACTAGCAGGTCTGACTTGACTTGGTCTGGGGACTGACCCACAATGAGCCAGTCGTCCAGGTATGGAAATATGGAAATATTCTTCCTTCTTAAAAAGGCCACTACTACTGCTGGGCATTTTGTGAATACCCTTGGAGCCGATGTCAGGCTGAACGGCAAAGCTTTGAACTGATAATGGCCTGAAGGCAATTCGAACCTGAGGTACTTTCTGTGGGAGCACCTCATGGGAATGTGAAAACAGGCATCTTTTAAGTCCAGGGAGGCTAGCCAGTCCCCTGGCCTTAGAGAGGGAAGGACTATTCCCAGAGTCACCATTTTGAATTTTGATTTTAAAAGATGTTTGTTCAGGTATCTTAAGTCTAGGATGGGTCACCAGTCCCCTGTCTTTTTTGGAGTAAGGAAGTACCTGGAGTACAGACCTTTGCCTCTGTGCAATGTAGGAGCTCTCTCTACAGCCTTTAGAGCCAGTAGAGATGAAACATCTGTCTCTAAGGCAATGGTTTCGGAGATGCTTGCAGGTGAAAAAAATCTGGCCCTCAGTTTTGGAAATTTCTTGAAGCTGAGAACCAGCCCCTGGCTCACCACCTCCAGGACACACTTGTCTGAGGTAACAGACATGCAGTCTTGGACGAAGTAAGCCAGCCTGCCTCCTACAGGAATAGGGAGTCGACCCAGGCTGATACAGTAGGGTGTCTGCATGGCAGGAGCCCTAGGTTGAGGGGTGGGTGCAGCCCTGCTCATCCCCCTTCTGCCTCTCCCTCTGAAGAACCTCCTCTGAGGAAAAGGAGAAGAGGGCTGTGCTTAGTAGAAAGGCCTATGAAAAGGCCTGCCCCTGCCCCTAGCTTGCTGCCTTTGAGGAGTTGCCTGCCTTTCCTTGGCCTGTGCACTCCTATAGGTGGTCCTATATTCATCCATCTTTTTCATGTAATTCTCTGTCTGCTCCCCAAACAGAGAATTACCCACCACAGGGAAATCCATGGCCTTAGCATGGGTATCCTGCGACAGGCTAGTACATCTGAGCCAAGCCATTCTCCGAAGAGCCACAGATGTAGCCATGACTCTTGATGACACATCACTGGAGTCCACAGCAGCATGAAACTGTACCTTAGATGCCTCAATCCCATCAGCAGCCACCCCCTCCAGCTCCGAGGCTAGCTGAGGGGAGGCCTGCTTAGCCAGTGCCAGTACAGTGTCCCACCTGGACTTCTGGTACCTGGCTGCATAGGTCATATAATTAGCCTCCCCGAGTCCCAAGGCAGATGCCATGTACTGTTTCTTTGCCATGGTATCCAGCTTCCTAGAGTCTTTATCTGGGGTGTGTGAAGCCAAGAGTATATTAGCCTTATCACAGACTGCAGTCTGCACAACCCCAACATGGCTGCAATGTTGATACAAGTACTCTGCACCTGAACCTGATAAGGTGTACCTTTTGTCCGTCATTCTGTCCACAGGAGGTACAGAATTTGGAGTTTTTAAAATCTTTTGTGTCTGTTTCTTGGACTCTGGGATGTCCATCATCTCCACATAATCAGGTTCCTCTTGTTCCTCCATGGCTTCCTCCACAGGGAGCTGGAGGGTTTCTGCCAATTTCTTGTAAAACATGTAGTGGGAAGGGGACTCAGAAAGCCTAGGAGGGGAAACACCAGAAGGCCTGTCTGGGGAGATGTCCGGTTCAATGTGCTTATCCAGACCTTCCCCACCATCGGCGTCATCATCATCATAATCTTCATCCCCCTCCAAATCTGGTTCATAAAAATCTTCTGAGGCATAACCTTGAACTGGAGGAACTGACTGAACCAAGCGCCTGCCAGAAGGAGCCAGATCAGACAGAACCGGGCGAAGCAATTCTATAATCCTTATCGCTTTGGCAATCTCTTCAGCAGTCGGAAAATGGGTCTCTGGATCCGAACCGGCCGATTTTATTTTTCTTTGTCTTTTTGTAGGAACCAATCCCTCAGGATCGGCTCTCCTCTTGCCCGAAGATGTATTGCCCTGGTCAGAGGGCACTCCTTCAGGTTCGGTCGGAACTGAACTGGGCTGGCCACCCGGGTCAGCAGACTTCAAAGCCTCCTTATCCCTAAGCCTACCTAAACTTTTTCCCAGGGTATACTTAGGGAAATTTTTTACAGATTTGGCAGTCTGAACTGAGGTGGTCAAACCCCAGACAATAAACACAGGTGGTGTGGGGATCAGCCTTAGCAAAGACCTCCCCACACACACTGCAGTGTTGAAACCCAGTGGGCCCGGTTTTTCTTTTGGGTTTCTCAGACACAGCCATCCTAACCACAGACTTACCCTTTTTATGGCAAACAACCAGGCAAGATACCCTTATCAGTTTCTAACCGTGTCACGGGTACTGGAAAAAAAACACAAGAAAATGTGTTTTTTTTAAACCGAAAAGGACCGGTAACCACACTATTAAGTTTAGAAACAAAGACAGAATATGCAATTCACTAAACAGCCGGTTCAGCCGAACCGGTTGAAAACAAATTTTTACAATTTCCACAAGTTTACTATGTCTAGTTCACTACCTAGTACTTACTGCACCACAGAGATCTGAATCGAAACTTGCGAAAAATAATCAGTAAAACCGAGGATTTTAACCGACTTTCGAACTGCGAGCAAAGGAGAAATCTCTAGAGCGACCGTTCAGTTAGGCGGAGTAAAGAGTCTGACGGTTGTGCTTCTAGGTGCAGCAGAAAGAGGTCTGAACTGAGCTCAAGCTCAACGTTCTAGGCTCTGCATAGAAAATTAACCCTCTTCTCTCCTGTGCAGTTTGAGTGCTGGGGCTAACTGCAATAGTCAGAATATAGCAAGACTTCATGTGGTATGAAGAGGGTACTGCATGCAAGCAGTTCCATTATTCTGAAGCTCTAAGTTCAGTTGGCATAGTCCATTTCCTACACGAGGGTTTCCTCTTATTTTACAACGTAAAACATTTTGATTTCAAATTCAAGTTCCATTTAAAAAAAAAAAAAAGAAAATGTCTACATAACTTATAATATGTTTATAAAGTACAGCTCCTGCATCTCTTGTAAGAGTTTCTTCTCAAGTCCTTTATGTAGCACAACTGTTCAACTTTGCTTCACAGTTCTCTTACCCTAAGAACTCAACAAGGCACTCTTATAACCATAAGAGATGCCTGAACCATACATATAATCTTGCTTGCATTGCTTCTACACCGAGGTTCTTGTCTTTTACACTGCTTTCGATTTTGGGCTCATCATGACCCAATCTTTGAGACTGTATTATTGTTTTTTCTCCTCCATCCCTGGCGGAGATACACATGTGGCACACTGCTAAGTCCTAATAAGGACACAACACATGTTTTCCGCTGTTTTCCGCCTATGCAGCTTGTTTGTGAGGCTTTTTGGCATCATTCAGTCTTGCTTTAAGCCCAGCCAGTCTTTATTCCTTCATGGTGACTGACACATACTTCCCATGATGCTTTGCATTAGTGGAGTATGTTCAATTTTGAATTTCTTCTTATGAAAATAAATACCTGAATGTATTTATTTAGTTTCTGTTGACCGGATAAGTGCGCTCGACAAATTCTGCCTATTTTCAGGCATGACCCAGGGAAGGGGGATACAGATGAATGCCAACTGAACTTGAACCAGACTAAGCTGCTGGTGGTATTTTTAGTGAATAGGGGGACATTTGGCCAGGACACCGGGGAAATTCCCCTACTGGCTGCTGTCAGTATGCAGGAGTCAGCGTCGGAGTCGGATGTCGGGAGTGCAGGGGAGCGGGCCTCCTCCCCCGTGCTTCAATTTTCAGGGGCCGTTGAGGAAGAGTGTACAGTGGCTGAGGTCGCGATAGCGACTATTATTGAAACGGAGGAGTGTATGGCTGTGGTTCAGTCAGTTTCAAGAACGGAGGTTGATTCTGATAGAAAACGTACCTTACAAGCATCGTTGAAGGCAAAGCGGTCGGCTTTGATGGAAGAACTTTCTGTGGTGAATTTGGAGCTTGCCGCGCTCCCGCAGGCAGTTTCTGGGCTTCCCGAGGATGTTCTCCTGCAGTCTGGTAAGCCCCCTAATGACATAGATGGTTCTGCGTCATTCACAAGCGACTCTCTGGTTCAGGAAGGAGGTGCTGGGGCTGGCAGTTTACCGAGTGGTTCCTCGGAGTGCCTACAGCCCCAGCGTGTTTCGGTGGATTCATCAGTGAAACAAGCAAATGCAAACCGTTTGGACTATGCAGCTGATCGGGGTGTGCTACACGGAACTAGGCGAGAGGTGTTCTCAAAGGGGATTTTGGAGCCTGAGGTATTTTTCTTTCTCCATTCGCAAAGGCCAGGGTGGAGTAAAAGTCGCAGTGCTGTACTTTCAGGAGGGATTTTATCTATGGCACATCAGGACACTACGTCTTCGGATTGTGGTCAGGGGGCACCTTGGTCGCCTGAAAAAGCGTTAAAGGCGGCTGGTTGGGAGCAAGGAGATGGTGGTACCTGAACTCCTGACTCTCAGGATCTTACATATTTGAAAATGCAACAAAAGGCTGTGGATTCTGTGGCCACCAACACTGTTATGAGCTCCAACGATTCCAGGGGGAGTTATTACTTAAGGTGTTAAACAGAGGGCTGGTATTATTAAGAATGTGTTGCCTACAGTTTTGCAAGCTCAGGTTGCTAATGTCTCTAATGCTTTAAATGTAGATCAAACTGTGACTGGTTCCCCTGTTACTGCTTCTTTTGTACCCCTAGAAACAGAGGGTCCTCTCAGGATGGGACCTGCCCCTCAGGTGTTAGATTCTCTGGATGACGATCCTGTTCAGCCTGTTGGTTTTAAACTGGCCGATCTGTTTTCTTCAAAGGGAGAACCAACCCCCCCATAGGAATGCGTTTCGTTTATTATATAAAGGTGGGTTGGTGGATCCCCCTAATCGGATTCATGTGGTGAAAACATTACTTAAAGGTTCCATGAAATTTATTTCTTTAGAGATTTTTGCCCTTATTAGTTTGGGGAACCATAATTTCGATATTAGCTTTAAACAGGTTTCCAGTTTAGATAGATTTTGGGCACAGTATGCAGCTTGCCAGGCCTCTCCTACTTGGTCTCCCTTTCAAGCAATTCCCTTAACGAAGCCTGCAGTCAGGAACATTACTGTCATGTTTAAAAATGAAGGAGTAAATGTAAAGGACATTTTATTTTGGTTGCGACAGAGGTGTGAGGTACTCAACAAACCTACCCTCACAATGCACAATGAACAAATCTGGGACGGAGGATAGAGAGTTAGAGTAAAATTGTATTCAATTAATGCTGGGCCTAGTCATTTACCTAGTTTTTTTTATCTGGGGAAAGACAAAGGTCTCATTTTCTATGCTGGTCAGCCTAAATCTTGTTTTAAATGTGGCTCTCGAGTTCATTTTAGTTCAGCTTGTGATACAGTAAAGTGTAGCCATTGTTTTGATTTTGGCCATGCCTCCAGTGCCTGTCTTAATCTTTTCAAATGTAATCTTTGTGAACGTACAGGACCTGCATAAGGGCGCTGCCCTTGGGCATCCCATAATAGGGACGATTGTCCTTCACATGAAGGATTAATTTCCCATGGCTCAGCAGGCACAGGCCAAACTTAGTGCAGCCCGGGACTTGAAACGTAGCACGCTTACCTCTGGATCAGGGGAGTTAGCTAAAGTGACTGAGGTTATTAGTATTCAGGAAGACAGTGTCACTCCTCCGCCTTTGGCATTAGATCAGACTGTGGTAGGTAAGGCGACTTCTGTCGCTGAGGTTTCTGTTGTTACAGAGGGATCAGTGGTGGTTGATATTACCATGGCCTCCCCATTACACTCTGCTTCTGGTGCAGAGGTTGCAGGGTTTGCTCAAATTCCACATAAACGGACTAGGAAAGGTTTGGCGGTGACGGGTCGGGGTAAGGATGTGAGAGGCGGTACATGGCGGTCTGGCAACAAGTTTGCAGTTCTAGCCACTGACGTCTCGGACAAAGAGTCTGGGGGTGAAGATACAGATAGTTCCTCTATCCGATCATATATGGATACAGAGGGTGGTGGGGATCTGGACCCTATTACGAAACGAACCAGACAAAGTCATAGAAGTAAGTCACCCATAGGGACTTAAGATGGATTCTCTATCGGTGTGTACTTTAAATGTTAATAGCATTAAAGGCCCTAGGAAGCTTGGGGGTGATCTTAACTTTACAAGACTTTAACTGTGATATTGTATGTCTAGTAGATACTAGATTGAAATCCAACCAGGAACTTCAACAAGCTTCCCGGGCATGGACCCTTGATCCGTCTTTTTGGTCTTCAGGTATTGATAAATGTGACGGTACTGGGATTTTATTCTCTAACTCTGATTTCCATGTATCTCAGTTGGTGGATATTCAGCCTGGTTGGGCTTTGTTGTTGGATTTCACATATTCTGGTGAGAGATTCAGGATTATTGGTGTTTATGTCCCTCAGACAAAAGCACAACAGGTGTCTCTTTTTCATTTAATTAGGCCTTTTTTGTATACCTCTAGGTTAATTTTGTGGGTCATGATTTTAATTGTGGTTTACACCAGAGGGATAGAGGGTTACAAACCCCAAAATTATTCTGTGATTCTGTTGCCTTAAAGGATGTTATTACCACTGCGCAGCTCGTAGATGCTTATAGGTTTTGTCATGAGTCAGGGGGATTTACTTTTTTTGAGGGACCCTTAAGGACTCGTATTGATTTCATTTTTTTATCTAAAGTTTTACGGATTCTTTCTTGTGTGACTCTGGGTGTGCAGTTTTCTCATCATGCAGCTCTTAGAGTAACCTGCTCATGGCGTAATACTCCAAGGAGTAGAAAAAAATAGGTGGAAGCTTAATTATTCCCTGTTGGAGAACCCTCGCCTTCAAAAATTGTGGAGGAGGGAATGGGCAGCCCTGCTTTCGGTGGCGGATATCTATGAGGACCCATGTGAGTGGTGGGAAGATTCTAAAACCAGATGGAGGCAGATTTTTCAGGGGACAGCTGTAGCAAAGCACACAGAGCAATACTTAACATATTTAGCATTACGGCAACAATTACAGCATCTGATTTCTTTATCAGATACTACTGTTCATGATTATAGTGCTCAGATTGCGGCGGTTTGTACCCAAATGAAAACCCTGCAATATGATAGGGCTAGTTCTTTGGGGCAGGAGGCATGATTTGGTACTCGGGTGACCAAAGGAGGGTTAGACTCCTTTAAAGCTTGTAAAGGACGGGTGGATTCCAAGTTTATTCAGGCACTACGGCCCCCCCAGGTGTCCTGGTTACGGAACCAGAGGCACTGGTTCAGGTTGTGGAACAACATTTTCTCTCTATGTTAGGTAATTTTCCAATCTGTGAATCTGCAGATACCTTTTTAGATTCTTTGAACCTCCCTTCGCTTTCTTTAGCGGAGCAAGGCATGTTATCAAGAGATATTTTAGCCTCGGAAGTGGCTCAGGCCACTGATAGTTTAAATACTAATTCCGCTCCAGGATCAGATGGCCTTACTGCCCAGTTTTTTAAAACTTTTAAGGAGGATTTGGTCCCAGCTCTGACTTTGTTACTGAATGACATGTTGACCACAGCCTCCTTGACTAAGTCCATGAAGGAAGCCATTTTGGTCCTAATTTTCAAAAAGGGGGATCAGGCTGATTTGCAGAATTGGAGGCCACTGAGTTTATTAAATGTAGATTACAAAATGTTGGCAAAAATTTTGTTGGCCAGACTATTAAAAATTGCGGATCGACTCAGTCTGGCCCAGACGTGTGGTATTTCAGGTAGAAGTCAACATGACAATTTAATTTTGTTAAGATAATTATTTGCCCTGGGTGACAAAGGGATGGTTTCTGGTCGGGTCTTGGGGTTGGACCAAGAGAAGGCCTTCGACAGGGTCTCTCAGGATTTCCTATTTGCTGTGTTGCGAGCCTTTGGGATTCCTGGTCAGTTTCTCTTGTGGATTAAGGCTCTCTATGATGAGGTTACCATCATTCCTAATGTGAATGGTTGGTTGGGTAAACCAGTAAATATGGTCAGGGGGGTCAGACAAGGATGCCCCTTAAGCCCTCTCCTTTACAATCTTTGTATAGATACATTGATTCGGGCAATGGGGGCTCCGTTATTGGATCCCATCAAAATCTTAGCTTATGCGGATGATTTGGTTTTGACTGTGGATGTCGGTACTGAGGAAGCAGCATTGGTACAGGTTCTCGATGCATATTCCTCAGTTTCGGGATCCAGTGTTAATTTTAGCAAAAGTTTTGGGGTACCTATTGGTCACCTTGCTCTTCCACAGTCGGGAACGTATGCAGGGATACCTATTGATACAAGTCCCTTTAAATATTTGGGTATTTTTTTTTGGGACAGGGGACATGCGCTGTTATAATTGGCAATTAGCCTTAGGGAGGGCGGAGGGTTTGGTTTCCGGCTGGAAACAGTATCAGATTGAAAAAAAAAAAAAAAAAAAAAGGGTTGTGTTACTTAAGACTTTGGTGATCCCCAATTTTTTAAATCTTTGTTACGTATTTCCTCCACCTATGGTTTGTTTTTCCAGATTATATGGGATTTTTTTTCAAGGGTTTTGGGGGTCTCGTTTGAATCCTGTAAAGAGGAGTATAACGTATAGACCATATAAGGAGGGTGGGGTTGGGATGATCCACCCTGTGGCTTTTTTTTATAGTTTATTTTTCAATTATAATTTTGGAAAAGCGCTAAAACCTGGGATGGTGGTATGGAAACCCTTTTTGCTGAAATGGTTGTTACCTTGCCTTCCAAGTTGGGAACTGGGGAAAAAAGGGTGGGTTTTTCGTTTTGCAGATATTCCATTGTATGGGAAAGAAGCACTTAAGGTGGCTCTGTCCTGGGATTTTTGTCCACAGGATTTTAGTGTATTATTTTGGTTAATGCTTTATGAAAAAGTTTGGAGGAGGGAGGCGCATGATAAGGTGGTTTTCCCTTTTTGTCCTCCAAATCGTGTTGATTGGATCCTTCAGCAACTCAGCAATCCCCGTTTGCCCCCCTATGTGTGGGATATAGTTTGGTTGGGTAACTACGAGCGACTGAGTAGTTAGGGTAATCATAAACATAAAGCTTTAGACGCTCGATATTGCCCTAGGGAGGGTTGTTCGGTTATTATCGAAACCCAACAACATCTTTTTTTGGAGTGTCCTTTTGCTCTTACTTTTTGGACTATGTTAGCTGGCTTGTGGTCGGAACCTTTGCTGGTACATTTATCTTATGAACAACTTATGTTCTGTGTACAGCGTGCTTTGTGCCGAAAATATCATGAAGATACTTTATTTATTGTTTTTGCCTTGATTCGTTATTATTTATTGCAGGCCAGATCTATGCTGGTTTTGCATCAAAAAATGATTATGGTACCAGAAGTAATCGAGAATATTAGAACTGCTATTCGTGTAGTTAAATTGCAGGATTTCAAACTTCTTGCAGGGCCTCAGTTTTTTCATTTATGGTGTAATTGTGATCTCTTTACAGTTGATTAAGTGATATCCTTTTGTTTATTTATCTCTGTATTTAATTTGTACATCTATATGATTGCTGGATTTTGATTTAGATGTTTGATGTACAGGATATTATTTCTCTTGTAATGAAGTCCAACTTTTTCTCAATAAAATTCCCCTACTCTTTATCAAGAAGTGCCAGGGGATCTTTAACACCCACCTGCACTACCACCAGAACAGGCAGATGGGACCTCGGTTTAATGTCCTCTCAGAAAGACGGCACCTCAGGAGTGCAGCACTCCCCTCATGCTGCACTACAGTGTCAGTATTGGGATTTAAATCAAGTGCCTGTTGTGGGGATAGAACCTACAGCCTTCTGATCTCCCTGCTTCGGAGGCAAATATAATATACGTGCTATTTCCGTAGAGCTTACTTAAAAGGCTATATATGCTGTGATTATTCAGTATTACAAAGAAAGCAATCTTACGTAAATTAAATAGATGGAAACATTAGCACTGACTCAGCGGGGGTGGGGGGCGCAGAAGCTTCTCCCACCCCCTGGCTAAATAGAGGAAGGAGGAGGGACGCAGGCTTATGAAAGATACGTAAGACCACACATGCTGTAACTGTCTCTTGCTTTGACTTGGACAGTTGTTGTAGCACAAGCAGCGCAGATCTGGATTTGTAGCCACTCGAACATCCACTGGGTGGCCATCAGGACAAGGCAGCATCCTGGAGAGAACTTGTTCCTGGCACCCAAGCGGGCAGAGGTGCACTGGTGGGGTCAGCACGGGATGCGATGGGACGAGCTACTGGCAACATTGTATTCTAAAGCCCAGAAGAGGGCACAACCTACAGTCTTAGTCATCCATTTTGGTGGGGGGAGGATGATACAGGGGTCATAACTGCGAGAGAGAGTGCGACAGGACCTGGCAAGGTTGAAGCAGTGGTGGCCACAGGTGCATATAATTTGGTTGGACACTGTTCAGAGGCAGCAGTGGCGGCAAGCCCGGAACATCAGGGCACTAGAGAAGGTGCTCTGGCTGCAGAACGCATCCATGCAACCAGTTATGGACTCAGTGGGGGGTCTATAGTAAGGCACTCAGAATTTACATTAAAAAGGCCAGGTCTGTATGGAGGGGATGAAGTGCATCTATCAGAGGAAGGACTACATCTGTTTCTGGAAGACATGCAATGGGCAGTGGAGAGAGCATTAGCGTGAAGTGCTTGTAGGGGGCAAGCTGGGTAGCGCTCACCTTGTGGCAGCTTGGTAGTCTTGGAAGGCTATTTGGAGGGGGTAACGGCATCACTTGTCTTGACCAGCCAGATCTCCCTGAGGCTGCAGGAGGGCGGGCCTGATGGCTGGAGTCCGGATGGCACCCTCTTCAGGCATTTGCCCACGGCATGGCGGGTCTTCTGATGGGGGAGGAGAAAACCACATCTGGTCATGGAGCCATCCCTCATGCCCCTGAGTTTGTTGCCCTCGCGGGGTCCTGGTTCATGGTAAGATGCCCTTCCCCTTCGGTAGGGAGGAGGGTCATCCATCAATGATTATCATCTTCATGGTGAGCAATAATGCTTCCAAGGGTACCTGGCTGCGCACATCACGCTGAGGCGAATGTATATCTTGATAGTTTGATTAAAAATAATAATAATAACATTAAACATATGGCTGTGGCCATTTCTCCAAAGCTCGTTGTGGTGTTAATCTGTTCAGGTGAACAAGGTATATGCCCTCAAAGACAATGAAGGAGCCTGCAAGGTATCGCAGCAGGCGGGACTTTGTCTGAGGAAATGGCCAAGGCCACCTGGATGGACAAAGGGGGAGGCAGGTAGGACCACCCACAAGGGGCAGGGAGGAAGGGAGCTTTCGGCCAGGGACAGGGGTAAGGCTTTAAGAAGGGCTGCACTGGAGGAATTCCTCCTCACTCCTCCCTGTCCCAGGTCGATCCCACCCAACCTCACCCGTCAGAAAGCAGGGGGTGTAGGGAACTTGCTGTCCCACTGGGGGTGGGGGGATCACCTTAGGGGTCGAGAAGGAATTTCCCATTTTTTCCCCACTGGGTTTTCTGTTTTTTTGCCTTCTCCAGCAAGGGGGGAATATGTTGCTAGGTAGATTAGGTTAGGAATCAGGTAAACAGGTGTCACAGTCATGTATTGTATGTAAGTGGCGGCTTGGTAGTATTGGAAGGCTGTTTGGAGGGATAACAGCGGATCATGCGTCTTGACCAGCCAGATCTCCCTAAGGCTAATAGGAGGGCAGGCCTGATGGCTGAAGTGCAGATGGTACCCTCTTCGGGCATTTGTCCGCTGCATGGCAGGTCCTCTAACAGGCGAGGAGAAAACCACATCCAGTCACTGAGCCATCTCTCATGTTCCAGAGGCTGTTGCCCCCGCGGGATCCTGGTTGATGGCAAGGCCCCCCGGTAGAGAGGGTCAACCATCAATGATTATCGTCTCCACGGTGAGCAATAATGCTTCCAAGTCTACTTGGCTGTGCACATCACGCTTGAGGTGAATATATTAATAATTTGATTAATAATAATAACAACAACAACAACACATGGCTGTGGCCATTTCTCCAAAGCTCATTATGGTGTCAATCTGTTCAGGTGAACAAGGCATATGCCTTCAAAGACAATTCGCAAACCTATTTGCCCATCCTAATTGTGTTACGTGCAGCACCCACTTCTGCTTCTCCAACCCCCTGCCTTGTACAAAGAATTACTCACAGATGCTGCCTCCTGACCCATGCTCTCTGCAACTGAAAAATTACTAACAATAATGCTGCATGAAAGGTAAAAATGAGACTTGCTAGTTGCAACACATGGTGCGTGGGCAGCTTCTTTAGAACCGGGTGGTTACCTGACATCATGTAAAGTAAAATTAGTGAAAAATTACATTGAGTTGTTATTTACAGCTAATATAAAAAAAATTAATGACGAAAACTACAAAGAACTAGACAGAAAAGCTTGGAGCACAAGAAGTCATAGTCCCCTAATGTGCTCTATGACAGCGGGGGTGGGGGGTGGAATTGAGGTGGCTGGGACCAGTACTGCACTTTGCAGCATCAGAGCCTAGGGTGCTGTATATCAGTGCGCTGTGTCCAAAAGGTTTGGTTTCCACAGGATCTTAGTTCCTCCAGACTAAGACCAAAGAGTGGCGCTATATTAGGAAGACTGACACTCAAATATGGAAATTATGTACCTACTGTATTTCTTGATTTTCTTGGACGAAGTCTCCACCACTCATTCATGCTAATGGGACTATGCTGGGGTCGCTAGGACCCAGTGGGAGCCAAAAAGCTTTAGAAGGGCCGGTGCCAAGACAGGGCCGCAAGGAGTGGCACTGCAAGCCCGGCTGGTGCCGTTTAGGCTACCTCGGCATCGACCCTCCAACCTCCACAGTACCTTTTTTTACCAAGGAGGTGCAGTGCAAACTAACCTAGTGAAACTAACCTATATCGGACATAAGATAGTCTGAATGACCCGTATAAGGGTCAACACAACAGAGTCTTCACAGCCCAGCCATTGAGAGAGTGAAGACCAAAAACAGAAAAGTGAGCTCGGGGGATGGAGGGTGGGCGTGTGAATGAGCGGTGGAGACTTCGTCCAAGAAGATCAAGAATTATGGTAGGTACAGAATTTCCATATCTTCCTGGACATAAAGTCTCCACCACTCATTCACACTAATGGGAGAGAACTGAGCTAAAATAATCCCCCGAGACGGGCAGCAGGAGAGAGGAGCTCACTTAGGACAGAAGTCCATTAAGGATTATCCTGCCAAAGGACTGATGCTGCCTGGCATGGACATCCAAAGTGTAGTGCTTTCCGAAAGTGTGCATAGAGCTCCAAGTGGCCACACTGCAGATGTCCGTGATGGGCATGTTCCAGATTTCTGCCAGAGATGCCGCAACTGCTCTGGTAGAATGTGCGTACTCTCTGCCTTCCAGCTTAACCTGTGCCATGGAGCAGCACTGGTGAAGGCATGCCACTAGCCATGCTGAAATGCATCTGCTAGCAACAGGCTGACCCAGCCGGACTGTACTGAAGGAGACAAACAGTTGTTTTGATGTGTGGATTTCTTCAGTTCTGTCTAAATAGAACCGCAAAGCTCTCTTCACATCCAGGGAATGTAGGGTGCGCTCCCCCTCATTCTGGAACTTCGCGAAGTAGATTGGAAGGACCAAGGGCTGATTCAGATGGAATTCTGAGACAACCTTGGGAAGAAACTTAGGGTAGGTCCTAAGAACTACCTCGTCTTTGTGAAATACAGTATACAGAGGGTCTGTGACCAATGCATGTATTTCAGACACACTGCGAGCAGAGGTAATAGCTACAAGGAAGGCGGTCTTCCAAGTCAGAAACTTCAGCTCACAAGTCGCTAGGAATGTCTGAGACCCTACATGAAACGTTAAACCTGTTCACCTCTATCTCTTCAGGAGCCAGACATGGAGGTAAAGGGACTTCAGGCTGGAATGGACCACAGGGCCCTGGGTCAGCAGGTTCGTATGAAGTGGAAGCTGCCTCGGTGAAGTTTCCGACAATGTGCTGATTAATGGAAACTGGATCGGACGAGGCCATAATGGGGCAATGAGGATCACTCTGCCCCCCCCCCCTTGCACCTCCAGTATGAGCAGCACCCTCTGAACTAGGGGAAGTCCACCACAGTCTGAATGCATCCTGACAAAAAACACCAGGTTCTGGATTTCTGGTGCAGAACAGAGGCAGTTTTGTGTTCAGTGGGGACGCAAAAAGGTCCAGGTCTGGGTTCCCCACTCTTTGAAGAGTGACTGCATGACATTTGTGTCGAGAGACCACTCATGAGGGTCTGTCTCAGTTCTGCTGGGGACGATCCACCAGATTGTTCTGCACTCTGGGCAGGTAGACCACCTGGATCAGAACTTTGTGCTCCAGGCACCACTCCCACACTCTCACCGCTTCCCTGCATAAGGGGTAAGAGTGTGTTCCGCCCTGTTTGTTGATGCAGTACATCACTGCTTTGATGTCCGTTTGAAGGAGAATGATCCTATGACAGAGAATGTCCTTCAAGGCTTGGACTGCATACAGGACGGCTCTCATTTCTAGAACATTTATGTGAAGCTGAGACTCGTCCTGACTCCATCGACCCTGGGTGTGGAGATCCTGGCAGTGAGCTCCCCATCCCAGTAGGGACACATCTGTGGTGATGGAGGACTGGAACTCTAGAGGGGCAAAGAGATATCCTTCCAGAAGGCTGTCTTCCTGAGTCCATCAGGTGAGTGGCCGTCTCAGAGGTTCCGTCACCTTAATGTGAAAGGACTGTGGGTGTGTGGTCGACGACCACTGAGTGCTGAGCATCCACTGAGTAGTCCTCATGTGAAGGCGAGCCAGAGGCACAGTGAACACTAAGGATGCTATGAGACCGAGCATCCATTGCATCGAGAGAGCTCGAACCAAGCCGTTCTCTCTGATGAAGTGAGCCATCCGAAGGATGTCGTTCCTTCTGTCCTCCGAAAGAAAGGCTTTTGTGCTGGAGGTATCCAGAAGGGCTCCTATGAAGAGGAGCCATCGGGAGGGCTGCATCTGTGACTTTCCCAGATTTAGCAGAACTCCCATGGACGTGAGAAATCTGGAAGCCATAGCCAAGGCTTCCTGAGTCTCTTGTCTGGAGGGACTTGCTAGGAGCCAACCGTCCAGATACGGAAACACCTGAATTCTGAGCTTCCTGAGATCCACTGCGAGAACTGTAAAGCACTTTGTAAAGACTCAAGGTGCTGAGGACAGCCCAAAGGGCAGGACTCTGAACTGGTAATGTTGACCCAATGCCATGAATCTGAGGTATTTGTGGTGGTTTGGTTGTATGAGAACATGCTGATAGGTGTCCTGCATGTCCAAGGAGGCTAGCAAATCATTTTGATGAATCAGAGGTAAGACTGTACCAAGTGATATCATCTTGAACTTTTCCTTGTAAAGGAATTTATTTAACTTCCTCAGATCGAGAATTGGGCGCATGCCGCCTGTTTTCTTTGGAACTAGGAAGTAATGGGAGTAGAAACCTGTTACTACTTCTACTGCCCTGTTGTTTAGAAAGCCTTGAATCTCGGAAGCAAGAAGGTCTGACTGAGAGACAGACAGCTTGGGCTGTCATTTGGGTGGGTGATCTGGAGGGGTTTCTGAAAGATTCAGAGAGTACCCCTCACGGATTATCCAGAGTACCCACTTGTCTGATGTGACCGACTTCTACTGGCTGTACAACTGAGTCAGAGGCCCTCCTACTGCTGAGGAAGAGTCCCCCTCGAGCAGCTGAGGTGGGACTGGGACCGGAATCTCAGAGGGTAGCACTAAACGCTTTGGAGCCCTGTGCCTTCTGCTGCATTTTTTTTTTTTTTTAGGCTGAGGGTGTGGTTTCTGTGGATGCCTCTTTGCCTTACCACGAAAGGACTGACAGTTATAAACTGACGCTCAGTTCCCACTGCTTTGAGGGGCTGTGGATGGCGGTCTGGCTGTTTTAGTTTTCTGTGTGGTTCTAGCACCTGCTCAACCTGAGGACCAAACAGGTATTTACGATCAAAAGGCAAGGCCATAACTCTGCTGGGCATCATTTGTGAATCCCAATGTGCGCAACCAAGAGTGGCGTCGGGTGCATATACCAGCCGCCGCTGCTCTGGAGGCAGTGTCAAAGGTATCCATGGCAGTTTTGAGCTGCTGGCTTTTGGATTCAATGCCTCTAATATTGATTTGAAGAAGCTCTGTGTTAACTTTCGAATCTGGGCGAGCTTATACCGTGGCCTTGAGTGAATGCCAGAGTGTATACTCATACTGAGAGAAACAACCCTGGTAGCTAGCAATGCACATGCCCAGGGTGGAAGCAGCAAAGACTCACATTCCCAAAGTCTCGATTTTGTGAGATTCCTTGTTTATCGGATGTGCCATAGATTCTTGTGGAAGAACAGTCTTGTTATTCTCTGCCAGGACAACTATGGCATCAGCAAAGGCTTGTGAGGCCAGAATAGGACGATCCTTGGGAGGGGTGTATTTCCTGTCTATGGACTTAGCCACAGAGAGAATAAGCGCCGGGTTATCCCACACCATTTGTGAGAGAGTCTCAAAAGAGGGTTGCACGGAGGGAGTTAATTCCACAGGAATGTCTGGAACGTGCAGGTACTGCAGATGCAGCAGTTTCCCAGGATCAATCTACCAAGTCTGGAGAGAGAGAGTGGTATTCACGTTTCTAAGCAGAGACTTAAAGGAAAGGTCCTCGACCAGAGGCTCTGCTGTAAGAGAAGGTTTATTCACCACCCCTAGGGAGGAGTCATTGTCAAAGTCATCCTCCAATCAAAGATCAGGATCAGGCTCGATATCATCTCCTACTAGTTCTGAAGAGACAGTATAAACAGGAAAGGAGGAAAAGAGGAGGAGGAGGAGCAGCTGAATCGGAGTTGAAAACCCCAGTGTCTCATGTGGCACTGCAGGTGCTTCCCGCGCCGAGAACACAGGTGGCGCTAGCACCAGGGGAACTGGCACCAAACCCAAGGTTCTCAATCCCTGACTCACTGAGGAAAGTCTAATGAGACATTCAGCAGGAGATCAAAGCACCACTGTAGACCCCTGTGCCACAGCACTATGAGGGAAAAAAAAAACAGAGTGTGGCATCGACCGCACTAAAGAAGGTGCCGCATGACTCAGGAAGCCCCAACCATTCTGGCAGGGTCTGAAACTGAAAGGCTCCAGGCACGGACAATGGACTTGCTGGCTCAGGCAGACGGACAACTGCCGAACCCACTGCTCCATAAGAGCGGCCCAATGGTGAAACTGCTCACTGGAGGACCCCCCAGTGGGTGGGGAGGGACTCCGGAGTCAAAGATGCCGGTCACCAGAAACAGAAGCCAGAGGAGACCCCGGAGGAGATGGAGTCGGTCCCCTGCCACTGGTAACCGACAATCTACATGCAGATGTACCAGAAGGCGACCTCGAGCAGTATCGTTTCTTTTTTGACCAGGAGGCTGAAGAAGAACTCGGGGCTAAGCGGTTCAGAATCCCCAATGAGGATCAAAATGGGACCGCTTCTTTCTTGTGCTTTCAGGAAGACCGCCAATCACTCCTGAGCACCGGTGCCTGTAGTCAGACCCCCCTCTGTAGAGAGCAGCGGACCAGCTCCAGCCCTGCTGACAACACAGCTTTCATGTGAAATCTCCCTACCATCACCTGCCCTGCTCATGGTCGACTCCATCGAGGAAGGGCTGAAGACGTCTCTGAAGAAAGTTTACTTATTTACTTATTTTTCTTTAACTGAAAACAAAAATAATAAAAATGAATCAAAACTGAAACTCTCCCAGACAGTCGGCGCAGTGGTTTGATTTCCGCTTGCGACTCCAGCGACCCAGGTTCGGGAACAGACTCGGGTGCTGGAGGGCCGACTGGGGAGAGAAGGCTTGAGCGTCAGCCGACGGCTCACCTTCTCTCGGGGGGAGGGCGGGGACGTGACCCAGCGATTGCTGACCCCTAGCGGAGGCTGTGGGAACAGCAATGCGCAGGGTCCCATTCACCAAGGGGGCATGGTGAACGTCAACGTCAGCCTTACGTTAGAGGCACACCACGCCTCCCCCCCCCCCGGGGAGCAAACGGGAAAAGGAGCCCCATAGCCGACCGGACGACAGTCGCCAGCTCCCGTTGCCGCAAGTCCAAGGGCAATGCACACACCATCTCAGCAGCACTCTTCCCCCTCGGAGAAGGACACACCAGACGAAGGGTTACGTAATACCCGGGGTGCTGCAATATGGGGTGAAAAGGTGGCTGATCCGAGGCAGGGCAGCATGGAGGGCATAGGTGGCCTGAAGGAGAGGCCGGCCCAGAGCTGGGAGGGAGCAAAAAAAAACTCTATAGCTGCTGTCGTAAAGACGTGAAGTTTTGACTCCCGGCAGGTGAGCGATGTCGTCACTGAAGCACGCTCAACGGCAGGAAAAAAAGGACCTTAGGCGATTGGAGCGTCGACACCGAGATAGTCTATACAGCGCAAGATGGGCTCACGGCCCTGCCTCCGTGCCAGCCCTTCTTAAGATTTTTGGCTCCCGCTGGGTCCTAGCACCTCTGGAGTAGTCCCATTAGTGTGAACGAGTGGTGGAGACTTTATGTCCAGGAAGATCAGGGAATATTATGGTTATTTTGCTGCTGTTTTGAATGGTGTGGTATCTGTAGATGGAAGGGGCTGAGGTTGCACATTCACTGTGATTTGAGGGTTTGCAGAATTTGGCTGTGTAGGGATGTATGCTCTACTGGGATTTAGGGGCCTCTGTGGATGGGAAAAGATATGTCCGGGAGGATTCTTCTGATGGGGGGAGGGGGGACTGTAAGAGGGGAGTACACAGCATTTAAGATGGGTAGCAGTATGGTTGCTCAGCAGCTGGACTGTTTGGTACCATCTTCAATACAGGCCTCAAAATGCACCACAGAGCATCATAAAGCAGCAGGGAAAAATGTCATATTCCAGAGCTTATAGGGCCTATAGGGCCTATGGGGCCCCAGACCCTTGACCTTTGATTAAGCCACCCCTGGGAAATTTAAAGTCGACTCCTAACCAAGGAAGTTATTTATCACAACTTACACTAACCCCATAAATGTCCTCAGCCTTTGGCTTTTGCTTAGAACTAGGATCAGATACACAGGTGTCAAATGATTTTGTTTACAATAAATATTTTACTAAAATTGCAAAGCCAACACATGAAGTGGGCAATGTCTACAAAATGATTCCAATAAAGAACAAGGTTTGCTGACGTCAGGGGATAAAACCCCTAATTCCAACAGTGAAATTAAAACTTGAAAGAAGCACTGTTCAAGCATTAAAGTCACATAAATACTTGACTCAAGACAAGAAATCTAGTAGCACAAGTGACTGCCTGCAGGGATCAAATGCTAGCCATCAAAATGAAGAATGGGGAGATTTACAAGTTCTCAGAGCTACAGTGCCCCCTACTCTCCGCCCACTGCTGATGCTTCAGGGTGATCCCTACTGAGTCAATTATATCATGTCATTTTTTTCTGCACTGCAGCACATTTTGAATCTGGGACAGTGCAGGATACAGTACTACAATTTCCACAAGCAGTACGGGCACAGACACTGCTTCAGGCTGAGAACTATAAATATTCATAAGGTATTGAGGGGAGACCAACCTATTTATTCTTCTACTGTCACTAAGAGTGGTTTCTATACATGAGGTGCATTAAGCAGTTACATTTTACAAGTCTCTCTGCAGTGCAGCCTGACTATTACTGTAGATAGATAGATTACTTTATTTCTATAGCGCCCATCTCCATGGACTCTGGGCGCTGCATAGTATAAAAATACAGGTTACTCACCTGTAACAGGAGTTCTAGGAATGGTATATGTTGTTCATCCACACTCATTGGCAGGTATCCTTGCCGCTTTAAATCTTGCCGGAAGGTCTTCAAGCTTGCTCCTCCCACCCACCGGGTGGTATAACTCTCGCTCCACCCCATGGCCTGATCTGGCCCGCTGGAAGCTCAGGTTGTGCGCCGGCCGGGAGGTCGGGATGGTAGGATGAACAACATATACCATTCCTAGAACTCCTGTTACAGGTGAGTAACCTGTATTTCAGGACATGGATATGTTGTTCATCCACACTCATTGGCAGACTCCTAGCAGTTCTCCGGGAGGAGGGAGGAAGACGACACCCCAATACTTACTTGGGAAAGAGAGACTGGAGAACCGAGGCCCCAAAACCAGCATCCCGGCGTGACTCAAGGTCGATGTGGTAATGGGTAATGAAGGTGTTTGCTGACTTCCAGGTAGCAGCCCTGCAGATTTCCTGGATAGGGACGTCCCTGGAAGCAGCCACCGTTGCAGCAGTATGGCGGGTAGAATGAGCTCTTATCCCTCTGGGAGGCTCCATGCCCGCCAACTTATAGAGATCTATGCAGGAGGTTACCCACCTGCTTATATCCCGCTTGCTGCAGGTCTGCCAGATCTCGGCTTCAGCGTGGTGACAAACAGCTGGCGAACCTCTCCCAATTTCAGCCATGCGCTCTTTGTAATAGGCGGCGCCCTTCTAGGGTCCAAAGTATGGAGCCTATATTCGCCTCCGAGGTGTGATTGGGGTAGAACACCGGCAGGTCAACACCTGGTTAAGGTGAAACTCCGTACCACCTTAGGAAGGAATTTGGTGGGGGCGCAGGACAACCTGTCCCTGTGGAAGACCAGGTAAGGAGACTCGATGGAAGCGCCTGGAGCTCTCCCATCCTTCTGGCTGGCGTGATAGCCACCAAGGCGGTCTTCCACGACAGGTAGAGAGAGCACACCTGTGCATAGGTTCGAATGGCTTGCCCATGAGCTTTGCCAGTACCAGCAGTAGATCCACGGAGGTGGGGGGTTCCCGCGACTGGAGGGGAAATGTGATCAAGGCCTTGAAAAGCGCCAGACCACCTTCTCCTATCACCACGACTGCTTCCCGGCCCGCCTCGTAAGCAGAGATGGCTGCCAGGTGCACCCTTAGGGTCGCCGACCTAAGCCCTTGATTAGAAAGGGACCATAATAGTCCAAGATGCTTGCCAAGGAACAGAAGGAAGGGTCCAAGCCCTTGTTCTGACACCAAATGGAAAACCTTTTCCATTTGAAGGCATAGCATTTTCTGGTCGACTCCTTACGGGACGCTCAACTACAATGAGGACCTCGTCGAAAGACCCAAGGCCTGGAACTCTAGTCAGCCAGGAACCAGGCCGTCAGGTGCAGGGATTGAAGGTCCGGATGGAACACCTTCCCTGATTGACTGAGAGCAGGTCCGGGCGAGCTGGAAGCTGCCTCGGAGTCCTGGAGCTGAGACTGAGGAGATCTGGGTACCAGAACTGGCGAGGCCAGTCTGGGGCTATCAGAATCACCTGCGCCTTGTCCCTCCTCGCCTTGAGAAGCACCTTGTGAATCAAGGAAAATGGGGGAAAGGCGTAAAAGAGGCCCGGGGTCCACTGCCTCGAGAAGGCATCCCCCTGCAGCGAGCCCTGCTGAGGGGGGCGCATGGAACAGTCTCAGCTCTGCTTCCCTGGAGGCGAACAGGTCCACCTGAGGTGTGCCCCAATGGGAGAACAGATGCTGTACTACCTCCGCAGGAGAGACCACTGTGGGATGCAGCCCCTATCCGACTCAGGGCATCGGCCAGGGTGTTGAGGCCCTGCCACATGAATGGCTAGGAGATCCGCCTCCAGGCTGCGCACGGTGACCAAATGCGGAGAGCTTCCTTGCATAGAAGCATGGAGCGCATCCCGCCCTGGCGGTTTAGATAGAACATGGTCGTGGTATTGTCCGTCTGGACTCGGACCACTTGACCCCGGAGGAACGGAGCAAAGGCGGTAAGAGCTAGGCGGACCGCTCGGAGCTCCAGCAGGTTGATGTGGCATCGGGACTCCCGCGGGGACCAGAGGCCATGAGCCCGGTGTTCCCCCAGATGGGCACCCCAACCCATCAGAGAGGCATCGGTCGATAGAGAGACCGTCGGCTCGGGGCGGACGAACGGGATGCCCTCCTGCAAATGATCTGGAACGGTCCACCACTGGAGAGCGTTCCACATCCCCTGAGTCACCGACACAAGCTGGTCCAAAGGATCACAGCGTTGTGACCACTGGCTGGCCAGTCCCCATTGAAGGGGACGCATGTTCCAGCGGGCCCAACGGACCACGCTGGTGCAGGCCGCCATGAGACCCAGGAGGCGCAGGAAGTCCCGGGCAGGGCGCAATTGCCCAACCAGAAATGATCGGGCAAAGGAGGAAAGAACCCGGCCCTGTCCGCCGGGAGCCGCGCTCTGGCTCGAAGAGAGTCGAGCTGCGCCCCGATGAATAGAATCACCTGCTTTGGCTCGAGTCGACTTGGCCTCGTTGATAAGGAGGCCCAGTTGAGAGCAGACCTGGAGGGCCAGATCTCTGGACCACTCCGCCTCCTTCCTGGAGGGAGCTGCTATCAGCCAGTCGTCCAGGTAAGGGTACACCGACCCCTCGTCAGAGAAATGCTGTCACCACTGCCATGCATTTGGTGAAGACCCTGGGAGCTGGAGACAAGCCGAAGGGCATGGCTTGGAACTCGAAAAGGGATCCTTCCGCTCGGAAGCGAAGGAATCTCTGGTGAGACGGACGGATAGGGACGTGAAAAAACGCGTCCTGCAAGTCCAGAGAGCAGAACCACACACCGCGTTCCAAGGATGGTATTATCTGAGCCAGAGTGACCATCCTGAAGGTTCAGACCTTAGAACTTGTTTAGTCGTGAGGTCGAGAATGGGCGCCAGCCCCCGTCCGTTCGAACCAGGAAGTACCTGGACACAAACCCTGGGTCTGAAGGAGGGTCGCCACTTCTCTTATCACCTCCTTCTGGAGGAGGAGAGCGACACGGCTCGAACAGCCGCCAGTGAGGCTGGGACTGGCTCCCGAGGGCGACGGCCCAGCGGGTGGTGCCTGTCAATTCCAGAGGCAGGCCTCTTCCCACCATCTTCAAGACCCACCTGTCCGTGGTAACAGCGGACCAGGCGGAACGGAAGTGCGGAGCCGCCCCCCACGGGGACCAGGGTGGAGGGACGGGATGGGGGCACACCCCTCAGCCCGTCACTGGGCAGGCTTGGGGAGGGACCGCCGAGGGACCTCCTGGGCCTTTTCTCCTGCCTCCTGTTAGAGGAAGCCGCGGCTTGGGTTTGGGATGCCAAGGCCGAGCCTGCTGGCCCTGACGTTGCTGGGCCGGGCGCGCCGGGGGCACAGAAGGACGAAAGGGCTTAGGCTGCGGTTTGCGGCCTTTGTCCTTCTGAGCGGAAGAGACCGAGTCCAAGGTAGCATTGGACTTCTCGATCCTCTGCAGGTGACCTTCCACCCAGGGTCAAGAGGTCAGTCCCCAAAAGGAACATCTGCCAACTTGTGCTGGGTATCCAAGTAAAGGTGGATATCCTCAGCCAAGCTCGCCGACAAGATAGCCACTGCGGCCGCCACCGATCTGGCACATGAGTCCCCTATATCCAAAGCAGTCTGGAGCTGCTGTTTGGCCACTGCCCTGCCCTGGTCCCGCACCTGCTTAACCGTAGTCTGCAGATCGGCAGGAAGAATAGGGATGACCTCATCCAGGAAGCCCAACAGGGCATGAGAAAAATGTGCCATGAGGACGGCCGAACTGGCCTGACGAAGGCCGAGAGAGGACGCAGCGTAGACTTTTCGCCCGACATAGTCCATTTCTTGGACTCCTTGTCAGGAGGTTTGTCCACATCCTCATGCTAGCCGTGCGCGGAAAACGCTGTCGGTAACCAACCCTCAGCAGAGGGGTGTTCCAAAACCGGACAAGGAACCGTGGGGACCGCGATACTTCCTGGCCATCCTGGCCAGGCGCAGGGCAGGAAGCAGGGCGCTGCCAAAGCTCCAGTGCCGGACCCACTATGGCCTCGCCACCGGAAAGGCCTCCGTCGGAGAATCCTCGGTCCAGAATCTCCGTGAGGGGATACCTGGCCCGTTTGGAACGGGTTCGAGCTCCATCCCGTGGACTCGAGATGAGCCAAGCAGTCCTAGGAAGGACGACGGGCTATCGCCCATTGACTGACTCCTGAAGACTCCAAGTCCAGTCGCTTGGAGAAAAAGGAGGAATCATCTTCGGACTCGAAGAGTCCTCAAAGAGCTGCCTCTGGCCTGAGCCACCCTTCACCTGCCGAGGTCGGTCGGGAGTGAGGGTAACTGACAGCCGATGGGGTAGACCCTTAGCCGACCGAGAATCCTTGGTTGGAGCCCCAATTGGTGGCTGTGGAGGTGGAGGTTCCACCGGAATCGGTGGAGCAGCTGGTTTTGGCCGAACAACCGGCCTGGGTATAGGCTCCTCGGAAAAGTCGAGGGGTTGTGTCGGCCGCTCCGGTGACAGCCACTTAATGGCCGGGGAAGGCGACGGGGTCGGCTTACTCCCGGCCAGGAGGAGCTGTTGCAACATAAGGTCTCGTGCCGTCGGCGTAATTCATGAAGCCTCCCTCGCCCGAGGAGGAGGACGAGGGCAGCGGCGACGCCGGCTACCGCGGTGCCGACCGCCTATGACGGTGGGATCGGCTGGACCGCGAAGAGGTCCGAGACCAAGACCGAGAGTCCCGGAATTTCCGAGGTCGGTGCGGGGAGGTGTCGGCCGGAACCGGCACTCCCTTCGGCTCGGATGGTCCATCCGAGGGCTCCGGAACCGGAGGCACAGGCGAGCCCACGGGATCCCCAACTCCTCCCGGGGGAACCGGGGAGAGGGGAATCTCGGCTGCTAAAGGCGACAGCCCGTCCAACGGGTCGAGAAAAATCTCGACTTCGTCGGTGGGAGTCTCGGTCAACTGACCTGACGGGGACACCGTGAGGCCAGTGGCCGAAGCCGACGGTCGAGGACTCGGGGAGAGGGACCTTTCCCGCTCCCAAGAGCGTCGACGGAGGGACTTACCCCTGTCCTTCTTTTTGGACCGAGAATAAGGTCCAGCAGACGTAGGCCCTTCTCCCTTAGTGGAGAGGGACAGACAAAGCTCCTTAAAAGAAGCCGTGTAGGAAGAACCCAGAGAGAGCGGGATAAATGCCGCGGCCGAGGAAGATACGACCCGCGCCCCTCTTCCGAGGGCGATCATCCGCCGAGCTGATCCTCACCGAAACAAATACCGCTGGACACCGCTAACCGCCTCCTTGGACTTCACCGGAGGGAAAACGCTTCTCGACGGCCCAGTTGCAATCGGGCAGCACGGTCGTCGAGGACGAGGCCGTGAGAAAGATGAGCACAGGCAAGCCTGCGGGTCGTGCTCAAGGCCTCAAGCAGTAGACACACAGAGGTGGATCCGTCCGAGACATCTTCTGTTCGGCGGCAATCTCCAAACGGAGTCGATTTGTCCATCGCAGCTGGCGAGGGATCAAGACTGAAGTCTTTTCGCAAAATTTATTTTTAAATCCGCAAACGGAGAAATAGGAACCAGTCTCAAACGCAGAGCGTTAAGGAGGGAACCTGAGCTTCCAAGCGGTAAGGAAGATCTGGCGTCATGGGGCGGAGCCGAGAGTTATACCACCCGGGTGGGTGGGAGGAGCAAGCTTGAAGACCTTCCGGCAAGATTTAAAGCGGCAATGATACCTGCCAATGAGTGTGGATGAACAACATATCCATGTCCCTAGAAACATACATTTCATACAGAACATTAGAAAAATACAACTGGGAGCATACACTTATCTATCTATCCATCCCATAATCCAACTAAATTTAAAAACATCAATAAAAAGCTTGCTGGAATAAATATGTTTTGAGGCCCTTCTTAAATGCTTCTACTGGGGGTCCCTTAAATAACCAGGCAAGGAGTTCCACAGGGTAGGCGCAGCTGCCAAAAATGCTCCATCTCCTGGATGTTGCAGCCTAACCCTGGGAACTCCCAGGAGACCTCCCCCGGCAGAACAGAGGGCCCGGGCCAGACAATAAGGAACAAGGAGATCTTGCAGATAGACTGGACCCCTTTCGTGCAGGGTATTATATAGGTCAACAGCCCTATCTTGAAGATAACCCTCCACCGGACCGGCAGCCAGTGCAGTGCGCAGAGGTGATATGTTCACATCTTTTCACCCCCGTCAGCAATCTTGCCACCACATTCTGCACCATCTGCAGTCTGCGGAGGTTGCCTCCAGATAACCCTAGGTACAGGGCATTACAGCAGTCCAACCTGGAAGTGACGAAAGCATGCACCAGTGTGGTCAAGTCATCAGGAGGGATCAGGACTCGAATTTGGGCGATATCCCTGAGATGATAAAACCCACTTCTCACCACGGCCGACAACCTGAGCATCAAGTGTCAGGCCATCGTCCAGGATTACTCCCAAATTCTTCACCTGCCTAGAGGGGCCAAAAGGCACACCCCCCAGCACAAGGTCAGGGGTTAATACATCACCCCCCCGCCCTGATGACCTGGGTCCACAACCAGTACCTCAGTCTTCTCTGGGTTAAGCCTAAGCCAACTGTGAGTCATCCACAACTGGATTTCCTCGAGGCAGCTGTTAAATACAGAATCTGACATCTGGATATTGGGCACACAGGACAGGTACAGCTGGGTATCATCTGCATAGCAGTGAAAACCCAGCCCGTACTGCCTGATAATGTTCCCCAATGGCAGCATGTACACCACGAACAACAGAGGCGACAAGACCAAATCCTGGGGAACACCGCAGCACAGAGGCTTCGGGTTAGATAAGGCAATTCCTATAGTCACCCTCTGCACTCTGTCTGTCAGGTATGACCTAAACTAGTTGGTAACATTACCGAACAGACAACACCAGAACCGCAGGCAGTCAAGTAATACCTCATGGTCCATGGTGTTAAACGCTGCTGAGAGGTCCAGGAGGACCAAGATGGCATGGTCCCTCCTGTCCCTCGCCATAAGAAGATCATTTAGCACCCTCACCAGGGCCATCTCTGTACTATGCCCCGCCCGGAACCCAGATTGGAAAGGCTCATAGGCGGAGGAAGTGGCAAGATGTCTCTCTAGCTGTACGGCAACCACCTTTTCTATAACCTTCCTTAAAAATGGGAGGTTCGAAATGGATCTGTAGTTGCTGAGGCAGTCCAGGTCCAGAGGTGGCTTTTTCAAAAGGGGTCTAACAAAGGCCTCTTTCAGGGCTCGAGGGAAGATCCCACTCCTCAATGAACTCCAGATGACCTCAGCAACCACAGGTTCAATCAGGTCCAAACAGTCAACCAAAAGGCAAGCTGGACCTGGGCCTACATCACAGTGCGTCAGCCACAGCTTTGAGATTATCTCCACCACCTCCCCAGCCCCAATCAGCTCAAACTCATCCCAGACAGGAGGAGTGTTCTAGCACAACTCAGGCCGGACCCTGCATCCCTTTCGAAAGACGCTTGACGAGACCTCAGCCCTGATGGTGGACACCTTGTCGGTGAAAAACAGAGCCAGCTCCTTGCACCTCGTACTAGAACCTGCCCCCCCCCCCGCAGGCAGACAGGCTGGATGTAAAAGCCTGTCCACTGTGCGAAAGAGCTGAGTGGGTCTGTTTCTCGCTGCAGCAATCTCCCTAGACAGAAATTACTCCTTTTCCGGGAGGTTGCCCTCTGATAGTCCATAAAATGTGACTTCAATGCCAGTTTGTCCTCCACCAAGCCAGATCTCCTCCAGCGCCTCTCTAACCTCCGATCCCTAGTCTTTAAACCTCGGAGATCCTCCGACAAGTAGACAGGGGCTAGACACTCAAGGGTGCAATTGAGTTAAAGGTTGCACCAACAGCCCCATTATAGGCCGCCACTGCCTCCTCCGACACAATCGCACAAGCTGCCCCAACACCCAATAGGTCCAGTACCGCCAAAAAGGTCCTCTGAGGATACTCCTCTTAACAGCCAGTACCGGACCATCTCCACAAGGGCAGGACCGTCTGGGAGGGGGGCCCTAAACGTGAACTCCATGGTGCTATGATCCGACCAAACCACCAGATCTACACTAAGGTCAGTGATATCTAAGTCAGAAGAAAAAAACAGGTCCAATGTGTGGCCACCCGAGTGTGTCGATGTTTTTACCTTTTGTGTCAGGCCCAGTGCCCCCATGCTCCCAAGAAGGTCGATTCCAAATTTCGAGAGCCCACCATCGACCCAGGCATTGAAGTCCCCCAGGATCAACCACCTGGGGGACTCCAACAGCAGGCCGGCGACAAGCTCCTTGACCTCCCTTAAAAAATCCCCATCACTTCCCGGGGGATGATAGAGCAGGAGGACACTGAAGCCCACACCAGCACCTCCTCGGGTGGCCACACATTTAAAGGACCATGTAAGACCCACAGGTAGCACTGTGAGGTTCAGGCTAGATTTAAAACAAATGCACCCCCCCACCTGCGTGCGATCCTTCCTCGGGATGTGCATCACGGAGTACCCAGCTGGCACCGCTGCCTCCAAAATAGGATAATACTGTCATACATTTGTTAAGCCTCTCTTACATTGGGGCTTACCTGTGTTTAGCCTCCTGGGCCCCAGTGTTGTTTCCCTAGTAGGAATCAGCATGTTTCTTCTCCCTCCAGCCCCAGTGTGCAGAACTATGTCTGGGGCCAGATGGGCAAAAGCATTCATCATTAGTGGTAGCAATGTGAGGAGTTCTGGAAGGAGATGGACAAGGACACTGTTTCTTCATCAGCACCGACAGCAGTAATTGCCACAGAGCCCTAGGAATCATCAAATGACTGGGAACATGACAAATAAAACTGAACTGGACCAAGAACAGAACTGCCAGCCTAGGACAAGAAACAGCTGGGATTTAAAGGGGCTGTGGCCTGTGGCTCATTTTAGCACAGCAGGTGGACTGCCCATAAGGCAACCGAAGCAAAGCACCTGACTTCACAAATGGCCTCCGGGCCAATAAAACAACTGGTGTCCTGGCCTCAGGGCAGGCAACATGGCCAAAACAGAGATTAACTGGTCCTCAAGGGAATGGTGGTTAGCAGCAGGAGGATGCATGAACTACAGCTAATAGAATAGCAACATAAATTCTGGGAAGGGGTTAAGCAGAGAATCTAACTGGGAAACTTGAGCTAATAAGTAACTTGCAACAGAAAAAAGACTGGATGCATGTGTTGCATGGCTGGGTTTCCAGCCCTCAGCCTAACAGCCCCAGAAATAGCATTGGGATTACATTTTAGAAGCTTTGGGAGCTAGAGGAGCACATAAGTGCCCTATCATTAAAGTGAACACCCCCTTCCTATTATAAGTTAACGGCAGCGATGCGTGAGCTACTGAGGCTCCCTTCAGAGCTGGAGGGGCCAAGCCCTGGCAAGCCCCTCTGTAATTCTAACACTGAGGGGAAATGCTGTGCTAATCAAAGATCAGGTTGTTATGCACGTAAAAAGAGACTGCAACAGGAAATCAGTGCTGTTTTTGCCTACAGCTCACAGTGTAAATGTCTGGATAAAGTAAGTCTGTGAATCTGTGTCTGCCAGCACAGCAGGCCTGACAGACTGAGTGCACACCAGGTGAAAAGTAGAGGAAAGCAGTTCCAATGACTGAAAGAAACTGAGGCAAAAGAGCAAAGCAGAGTTTTGAACTGAGCCAGCAGTTAATTTCTGCCTCCTGAGGAGCAGCTCCACCATGGAGACAACAGAGGCAACCACCTGAAAAGGGTTCCAGGATCCTCTGCATCTACAGAACAGAAACCATCTAAGAATGTATTGCAGTCACCAGAAAAAGCAGACAGAAACCCCCAGAGAAAATCTGCCTTCAGCTGGGAGAACAGTCAGCATCTTTACAGTCAGTTACCAACCTCCAGAGTACTATATCCTGTGGACAACAGTAACCACTGGGGTTCAACCCCACAGCTTAGGGGGTGGACACTGTGTTTGCAAAAAGGGAACACGTCTTGGGTAGTCAGTGAATCACAACTAGGCCCTGATGAAGACTTGCTGAGGCCCATCGAACCTCAACACTTTTTGATTACAAATGGGGGGGGCCTATGAGTGAGGCATTTTACCGAATTACATAGAGTAGTAAGTATTTTACCTGATCTACGCTATTTTTTCCCTTTATCCCCTTGTCTTTTCCCGCCCCCTCCCTCTTCACAAAGATATTGGTAAAACTGTATTTTATTGGTGTGGAGCTATCACTGAGTCACGGTGTTGACCGGGAAGAACTATGTGGGACTTAAAGAAAAAAGTTACTTACCATAGTAACGTTGTTTCTTTCAGGGGATCCCTCAGCATACTCAAGTTATGCAGTTAGCCTGGTAGGTTCAACTGCCCCAGAGCGTGGAACTTATGTAAATAAAAGAACGTTTAAGTGGAACTTAGAACGCAGTTCAAATCTCGGCCTCTAGGTGCTGTTGCTAACTGTAGGCTAACGTCAGATTTATTTCAAAGCTATGTGGGCAACAGCCCTAATAGCATAAGCTTAACTTATGAAAACTGAACAAAAAAAGAAACGACAAATAGATAGCCCAACTGGGCTGGTTATGGCAGAATGTAAATATTAACAACTGTGAGAGATACAGTGAGCAATGCTCCAGGCTGTAGAGCAAACAACTGGCGCTGCCGAAATAGTAACCTTTTCCTGGTTCTGGAAGGGGAGGCAGGGAGGAAGGTTTAAGCATACTGAGGGATCCCCTGGAAGAAACAACATTACTATGGTAAGTAATTTGTTCTTCAAACCCCAGGAATCCCTCAGTATGCTTAACTTATGCAGACTAACAAGCAGTCCCTTGGGAGGTTGGTTACAGAACCTATTTGGGGAAAGGTTCTGTAAGACTGCAGTGCCAAACCTGGCATCATTCCTGGACTGTATGTCCAGACAACAGTGCTTTTTGAAGGTGTGTACTGACTTTCAGGTAGCTGCTTTGCAAATGTCTAATAATGGGATATTCCTTGTAGCTGCCACTGAGGCCGCAGTACCACAAGTGGAATGGGCCTGGAGACCCAGGGGTGGCTGCCTGCCAGCTTTGCTGTAACATAACTGGATGCAGGACCCTATCCAGCATGCAGCTGTTCTTTTGGAAGCTGGTCTACCTTTGCCTACTTCCCCATATGTGAGAAACAGCTGGGAAGGGGAAGACCTGAGGTCTTTAGTGCACTCCAAGTAGTACTTCAGAGACCTCTTGATATCCAGGATGTGCAGCTTCAACTCACCAGTGCTGGATTTATCAGTGAAAACCACTGGAAGGGAGACTGACGGGTTCAGGTGAAAATCTGAAACCACCCTGGGGAAGAATTTTCTGTTAGTTCTGAGGACAACCATATTCCTGTGGAAAATTATGTAACTTAGATCTGTGCAGAGGGCTTGGATCTTTTATTTATTTATTTATTTATGTATTACTAGGATTACAAATACAGTGCCTTCAGAAAGTATTCACCCCCCCCTTGGATTTTGTCACATTTTGTTGTGTTACTACCAGAATTCCTAATGCATTGAAATGATTTTTCCCCCTTGATTCACACAGCATACTCAACAATTTAAAGCGGCAAAAATATTTGTATTGTGTAACAAAAATTTATGAAACATTAAAAACTGAAATATCTTGTTTACTTAAATATTCACTCCCCTGAGTCAATACTTTGTAGAAGCGCCTTTGGCAGTAATTACAGCTTTGAGTCTTCTTGGGTATGTCTGTATCAGCTTTGCACAACTGGATTTGGGGATTTTCATCCATTCTTCCTTGCAGATTTGCTCCAGCTCTGTCAAGTTGGATGGGGAGCGTCAGTGAACCGCAATCTTTAAGTCTTTCCACAGATTCTCAATGGGATTCAAGTCTGGGCTTTGGCTGGGCCACTCAAGGACATTCACCTTCTTGTTCTGAAGCCACTCCAGTGTTGCTTTGGCTGTATGCTTGGGGTCGTTGTCCTGTTGGAATGTAAATCTTCGCCCCTGTCCAAGGTCTATTGCAGACTAATGCAGGTTCTCCTCAAGGATGTGCCTGTATTTGGCTCCATTCATTGTTCCCTCTATCCTGACAAGTGCCCCAGTCCCTGCCGCTGAAAAGCATCCCCATAACATGATGCTGCCACCACCATGCTTCATGGTAGGGATGGTGTTACACGGGTGATGAGCTGTGTTCGGCTTGCGCCAGGCATAGCGCTTTGCATTCAGGCCAAAGAGTTCAATTTTTGTTTCATCAGACCAGAGAATCTTTTGCCACATGGTCTCAGAGTCTGCCACGTGCCTTCTTGCAAACTCCAGGCATGCTATTATGTGGCCTTTTCTCAGGAGTGGCTTCCCTCTAGCCACTCTCCCATAGAGGCTACATCTCTGAAGTGCTGCAGAGATTGTTGTCCTCTGGGCAGGTTCTCCCATCTCAGCCATGGAACTCTGTAGTTCTGTCAGGGTGGTCATTGGGTTCTTGGTCACTTCCCTGACCAAGGTCCTTCTTGCCCGGTTGCTCAGTTTGGGAGGACGGCCTGCTCTAGGAAGAGTCTGGGTGGTTCCGTAATCTTTCCATTTCCTAATGATGGACTTGACTGTGCTCCTGGGAACTTTCAACACCCTAGAAATGTTTTTATACCCCTCCCCAGATCTAGGCCTCCTCACAATTCTATCATGGAGTTCTATGGACAGCTCCTTGGTCTTCATGGTAGAGTTTCTGCTCTGACATGCACTGTCAACAGTGGGACCTTATATAGACAGGTGTATTTCCTCTGAAATCATGTCAACCATTTGAACTGACCACAGGTGGACTCCATTCAAGTTTTAGAGTGATCTCACAAGGAAAATGGATGCACCTCAGCTCAATTTGGAATGTCATAGCAAAGGGGGTGAATACTTATCAAATCAAGACATTTCAGGTTTTTATTTTAAATTACACGTACAAAAAATTCCAGAAGTTTCATTCCAATTTGACATTATAGAGTAATTTGTGTAGCTACGTGACAAAAAAATCCCATATAAATGTATTTTAATTTGAGTTTGCAACATCACAAAATGTGACAAAATCCAAGGAGGGTGAATACTTTCTGAAGGCACTGTACCTTTGAACCAAGGGTTCTTTTACAAAGGTTCTGCGTCAGCAATGGGTGCAAGCAAAACAGTGGTAAGATACAATTCAAGGTCAGGAGGTTAACATAGAGGTAAGATATAATACAGGTCAGGAGGTTAACTTAGTAGCAAAAGACAGTACATGTGTATAGACTAGCACAGTTGCAAACAGTCAGTGGCAAATAACAATGCATAATTAACAATATGGGTATATATACAGCAAGACACAGATACAAATGAAAACCATCCTAGGGGTGACATGTGGAGCAAGGGGTGGGGGCTAAGAGGGGAGGGTGGGGAAAAAGAGGGTAGGCAGTCAAGGATTTGACACTGTCGTAAGTGCAAGAACAGAAAGATAAGTGCTAGGTAGTCTGGGGTGAGGCAACAAGAGATAGGGTGATAGGAAGGGGGAGACACAAGGACAGGAGCGGGAGAGGGGGTGGAATGGTAGGTGGGAGGGGTAGAATGGTAGGTGGGGGTGGAAGAGAGATGGGGAGTAGCAGGGGATGGAGGGGCGGAGAGAAGTGGGAAGGGTAGCAAGGGAGGAGAGAAGAGAAGGGAGAGGTGAAACAAGACGCAAGCCTAGGCAGAGCAGTCACAACTGCGGAGGTCACTGAGGTGCTGGCGGAGTTTACATTTGAATGAGCCAAGCTCATTTTCAGCTGCAATTTCAGGGGGAAGGTTGTTTACCAGCAGGGGGACCCTGGTGTGGAAAGCACGTTAAGCCTGGTTGGTACGGCAGAATGGAACGATAAATGTTAGTTTGAGGGAACTGCGCGTAAAATGTGCAGTGACTGCAGGAAACATTAAGGCATGAGTTGCAGGGGGTGTGAGGTTGACACACATTTTCTTAGCCAGTAGGCAGGTCTGGTAGGCAAGTCTACTATTTAGACTGAGCCAGTTGGATTGCTTGTAGAGATCACAGGTATGCGTATGCGTCCCTGCACCAGTGAGAAGTCTACAGCATTTGTTAAGGACTGTCTTGACCCGTTTTAGGGTGGTATCAACGGCAGCCCTGTAGAAGACAAGCCCGTAATCAATGACGGGTAGGACTGAGGCAGTTATGGCTGCACGCATAGCTTCTTTGGTAAGACAGCGACGACGGCGGCAGAGGACCCCAATTCTTGAGTGGACTGATTTTGAGATGTGTTGAACACGCGAGCTGAAAGACACTGCGCAATCAAGGGTAATACCAAGGTATTTAAACTCCTGCACTTGCTCAAGTGGCTGTTCAAGTTCATTATGTATGGTGAAGTTTATGGACCTGTATTTGTGGACTTTGTTTTTTTTTTGTAATTCAACAACAGCTTATGTTGGAGAAACCAGGTTTCAACTAGGCTGAAGTTTGTCTGTAGCACCTTGGGGAGAGAGAAGGAGTCAGTATGGGAGGAAAAGAGGACTGCATCATCGGTACAGAGTACTAAGTTATTACTGCAAGCTGCAGGAAGAGTATTGATGAAAAGGGTGAAAAGTAGAGGGCCAAGGATGGAACCCTGGGCTACAGCAGGGCGGACAGGAAGGGCACTTGAGAGAGTCAATGATTTTGACTTTTTGGCTCCTTGCCGAGAGGTAGCTTTCAAACCATTTGTTTACATCATCAGACAGTCCAAGGGAGGAGAGCGAGTGAAGCAGGAGCTGGTGGTTCACAGTGTCAAATGCTTTGGTCAAATCAATGAACACTGCACCCAGTAGGTGGCCAGTGTCAATCGCCTTATGAATATGGCTGGTGAAGTCAAGCAGGGCGGTGGTTGTACTAAGGACTTTTCTAAAGCCATGTTGTTGAGGGCAGAGTAAGTTATATTTGTTGATGTGTTCAGATAACTGGTCAGCTACAATTCGTTCCAACGCCTTGGAAGAGTGGTGGGAGGATAGAGATAGGGCAGTAGTTAGAGAGATGAGACCTATCACCACTTTTATGAATGGGTGTGACCACTGCTGATTTCCAGAGCTGGGGGAATTGTTTATGAGAGAGTGAGAGATTCAGAAGTTTAGTGAGAGGTTGTAGGACAACATCTAGGGGGAGAGAGCGAGAGAGAGAGGAGTTTGAGGTCAAAGGTATCACTGCTGAAACTGGCTTTGCTTAGCACTTTGTTGAGATATCTTTTAGCTTCAGACATGGATCCCCCTTAAAGTAGAATGGGGGGGGTGGTATTACTGTGGAGATAGATTTTATTATTGAGGCAGTGCCGAGCAGAGTTGTCAAAGAAGTTGGGAGGAAGGACACTACTAAGATCAGTGAATGCGAGATTAAAGGAGTCCGCTATTTCTTTGGGGTCCTGTAAAGTGGAGCTGTTAACCTCATAGTGGGGGAGGATTTGCTTGGTTTACCCGTGAGGCTCTTGATGTTCTCCCAGAAGGGTTTGCTATTTCTCCAGGAGTTAGTAAGTTCCTGGTTGTAGCAGACTTGCTTGGCTCTACGTGTAGCTATTGTGAACTGGTTCCTAGCCGCCTTATAGAGCTGCATATCATGTGGTTTTCCTCAGTCCATAGCTCGGTGCCAAAGGTCATCTCGGTTTTACATCATGGAAATGAGTTCGGAGTTAATCCAGTGATTAGTGGTAGATTGAGTTTTGCATTTACGTAGGGGGGCAAAACTGTTACAGACTTTGTTAAACTGGGCAATGAAGAAGTCAAGTGCTTGGTCAACACTGCTCAAGGAGTCAAGGGGTGTCCAGTCAACCGTTGACAGGGCAGCAAGGAATTGTGGAAGCTTTCCTTTTGTTAAGATTCTTTTATAGGAGAAAGAGGACTTAGGTTTAAGTGCCTTGTTTGACCAGTGGCAAATAACTGAGGAGTGATCACTGAGGGCATCTGGGAGAACTTCCGTGTTAGTGATTCTGCTGGGATGAGAGGCGAGGATCAGGTCAAGTAAGGAGCTACTACCAGACTTATAATTAAACCTAGTGGGAGAAGCGACCATTTGAGTAATGTCTAGGGCAGCAGTGGCATCCTTATATGGGTTGGCTTCTGGAGCTAGCCAGTTAACATTTAGGTCACCCATTACAATTGTCTCGCCATGGGAGGTGCTGTCATCCATGAAGTCAGTGATCATTTGGAAGCCTGTAACATGTTCACGCTGGGGGGGGTGGTGTATACTGATGCAACTGTGAGGGATTTTCCCTGCTGACCCAGGATTATTTTAACTGCTAGGACTTGACAGTTGTTTGCAGAGGGAGGTAATGGGATGACAAGCCCTTTAAGAGTTTCCCTTAAATAAATGGCGCAACCACCCCCTCTCTTGGCAATTCTGTCAAGTCGGAACAGCGCATAGCCTGGAAATGGATACAGCATTGTCTGGGACCTTAGGAGACAGCCAAGTTTCGTTAAGGGCTATAACATCCAGCCTATGTTGTAACACACAGACTTGGAGTGCATCAAGCTTAGCTGGCAGGCTCCGGATGTTAAGAGTTGCCAGCTTGATGCAGCCTTGTTTCTTGTGTCATTCGTATGCCGAGGTGGGAGGACCAGGTTTTGGGTGTACATTCCCAGCTAGGAGCAGGAGGAGAAGTACAATCCTAGCAAGATAGTGAGCAAGGAGTTTGTGAGCCAAATGCCGTCTATTTCTGACAGATATTTTAGCAGGTGTGTTACTGCAGGGCTTGAGTAATTGAAGGAGAAGGGGGTACTCAGGGATGGGGAGGAGATTATCTCGGTCATTATTGAAGGAGGCTAGCATAGGAGCACAGTAATGTGTTTTGGATGGCGGTAGGGTACACCAAGGGATATATCTCAACACAGAGTAGCGATGCTGGTAAATGAGGGGGTACCAGTACTAGTGGAGTTGAGAGGCATGAAAAACAGAAGTACAGGCAGCGTTAGAAAGGTGTTTATGGACATAGCAAAAAGAGGTACAGCTGTCCAAAGCAGAGGGTAAGGAGAGAGTGCAGAGTTTATTAAGTTAGGGTGGTGGAAGGGAGTAGAACAGGGCTGAGTGTTAGGCAACAGGGAGTGAGAGTAAAAGCACAGGCCTTGAAAGAAGTAGAAGAGGAAAGGGGCAAAGACTGATGAATAGTGGTAGACTGACCACACAGTAAGTGAAATGAAACAGGAATCAGATTGGATTGGATTGGACTGGGTAAGTGAGTTTATAATTGGGCCCTCTAGTGGCTAAAAGATATAATCTGCTAATGGAAGAAAAAAAAAAAAGAAAGAAATTTAGGCACCAGAAAGATGAGCTCCAGGGGATGGTGCCAGGCAGTTCAAATCTCCAGGAGCTGGAGCTGAAGCCAGTCAGGGAGAGACGGAGTGCTGAATCTGCCTATAGTAGACCCAATTTCAGGCACCATCCACCGAGTTCACGGTTAGCAAGCTGGACTGGAGCTGCCTTCCCGAAGCGTACCTGGAATCATGCTCTTGAGGGCAGGCTGGGGAGCACCCTGTGGCCGTCTGCGGAGCACCCTGTGGCCGTCTGCATTCAGCAACAAACCGCTAGTGCAGAAGATGGAATCCCTCTCAGGGAATCCTGGAATCTTGCTCTTGCTCGTGAGGGCAGGCTGAAAAGCACTCTGCGGCCGGCTGCATTCAGCACCAGACCACTAGTGCAGAAAATGGAATCCCCCTCAGGAAATCCTGGAATCTTGCTCCTTAGGGCAGAATCTCAGACACTCTTCTTAAACAAGTGATAGCCACCCGAAAAACAATCTTCCATGTGACATATTTGAGGTCTGCTGTGGCCATGTGCTCAAAAGGAGGTTCCATAAGTTTGGCAATGCACAGGTTCAGGTCCCAGGTTGGCACTCGCTCTCTGGCGCAAGGGTATAGGTGCAACAGGCCCTTGAAGAATTTCCCCAAAACTGGGTGTGAAGCAATAGTTCTTTCTCTATCTGCTGAAATGTAGGCAGATATTGCAGCCAAATGCACCTTAAGGGTTGAAACCTTGAGACCCTGGGTTTGCAGATGAAGCAAGTCGTCCAGGAGGACTGGCAGGTTCGCTGACATAAGGTTTAGCTGCTGGGACTCACATCACAGAGTGAACCTCTTCCACTTAGAGGCATATGTTTTCCTGGTGGCAGGCTTTCTGTAGACCTTGAGAACCCCTTGCACCTGCTCCGAGAGCTGCAACCCTGAGAATTCTACCTGCTCAAGAACCAAGCTCTGAGGTGGAGGGACTTGAGGATGGGATAGGCTACTCTGCCCTGAGATGTGGTCAGTAGGTTGTGCCTCAGGGAAAGTGAGATGGGCTGCTATGAAGAGAGGGCCAGAAGCACTGGATACCAAAGCTGTCTGGCCCAATCTGGTGCCATTGGAACAGGGCCCAGTGTTTTCTGCGATTCCGCAGTTGCAGCAACTGCCGCAGAATCATTGTCCTACCGCAGAAACAAGCTTCTGCCGCAGAAGAAGCATTTTGTGGTGCACTACAAATGTCCATTACCACCGAAAACCCCAGCTAAATGGCTAAAATGATTGTGAGCAAACTTAAAATGGCATTATTGTGAGTTGTTGGTAGCTCCATTATATATCCATCCCCCCTGGGTTGCAGTAGTCAGTACAGCCTCCCCTTTCCTATCCACTGGCAGCCCTGAAGCTTAAAGGGGAACTGTCAGCAATAAGAGACTCGCACCCAAGTGTGAGGCTGAGCCCAATTAGCCCTTTGTGTGCAAAAACACTTTTTTTTACATAATGATTACTGCAGTGTAGTAGATTGTACCAGGCTAATTTCACTGACTTGTAAGCTGACATTTTCTGTAAGCAGAAATGTCAGATTCCCATGTAGATGACATCAGTGAAGGACTGCAGCAGTGGGAGACTCAATAGCCTGCAGTGAATGTCAGAGTTTTTATAAACTTTAATCTGCTGTTTGCTGGTCTACTGTTCTCCTGGGGCTAGATATAGCCACAGAGGACTGTACTAAGCCACATGGGTACAACAGAACCAGCACACATTAAATTTTAGCTTACACAATCTTTAACATGTATACTGCGGGCTACTGAATCTCCCAGCTCTGCAGTCCTCATCTGATGTCGGTTGCAGGGGATTCTGGGATTTCTGGCTACAGGAAATGAAATCTTAGTCAGCAAAATTATCCTAATACATTATACTATACTGTAGTAAACAGAAAGTAAAAAAATGCTTTTTTACACAAAGTGCAAATTAGAATTCAGACTCAAACTTGGGTGTGAGGCTCTTATTGTTCCCTTTTAACCATTATGGCCTTCTACAAACACTGAGGAAACTTCAGGAAGTCTATTTCATGAGAAAGAATGGTGGTTCTATTTGCCAACTGCAGAACTGTGGAATTAAAAAGCATTAATAATTATTGCAGACAAAAAATGGGAGGCTTTCTGGACCTTTGTCTAATGTAAAATACTCCCTGAAGACGCCTCTGGGCAAACCCGGTAGGAGGTGTGGGCTGTTCTGCTCCCAGTGAGAGGCTTTGACTGCTTGCTATTGGAATAAAAATTACTTAATTCACCTATCAATCAATCAATCAAAATCTTTATTTATCCAGGCGGGCACCATTGAGCAGGGCTCATTTGCAAGATGGACCTGGTCATACAAAAATCATAGTACAGTAACATGGTAAAACATAATGCAATATTATACAAAGAAGAAAAAATATACATATGTACATCAACATTTGAGTGAGAAGGCCTTTACAACAGATAGGCTCATAACTGGGTACAGCAAGAATGTTCACTTAAAAGGAGAGAGAAAGGCAAGAAGAGGGATACCAGCTTAGGAAGAAATGATGGGGTTGGAATAGTTAACTGGCATACTTCAGGGAAGGGGGAGGAACTTGGCCATGGCTAAAAAGAGGCAGAGAAGCCGGTATTTTGGTAGGGAGAGAGAGGCAGGATGGGCAGGAGGGAAACTGGAAAATTGGTGAGCTAGCGATGTGGGAAACATTTGCAGGATTCCTTCACGGAGCGGTCATAGAGCAACTTGAAAATATTCAGGCTAACAGGACAGCTCAGCTTCAAATTTTTTTGCATATTATTCCACAAGGAAGGCAACGAGAAACTTATGGCAGCTCTGCCGAAACAATATTTGACCTTAGGTAATTGCAAGACAATTAGGGAATAGCTTCTTAGAGCATAGGCATCTATCACACTCAGGGGAATACAATCAGAGAAGTACAGGGGGAGCTTGTTGGTAACCGCTCTGAAAGCCCATAGAGCGGCATTTCTATTTCTCCTGTAATGAAGGGAAGTCCAGCCCACCGCCATGCTCAAGGAGCAATGGTGTGTGGAAAGTGGAAGGCCTGTTATGAACCTGATTGCTCTGTGGTATAGGGTGTCCAATTTAGCCAGGGCAGAGGCAGTACAATGGCTATAGAGAAGGTCTGTGTAATCTATTAATTAAAGGAACGTGGCTTGAACCAACCGCTGCTTGGCATCCCTAGTAAGGAAGTGGTTAATTCTGTAGACTAGTCCTAGTCTTTGTCTTAGTTTCTTCTGTAGTTCTTCAAGATGTTCAGAGAAGGAGAGTTTGTGATCGAGCCATACACCCAGATATTTGAATTTTGGCACATACTCTAGATTTTCTTCAAGTACCGTGGTAATCTGAGGGGATAGCCCAACACAAGCAGGCCTATATTGTTTTATAAGACCTATATTGTTTGGTAAGACACATTTTTATAGCAGCGTTGGTGCTGGAGTTACTGTCTTCTCAGCACATCCTTACAAAGCGGGAGAGAAGAAGATATGGAAGTCAAGTGGCATTGACACAAACAACACCACCGGTGTTGAACTGCACGAGCAGAAGGAGGCAACTAAAGCAGCATTACAGCACAAACCACCACCACCAGACTTCAAGCAGGTGGGTGGGAGGGAGCAACTGGAGCACCATTGGAGCAGCAGTGTTTTGCAACCAGGCAATACTGGTCTTCGAGCAACTGGTCAGGCAGGGGGGAGAAATTCTCAGGAGCATAGCTGTGGTAAAGCAGCACTGGGCAGGTGGGAAAGATCCATGGAACAATAAAACAGACTGCAGTAGAAAAAATGAATAACCCTTCAAATCCTCCATGCCCTAAATCCAAGCCACAGAAACGGAGAAACACAGAAAAAGTGATGGCAGAAGGAGACCATGTGTCCATCTAGTCTGCCCAAGAGTTTCCAAGACCTTCTATAGGTCCTAAGACCTAGCACCCCTTCTGTATTTTACCCTTTCCTGCTCTCGTAGTTCATCCTAGAGCCCTTGCTCTATCCCACCCGTCTGAAAGCTGCTTCAGTTCTTGCACTCACTACTTACGTTGGTAGGCTGTTCCAGGGCTCAACCACTCTTTCCGTGAAAAAATGCTTTCTTAGATCTTTTTTTGGAGCTCCCTCCCCGTAGCTTCCATTCGTGACCCTGGTGGTTGAGCTGGTGACCCTCTGGAATAGTTCTGTGTATGGCACCTTATTTATGCCTCTCAAGAACTTGAATGTCTCAATCATATCCCCTCTCTCTCTCTCCCCTTGTATCCCGTGAGAACAAGTTTAGCTTCTTCAGGAGTTCCTCGTACGAGATATCATAGAGACCCTGTATTATCTTGGTCATAGAAACACAGAATTTGATGGCAGAGAAGGACCGCTTGGCCCACCTAGTCTGCCCATTTTCCTACCTGATGGATAAGCTGCAGATTCTAGTTAATCAACAGCTTACTTCCTCCTACCCCCCACTAGAATTGCCTTATGCCTGTCCCATGCATTCTTGAATTCTCCCACTGTTCCTGACTCCACAACCTCCTCAGGAAAGCTGTTCCATGCATCCACAACCCTCTCTGTGAAAAAAATACTTTCTAACATTACCTCTGAGCCGTCCGGCCCTCTATCTTCAAATTCTGCCCCCTTGTTCTTGAATATCTCTTCTTCTGAAAGATACTACCCTCTTGTACTTTGTTAATTCCCTTGAGATACTTGAAAGTTTCTATCATGTCCCCCCTCTCCCTCCTTTCCTCAAGGGTATACATATTAAGCTGCTTTAGTCTCTCCTTTCAGAGGTCGCCGTGCAGACCCTGCACCATTTTGCTGCTGTCCTCCTCTGAACAGCCTCCACTCTATGTCTTTGCGGAGATGGGGTCTCCAGAATTGCACAAAGTACTCCAGATGGGGTCTCACTAACTGTCTGTACAGAGGGATAACAGCTTCCTGTTTTCTACTGTTGATGCCTCTCCCTATGCATCCCAGTATCCCCCAGCCCTCCTTACTGCCTTCTCATGTTGCTTGCCCACTTTAAGTCATCGGATATAATTACTCCTAGGTCTCTTTCGATTTTTTGTTGTTGTTATTAACTCACCCCCCATTGTGTGCTCTTCCCCTGGGTTTTTGTTTCCCAGATGCATTACTTTGCACTTCTTTGCATTGAATCTGAGCTGCCACATATTCGACCATTCCTCCAACCTTGCCAAGTCCCTTTTCATTCTTTCCACCCCACCTTGTGCATCAACCCTGTTGCAGATCTTTGTGTCATCTGCAGAGAGACATGCCTTTCCTCTCAGGTGCTCTCCAATGTCACTTATAAAGACATTAAAGAGGACCGGGCCCAGTACCGAACCCTGCGGTACCCCGCTAGTTACCCTCCTTTCTTCACTGCGGACTCCGTTTACTATTACCCTTTACGGCCTGTTGTCCAGCCAGATTTTTATCCAGACTACCACCTTGGGACCCACTCCAAGGCTGGCTAACTTGTATATTAATCTTTTGTGTGAGACTGTGTCAAATGCCTTGCTAAAATCTAGGTAGGCCATATCCACAGCCCCTTCCTGGTCTACTACTTTGGTTACCCAGTCAAAGAAATCTATTAGGTTCGTCTGACATAACCTTCCTGCTGTGAAGCCATGCTGCCTTGGGTCCTGTGCCCCACTGGCCTCTAGGTACTCAACAATTCTTTCCTTCAGAAGTGATTCCATCATTTTCCCTACCACTGAAGTCAAACTAACTGGTCTGTAGTTTCCTGCCTCTGCCCTGCTCCCACTTTTGTGAAGTGGAATCACATTTGCCCTCCTCCAGTCCTCAGGTACCACTCCATCCTCCCATGATTTGTTAAGGAGAGTAGTCAGTGGTGTTACTAGTTCTACCCTTAGTTCTTTTAGAATTCTTGGGTGAATCCCATCAGGCCTCATTGCTTTGTCTACCCTCAGTTTCAAGAGTTCTTTTAAAACCCTTTCTTCTGTGAATGGACTGGTATCGACCCCCCCATTTAGAGTTTCTCCCTTGTTTGGTTTAGGTACCTCTCCCTCCTCTTCTCCTACTGAGCAGAAATATTTGTTCAGTATCCCTGCTTTTTCACTGTCACCCTCTGCTCACATTCCCTTCCCTTTATTAAGTCTCTGTATCCCTCCCTTGGTCTTTCTTTGCTCCCTAATGTACCTATAAAAGGTTTTATCCCCCTTCTTAACAGAGATGGCTATCTTTTCCTCAGTTTGTGCCTTTGCTATTCTGACTGCCTTCCCTGCCTCCTTCTGCTTTAACTGATAAAGTTCTCTGCCCTGCTCCTTCTGTGTTTCCTTATATTTCCTGAATGCTATTCTTTTCTCCTTAACCGTCCTTGCCACCTCTTTTGAGAACCACAGTGTTTTTTTCCTTTGTTTTGTTCTGTTGATTACTGGTTGCTCTTCTCTGCACAGTCTCTAGCCTATCCCTGTCTTTTTTTAAGGTGCAGATTCCAACACTGGATGCAATACTTTAATCCAAATCACAATGCCAGAATTGCTTTGCATTGCCTTGCCTGTGCATTTGTCAAACTGCACCAGGCTGCCTTCTCCTAAGCATTCTTTCTGGGTAACTAGATTTTATTTTGGGGCTCACTTGAGTTGCCAGAGAATATAAAGCCCATCACTGAATTGCTGCAGAATTGCAGTAGAATTACTCACAGCCAGCATGAGGTCCTGCCGCAGAATGTAGGTCCAGTTTGCCGCAGTGAACACGGGGCCCTGCACCAGAATCACTGAGGCAGGTTGGCTCCTGAGCTTTTGGAGGACTCTGAGGGGTAGGGGAAAAGGAGAAATGGCATAGAGGAATCTCCCTGTCCAGTCTTGGATCAGGGCATTCAGGGGGAGAGACACCATGGCTGGGGGCCTGCAACAATATAAGGAACGCTGATGGTTCTCCTCTGAGGCAAACAGGTCTATCTCTGAAGTACCCCAGCTCCTGAAAATGGCTGCAAACACCTGCTTGTTTAAGGACCGCTCGTGGTACCCTTGGCTGATTCTGCTCAGGGTGTCTGTCAGGGTGTTCTCCTTCCCTGGGAGATGAACTGTTGATAACTGGACATCCAGGGAGTAGGCCAGTGTACAAACTCTTACTGCTTCTGTACAAAGCTTGGAGGACCTTGTCCCCACCCCCCCCGCTTGTTGATGCAGTATGTGATGGTCGTGTTGTCTGTTCTTATCTGAACTGACTGACCTCTTATGTGGGATGTGAAGGCTTGCAGGATTAGTAATACAGCTCTCATTTCTAACAGGTTGATGTGAAGTCTGGACTCTGAGTGAGTCCATGTGCCACCAGTGATGTGGCTGCCCAAATGTGCTCCCCATGCCAGTAAGGAAGCGTCTGTGGTGATGACTACAGTGGAAGCCTGCTGCTGGAATGGCACTCCTTTCCTGAGGTTGCTCTCTTCCTTCCACCAGTCCAATACTTTGAGCAGGGACTTTGTAAATGGCACTAACTTGGAGAGTGGGTCCCTTGTTTGGGAGCAGTACAGCCTGAGATGGTACTGAATGTCCCTCATTTGGAACCTGGCAGCACAGCCGTGATGAAGGCCGTGTGATCCAGGAGTCTGAGGAAACTCCTGGCTGTTCTGGGTTGACCTAGCTGAAAAGGGTTTGCCACCTCCTGCAGATTTTGCACTCTTTTCCATGGCATAAAATCCCTGCCCTGCAGCATATCTAGTTCTGCCCCAATGAACTCCACAAAACATACTGGCTGAGGCTGAGGCTTCTGTTGGTTTATCAGAAAGCCCAAGGACTCAAGAGTGTCCTAGATGGCCTGGAGGGAGTCTCTTACTTGGGGGAATCCCCCACAATAAGCCAGTCGTCGAGGTAAGGGAAGACTGAGATCCCCTTCCTGCTTAAGTGAGCTGTCACCACAGCTAGGCACTTTGTGAATACCCTTGGGGTGGGAGAAAGGCTGAAGGGAAGGGCAGATAACTGGTAGTAACCTGAGGGTAACTGGAACCTCAGGTACCTTCTGTGGCCTAATCTGATGGGGATATGAAAGTAGGCATCCTTGAGGTCTAGGGAAGCTAGCCAGTTTTCCTTCTGCAAGGAGGGAATCACTATGAATAGAGTGACCATTCTGAATTTTGGCTTGTTTAGGTATCGGAGGTCCAAAATGGGTCACCATGCCCCACTCTTTTTCTTGTTAAGGAAGTACCTTGAATAAAGGCCTAATCCACGCTGAGATGGTGGAACCTTTTCTGCTGCATTTGCTAGCAGGAGTTTTTTGACTTGCAACTCCAGCAGGACTTTTTCTGCAAGAACTGGAGGGAGACCCCCCCCCGTGCCTCTGGAGCCTGGGCAACCTTTTGAAGAGAAGGAGAGGCCTTGGCGCACCACTTCCAGTAACCATTTGTCTGTGGTGATGTTTTCCCAGACCTGGATGAAGTGAGATAACCTCCCTCAAACAGGTAGGGGTCTGGCAACCTGGATAGAAGAGTCAGGGGTTCTGTTTGCACTGGGTCCTACCTGCTGGAGCAGAGTCAGCACGTTTGGCACCCCTCCTGCCCCTGCCCTTAAGTATCCTCTGGTCTGAGGGTACTCTATGGCCATGGGCAAAGGACAGTAGGGTCTGTGGTAACACCCCCTGCCCCCCCTTCCTTAGGGCCTGTAAGAAGTGGAGGCCCTCTCCTTATCCAAGTTGCTCTTATAGCTGGTTTTGTATTCCTCCACCTTTTTCATGTAGACCTATGTTTTGTCTCCAAACAGAAAATTGTTTTCACATGGAAAGTCCATGGCCTTTGCCTGTATGTCTTGAGTTAGGCTGAGTTTGGTAAAAATACCACCAACAGCTTAATCTGGTTCAAGGTCAGTTGGCATTCATTTGTATTCCCTTCCCCTGGGTCATGCCTGAAAATAGGCAGGATTTGCCTAGTGCACTTACCCGGTCAACAAAAACTAAATAAATAAATAGGTTTGTGGTGTGTAGCCAGGGAAACCTCCCAATTGAGACAGCTAGAGCCATGACTCTTGGTGTAAAGTCACTGGTATCCACTGCCATGTAGAACTGTCGGTACTTAGAGGCATCCAGGGCAGTTCTGGCTATATCCGCCAAGTCGAGACCTGTCTCATTTGGAATCCTGTCACACAGTGCCAGGACTGCATTCCAGAGGGCCCTCTGGTATTGAGCCGCATAAGTCGTGTATGTGGCCTGTCTGAGGAGGAGAGAAGCTACTGTGTACCCCACCTCTTTCACATACCATCCAGTTTTCTCAAATCCCTGTCAGGTGGGTGACAGGATATGGGATTCTTGGCCTTATCACAGGCAGGCGCCTGTACTACACCCTCATGGCTGGGGTGGGGACTGAGGTATTCGGCATTAGGCCTATCCAACTGGTATTTTTTCCACCTTCTTATTCACTCCTGGGATGGAAGTGGGAGTTTGAAAGATCTTGAGAGTCGCCTTCCACAGGGAACTGTGCACTGGAAAGAGAAGTCTCTTAGTTGGGGCTACGCCTGCCATTTCCAGGAAGTCTGCCTCCTGTTCCTCTTCAATAGATTCCTGAGAGGAGAGCCCAAGGGTGTCTACCATCTGCCTGTTGAAGGCGAAATGGGAAGAATAGTCCTCTGGACCTCTAGAGGGAGAACCGAACCCCTGCTCAGAGGAGACCTCTAGCTCTACTGGTTCCCCTTCAGCATCATCCTCCTCCTCTTCCCCCACAAAATATGACTCTGGATCCTGCTTCAGAGGAACTGGGGCTGGAGAAGGGGCCTGGTGAGGAACCGATGGGGCCTCAAAGGCACCCATGGATTGAAGGGTCCACAGAACCTAGGAGGCATTGGCATTGTCCTCAGCTAATGGCAATTTTTGCTGTTCCACAGAGAGCTCCCTTGCTTCTTCAGCAGGAGGTGCAGTGGTATGCTTTTCTTTTCGTTCCTTTTTAGCTGAAACCAGGTCAGAGCCCTGCTCCACTGGCCTCTTGTGCTTGGAATGCTCAGAGTCCTGTTTTCTGGGACTTTTGATTCAGAAGAATCTTTAGAGGCTCGTTCTTTAGTTTTACTGTGAGAAAGGTCCTCTTCAGACACTTTAGGAAACTCAGCGACAGACTGAGTGACCATGACTTGTAATTTCTTGGCCCTCTTTTTTATAGTTTTGGAGCAGAATTTATTGCAAACTGCACAGTTTGCCAGGAAATGGCTGGGACCCAGGCACTTTAAGCATAGTCTACGGCTGTCTGTCTTAGACAGAAGCTTGAAGCACTTTAGACAATTTTTAAAGCCTGTGGGTCGTGTTTTCTTTTTGGGCCTTTCTGACATGCCAGTTAGTCAAAAATGGCTGCAAAATGGTTCCCAGAACTTGAAGTTCTAATTTGTGGTTCGGTTCCACAAGAAAAGGGAACTGGCAAAAAAGCTTTTACTTTTTGGAGCCTTTATAATGAAAAAGCATCTCAGTTCCCACCACGAGGAACCATAGCGATTACTGAATAAACAGAACATTTTTTTCACCTACACTCAACAGAATTAACGATACAATACCACTAAAATAAGGCAATAAAAAGAAAAAAGGGTATGTAAAAAGGGGGTTTCTCCAGTTCCTGGGAACCGGGCCAGAACCAGAGGAAATCAAAAATTAAGCTAAAACAACTAAAAACTGCCACAATACCACACTAGAGGCAGAAATATGAGGAAAACTAGCACTTTCATGCACTTTTAAACAAAATAAAAGACTTGCAGCGAAGTTGCTGAGGAGATCTACTTCAGGCTATCAAACAAATCTGACATTAGCCTACAGTTAGCAGCAGAACCTACAGGCAGAGATTTGAACTGTGTTGTAAATTCCACTTAAACGTTCTTTTATTTACATCAGTTCCACACTCTGGAGTAGCTGAACCTACCTGGTTAACTGCACACAGGGCTCGAAATATAGCCTTTCTGCATTTCTGTGGAAATGCGGTTAGGCTGCAGGAAATGTTCATTTGAGTTCAGGAAATGCTGTTGCTGTAGCAGTCTACCTCAGTTTTTAGCCAGTTGGGGGAGCATGTGAGCAAGTCTTCAGGCTCGCCAGTCTTCAGATCCCGATCGGGTGGGTGGATCGCGATTTCAAGTGCTCGGGACTCACTTTTTTTTTCTAATTGGGCGCTCCTTTGACATCCAGGCAGGCCCTTTCACCAGCCTATCCCATGTTATCACAAAATAAATGCACATGTGATCACTGTGACGCTTGGACAGCTGGTTCTGATTACTCTATGATTTTTGTAATATAAAAATGTGTTATTGAGTGTCTCTCATGAGACATGCTGAGACAGCCTGTGGGATGACCCTCCCCCCCAGGTTTCAACTACAAGTTATTAACCTAAAAGCCAGGAGATAATTACAGGCTAGAAGAGACACAAATTAAGGATCTCCTGTTTATCGGGCTAAACTGAAGCTGCCAGCTGCTAGGATGAAAATCATAAACTTTTATGAAGTTTAGAGAAAGAATACAGGTTATGTCACTTAGGTGCCAAGTCATAAATGTTCCTTTGATGTCTGTGAAGCAAGAAACTGCTCATGGATGAGAGAAGATACTGGAAAAATCACAGACTTGATTGGGAAGTCACATGGGGAAATGAGTTTTTGTTGATGTCACCTCAGTTAATTTACCTTCTGCATAAGACATCCTGTTTTGTATAATTTTTATATTCTGACAGGGAGGAGCTAGGTGACCTCGTGCAAAGAGGTTGGCAAAGCCAGTTTTAAACAGTATTCTGTTTTCCACTTAGTAACATACATGTTTGAACTCTGAAAAAGCAACATCAGGCACTGTTAGAAGGTATACAATAGAAAGACAAGTCTAAGTGTACTGTGGTAGGAGATTGTGTTTGTATTTATAACCTTTGTATGGTTTTGTGATATATTTTGTTCTGTATTTACATTTTACATATTTTTATCTATTTTAAAGTAAACCTCTATTTAAACAAGACTGCTTGGTGTGCCTCCAAAATTCTTTCTTTGACAAGTGAAGCATATATGGTTAAAGTTGACACTGTGCATAGCTTATTGGTAATACCAAACTGGGAAAAAGGTAAAGAGTTTATCTGAGGTCTTTCATAGAGTGCTAAGGATTCATTTTGTAAACCTGGTTAGGTGCCCATAGGCGAAAGATATCTGGCATTTCCCCCGAAGAGCAGAATTATCTGAGCCTGTACATTGCATACGCTAGCAATAGGTTCACAGTTTGAATCCCTCCAGAACTTGCGACCAAAGGTTGATTCGAACCCACAAAACAGACAGGAAGGTTACCCTGTTCTGTTCCTGTTCACAAGACTGCGCTCGAAGGCTGGCACTGTGGGAGCAGAGGGCCTGACCTGCTGAGTGGGTTTGTGACAATCACCATTTAGCTGGCTTCAGTGGCTGGCTGCCCAGGGGCCTTCCCACAGAACTTACAGCGAGAGGCATCAGAAACCAGTTGGCAGTGGGAGAAGAAAAGCTTGCAGCGCTTCAGCACTTCAGTTAAAGCGAGCGGAGTTTGTTACTGAAGCTAAAAAAAAAAAAAATAGATACACAACTCCTGCATCAATCTCTGAGTGCACTGCAGTCAATGAGAGCTGTAGCACTCAGAGAACTCATTTAAAGTTTCCAAGGGGGTGGAGTAGCGGTGGGTCATGACTCGCTGGTATAAGGAGGGGGAATAAAATAGTCACGTCGATTGATCTCTGAGTGCATAGCAGTCAATGAGAGCTGCAGCACTCTGAGAACACATCAGAAGTTGCGGTTAAATTTTGCTGAAGAGGGGTGGATGAGGAGTACACTGGGACGTGGGAAGTAAACAAAAAAACACCAAATTTAAATTGAGCTTCACTGTGCAAAGAGACTGGCCTGTCTAGTAGGGGGGTACATGCAGTAGGCAGATCAGCAGCTTTCTGAGTTGTGTGCACAGGCAGACCTTTCTGATTTAAAATAAAGGACTCTGCTGTGGTAAAAAAATAAGTCAGTCAGTAAGGGGTACAGGGTGACTGTGAAACCTAGACTGCTGCAGTGTGAAAGAAAACACTCATTTGGATTGCCATAAGAGGGACAAGTGTCCTGAGAATTTTGATCTGTACTAAATTTAATTACTGGCTTAGCTTAGTGAGATAAAATTTGCCTTAGTACAGTAGAGAGACCCCTTTGAGGAAACGATTTTCTAAACTTCAGTGTAAAACAAACAAAAAAAACATTTTGGGTGCTTACTGAGCTCTCAAGTCATTGCCCTAGGTACACCACAAGGAAAGTCCTGTGAGGATTATTAATCTGGGCTTCAGTGACTGGTCCAACAGCCCTTCAACTGTGCCTGCTCCCTGAGTGCCCTGCCTATAGTAAGGGGGAATTTTGGGCAGATTCTCTCTGGAGCTAGTGTGTGTTAAACAGAAATACTAGTATACCTGGTCCCTGCCCTACAGTAAGGGGATTTTAGGGAAATCTGTCTCAGAGCTAAAAGTGTGTAAAAATATATAATTCCTGCATTCTAAACTGTTCCCTGCCCTACACTAGGGGATCCTAGTTATGTGGAAATCTATCTTGGAGCTTTCTGTGTTGTTTAAAAAAAAAAATCTATAATTCCTGCATTCTAAGCTACTCCCTGCCCTACACTAGGGGATCCTAGTTGTGTGGAAAGTTCTAGCTCGGAGCTTACTGTGTGTTTAAAAAAAAAATCTATAATTTACGCATTCTGAACTGCTCCCTGCCCTACACTAAGGGATCCTAGTTGTGTGGAAAATTCTAGCTCGAGACTTACTGTGTGTTTAAAAAAACCTATAATTGTGCATTCTAAACTGCTCCTGTCCTACACTAGGGGATCCTAGTTGTGTGGAAAGTTCTAGCTCGGAGCTTACTGTGTGTTTAAAAAAAAAAATCTATAATTTGCGCATTCTGAACTGCTCCCTGCCCTACACTAAGGGATCCTAGTTGTGTGGAAAATTCTAGCTCGGAGCTTACTGTGTGTTTAAAAAAAAAAACCTATAATTCGTGCATTCTAAACTGCTCCCTGTCCTACACTAGGGGATCCTAGTTGTGTGGAAAATTCTAGATCAGAGCTTCCTATGGGTTTAAAAAAAAAAAAAAATGATTCTTGCATTCTAAACAGGCTGCCCTACACTAAGAGAATCATTGGGAAACCCTCTGTCAGAGCTAGTGTCTGGATTTAAAAAAAATCTGTTGTTCTGTGCTGCCACGTTACATTACCCTACAGTAAAAGGAAGTCCCTGTGAGAGGTGACAGCTCTCTGACTGACCTATTTGTGATTTGTTCTCACTAAAAGAAAGAGACTCAGAGACTCGCACAACTCGGTTTAAGAATAATCTTTATTAACAAGTCAAGTTCTGTTTCGCAGATCAAAGCATGTCTCTTCTTAGATTTGGTTTTACCAAGAAAAATACTGTGGAATTACCACAGACAGGTCCATCTTCCTCCACCAAATCTGAAAGCATTCCTGACAGTAGTTCCATGCCTTTTGTGAAGGCAAGTACAGTGGAAACCCCTCCACCCACCAAAAAAATAATGCTTGGGCGCCAAAACCAAGGAACAAGGTCACAAAGAAAAAAAAAAAAAAAAAAAAAGTATGAAAAACAAAGAACCAGACACTTTCAAGAGTCATGGAAAAAAGATAGAGAATGGCTTTTAGTAAATAATGACCGAACTGAGATGTACTGCGAGTACTGCAGAAAAATATTTCCAACTGACAAAGGTACATTTGTGGTTGGCTGCAAAACCATGATGCTGGGCACAATAAAAACACACGAAACTAGTCACATTCATCGTGAGTCAAGCAGCTGTACTGCTGTTCAACGTCACCCTAGCAAAAGCCCATTTCTCAGGGGGTTGCTGTTAATGGATAAAGAGAACAGAAATCATGATCCATAGGTTCCTGACTGCTTTTAAGGTTGTTAAAGTAGGGCAACCATTCACAAGTTTCGTACAAGATATGGAATTACTGTCACGGATAGGGAAACAGGAAAAGATTGGGTTGAGGTACACCAGTGACAAGGCCTGTGCCAGTTTTATTAAATTCATCAGTAAGGATACTAATGCACAACTTACAGAGGAGGTCAGGCAGTCCAAATATTTTTCAGTATTGTGTGATGTTAGTACCGACTCAGCTGTAATGGAGGAAGAGCTAATTTATATACACTATGAAAAAATTACTCACCTTAGTAATTGCTTTTCTTCTCATGGAGTCTTGCTATATTATAACAATAGCAGTCAGCCACTGCAGCTGAACTGCCCCGGAGAGGAAGGAGTTAACTCCAGAAGATCTGGAGTTCTACAGCGCGAGGGCGCTGTGCCCAAAGCTCTATCTGGCAGTTTCAAATGAAACTGTCAGATCTTTACGAAGCCAACATCAAAGGACGGAAAAAGTCTGTGTGGAAAAACTACACTAGCCTATGGCTACCTACTAGTAGTAATAACAACAAAGAAACACCCAGAACCATAATAACAAAGATTGATGGTATTATGGTTCGTTTTACCACCCTTGACAAGCACATATGAACCCCCCTTCCCCCCAAGACTCAAGTCCAACAAGGGGGCAATAAAAAAAAAAAAAAAAAAAATAACCTAAATGAACAATCTAGATCCCTAACCCAAAGGAAAACAGGGTTAGGGGAAAACTAAAATGGCATGACACAGTGCTTGCACCAATTTGCCACCTCTACCCAAGTAGGAGTTCTGAGAGGGGCAGGAGGGAGGGTGGTTATAATATAGCAAGACTCCATGAGAAGAAAAGCAATTACTAAGGTGAGTAATTTTTTCTTTAAACACCATGAAGTCTTGCTATATTATAACAATAGCAGATTACACAGCAGTACCTCCATGGAGGAGGGTCAGAACCTACTTAGGAAATAGGCTCTGAAGCACAGCTGTGCCAAACCGAGCATCTCTCCTGGACTGGACATCCAGGGATGAATGCTTGAGTAAAGGTGTGAACAGTCTTCAGGTAGCAACTTGACAAATCTCAGAATAGGAATGTCTCTAGCAGCCGCTAGGCCTTAGTCTATACCCTGGTGGAGTGGGCCCTCAATCCTGGGGGGTACTCTACCCAGTTTCTGATAACAAAATTGGATACAAGAGAAATCCACCTTGCAATTGTTCTCTTAGTGGCAGGTTTCCTTTGCCAACCTCGCCATAGGTAAGAAACAGTTGGAGGATTCAACCTATGACCTCTGGTGCGCTCTAGATAGTAACTAATGCCCTTTTGACATCCAAGCTGTGCAGTCTCCTCTCACCTGAGGAAGAATGCTCAGTGAAAAATACTGGGAGGAGATAGATTGATTCAGGTGGAAATCAGAAACCACCTTAGGCAAAAACTTCTATTAGTCCTAAGGACTACCTTATCTCTGTGGAAAGAGATAAAATCTTCTTCCACTGACAGGGCCTGTAACTCACTTATGCGTCTGGCAGAGGTGATAGCTACTAGAAAAACGGTTTTCCAAGTTAAATACTTGAGTTCTGCAGAAGACAGAGGCTCAAAGGGGGGTTGCATTAACTGAGCAATGCAAATATTCAGGTCCCAGGCGGGAGCTGGTTCCCGAAAAGGAGGGTTAGTATGAAGTAACCCTTTAAAAAACTTGGAGAACACAGGGTGAGAAGAAAGGGAGGCAGGCTTCCCTGCTGACATAAAAGCAGAGACAGCTGCCAGATGAACCTTCAGGGTAGCTGGTCTAAGGCCTAGGGAATTCAGATGGACCAAATATTCCAGAAGAATGGGAAGATCAGCAGATTCTGGGATAATCTGCCTCTCAGAGCACCAGATGGAAAACCTCTTCCACTTAGAATTATAAGTGGCCCTAGTGGAAGGCTTCCTAGAAGCCTTTAAAATATCCATGACACCTTGAGAAAGTGTAGTCAACAAATTCTAGCTCCTCAAGAGCCAAGCCTTGAGGTGGAGGGACTTGAGGTCCGGATACCACACTCTCCCTGTGCACAGGCCAGTAAAGTCGTGAACTCTGGGCGGGCTCAGGGCAGGGTGGACTGCCAGGGACAGGAGCAGAGGGTACCAGGGCTGTCTGGCCCAATCTGGGGCAATCAGAATCACTCTGCAAGGTTGAGATCTGATTTTCACTAGTACCCTGAAAAGGAGAGGAAAGGGGGGGAAGGCATACAGGAACTTCCCTTTCCAATCCAACAGAAAGGCATCCAGAGGGACTGAGCCCAGTACTGGAGGCCTGCAGCAAAAAAGAGGAAGTTGGTGGTTGTCTGGGGCCGCTGAAAAGATCTATCTGAGGAGTGCCCCAACTGGCAAAAGACAGACCCCAGTACTTGTGGATTCAGAGCCCATTCGTGATGGCCCTGAGAAATTCTGCTGAGGCGTCGCCAGCACATTGTCCTTCCCTGGGAGATGAACCGCTATCAGGGAGGTGTTCAGGGAATAAGCCAGAGACCACAACTCATTTGCTTGATTGCACAAGGCTGAAGACCAAGTGCCCCCTGTTGTTGATGTACCACATTGTGGTGGTATTGTCTGTCCTGACTTGAACCACTTTGTTCTGGACAGAATCTGAAAAGACCCAAGAGCTAAAAGACAGCTCTGAGTTCCAGAAGATGATGTGGAGCAGAGATTCCTGAGGAGACCACACTCCCTGAGTGGTAAGTCGCCCAGGTGAGCCCCCCACCCTAACAGGGAGGCATCCGTGGTGAGGGTGAGGCAGGGAGAAATGGGAATGAAGGGAACCCCTTGTTTCAGATTGCTTTGATCCTGCCACCAGTGTAAGGCCAGGATCAGGGTTTGAGTAACTGGGACCAATTTGGTAAGGGGTCCTTCCTCTGAGACCAATAGGCCCTCAAATGGAACTGAATGTCCCTCATCTGGAATCTTGCTCCCTGCACAACAGCTGTGGAGCAGCCATGTGCCCGAGGAGTTACAGAAAATGCCTTGCTGGTCAAGAGACCGCAGGGAGTAAAGGGGATGCCAGAGGCGATGAGTCTGTCCACCCTTTCCGGGAAGAAGGCCCTGGCTAACCTCGTGTTCAATTCTCGCCTATGAAAGTTAGGGCCTGAACTGGTTCCAGAACTGACTTTGGTAAGTTTAGAGGAATCCCAGAGAGTGAGAAGCTGCTGGGTGGCTTGCAGGTGGGATTTCACCTGACCTGGAGACTGACCCACAATGAGCCAGTCGTCCAGGTAGGGAAACACAGCAACCCCTTGCCTTCTTAAATGAGCCACTACTACAGTGGACATTTTGTGAATACCCTTGCGAGAGGTAAGGCCGAAGGGCATTGCCCTGAACTGGTAGTGGCCTGAGGCAGTTCAACCTGAGGTACTTTCGCGGAAGGCCTGATCAGAACATGAAAATAGACATCCTTGAGGTCCAGGGAGCTAGCCAGTCCCCTGGCTTTAGGGAAGGCAATATCATTGCCAGAGTTAACATTTGAACTTTGGTTTCAACAGATGCTTGTTCAAGTATCTTAAATCCAGAATGGGCCGCCATTCTCCTGTCTTTTGGGGTAGAGAAAGTATCTTGAATCGAGCCCTTGCCCTGATGGCAAGGAGGAACCCTTTCCACTGCTTTGCAGACCAGAAGAAGAAACCTCTGCTTCCAAAGCAAGGGCTTCTGAAGGATTTGCAGGTGGAAATGCCTGGCTCTCATCTTTGGAAAATATTTGAGCTGAGAACCAGACCCTGGCCTATTACCTCAGAACCCATCTGTCCGAGATTAGGGACAGCCAGCTCTGGCTGAAATAGGCCAACCTGCCCCCACTGGTACACAGGAGAGTGGGCCCTGGCACCCCATCAGGGTGCCTGCTTAGCAACAACCTTGGGCTGAGGGAGGAGGCAGTCTGCTTCCGTCTACCCCTGCCTCTGAAGAAACCCTCTGCTGAGACAGCAGAGGAGGCTTAGAAATTGGTAAAAGGCTGGAAAAGGTCTGCCCTTACTCTGGGAGCATGCCTTTGTGGCATGGCATGCTTCTCCTTAGCCTGGGCACTTTTGTAGGTAGTTCTTATTCATCCATCTTTTCATATAATTTTCTGTTTGCTCCCTCAAACAGAGAATTTCCACTACAGGAAAATCCATAGCCTTTGACTGAGTATCTTGGGACAGATTAGTGCATCTGAGCCATGCCAACTCCTGAAGCTACAGAAGTGGCCATGACCCTGGAGGAAACATCATTAACATCAACAGCAGTATGAAATTGAACTTTAGAGGCTTCAATGCCATCAGCAGCCACCTGTTCCAACTCACTAGCCAGCTGCGCATGGGCCTGCTTAGCTAACTACTACTCTGTGTCCCACCTAGATTTCTGATATCTAGCACATAAGCCATATAATTTGCCTGCCTGAGTCCCAAAGAAGCTGCCATATACTGTTTCTTACACCATGGCATCAATCTTCCTAGAATCCTTGTCAGGAGGATGTGAGGCCAGAGGAATAATAGCCTTTGTCACAGGCTGCAGCTTGTACCACACCTACATGACTACACTGCTCAATAAGGAAGTCTGTATCCTGAGGCCTGACAAAGTATACCTTCTGTCCATTTTTTATCTACAGGAGGGACAGAATGAGGATTTTTAAAATCTTTGTTGTTTGCTTCTAAATGACTTATGCAAAGGAATAGACAACCTCCTAGACTCTGGAATATCCATCATTTCCACATAATCAGGCTCCTCTTGCTCATCCACAGCCTCCTCTAAAGGAGCTGGAGGTTTCTCAACCTTTTTGTAAAAATAAAGAAAGAAGGGGACTCAGACAGAATAGGAGAGATTCTAAAGGTCTGTCTGAGAAATGCCCGGTTCACTGGAGCACGTCCAGACCCTCCCAGCCACATATATTGATCAAATTCCCTCCTCCTCCTGTGGTTCATAAAAATCCTCAACTTCAAAATCCTGAACCACTGGGACTGAACAGACAACCTTTTACCAACTGTTGGTGGTTCTACAGATCCCTGAGACAGTGACTGGACAATCTGAATGGCTTTAGCTATCTCTGCAGCAGTTGGAGACACAATTCTGGACTCCAAACCTCCTGATTTCTTTGTCTTTTACTTGGGACTGGTTCCTCTGAACCAGTCTTCCTTTTCCGAGGAAGTCTTGCCCTGGTCAGAGGGCACCCTCTGGTCCAGTGGGTACTGAACAGGCTGGCCATCAGGTCAGCGGACTTTTGACTCTCGTTCCTGAGCTGGCAATCTCTTCTCCAGGGTGGCTGCAGGAAATTTTTACACACCTGGCAGTCTGACAGGAGGTGGTCAGCCCCAGACAATAGAACAGTGGTGTGTGGGTCAGCCTTGGCAAAGGCGTCCCCACAGACATCACAGTGTTGAAACCAGTGGGCCCGGTTTTTTTGGGTTTCTCAGACATAATGCCAGCTCAACCAAAAACTTGCCCTTTGATGGCAGTGCCAGGCAAACACCCTTATCGGTTCCTAACCGTGTCACGGGGTATTTGAAAAAACGTAATAATTTCGGTTTTTTAGAACCCGATAAGAAACGGGAACCGCACTCTAAAACCCACAGTACAGTTTTAAAAGGCAGAAAAACCAGCGATCGGTTCAAAACCGAACCGATAATAAATTTTCCACACAGACTTGAATATTTGTACTTACGGTTACCAGATAGAGCTTTAGAACGTAATTGGGTAAAAATAATGACTTTTGCCGTTCAATGAACGAAAACTACTCTCTTTAGACGAGAATGAACGAGCTGAAGGAGCTGATCTCGGAGCGACTGTTCAGTGAAGCCGGAGTAAAGAATCCGATGTTTCATTTGAAACTGCCAGATACAGCTTTGAGTACAGCTTCCGCAGCTGTAGAACTCCAGATCTTTCTGAGTTAACTCCTTCCTCTCCGGGGCAGTTCAGCTGCAGTGGCTGACTGCTATTGTTATAATATAGCAAGACTTCATGGTGTTTGAAGTGAAGGATGGCGAACCTGGGACAAATTTCTCACCATTGTAGACATAGGCAGGCCCACTTCTGATAATATTTTCCATGCAGTTATGAGTAGCATAAAGGAAAATGCAAAAGTCGAGGATTACTCCTGCATGGTAGGATTCTGCGCTGATGATGCAGCAGTAAATTCTGGACTTAATAATTGGGTCACCAAAAAAGTTCAGGTTCAGGTTCCTCATGTTGTCTCGGTCCACTGCTCAGCCCATCGCTTTGAACTGGCATTGCAAGATGCAACCAAGCCTTGCTCTCTAGTACAGCAAATTGATGACCTATTACAACTGATTTTCCAGTACTACCATTCATCAGCAGTGATGTGTACTGGACTAAAAACAAACATCTTCTGTCCTGGGTCTCCAGTACCTTGTGCCTGTGAATGTGTTGGGAACCAGATGGCTAGCCCACAGAGTTCAAGCATTAAATGTGCTCATCAAAATGTGGAAAAACATTGTTGTGCATGTGACACAGGTTAGTGATGGTCAGGTCAGTACTAGTGGCCATGTGGACACCCGAATGAAAGCTGCTAAGCTGAGAAAAAGTCTTGTCTCACTTAAATACCTCATTGCAGTACATCTGATTCTACAAACTTTTACAGATAATTGTGTTCTGTATTTTCGGCATTTCAAGAAGAAAAGCTGCTAATTTTCCAAATTGTAGAAAGAGTTGAGGCTGCTGTTCTTTCATTAGAGCATTATGACATACAGCAGGCCTGTGAGCGCTTCCTTGCTGTCAACAACATTTCAGCTGACACAATAGAATTCAAAGATGAGGTACTTGTGTTGGAACAGGGGCAACAGTTTACTGGCACTATACGTACTGTTACAAAGGAGGTGACCCACTTCAGAGATGAAGCTGTGAAGTCCATGAAACAGCATTTCAGTAACATGATAAGTCCGTCACCAGGGGAAGACTGTGATGAACAGCTTAATGTTGTACAAGCGTGTCAAATTTTCAATCCAAACAACTGGCCAGCAGTGCATCCAGACAGCAATGATGATGTTGCATATGGCAGGAAAGATGTGACTTTCCTAGCAGAACACTTTTCTAAGGCACTTGAAGGCCAAGGCCTTAACCCAACATTATGTTTTGGGGAATTCTGTCTGCTAATGAAATATGCCCTCCGACTGCTTGCTCTTGAACCAGTACTGGCCAACAATCCTCACACACTACTTACAAAGTTGTTTAGAAAACAGGATGACCTGCCCAACATCATAGCTCTGCTGAGCATTGTGTTAAGTTTTAAGCTCCAGTTTGAGCACTGTTGAGCCTGGATTTTCAGTCATGACACACATTAAAACTGACTGGAGATCATGCTTGACTCCAGAGATGCTAAGGCATTTAATGAATGTCAAACTAAGTCCAATACAAATCAAGGAGTTTAATGCAACTGGTGCATTATCCCTGTGGGCACTGGAAAAAGAGAGGAGACGAGAGACTGCAAAGTACAAAAGAAAAGACAAAGTGTTACAAAAACACATGGAATGCAACTTATCAACCAGTTCCTCTGAGGGAGACAGGAAGGAGGCATAAATGATGTTCCCTGACAACTCTGTTTTCGCTGTTAATTTTTCTATTTTCATTATTTTTTAATGTGAAATGTGCTAATTTGGTCAGGAAATGTATGGCGAACCATCCACATTTCCAATGGAAATGTACCCTTTCGGACACTATTTCATCCCCTGTGCACAAGTTAAACATACTGAGGGATTTCTGGGGTTTGAAAATACAGGTTACTCACCTGTAACAGGAGTTCTAGGAATGGTATACGTTGTTCATCCACACTGTCTGGCAGGTTCCTTGCCTTTAAATCTTGCCGAAGGTCTTCAAGTTGAGCTCCTCCCACCCACCCGGGTGGTAAACCTCGGCTCCGCACTACGGCGCCAGATCTGGCCCGCTGGAAGCCAGGTTGTGCGTCGAAGCCGGGGAGGTCGGGTGGGTCATGTGGATGAACAACATATACCATTTCTAGAACTCCTGTTACAGGTGAGTAACCTGTACAGTATTTCTAGGGACATGGATATGTTGTTCATCCACACTGTGTGGCAGACTCCTAGCAGTTCTCCGGGAGGAGGGAGGCAAGGCGCACACCCTCTACTTAGGGAATAATGACTGGAGAACCGAGGCCCGCAAACCAGCATCCCGGGTGACTCAAGGTCGATGTGGTAGTGGGAGATGAAGGTGTGTGCTGACTTCCAGGTAGCAGCCTGCAGATTTCCTGGGAGAGACATCCCTGAAGCAGCCACCGATGCAGCGGTATGGCGGGTAAAATGAGCTCTTATCCCTCTGGGAGGCTCCATGCCTGCCAACCTATAGCAGAGATCTATGCAGGAGGTGACCCACCTGCCTATCGTCTGCTTGGCAGCAGGTCTGCCAGGTACAGCTTCAGCGTAGGTGACAAACAGCTGGCGAACCTCTCTCCGAACTTCAGCCGTCCGCTCCTTATAATAAGCGAGCACTCTTCTAGGGTCCAAAGCATGGAGCCTATATTCGGCCTCCGAGGTGTGACTGGGGTAGAACACCGGCAGAGTCAACACCGGTTAAGGTGAAACTAATACACCACCTTCGAAGGAATTTTGGGTGGGGGGAGGACACCCTTGTCCCTATGGAAGACCAGATAAGGAGACTAGGTGAAAAGCGCCTGAGTTCTCCCATCCTTCTGGCTGATGTGATAGCCACCAAGAAGGCAGTCTTCCACGACAGGTGAAGATGTCATACCTGTGCATCGGGTTGAATGGCTTTGCCCCATTAGCTTAACAACCAGCAGTAGATCACAGATTGGAGCTTCACTTTACGGAGGATATGTGATCAAGGCCTTTGAAAAGCACCCGACCACCTTCCCTCGTCACCGACTGCTTCCCGGCCTGCACCCGGTGAGCAGAGATGGCTGCCAGGTGCACCTTAAGGGTCAGCCGACCAAAGCCCTTACAGGTGGGACCACCAGGTCCAGAATGGCTGCCAAGGAACAGGAGGAAGGGTCCAGGCCTGTTCTGACACCAAATGGAGAATCTCTTCCATTTGAAGGCGTAGCATTTTCTGGTCGACTCCTTACGGGACGCCTCAACGACGTTGAGGACCTCGTCGGAAAGACCCAAGGCCTGGAACTCTAGCCGCTCAGGAACCAGGCCGTCAGGTGCAGGGATTGAAGGTCCGGATGGAATACCTTCCCCTGATTGACCGAGATCAGGTCCGGGCGGGCTGGAAGCCACCTCGGGAGCCTGGAGCTGAGACTGAGGAGATCTGGATACCAGAACTGGCGGGGCAGTCTGGGGCTACCAGAATCACCTGCGCCTTGTCCATCCTTGCCTTGAGAAGCAACTTGTGGATCAAGGAAAAGGGGGGACGGCGTAGAAGAGGCCCGGGGTCCATGGCCTCGAGAAGGCATCCCCGTGCAGCGAGCCCTGCTGAGGGGGGCCGGCATGAAACAGTCTCAGCTTCGCATTCTCCCTGGAGGCAAACAGGTCCGCCTGAGGCATGCCTCAGTGGGAGAAGAGATCTTGTACTACCTCTGGCAGGAGAGACCACTCGTGAGACGCAGCCCCTATCCGGCTTAGGGCATCGGGCAGGGTGTTGGAGGCTCCTGCCACATGAATGGCGAGAAGATCCACCTCCAGGCTGCGCACGAGAGACCAAATGCGGAGAGCTTCCCTGCACAGAGGCATGGAGCGCGTCCTGCCCTGGCAGTTTAGGTAGTACATGGTCGTGGTATTGTCCGTCTGGACCTGAACCACTTGACCCCACAGAAACGGAGCGAAGGCGGTGAGGGCTAGACGAACCGCTCGAAGCTCCAGCAGGTTGATATGGCATTGGGACTCCCGAGGGGACCACAGGCCGTGCGTTCTGTGCTCCCCCAGATGGGCACCCCAACCCATCAGAGAGGCATCGGTCGATAGAGAGACGTTCGGCTCGGGGCGGACAAACGGGATGCCCTCCTGCAGATGTGCTGGAACGGTCCACCACTGGAGAGCATTCCACATCCCCTGGGTCACTGTCACTAGCTGATCCAGCGGATCGAAGTGCTGTGACCACTGGCTGGCCAGTCCCCATTGAAGGGGACGCATGTACCAGCGGGCCCAATGGACCACGCTGGTGCAGGCCGCCATGAGGCCCAGGAGGTGCAGGAAGTCCCGGGCAGGGCGCGACTGCCCAACCTGAAATGATTGGGCAAAGGAGGAAAGAACCTCGGCCCTGTCCACCGGAAGCCGTGCTCTGGCTCATAGAGAGTCGAGCTCTGCCCTGATGAATTGTATTACCTGCTTTGGCACGAGTTCTGACTTGGCCTCGTTGATGAGGAGGCCAACCTGAGAGCAAACCTGGAGGGCCAGATCTCTGGACCGCTCCACCTCCGCTCTGGAGGGGGCTGCAATCAGCCAGTCGTCCAGGTAGGGGTACACCCAGACCCTTCGGCGCCACAGGAATGCTGTCAACACTACCATGCATTTGGTGAAGACCCTGGGAGCTAGGGAAAGGCCGAAGGGCATGACCCGGAACTCATAAAGGGATCCCTCCGCTCTGAAGCGGAGGAATCTCTGGAGGGACAGACGGATTGGGACATGAAAAAACACGTCCTGAAGGTCCAGAGAACAGAACCACACGCCTCGTTCCAAGGATGGGATTATCTGAGCCAGAGTGACCATCCTGAAGGTCTGAGACCTTAGGAACCTGTTCAGGTCGTGCAGGTCGAGAATAGGGCACCAGCCTCCCGTCCGTTTTGGGACCAGGAAGTACCTGGACACAAACCCCAGATCTGGAGGACGATCCACCACCTTCCTGATCACCTCTTTTTCAAGGAGCAGGGCAATATCGTCTCGACGAGCCGACAAAGAGGCTGCGGACCCCGTAGCCCCCTGAGGGGCAACAGCTCGGAAGGCCGGGGCCTGCTCAAACTCCAGGGGCAGGCCCTTTCCTACCACCTCCAAAACCCAACGGTCCATGGTGATAACGGACCAAGTGGAAAGGAAGTGGCGGAGCTGTCCCCGAGGGAACCGGGGAGGACGAGGCTGGGGCGACACCTCAACCCGTCACTGGGCAGGCTTAGAGAAGGGACCGCCGAGGGACCTCCTGGCCTTTACCTCCTGCTTCCTGTTGGAGGAAGCCGCGGGCTTGGTTTGGGATGCCAGCGAGCCTGCTGGGCCTGGTGCTGGTGCTGTTGGGCAGGGACGTGCCGAAGGCGCAGAAGGACGAAAGGACTTGTACTGCTGCTGTTGGCGGCCTTTGTCCTTCTGGGTGGAGGTGACCAAGTCCAGAGTGGCATTGGACTTTTCGATCCGCTGGAGGTGACCTTCCACTCCAGGGCCTAAGAGGTTGGTCCCCAAGAAGGGGACATTCACCAGTTTGTGCTGGGTATCCGCCGTGTAGGTGGATATCCTCAGCCATGCCCTGTGGCGCATGGCCACCACGGCCGCAACCGATCTGGCACAGGAGTCTCCGATGTCCAGAGCCATTTGGAGCTGTTGCTTAGCCACTGCCCTACCCTGGTCCCATACCTGCTGGACCGTGGTCTGCAGGTCGGCTGGGAGATGAGGGATCACCTCATCCAAGGAGCCCATGAGGGCGTGGAAGAAGTGTGCCATCAGCACGGCCGAGCTGGCCTGGCGGAGGCCAAGGGAGGACGCAGCATACATCTTGCGCCCGGCATAGTCCAGCTTTTTGGACTCCTTGTCAGGGGGCTTGTCCACATCCCTAGCATTCCCAGACCGCCAGAAAACGCTGTCAGTGACCAACCCCTCGGCAGAGGGGTGTTCCGAAAAACCGGGCAAAGAGCCGGTACGGACCGCATACTTCCTGACCGAAAGCGCAGGACAGGAAGCAGGCCGCTGCCAGAGCTCCAAGGCTGGGCCAACAATGGCTTCAGCCACCGGAAAGGCATCCATGGGTGAATCCCCTCAGTCCAGTATCTCCATTGGGGATACCTAGGCCCGCTTGGATACGGGCTCAAGCTGCATCCCGGTGGACTCCGAGATGAGCCGAGGCAAACCCATGAAGGATGATGGGCTTTCGTCCATCGACTGGCCCCCGGAGGACTCCAGGTCAATGGGCCTTGAGAACAGGGAGGAGTCGTCATCAGACTCCGAGGAGTCCGCGAAGAGCTGCCTGGGGCCTGAGCCACCCTCCACCTGCCGAGGATGGTCGGGAGTGAGGGTGATTGACAACCTGTGGGGTAGGCCCTGACTCGACTGAGAGTCCTTGGTCGGCGCCCCCGATTTCGGGTTGTGGAGGTGGAGGTTCCACCGCAATCGGTGGGGCAGCTGGTTTCGGCCGAACAACTGGCCCAGGCTTGGGCACCTCGTCTACAGAGAGGGGTTGTTTCGGCCGGCCGGGTGACAGCCACTTGATGGCCGGGGAAGGCAACGGCGTCGGCTTGTTCAGGGACAGAAGTAACTGCTGCCACATCAGGTCCTCGTAGCGTTGACGTAATTTGCGCCGAAGCTTCTCCTCTTCCGAGGAGGAAGATGAGGACGAGCGGCAGTGCCGCTAACCTCGGTGCAGAGCCCGCCGATGTCGGCGGGATCGGCTGGACCGAGACAATGTCCGAGACCGAGACTGAGATCCTCGGCGTTTCCAAGGACGGGTCTGGGAAGGGGCAGGGGACACCCGCTCTTCCCTTGGCTCGGAAGCCTTAACCGGGGACTGCGGCACCGGAGGCTCAGGCAAGTCCTTAGTCTCCACCAGGGGAACCGGTGAAGAAGGGTTGTCTGCTTCACCAGTCGACAGCCCGTCCGACGGGTCGAGAAAAATCTCGACAGCGTCAACGGGTGTCTCGGCTGGCTGGCCTGACGGGGACGCCGTGAAGCCAGCGGCCTTAGCCGCAACCTCGACCGAAGTAGAGTATCGACTGTCTGGGGAAGGGGACCTCTCCCGCTCCCACGAACGCCGACGATGGGACTTACCCTTTGAGTCCTTCTTATTGGACCAAGAGGAATGTCCCGATGGCCCCTCTCCCTTCGTGGAAAGGGACTGGCAAAGCTCCTTGAAAGAAGCTGAATATGAAGTACCCAGTGAGAGCGGGATAAATACCGCGACCGAAGAAGCGGATGATGCGGCCTGTGCCGCCTCCTCCTCGAGGGTGATCATCTGCTCGAGTTGCTCAGCCGAGCCAGCCGCCGCGGTAACCACCCAATGGGCCTCCTTCGACTTAACCGGTGGGTAGCGCTTCTCAGGGCGCCCAAGTTGTAACCGGGCAGCGCGATCTTCCAGGATGTTGGCCGAAAACGAACGGCATGACCCGCAGGTCCGCGGTCGTGTTCCCCAGGTCAGGCAGTAGACGAATGGAGGTGGGTCCATCCTGACATCTTCGCCCACAAGGGCACCGCCGAATCCAGGAGTCGATTGGTTCATCGCAGCCGAGGGAGAAACTTGACCGAAGTCTTGAAAATTTTAAAATAAGTTTCAGGCGAACTCGAAAGATTAGGGATACAGTCTCCATACGCAGGGTTATGAGGGAACCTGAGCTTCAAGCGTAAGAAAGATCTGGCGTCATGGGGCGGAGCCGAGTGTTTTACCACCCGGGTGGGTGGGAAGAGCCAGCTTGAAGACCTTCCAGCAGGTTTTAAAGCGGCAAGGAACCTGCCAGACAGTGTGGATGAACAACATATCCATGTCCCTAGAACAGTATTTATACTGTTCCGGGTGGGCGACAGTAAAGTGTGCTGACAACCAGGCACCCTTATTGCTGCCCCAGGTGGAGGCATCATGTCACTGAAAGGTGACTGCTCAGTGTAGCAGTGTTACAGCAACCCAGGCAGGCCTCCCTGGTGAGTTCACAGGTGTGAACCCTTAGGGCCCCGGATGACGGCAACATACTGTTTTATTGTGGCAAATGTGGTCTCTTCTTCCGAGTTTCAATTCTACCAAGTATCTGAACTCAACAAAATTCATTACTAACACAGAGAACAGACCCGCCTAGTGGTGCTGGTGGCATGGCATCACACTATAATACTCGAAAATCTGGGTTTGTGTGGCAATCCCATTCCCAGCATGAGCCCAAGGCAGCATTTTATAGGTTCCTAGCACAGGGGTACAAGTCTCCTGCTCCTGTAGGACTTCCTGCAGCTGCTGGCAGTGGGTGCTGCAGTGTGTTTGACTGCACTGAACCCTGTGCATAGGGTGTTTGGGTGGAACAGTTCGATATGAGAAGGCAAAAAAGGCTATGGGGTAAACAGGGAAAATCAAGTCGACCTACCACTTCGGATGATGGCCAACATGCCTCCCTCCCACACACAGACACACATCTACCAGGCCTCCTGAGACAGCCCCTCCCCCCCTCCTTCCATCACCATGCACACCAACCACTTTTTTCTTGATGGCTACAGAGTGTTCCCTGTGACGGATGCATCAAAAGCCTCTGGTGGTGATGTACAAGGGGATATCTGGAACAGAGCTTTTGGTGAGCCCAGGCAAGGAGAGGGCCTAAGGTGTGCTTGAAGCAGTGAGGTGGAATGACAGGGGCTACTGGGGAGAAAACAAAACAAGTAAGCCATGGGACTAACGGTAAATATAGTATGCTTATAAAAATGAGTCAATCCTAAATAAAACAATCTATATCATAGAACAGTACCACTCACACAAACCTAAGTATCCATACAAACTTAACAATATAGAGGAACACACACACACACACACACACACACACACACACACACACACACACACATCAAATTACCAACACCCATGTTGTAAAGTACACAAAGTTGCACTACATAACAGCAAACGTAGAAGCAGAAGTAGTGAAGCAACCAGGCTCCTTTCTGCCCAGTAACCTTACCCAGCAGCATTACTATAAAATGTGCCCAGCTTTACTGCAGAATCAAAAATGGATGTAACACAATTCAGATCTGCTTCCAGTTAGTTGATGTCTGTCTGCCTAACTCAGTCATTAAAATAAAATGGTGTTACATAGGCTGATTCCAGCCGGACTAAAGGGATCCTATCCAGAAGGTTTACAGGAGAAATCCACCAATGGAGTTCAGCCAGCATATGCTTAGTCATCTAAAATGGCTAGTCAAGGTCGGAATTGGCTTGGGACCCTGGTAATACAAATTCCTACCAGATGGGCTGCATATGACAGTGGGCCCTATGAACCATGGTCATGGTCTACATTATGAAGCCTAGGAGTCTGCTGAAGTCCCCAACTTGGCATGATTGCCCAACCTGAAATGACTGGGCAAAGGACATATGATCCTGTGCCTTGTCCAAATGAAGGCAGACTCTGGCCAGCAAGGCACAGTTTTACACAGATGAACCCAATTACCTGTGTTAAGTCACGAGAGCGTGAACGCCAACTGCAGCAAGAGCTACTCAACCTCGAGCTACGTGTCCTAGACCTCGACCACCGGTGGACCAGGCGTTGGGGACAGGCAGGAACCGGCCAGGGAGGCCTGGAGCCCCCCCACAAGTTCGGCATCCCGATGGTTAGGAACCAGATCAAGGGGCTGATCCGACCCACCCTGGGACTGCAGAGTCAGGACCGGAGTCCTGGAGAGGGAGAGATCCCCCTAATCCAGTGACAATGGGTTGACCGGGTTGGAAAAAATGTCAACCGGCTAGTTAACCCGAATCTTGGCCAACAGACCCAACAGGGACACCATGAGGCCAGTGTCCTGGACTGAAACATCGGTTGAAGCAGATTAGTCGAGGAAGGTCGACGAAGCAGAAGTGAGTGAATCCGAGGCCCGAGAGCACTCGTGGTTCCATAACCTGCTTTCCTTCAAATTTTACTTAAAATTTCAGCACATACAGCACACAGAGCAACGGGGGTAAAGACTGATCATGAACAGAGCATGCATCATCATATATTGGATTACAATTAGAGAGGTTGCCATCTAGAGAGGTTATTATTCAGAAAGGTTACAATACAGAAAAGGTTCAGGGTTTCATGAAAATGCCCCTTCACAAGGGGGTTGTATTTCCATATCTGCTAGAAGCCATTTATTCCAAAATGTACTGGCGTTGATCACTCTAAAATGCTGGGAACCATGTCTGTCCCATAGCCCCCTCCAGTGGCCCCCAATATTGCTTTGTATCTTTCTTCCTGGCCCTTGGCTTTATATTGGATATGTTCCAATTTCATGCTTTTGAGCAGTTTCTGTACCCATTCTGCTGTTGATGGCACTGACCCCCCCCACCCCAGTGGTATGCCAAGACCTGCTTTCCCACTGCCATAGCCAGCGGCCATAGAGGGTGGTCCAGACCCATACCTCCTCGAGAGCTGACCGGTGTCCCCAGTTGTGATGGGACTTTTTATCTTTAGCCTTGAAGTCCCTCTCGGATTTCAACTCACGAGAAGGACCCCACCTGAGGATAGGAAGGGACTGGCATAAGTCCCGGAATGCCCTGGTAAAAGACACGCCAAAGCCCAGCAGGACCAGTGCTAACACCATGGAAGACCCTGCAGCTGCCTGGGTGGCAGCTTCCTCAGAAGCCACCAACTATTTAATGGACCCTGCAGCTGCGGAGACCGTCAGTGGTCATCCTTGGACTGAATGGTAAGATCCCGCTCGTCCGGATGACCCAGCAAAAATCATGTGTACCAGTCCTCCAGGGTGGAGGGATGCAGAGTGTGGCACAGGCCACAAACCTGCCAGTCATGTTCCTGGCCCAGCCAGTACAAACAAGCATGGGGCACGAGGGTCCATGCGTGACATCTTCAGTCAGCATGGACAAAGCTTAAAACCAGGCAGCGACTTCGAAGTAGTCAAGTCCATGATGCGAAACATAGTAAAACTGCAAAGCAGTCTGAAGACCAAAGGAGATTTTTTTTTTTTTTTTAAAACGAAAATAGGGTCTATACAAATGCAGAGCACTATGTAGGGAACCTGTCCCTTCCAGCGGAAAGGAAGATCTGACATCACGGAGTGGTGCCGAGGACGATACCACTCAGCTGGGTGGGAGGAGCCAGCCTGAAGACCTTTTAGCCTGATTTAAAGGGGAAAGGAATTCTGCTAGAACAGTGGATAGTACACCATATCCATACCCCTAGAAATAGTGTGGCAGACAGTGTAGCTTAGAGGTTAGACTAACGAGCTGTGAATTAGCTTGGTATATCCAGCAGGCAGACTGGATCTTGATTCCTACAACCTCCACTTGCATACTGTATGACTATGAGCTAGTCAGTTAACCTCCCCAGTGCTCCCAGGTCGCCCCTGAAAACAGGCACTTGTGCCTAGTAGGCCTTACCTGGTTATCAAAGAAGAAACAAATAAATACACACATAAATAAATAAGCAGCATTTCATGGAGGAATACCACGGCAATACAAATCAGAACCGGAAGGAGACTAAAGATACCTTGACAGAATCACGGAACTGTTCAAACAGCAAGTTTAAACCTGCTAAATCATAACAAAAGCTTACAGAGAATCTAAAATCACTTAATTCTATTACACTCATAATGTTTTAGTAGAAGAAAGGTCCATTTCTCTATAAAACCATTTAATTAGAAGCCAGCCCAGTGGCACTGAGGGTTGAGGTGCTGGACGCCATATATGGCGCCATGCCGGCAACCCGGGTTCGGGAACGGACTTGGGCTGCTCAGAGGTTGGCAGGGGGAGCAAGGATTGAGCATCTGAAGGGCTGCTCTCCTTCCTTGGGAAGGGGGGATTTGCACTGTGCGCTGTTGACTGACACCCAGCGGTGGCTAAGTGTCAGCACAGGCGTGCAGCCACGTTAAGCGGTTGGCCCATATCCAGGGCGATTGGCTGCCTCCGCGGAGGTAGAGACAGCCTCCCCACCCACTGCACGGGCGTCGGGTGCGGAAGAAAAAATGGTGGAACCCGTAATGGCCCTATCGTTCCTGTGAGCCCACCCAGATACCGGATGTGTGTGTTCGGGAGACACGCCAGCACTCCTCGTCCTGGCCCTGCCGCGGACGGGCAATCTGCGGAATGGGCAAGTGGGGCGATCATAGGGCCAGAGGACGTACCCCTCCAAGAGAGGGGTCGTAGCCCTTGTCAGGTGTGCAGCAGTGGAGTAAAATGTATATAGAAAAAAAAAAACCCTGCTAAATAGATTTGGGGTTTCCCACTGAAATACACTGCCAGTCTTGCCAGTAAAGATTTGCCGACACTTTGTAATACAAGACTCTACTGAATTCTTTTTTATTGGTAGTTGGCAAAATAAAAATAAAATAATGAAAAAGGTAAGTAAGCAACAAACAAAACTTAGGAATAAACATAGGAATAATGGAAATAGAAACAGGCTAGAATAGTCCTTCTAGACCACCAACCACTGTCCGTATACGCAACCCTGTATCCTGATATTATTTAAGTCTTCTTAAAAGTATCAATTGTCAAGCTATGAACTAATGATTCTGTGAAGCTATTCCACATCGGAGCTACCCTTTGACCAAAGAAGGCTCCCTGGACAACTGGCAACTGTACCTTCTTGTATTCTGGTTTGCAACCTTCATTTTTTTTGTGGTACAATCTGTTTATTCTCCTGGTGGACTACGGCATCTCTTGGAGGTGCCCACATGACTTGCCGCCTCTACTCCCCACAGTGGCCATCCCCCCCCGGCACCCCCCACCAGGACTTTCCAGCCCCCCAGATCACCACCCAGGGGAGGGCCCGCCTCACCTACCTGGTGGCCTTGCTGAAATTAGAGGGTCTGTCCTGGCCAAGAGTTGTACGGAGTCATTGGAGGGACGGTCTTGCATTAGGAATGTGGGTTGGGTCCCCGAAGCCCTCGTCGCCTCCCCAATCCTCCAGGGGTATTTTACATGGTGGTGTTTCCCCTGTGGAGTGCAGATGTGCAATGACATCCTGGCACTAATGTGCCGACATCTGCCGCCACTCCACCCCCTGTTCATAGCACCGTATGTTCCTTGTGCTGCCCCCAATTTCTACCAGGGGCCACCAAAGGAGCAGCACTAACTACAGATCCCTCCCAGGGAAGGGAGAGCATCCAGGTCGCCGTGTGGCGTCCAGTGCCTCAACCCACAGGGCCGGTGAACCTTCATTTTTAAATTAAAGCAAAACAAAATATTACCAAGGCATCTACAGGCCCCAAACCTTATTTTTTTAAAGATATAGATCCTTACAATATTGTGAACTCCCTTCTCCTAAATACTTAACCACCAATTAAGTTTTCTGTATAACAAAATAATTTTTTCAAGAGGTTCTACTTAAAACATTTTATTTTCTAAGATCTGCGATATACAACATGGCGGGTGATGCAAAGAAAAATGGCACATGCAGTTTTGGTGGATTATAGGAAAGCTTTTGATCATACAGATAACACAGTAATAAAAAAAAATATTTATTTATTTACTTTTTGTTGACCGGGTAAGTGCACTAGACAAACTCTGCCTATTTTCAGGCACGACCTGGGGGAGGGGGATACAGATGAATGTCAACTGACTTTGAATCAGATTAAGCGGTTTATGGTACTTATAGTGAATGGGGGAAATCTGGCCTGGGCACCGAGGAAATTCCCCTACTCTTGCTGCAGAGGGCGCTGAAGTGCTGCAGGAGAGTTGAGGGCGTTCAGTATGTCTCGGACACTTGAAGGGGGGATGGTCAGGTTCTTGGAGCTCCTGAGGAGGTGCTGAATAGCGCTAGTGAGATGAATAAGGAACCAATAGAACCTATGAAAGAAGCTGAATTCGAGAATCCTGAAAATTCTATCCCTGAGGACAATATGCAAAGGAATGAGGATGTTGATGAAATGAGACTACAGGTGGATATGGAGGGGGAAAAAGCAATTAATGGAACTAATAACTGTTGCTGAAACTGAATTTAACTTAAGTAGGACAAAATTAGAATAAGAAAGAAAAGAAAGAGGTCTGTGGCAAGTCCTAATTCCGGCACTGGAAAACGTTTTACAACATCGACAAAGATAATTCCTGGGATAGAAAAATGTGGGGCATTTAAACCTGTAAATCAGGGTCAAAACAAGAGGGTATATGAACTCTTAGAAAATAATGATACGGCAGATTGGTTACCAGAAGATTTTCTGCAAAAAGCAGGATGGATTTATAAAGAAAAGCGTTGGATACCAGATCCTTCATACCAGATTCCTGGAGTAGAAGATCCATTAATTTTTAAACAAATGGAAAATATTTTGGGTGGTGAAAGGAAAGCAGAATTGGATCTGGTACAAAAATCAAAGTCCCTAGACAGTAATACTGCGATTGCGCACCTCGGAAGTGAGGCGAAGGAGAAATGAACTACGACAGACGTGGATTCTCCATTTCAACAATAGGTACCAAGACATATTTCACAGCAAAACCAACGAGACTTGGGAGAATTACAAATAGAAGATAAAGTTAAAAATGCTGAACGACAACCGGGTATGAGACCAAGGGCAATACAAGAGGGTTTGGGTGAGCCAAATACAAACAAAGACATACCGCAACAAGACACTACTCAACCAAAAACGTATGCAGGGTTATTTAAAAAACCTGAAGTAGTTGCTAAACGCTGTTTTCTAGTAAGATTAAGATATGTTGGAAAGCTCCAGTTCCCCCAGATAGAATATGGGTGGGGAAAACAATAATTAAAGATTCACTAGGTGTTACTCCTACAGAAGTATATGCGTTTATTCACGCACCTGGAGACCGAATTATGACATTAGTTTCTGCACTTTTAAATTACTGGACATATTTTGGACTCAGTACTATGCTTTGAAAAACTCAGATTTATGGTCAGAGTTTATTGCTGTACCGGTTGCAAAACCAACTATTAAAACAGTGACAATTTTGTTTCGAAATGAGGGGGTGGATGTGAGCAATATTACATTTTGGCTAGAAAAAAGATGTAAAATTTTTGATCAGCCACAAGCTATTACGGATGAAAATGTATTCTGGAATGGAGGGTGGACGTATAGAGTACAGTTAAATCAAACAGATGAAGGTATACAACATTTGCCAAGTTTATTTTATTTGGGGAGAGATCAAGGTATTTTATTTTATGCAGGACAGCCAAAAAGTTGTTATCGATGTGGCGCATTAAATCACTTAGACAATGACTGTGACACTATCAGGTGTTTTCGCTGTGGGGTTCTGGGACACTCAGCAGTGAAATGTACAGCCACTGTACACCCCCCCCCTTTATGTAACTTGTGTGAGGACGAAAGACATAGTTTTCAAGAATGTCCATGGGCAGCCCATAATCTGGATGAAATCTCAGAACATGATATACTACTTACACAAGCAAAAAGACCCTTTCAACAATCTGAGACACACGAAGGGTTGCCCCTAGAGGGTTTCAGACATAGGGGTAGAGTAAGAGGTGGAATGAGACAATCATATAATGCTAGTGGCAGAGAGCCACAGAGAACATTAGGAATACAACAGACTGACTCCCCCCCCCCCCAAAAAAAAAAAATGTAGATTTTCAAGATCCTTATTCACAAAAGGTAGTGGCTGAGGTGACAAAAACACCATTTGTAACCCCACAAGGTTCTCCTAGAAGAAATCTAGTTTTTGCAGATATAAGGGGTCTACAGGAGATGTCAGAAACAGATACCCAAGGGGACATGCTTAATGCCAACACTGAAGTGATTTACTTGCCAGCTACCCCTATGTTTGAGGGAGTTCAAGCAACACAAACAGCAGTTTCTTTATCACCTTTACCAATGTCTAATATATTTGCTGCTTTTACGTCATGGAGTGAACAGGTAGAGAGGGAAGACCCAATGGAGGAGTATAGGCCTCCCCCCTCTCCCATGACTTTAGTTATCCCACAAATAGACCCTCTAGAAACCACAGTAATCGAGCCCCAAATGAGAGTGATGAGATCAAGTAAGAAGGGCTCAAACATTCCTCCCTGAGTCTATATACTTGCGAATAGCGAGTATAAATGTGAATAGTATACACTCAGGAGTATAAACGAAAAACAACATTCAGTATTCTAGAAAGACTAGAATTTTATGTATTTTTTTCTTCAAGATACAAGGCTTTATACGCATACAGAAATTATTCAGGCAACTAGAGACTGGAAAAGGGGCTCCTCATTTTGGTCAACTGGTATGGAGATTTGCTGTGGGGTGGGTTTCTGTTTTCGTTCATACAAGGTACAGATTTTACGGCAGGTAGATACAGATCCTGGAATAGCATTTATGATGGATGTTCTAATAAATTCAATTATGTGCAGAATGATAAATATTTATGCACCCCAAATGAAGTCATTAAGAAGGTACAACCATACCTGCACACAAGCAGGTAAACAATTTTTGGAGGCGATTTCAATATAAATTTTAAGCAAGGGAGAGTATCTGGAAAGCAATATTGCGATAAAACTTTTTTTTTTAAAGAAAATGACAATGCTCGCCGATTTAAAACATTTTCAAGAGGGTTTTCATCATACTCAGCAAGCTACCTTTAATAAAGGTAACCTGTCATCACAAACAGATTTTTTATTTATTAAAAAAATCAATGCCTGTAGATCAAGTGTATAATATACCGTTTGAGACATCTGATCATATGTTGATAGGGTTAAGTGTTGCTATACCTCCTAAGAGGAATGCTGGACCAGGTTTTTGGAGGCTAAATGTTACACTATTAGAAGATAAAGATATATTGGCTGGGTTGTGGGAAATGATAAAAGATAAAACCACAACAATAATTTTGTATGAAGATATGGGATTATGGCGGGAAGATTTAAAAAATCTTATGATACCCTATATTCGGGTACAAGGGAAATTAAGGGCAGCCACATCTTATTCCCATTATTTAACACTGCGTAAGGATTTAGGATTTTTAATATCTCAGCAAAATACAGGGACGGTAGATAACAGGGAAGAAACTTGAATTAGTTAAATTAGAAATGAGAACGTATCAATATAATAGATTTGTTTCTCTACAAAGAGAACAGACATTTTGCACATGGGGAGGGCAGAAAACATTAACCCATTTGTGAGTAGCCAGAATAGATTGGAAAAGAAACTAATTACAGAATTGAAAACGGAGAATGGGGAAATAGTGGTAGATAATGAAGGAATTATGAAAAGAATTGTGCAATATGTAGAATTACAGTTTGGAACCCCCAATATAAGCCTTCCAGTTTACCTCGCAGTTATTGCAGATGGCGGAAGTACCTTGTTTAGCTCCAGAATTTCATAAAGGTTTATTGGCTCCATTTACATATGATGAATTTAAGGTAGTAATACAGAGTTTACATAGCAGTATTTCACCAGGATCGGATGCGTTGCCTGGAGAAGTGTATACTGAATTGTGGAAAAGTATACCAAAGGAAATGTTGAGAGTATTTAATTTTTAAAGAAGAATACTATTTATCAATGGAGATGTACGAAGGTTTACTGATTTTTCTTCATAAGTCAGGAGACCATAAAGAATTAAATAACTGGTGACCAATTACTTTATTAAATATGGATTTTAAAATATTTGCGAAATTAATAGGAAACAGACTGGCACAGGTGATGGAAAATTTAACAATTTCAAAACAGTTTTGTTCAGTACCAGGGAGGAAAATAACTGAGGCCTTGATTTTTTCTCCGAGAAGTAGCAGAAGGAGGTATGAGTCAAGACTTGGTGAAACAGATAGGGTTTTTGTTTAGTTTAGACCAAGCTAAAGCCTCTAACTGAGTCTCCCATATGTTTTTATGGGATTGTCTAGCGGCACATGGAATTTCCTTGGGGTTCATAAATTTATTGAAATTGTGTTACGGATTAGCGTATGTGGTCCCTTTTGACAATGGGTTGCGGGGTCCTAAAATACAAATATTTAGTGGGGTTCGCCAGGGTTGTCCCCTCAGACCCCTTTTATATGTTTTTATGATAGATCTGATAATGAGGTTAATACAAAAATCTCCGGAAATACAAGGAATGAATAGGGGACATCAAGGAATACGTAAAGTAACTGCATATGCAGACGATTTGTGTCTCATACTTAAAGATGGACAATCTTTAAATAAAGCTAGAGACCTCATACAGGGTATAGGGAGAATTACAGGAGCTAGTTTAAATGCAGAAAAAACTAAATGTGTAGATTTATCAGGTTTCAATGAAGAACCAAGAGAAGTGGGAGGATGTGAAATAGCTATGGAACCATGTAAAATTTTGGGGATTTATTATGGGGGGTAGTAATATGGCTGAATACAACTGGGGTAGATTAATATCTAAAGGGAAAGAGATGGTTAGTAGATGGAACCGATGGAAAGTGGCAAAAAAAGAAATGAGTGTATCTTACGAACACATTTTTAATACCACTTGTTTTATATGTGAGTGCAGTTTTTCCAGTCCCAAAGAGTTTGGAGGTTCAGTTAATGAGCTGTTTTTTTACATGCTTTTGGGGAAGCCGTTTAAACCCCTCTGAGCGGAACGTATTATATAATGATATTAAGCACGGAGGGATGAATTTGATCAATCCTGTAGTGTTTTTTTTTTTTTCTTTTATAATAATATAGTTCCATTGATGAGATAGACCACACAAAATTGGGGAAATTGGGCTTTTTCAAGTCTACAGGGATCCTGTTGGAATGGAAACAAAATAAATTTTTCCATAAGAATAAATGGAAGCCAAGACTGGTGAAATGGTGGGAAGAGGTTTTTGACTGGATCTTAAAATGGGAGATTACATTTCAGAGAGTTTTAAAAATATCTCGGAAACAACTATATAAAGAACGGCTTAAGGAAAATTTTTTGGAAAATCCTTTTTTAAGATTTCCACAAGTACAATAGGATTTGATTTCAGAGTATATTATAGATAAGAGAATACCAGAACACATTTGGGATACGATATGGTTAGGACTACATGGGAGAATAACTGTAAAAGGAAATCAGTAACACAAAGGTTTGCAGGAGAGATTTTGTCCAAGGGATTGTTGCTCTCGGGTGTTAGAAACTATGGATCATTTATACTATGCATGTCCATATATAATTAGCTTTTGGGATATTGTAAAAGAACGATGGAAAACAGAGTTACCTCTTCCCCCGGTTTCTACCCTACTATATTATGGAATAGTACCAAAGCAAGTAAGGCAATATCATAAAAGTACAGTACGAGTATTATTTGCACACCTGTTCTATTGGATCTGGATATCTCGATATCGTTTGGTGTTGCAACAACAAGTGATAACAGCACAAGATTTATATTACATACTTATTGGAGAACTAAAAAAATAGAAAAGAACAGAATTATTAAATAGAAATTCAGAGGTTTGGACGGATTGCTGGTCACATTTAGAATTTATTAAAAAAAAAGGTGGGCAAAGAGGTGGTTTCATTTACTGGTTTCTTCAAATAAAGGGGAAAGAAAAAAGAGTGTAGTTTTTCTTTTTTGTTTTCACTTTATGTTTGTCATATTGGAAAGGAAGGGTTTAAGGATTTTTCATTTTGTTTGTAAAATGTATTAATATTGACCATATTTTTTTTGGAATTTAATTAATATGGATGTACGGAAAGAAAAAATTACTCACCTTAGTAATTATATTTCTTCTAGTGGAGTCTTGCTGTATTTTGACTATTGCAGTTAGGTCCTGCCTTTCAACTGCCCCGGAGAACAAAGGGTTAACTTTTCTATGCCTTGCATAGAACGTTCTTCACAAGCTCAGTTGAAGCCCCTGTCTGTTGTTGTTCAAACTGCAACCATCAGATTCTTTACTCCGCCTCACTGAACAGTCGCTCCGGAGATTTCTCCTGCTGCTCGGTTCAAAAGTCGGTTGAAGTGTCGGTTTTCGATCGGTTTCTACCGAATTGTTGTTTCTGCATAGTCGGTTCAAGTCTCTGTCTGTGGTACCATGAGTACTAGATAGGTTTTTGTTCCGTTTTCTGTGTGGAACTTGTAAACTGTGGATCAGTTCGGCTGAACCGATCATTTTGAGGTAAAAACTTGTGCTTTACTTTAGTGTGTGGTTACCGGTCCATATCGGTTCTAAAGAAAAAAAAAAAAACAGGTTTTAAGTATGTTTTTTTCCAAGACCTGTGACACGGTCAGGAACCGATAGGGGAGTCTTGCCTGGCGGATTGCCGAAAAAAGGGTAAGTTTTGGTTAGGTTGGCCATGTCTGAGAAACCCAAGAAAAAAAACGGGCCCACTGGGTTTCAACACTGCAGTGTGTGTGGGGAGGTCTTTGCTAAGGCTGATCCCCACACCACCTGTGTTTATTGCCTGGGGTTTGACCACCTCGATTCAGATTGCCAAATTTGCAAGAATTTTCCCAAATCTACCCTGGAAAAGAGATTAGGTAGACTGAGGGAAAGGGAGGCTGAGAAGTCTGCTGACCCGGATGGCCAGCCCGGTTCGGTTCTGACCAAACCAGAAGGAGTGCCCTCTGACCAGGGCGATACTTCCTCGGGCAAAAGGAGAGCCGATTCCAAGGAATCGGTTCCGACAAAAAGAAAAAGAAAAGATAAATCGACGGTTTGAATCTCATACTCTGACTGCCGATGAGATAGCCAAAGCGATTAGGATTGTGAAGTCGCTTAGTTCGGTTCCGACCAGACCGGCACCATCTGGCAGGGACTTGATTCTGTCGGTTCCCCCGGTTCCGGATTATACCTTGGAAGAATTTTATGAAACGGAGTAAGAACATTTTATGGAGATAAACCCTGCAAAGACAAAGGAAATTTGGTTTGGGAGGAAAAAAAACAAGAAGTGGTTCCTTTATTGTTTGGGGGAGGCGGGTAGAAACTGAAGTTGCAAATCAAGTGAAATTATTAGGGCTAACAATTCAGAAAGATTTTAAATGGGGTGAGCAAATAAGTAGTAAGAAGGTAAATGCAAGATTATATTTTTTAACAATGTTAAAAAGCCCCTGACACCATTAGAAAAACGTGGAAAAAATGTGAGATTTAGACAGTTCAGTTTATATTTCATGTATTTTCTATAATTATTTACCTTTTTTCTTTATTACTGAGGACAGCTGTATGAAAGAGGCTTACTGCCCCTTAGACTTTATCTGTTCTTTCTGCTATCCTACATATGACATCTTAATCCAGGTTGTACCTGGAAATGAGCTGGTCATGGTGCTTTTCCCACTTACCAACATTTAAATAAATACATAAATAATTCTTGTTAATGGCATCATAATTATCCCCACAACAACAGACTGTGATGTCATAAACAGAACTGTGATGTCATATGTAGGCAAGCAGTCAGAACAGAGAGGGCAGTGATCCTGTTTACATGCAAATGTCCTTAGTAATGAAGAAGAATGAGAAATACAGAAACAACAGTAAAATATAAGCTCACTTGTGCTAAACATTACATTTTCTCAAAGTTGTCACAATGGTGTCAGGAGCTCTTTAAAGGATTGGGGAGAGTAAACAAGATTTGTTTATTATTACAGTACAGTGATTAGGCCAGTGCTTGACTATGGAGCTTCTGTGTGGCACTGTAGCTTGAATATCAAGTGACATGACAAGTTGGAGTGTAATCAAAAAATGGTACTTAGAATGATCTCAGGAAAGGACGTGGGGCACTAGGAGGTTATGAAGGAGTGTAAAATTGAATCCTTGTATGAAAGGAGAGCGAATCAGTAAATATATGTGTTTACAGATATGTAATGAAAACCGCAAGTTACATAAACGTTTGGCTCTAACTGAATTGTCAAGTTACAATTTAAGGAACCAGACAAAGTGGAACAGGTGAAAAATAAGAACAAGGGTATATGAGAGATCTTTTTTATATATTATATGGGTATCATACTCCCCTCCATTCCTCCCTTTAAAATTGGCTATAGTTTTGTAGTGGCATTAGTCTCTTTGTAATAAGTCATACACAAGGGGGGAAATATAGTACTCTGTGCCTGTATGATAAAGTGGTATCTTTAGTGAACAGTTTTTATGTTTTTTTTTTTTTTTAAGTATATCTGTGTTAAAAAAAAACTTCTTGTTTCTTCTTATTAGATAGATGGTGGCTATACTAGCTGTAGGATTTTTATCTTTTTATGGTAAATTTTTTATGTATGTTCCTTTTTGGCATACTGTATTTAACTTCAACTTACCTTTAGGCATTTTGCAATAGTGCGTTTAAATAAACTAAATCCTTAAATTATTTGCTGTGAGTTACAACATTTATTAATTGTGTGTAGTACAGAATATTGGGGTGCTGTAGTGTGATGGCTTGCCCTTGAATCATTTGATACTCCAACAAAACTATTACTTGGGTACTACCATGACACAACTGTTACACTATCAGTAAGGAGGACAGATAAGAATGTAAAAATACATTTATTTATTTAGTTTTTGTTGACCGGGTAAGTGCACTAATCAGAACACTGCCTATTTTCAGGCACAACCCAGGAGGTTACTGAAGATTGATACAACAATAGGATGTATATAATACAATTGTACAGAACATAACATTTGAGCAGCGCATACAATTCCAAAGGAGAAATAAGTATACAACAAGTCCAGTAGTACAGAACATAACTATATAGCAATGAATTACAGAACACTGATACAACAATAAGATGTAGATAATACAATTGTACAGAACATAACATTTGAGCAGTGCATACAATTCCAAAGGAGAAATAAGTATACAAGTCCAGTAGTACAGAACATAATATATATGTCCTAAAGGTCCAGGGTGCAAAACCAGGCAACCGACCCCAGTGACAGTATGATCTGGTAGAGCATGGCCATTTTGAGAGGTATTCAGATTTTGTTTTCTAGGTGCCATATTGATGTTCTGTGCTGTTATTTTTGTAACTTTTTTTTTTTAATTCAGCTTTATTGCATATTCCAAAGTCATAACAATACTGATGTCATCTTTGGAGCTGAGGGGGGAATTCCCCCCTCCTCCAACTGTACTTTAGGTGATGGTTCAAGGTAAACGTGACATAGCTTGGAGCTGTTACCAGTTTTATGGTATTTTTTTTTTTTTTTGCTGGCTCTACATTTGTTTGTGTGGAGCTCAAGTGGAATATTTCAAATGTGTGCTATATAAAAACACTGTCATTGTGCAAAGCTTCCATCTGCAGATAAAGCCACTGAGAATCAGTGTGTCGAGGATGAAGAATCAATCCACTCTGGTACCAAGAACTGCAACAAAAACCCTTGCTGAGCCTGACTGCAGTGAATCAGAGAGAAAGACACAGAGTGAGCTGAAGGGAAAATGCAGATGAGACTCCAGGGGCTAGATATTCAAAAATGCACAAAACTGGAGTGCAAAGGGTTGTGCTGCGCCCAACACGATGATCACTATATTCAGTCAGACAGCGTACCAGTGCTAGCCAACTGAATAATGGCCCCTGTCGCGTAGTGTTAAGTCAGTTCACAATGTCCCAATGTGGACCTGGGCAGTAGCCATAGGGAACTGTGCCCCCAGACCAGCTAGAACCATGAGCCGTGGCACAATATTCGGCTGCAAAATGCAAACAAGCTCACTTGCATGCAAGGCACTAAAGGGCCATCAGCATGCATATTATGGGCCCAGTTGCAATGGAAGCGGCAGGCTGGTTGCACTCAACCCAACATTATCCCTGGTGGCTAGTGGCAACCCCAAATGTGTAGCCCTTGCCCTGGTGTCTAGTGGCACCCCCACCCTCTCAGTCACCCATCTGTTAGATATGTGCTCTGTCCCTGGTGTTCAGAGGCACCCCAACCCTCCAAGCACCCATCCCACTATGGTAGATGTAGTTCCTGGTGTCTAATGGCACCCCCACCCATCACGTGACCCACACAGTTCCGGGTCGGCTCTGGTGCCTAGCAGCATCCCCCCCCCGAATGCCCATCCCAATATGTATGCCCTGGTGGCCAGTGGTACCCCCACCCTCCATCCACCCACCCACCCTAGTGCCGCCAACAATGCTCTGGTGGCTAATGGATCCCTCACCCACTGAGCACCAATCCCAGTGATACCAGGACTGGCCTGGTAGCTAGTGCATCCCCCATTCGCTAAGCACCCATCCCGGTGCTACTGCAGAGGCCCTGGTAGCTAGAAGACCCTCTCCACACTCTGCCCTCCCAGCCCGTATAGTTCCCTGTCTCCCTTGTGTCCAGTGGTAATCCCCCCCCCCCCAACTCCTGACCCAGGGACCAGAGCCTATCCCTGGAGTCCAGTGGTACCTCCCCCGCAACCACCAGTCGCCACAGGGACTGGTGCACAGTGGCGGTTCTGCTGGCCTCCACCCAGACCATCCATAAAAAGCACACCACCCAGCCAACCCCCACCCCACCCCCGTACCTGCGCTAGTGGAGCCGTGCAGGGGGCCTGAGATGACTACTGGAACAGCCCTCCTCTCACCTCCATGGCTGGACGGCTGGTAGGTGGGGATCTACTAGTCACAAGGGCATCGATGGCTTCACCGGGATGGATGAATGGTGGGTACACAGTACCACTGGACGCCAGGGCATACATATACAGTACATAGAGGGAACGGGCCTTCAGGGATTGGGGGATGCCACTAGACACCAGGGTTGACCTGAAACTATAGGGGTCAGGTGACCAGATGGGGTGCCACTAGACACCACGGACAACCTTGAATTATATGGGGGGGGTGGTGATCGGAGGTGGGGGTGCCGCCAGGGAATACAGCTGCCATACTATGATGGGTGATCAGAGGTGGGGGGTGCCAATGGACACCAGGGACGGCCTCCCTATTTACAGAAAGGTGACGGGGATCAGCAGGTGCCACTGGACACCAGAGAGACTGTGGTGATCAATAAGATGGGTGTGCTAGGTGTGGGGGTGGTGCCACTAGCCACCAGGGATTCAATGGTAGCACCAGGATAGGAGCTCAGTGAGTGTAGGGTTCAACTAGCCACCAGAGAGTCATTGGCATCACCTAAATTAATGATTGGCTGGTGGAGGGGGGGTGGCAGTGGCAACTGAGGACTACTATATGGCATACCAGGATGGGGGCTGAGCAGGTGGGATGTGCGCTAGGCACCAGGGAAACCCAGTCCATGTCTCAGACAGGTGACCGGAAGTAGGGGTGGCACCGAACACCAGGGACAACTTGACTTTCTACAGGATGGGTGCCCGGGGTTGGGGGGGCTACTGGACACCATTCTGATACGGGATAGGTGCCGGGGGCGGATGCCAGTAGCCACCAGGGTTACTGTTCCAACACTGGAATAAGTGCTCATAGGGTGGGTATGCCACTACTCAACAGGATGTCATCTGCCCATCAAGGGATGGGCAGATGGGGTCGGGTGGCTGCAGTACAGCCATCCTGCCACAAGGGCTTTGCACCCAGTTAAAACTAGGTTTGCAAAGGCAGTAAACTGTTCCCCTTTTGGTGCCATTTACCACCGCCATAAACCTTTGAAACTGCTGCTGCCCCCATATGATGGTGATACCCCCTCATCTGCATGGGTGCAGTGTTATGTTAGCGCTCAGGCACTAAAGGGTTTTGCCCACGCCATGGGGTCTCTGAATATAGACTCCACCCACAAACTGGGTGCAAAACCCGGTTAGATGGGCGAACGCCACATAGTGCCTTATCAACTTTTGAATATCTGGCCCCAGGTCCATTATTTCCACTCCCACCCCCACTTTATTATCAGAGATAAAATAAGCATGCTTTGTAAACAAGTACCAGTTTATAGGGATTTCCTAACCACTCAACAACCCTAGGTACAGTCCCTACCTATGTAGCGATACCCCGTATAAAAATGGAATATACAGCAATATATTGAAACATGTGTGTTAATGTATGTCAATACACTGAGAAATACAATGCATCAATGTATTATATAATATTTTAAATATACTGACATGCCGACCCGGTGGCGCAGAGGGTTGAGGCCCTGGACGCCACACTGCCCACGCTGGCGATCCGGGTTGGAAATGGCCTCAGGACACCGGGGCTGGCTGGGGAAGGGGAGGATTCAGCATTTGGAGGACTGCTCTCCTCTCCTGGGGTGGGGAGCGCCGCCTATAGTGGCCCCTGTGAGACCGAGAGCACTACAAGGAGCGGTACAGGAGGGGCAGAACCAGGAAGCGGAAAACAACTTTGGCAGCCGCCAGATGACGGCACACGTATGCTCCACACCACCGGAACCTCTAGCGAGCCTGCTCCTCCACAGCAGCACCCCAAATCAGTGAGAAAAATAGTGTGCTTGATTTCCCTGCCCCTCCCCAGAAGAGTGGGACCCGCCCGGCGATGGGATACGCCGGGACGACTTGGAGGGATGGCTGCAATATGTGGCAAGAAAAGTAGAGCTCGGGAAGAGGATGGCCGGAGGGAGTGGAGGTACTTGGATGCCTGAAGGAGAAGTGGACGCTGAAGTGCGGGAGGAGGTAAAAAGATAAAACCAAAAAAAATATATATATACTGACATAATATATTTCTAACTCATAGTATGCAAAAATATATGTCACATATTGAGAAATACATTGATGCAATGAAATGTAATACACAGTGTATTTTGGCATAAACTGAAACCATACATTTCTAATTAAAGAAACTGTAAATTATTTAATGTATGTTAAATGTATTGAAAAAATACATTTTATTACAAAAATGAAATACATTTCAATATACTGGAAATTATGTTAAGTATGTCAATACACTGAAGTGATGAAATACATAAAACAATGTATTTCAGAAATATATAATGTATTTCTGCCTCATGCACTGCGTGAAAGCATATCAATCTATTTAGTACTGTAACACACTGTCTGAAATATATTAGTATATTTCAAAATATATACTGTATTCTTCGAATGTTACATATGTTTTTATATGTTATATATATATATATATATATATACACATATATATATATATATATATATATATACACATATATATATACATATACATATATATAACACATATATATATATATACATATATATATATATATATATATATATACATATATATATATACACATATACATATATATATATATATACACATATACATATACATACACATACACATACACATACATACATATATATATATATATATATATATATATATATATATATATATATATATATATATATATATATATATATATATATATATATATATATATATATATATAACTGGGTTCCATTTTTTCCCTTGGAAACCGTGGCGTAATTTGCCGTTATAAAGAAGTGTTTATAATGGCAAACACGTGCCACTTTCCTATGAGAAAAAATGCATGAGCCAGCAGTTTCCTCGCGACTACTCGAGCTGTCTCTACCTGTCAGAAAGCACTCCCTTTCGCACACTCACCCGACAGACCGAAGCCTCAAACATTTTCAAATAAATAGGCATCACCCTACATTCAGAAACCACCATCACCATTTCCAAAACAGTGAAACTGCTCCAAAGTCTGAAAAATGTCTCTTTTTGAGAAAGTATTTACCTACTGCGGAGCTCTACATATCCCGCGATCCCTAACCTCTCCTCGCTTTCCCCTCCCTCTGCAGATCACGTACTACTATTCCCCAAGCAATATGAAAATTACGTACCTACTGTAATTCTGATCTTTCTGTGTATCTTCACCATTCATCAGAGATGGGTACTGGCCGGAGGTCAGGACCAGCGGGAGCTTTTTTGTGGGTAGGCGTGAGCCAACACACCATCGGCGCGCTACCGAGGCCGACGATCAGCGTGGCACTCGAGGGGTTGGCCGTTAGGCTGTGTCGACCGCCGCCTACCAGTTCTGAGTCGCCGGAGAGGAAGAGGAAGGGATGGAGGGTGGGACAAGAGAGTCCAAGGGACAGAAAAAGGAAAGGATAACTGAACTAAAAGGAGAAACAACTGAGAGGACAGCAAAGAAGAGATTAGACTAAGGGGATTGGGTAGGGGCCCCAATCTCTGGAAGTGGAAGAAGGGAGGGTAGGGAGGGGAGAGAATTTAGGAGAGAGTGAGAGGTATCAAGGTATCCGAGACCCTTGTCCGTCACCAGATTGTATAGGAACTGCAAGGAGTAGCAAAGCTCTCTGCCAGAATTCAAGGCACAGAATAACTGGCAAATACCCCAGAAGCAGAGTCGGCTATTCTGGAGGAAGGACAGGGTACAGGGATTTAGTATTCTCTCAGGAAAAATGTTTGGTGAAAAAAGGGTTTTTTTTTTTTTTTGAAAGAGTTGGAAGGAAACCAGAAGGAGAACAGGAGTAGGGCAACCACCAACTCCCACCCCATCGGGGTGGAGACATGTAGTAGAGAAGGAGTGCCGCTCGAGCTGTCTACCCTTCACAGGAGAATACCCCCCTGTGTGTCCCAACTTTACCCCGCTCCCAAAGAGGAGAGGGGGAGCCACAGAGACGGAGGGGGACCCAGAGACTGAGGCCCCAGGGGGATGGTGGGTGGGGTTGTGATGAATGGTGAAGATACACAGAAACATCAGAATTACGGTAGGTACGTAATTTTCATATCTTATCTGTGTCACTCTTCACCATTCATCACAGATGGGTGAGTACCAAGCCCCCCGAAGGCGGTTGTTTCATTACACCCTAAGGGACAGGATCCCTTAGCCCTCAGTGGGTGACACACTAAGGGGGGGGAACCTTCAGGGCCTGGGGAGGCCCGAGAGTGGGGAGAGAGAGAGAGACGGGTTCCCCCCCCCGGAGGGGGAAGGATGCTGCCCCGACAAGCGCAGTCTCGCTCTACGGGAGAAAAGGTAGGTTCCCAGGTGGGCGGAGCAAATCACCCCACGCCGGGCCAAGGGTGACAACCGGGAAAGACGTAGCCATGCCGATCTCCTAGTGTAGATCGCTGTCCCTACGACCCTGGTAGCTACCTCGTTGGCGTCATAAGATGCCCTCACTTGGTGCCTTGCTAGCTCCAGGCCACGTGCAGAGAGCGTGATGGCTTGTCTGGTTTGCTCAGAGTCAGGCAACGAGGCTAGGATCTGACCTAGCCTGGACCACAAGAACCTGTTGTAGGCTGCATAGTGGGCCTAATGAGCAGAAATAGAAAGGAGCAACCGTGCCGAGTAGAAGGTCCTCCTCCCCCAAAAATCAAAATCCGAGGAGTCTTGATCTGGGGGCCGGTCACGGTGGAGGGCACGAAGCCCATCAGGAGTGTCCAGATGCGTCAAGCCAGACTGCGGATGAGGCATGGAACCTGGAGACTCGGGAGTGCAATACCTCTGGCTGAGGTCCCTTGGCGCAGGAACTCGGAGAAGGGCCTCTGCCAGAAAGCATGGGGCCTCCCGAAGGAGCAGGCCAGGGCGGCACCACAAGGGTGGCTCTCGCGCAAAATCGCTTAGAAAGCGCATGCCCGTGATGCTCAGGATTGCTGACGGTAGAGGGTGAAAGGTGCAAGCCTCCAACATCCTCACGAGGAAATGCTGATACTCCGAGAGATCAGCAGCCGGAGAGATGTGGACAGAAGGTTCCTCTCCCCCAGAAGAGGGGGATGAGGAGCTGGAGGTCACCATATGTTCCGAGGGTGGCTGCACAGGGGAGGTTGAAAAACCTGGCTGTCCATAGCCCTAACATAAGCAGGGAACTGGGCAGCCACCGCTCTGAACTGCTCCCAGGTGAGAGGGCCGCTAGGACCAAGAATGCCTGGGAGCGCAGGAGAATGTGGCAGAGGGATAGGGGCAGAGCCGAGAAAAGAAGTCGGCTGACCTCCGCCAGGGCTAGGGAGTAGACCGTGAGCTCCCGAGGAGGGTGCCCCGGAAGACTCCACAGCGGACAGCTGTACAACCACATTGGTACTGCCTTGGCTGCGCCCAGAAGAATCCCCCCAGTGAGGCGACCGGGGCCGTAAAGGTCCAGAAGGACGGTCCCCTGCCTCAAAAGAACGGGACTCCCTCAAGGAACCCGAGGGGAAGGGTGAAACCCACTCGAGCTCTGTCCAGGGCCCGAGTGGACCCCAGAAAAGGGCCGACATCACGACCCCACACCCTCGACCCTCAGAGTCCCGAGAGAGAGTCCTCCTCCTCGAGAGGGCCAGCCTAGGTAGCTGGCATCTCTGGGCAGTCTCAAGGGGAGACCCAGGGAACAGTACCTTCCCCTCCTGTAGGCTTCTCGATGGGCCCCAAAGTTGGGCGATCAAGACACACCACTGGAGGGGGTACCACCACCGAGGGGTCGATGAAACCCCCAAGACCAGGTTGCAGAACTATGGTGGCTTGCACTGCTGCCTGCTGGTCAGCACCACTGACCACAAAAGGAATTGTGTCCCTAGATGGTCCCAATTTTAAATGCCAAGCATTTTTTTGATCACCAACTGAAAACAAAATGGCGGATTTGCGAAAGTACTAGGGCCATTTGCGACAGTAAAAAGGGCATTTGTGAAAGTGCTGAACTTTTTGTTAACCTTTCCCATTGACTTATAATGGAACTTGTTTTTTGAATAATTTTTGAACCATTTAATATTTTTTCACGAAATCTTCAAAAGGCACATCGGGGACCCCCTCTGCACGTTCCCTGAAGTTTTCGGACGATCGCACAAAACCGTGCGACCTGTATGCGAGAATAAAGAAATAGCAAAAAGCATAATTGCGTAATTGGTTGTTGCTTAATAACTCCATGGCCGTATATCTGACTGGTACGAAACTTGGCAGATCCTAAGACCTACCATGCCCAATCGTGCATACCAAATTTCAGGCAAATCCATTGAATGGTGGCAAAGTTATAAGGTATAATTTGACCCTTAACCTTAAAAGTGCTACTCAACCTAACTATGGTAGCACTTACTGTGCTATCATATATATATATATATATATATATATATATATATGTGTGTGTGTGTGTGTGTGTGTTTTACATATATATTTTACATGTAACATATTTTATATACTATATATATATGTTACTATATAGGATATTAAGTGTTCAGTGATAACGATTTGTTTGTACAGTTTCCAGAGATCTCAAGTAATCCTCAATGAATGTCAAGGCACGAGGAGAGTTACGAGAGTCACTGAAACTGTACAAAATAAATGCATTGTCACACACTGAACCGCTGTATATTCCATTTATGCAACAGGTTTAGATGTTGTGAACATTTTGATTTTGGTAGGTGTAAATAATTTGTCAAAAAGGAAAAGAAAATTGAATTTTATGCTGTTTTTTGCTAATTATAAAAACAAAATTGTATGTATAAATGAAACACCACTCATTTTGTAGATATTTTGAGCTGAACATTTTCGTGCTCACAGTACCATGCAATCATTTTTGTTTTAAAGTTATTTATATTTGTTTGTCAAAAAGTGAACAAAATTACATTTTCTTCTGTTTTCTTGCAACCATATACAATATACAGGGTTTATATAAATGAAACATTATTTATTTTGTAGATAATTTTGTGTTGAACAATTTTCATGCTCACAGGACCATGTTATCTTTTTCGTTTTTAAGTTATTGACATTTAAATATGGTTAGTACTGCTTCTGAGGCCGAACATTCTAAATGAATTCTGAAGAGAACTGTGTAGATAAATGAGCTAGTGATGTAGTTACTGTGTGAATAAATGGGTGATGATGTAGTTACTATGTGGATAAATAGAGAATAATGCATATGTAGGGAGTTGATATGGAGTTTTTTTACACACCCAAGTTGTGTGATAATATGTAAACCTCGAGAGCGAAGCTTGAGAGGTTTTAATATTATCACACAACGAGGGTGTGTAAAAAAAACTCCATATCAACTCCCTACATATGTTTTATTTTATATAATAACTGGTTAAAAAATTTCTTACAATTTTCACTATGAGGCAACCGAGGCCAAAACGCCCTATTTATTAGGTACGGCTCTTACCGCTTGACATCACATAACGCATAGCGTAGGGCGTGCCTACCAGTAAGGAAATGAGAGCTTTTCTCGCTTCTCTGATCTGTAAGTTAACTATTCTTGAATCTGTTTACCTGGAATGCAGTGCTGCAGGCTTCTTGGCACGAGGCTGTAAAAGTCGTATCAACCCGACTTTTTTCGTATCAACCTGCAGGTTGATACGACTTTTTAAAATACTTGAAAACGGGTTGATAACATGGATCACCAGTTATTATATAAATTTATTACCATAGTAGCGAAGATAAATGGTTTTATTCCACAGTTTTTATCCTGACCCCTGTTGCATACATTTTTATATGTTATATATTTTTATATATGTTACATGGTTTTTCGTATGTGTTGCATATATTTTATATATATTTTACATTTATTTCTTATATGTTACATATATTTTTTATACATAGGATAAAGTATGGGGTGCAGTGTGTTATAAGAATTTAACACACACCCGAGTTGTCACCCTCGGGGTTTATGGTAGCCATCCAACAACAAGGGTGTGTGTTAAATTCGAGTTAACACACTGCACCCCATATTTTATTTTGTTTAATTTAAGGGGACGCGTTTTTTCACCGAGGAAGCAAGGGATGTTGGCTGGTGATGGGCGCTGGAGAAGGGCAGCAGGAGGGACTACTTGGGGGTCTTGCTGCTCTCGACACTCCTCTCTCAGCTGGCCCAACACAGAGTGCGAGTATGCAGCTCCACTTGTGGAGACTGTATATGAGAAGAGAGAGAAAAAAAAACAAAAAACAGGGCAACGTTATGACAACAGCACGGATCCCAGCCACTCGCTGTTCTTGGAACTGCTGAAAGTATCACTGAAAAATCTCTTCTGGTTTACCGGTTCCTGAGATGAGTGCTTTTGTGGGAGAAAGCTGATGAGGGAAAGTGCTTTGTAGTGGTTGTGGTCCACAGTATGCCTCATGCATTTTATCACTGAAAGGTACTGTGTATTAAAAACTGCCATAATACACACGTGTATTATGGCATTTAATACACAACTTTTTCAATGGGTGAAAACGCGACCCATTAATTAAATAAATATTACATATATTTTATAAATGTTACATGTATTCTTGTATATGTTACATACATTTGTGTATGTTACATATATTGTTTATGTTACATATATTTTTGTAAATGCTTAGCTTTGTCCCAAGTGTACATTTGCATAATTAATTTGTGTATTTCGAAAACCTAGTTTAACAGCCAACATTTTTTTTTTGTTTAAGAACATTTTATTTAAAGACTTTCTAAGATACAGTAGCATCAGCAAATCATTATCCAACATCAAGTTACAAAAACACAATAAGAGAACAGAAGACATCCTTAATTAAGATAACATGTAACGTTAATACAAGAACACCCCAAAAATCACCCAGTAGCCTGAAAACACTTAATACCAAACAGCTCTGAACATACCATCCCTATAACCTGAATTGTGCTAACAGGGAATATCTTTGGAAACCCATATAGTAACTAGCAAGTAAAAAGATGTCTGGAGTACAAGAAGGAACAGTGCAACAGCCTTAAACCCACCTATAATTCAGAGCAGAAAATGTCATTTCAAAATAAAGAAATAAAACATCCACCCCTTCCCCCCCCCAAAAAAAATCTATCTACCCTTGAAATTGAAGCACACTCTGCACCATTCCCAATAGAGGAATAATTGAGGGCTATCCATTTATCCCACCCTCCACCGAACCGCCTAAAGGCATTCTGTCACCAAAAAATAACTCTATGAAACGAAGCCGCTCTATTCAGCTCCTGCTTCCAAAGTGAGACCGCAGGAACCACTATCTACCTCCAATGCAACAATAACTGCCTCTCTGTCTCCAGTGCAGCAGCAGAAATAAAGTCCTTGTAACACAGACTGGTTGGGCCTAATATATAAGGGAATATTCAGGATCCAAAGCAAGGGGGATTTCGGTAAATCTAGTTGCACAGTGTCCTCCAAACACTGAATAATGCCATGCCACCAGTCTCGAATTAAGGAACAACTTCACAAAATATGATACATAGTTTCCGGATCCTGAGAGCAACGCCAACAACTGTTGGAACCCCAAACTCCCATATTTACCAAATGGACTGGCGTACAATGCCATCTACCCAACACTTTTTTCTGAAGCAACCAGAGCCAGGGATCAGGGGAGACCCGGCTTCAGTTCAGCATCAAGCCACATATCAGAGCCCAATTCAGTACCTAAATCACCCCCCACTTAACACGATGAGGTTCCCAATTCACCAAACAGGCCTGCTGCAGTTCTTTATACAAAAACTTATATGATCCTTCGCCCTCTTAAATCATCTGGTAATATAGGTCGGCACAGAGGCTTGCTTTAAACAGGAGTTCTGAAAAAAGGTAGAAAATAATGCATGCCTCAGTTGAACAAATTTCCATAAGTGCCTGGAGGGTAAGTGATACCTGTCCTGGAGGTCCACAAAAGATTGCCGGACCCCCATAGTAGGATCAACCACATCCCCAACCACCTGAATGCCCTTTTGAGCCCAACTATCCCAAACTGTCATCTGGCCTCCCACCTGGAGATTAGGATTTCGCCACAAAGGTTCGTATCTACCCAAAAAGGACGGACCCAGCCCAAAAGCTTACAATATTTTTGCCATGCCCCATGAGAAAATTGCATAAGGAAAGTGGAAGTCTGAAATACCATATTGTGGGGCATCGAAAAAAAAAATGCTAATGGTGGCCGGCCCGTCGGCACAGCCACTGGATTTCTGCTTGCGACGCCAGCGACCCGGGTTCGGGGGCAGACTCGGGTCGCTGGAAGGCCAGCCGGGGAGAATGGCTTGAGCGTCCTAAGACAGCTCGCCTTCTCTGGGGGGAGGCCAAGGCCCGCTACTTGCCTGACCCCAAGAAGAGGCTCGAGGTACAGCAAGCCCTGCTGGGGCGGCCGTGATGCAAGGTGGACGTCAGTGCGTAGCACCTTGACATCAGGGCACACACCATGCGAGGGGAGGAAACACAGCCTTCCATCGCCGGGAAGATAGGGCCACCAGGAGCGTGCCCTCGATGTGTCACCACTCACCCAGACCACCTTGCCCGACAGAACAAGAAAGTGAACGGGGTGTATGGGCCCCACCTCATTCACCCGGGGGGGGCACAACCGCGGCTACATGGGGCACAAGCTAGGTCTCGTGTTGGGTGGTTGGCAGAGGGATGACTCCCAGGTGCCCCCGAAGGGTCGGAGATGGAGGGCATGTAGGCAGGAAAAATAGAAGTGTAAAAAAAAAAAATGCTAATAGCGATTCCCCAGCTAAGTCCTGTTCAATAGTAACCCAAATAGGAGAGGCTGGGGTGGGGAATACCCTCACCAGCACCTGTTTTATCCCCAAAACAAACATGATATGCCCAGAGCCAAGGTAGGTTCCAACAACCTGCCTCACCTGGAGCACGCAAAATCCTCCTACTAAACCTAGGAGGATGCCCGTCCCAGATAAAATCTGAAAAGATTTTATCCAACCTATCCCAAATCCCTTTGAGTATTTGGAAAGGGAGATTGCAAAACTTGTAAAATAGCCTCGTAAATACCATCATTTTTATGGTAGCCACTTTGCCCAGAAGGGATAATCCCAGAGGTTTCCACCTTTTGAAGTCCCCCCGGAGTTCCTCCAGGACTGAATGTAAATTTTTGGAAGTCACAGCCTGCAGATGATTGGAGATAAACATACCCAAATACTTCAAACCATCTGGTGACCACCTCATCCAATGTTGCCCCAAAGCAGCCCAGCTAGGATCCACCTTGCACAGAGGCAAAACCTCGGTATTCCCCCAATTAATCCATAAACCGAATATACTACTAAAAGCCCCTATCACCTTCCAGGCCTCTGGAAGTGACAGCTCCACCTTTGTAAGCATTAGCAGCATATCATCTGCATACAATAAGGTGGTATAATACCTCTCTCCCACTGGGATACCTGCAATCTAAGGATTCTGACAAACTGCTAAATTCAGCAGTTCCAGTGCCAGAACAAACAGGAGCAGACTGAGGGGGCACCCTTGCCTTGAATCACGAAACAGTGAAAAACTATCAGAGAGCACACCATTAACCAATACCCGAGCCCTGGGCGAAGAATACAGAAAACCCACCCACCGCCGAAAATGGGGACCAAAACTGAAATGAGAAAGTACATACTGCAAATAAGGCCATTCTATAGAATCGAATGCCTTTGCGGCATCCAATCCAATAAGAGCAGCAGAATCTAACCCCCCACTACCTGTATGAGATTAATGACTGCCCACAAATTATCACTGCCCTGCCTGCCCTTCAAGAAACCTGACCATGACTTACTAATCCGGGAGTGAAGGACTCTTTCTTGGTGCATAGTAAGAATTTTTGGAAATATCTTGCAGTCAACATTTAATAAAGAAATCATCCAGTAAATGCTACAGATGGTTGAGTCCTTCCCGGGTTTAGGCAGGACAGTGATAGTGACCTCCCTCACGGAGTCAGGTAAAACACCAAGAATCTCTGTTTCAGCCAAAACCTTCGCCAGGTGGCAAGAGATGGCAGACTCAAAAGTCTGACAGAACTCAGTACTGACACCATCAGGGCCCGGAGCCTTGCCAAAACCCTAATTGCCTGCTGCACCTCCCCCAAAGAGATATCCTCCCTTTAAGGAGGAACACTCCTCTGGAGGCAGACCCAGCACCCGACAACCTGAGAAAAAATGTTCAAAAAGGTCAGGCATGGGACTTACCGTGGAGGTATACAATCTAGCATAATATTCCCTGAATTCTTCAGCCATCAATCTGACGTCAGAAATAATTTTGCCCTCCTTCCCTCATGAAAGACACCGGAGTGTCCAGCATTTGTTTCTTAAGATGGCAGAAGACACCAGGAGAAAGGACTGCTGTGTGACTGAACTTCTCTGCTGGGACTATATTGCCCCCACCCAAAGCTAGTTCTATTTTTATAGGCACAGGATTTGACGGACAACAGGAACTTCCTGTTTAGGGGCAGGAAGCGAGTGATCACAGAACCACCAAGGACCCACCATCCTAGAAGGGCAAAAGTAGCTCTCCAGACCCCTCTAGCTGCTGGAGGTCTGCCTCTGAGCAAGTAAGTGGTCTACTGAGAAATATAGGATATTCTTGTCTCAGAACAGGACAATCAGGAGCTTAAAGGGCACACAGGCAGAAAGTAAGGAGAGAGAGAGAAAAAAAAAAAACAGGAAAGAGAAAGGATTGCAAACAGTTAAGGGGCCAGAAATAAGACATGATTGGAGTGGTGCAGTGCAGTGGCTGTGGAGCAGCAGTCTTCCGGGAGATGTTCAGGAGGATGCGGTGTTGTCCCATCTGCAGGCACCTCTCTGGGCTGAGGGAGGAGGTGTAGTAGGGAGTATTCCTGGAACATCCTATCTGTTAGTTAAAAAGTCTGTTGCAACAGCATGTCCCTATCCTTTACTATCCCTTTTCTTCTTTCTGTGTTTTTCCCCCATCTTACAGGCAGGCCACCTGTCAGATGGCTCTCTTGCTCTTTACTGCCTCTGCTTTTCTAGGCTATTCCAGGAATCCCCCATTGCAATCCTTCCCCGAAGTACTTTATGTTCCTGCATGAACGCATTTAATGTGCGACTAGAGCAAGCAAGTCGCACTTACTAAAATAATAAAAGGGCTAAGAAACAGGGTAAAAACCAGGGATTTAGCTTCTAGACTACCTCTTTAGTTTTTTCTGTGTGTTAGTAACACAGGTTAGGCAGGGTCTGTAAAATAATAAGTCCCTTGTGGTAACTTGCAATAAGCAAACAGGCTGCTGTTTTAAACACAACTGAGGAAAGTGTTACTATCTGCCTGACTAGGAAAAACTTTTCTGTGTTTTGAACAGCACAGGTTAGGCAGGGCTTTTAGTAAAGAAAAGTTCAGCATTGCAGCTAGTGCATTCAGACAATGAAATACTGAATAAATTACTACTGTTTGCAGTCCAATGGAGGAATAGTTTCTGGTTACTATGATATGAATCCAGCAAAGAAAGCAATTCAGAACAATGTTTTATCAGGAAAGGTTTGCTTTGGCTGCTGTTTAGGTTTTAAACATTGTTTAACCCTGCTGTATATCTGACTTGGAAACAATCAATATTTCTGAATTTAAAATGCTTAGAGAGGAAATGTAGTGAGGTATTAATGTTTAGAAAGAAAGAAATGTTAAAATAAAGTACCTGTGGTGTTTTTAGTATTTTTTACTTGGGCATTTCCTAGTAGTTGCAGTTTGGGGAGTGGCCCTGTTGCTGCCTGATCCTCTCCTGTCCCAGCCTTGTATAGAGCCGGCCGGCCTCTGTGTTTCCATCTATATTGGGTTGAAGACATGTGGGAGGAACCAAGACAGCAGGGAGCCACCCTCAACAAACATATTACGCCATAGAATGATTTAAATATGGTTCTAGCACTGAAAAATGAAAGATGTTTAAATTAAACTACATATAGGATGCTTAGTAGTAAATAATAAAGTGCATTTAACAAAATAAAGTTTAAATTTTCAAAAGGGGGTGGAACTTCATAACACCACCTGACCCATCCATATATATATATAGAGGGCTCAGTTGAGCTTTGGTAGTGAAGGAGTAGGGAGCAGATGTAATAGCTCAGCAGATGGTCTGACTCCTCCTCGGACCCTAGCTCCTCCTAGTGGTCAAATGCTATAATTTTGTCTGTTACTGCATATTTCAGTTATCTCTTTTATTTTTATTTGGTCGCTGTACAGTTCGATTCTTTATTTTCATCGAGTTCTGTTTGCTGAATAAAAGCTATTTTGAGTTCATTTTATGGGTGTCTGCCTCCATCTATCCCCCCACGTCTACAGGAGGTTGCTCATCTCCAGGCTGAGTTGGCCAGGATTTGTGGGACCTCCTCTTCCATCCAGGGACCACCAGTGCCACTGCCATTGCCTCAGAGGTTGCCATGAAAGAGGAGCAGTTGGACCACAGTGGGCTCAGGGAGGGTGAGGGTGGTGGAACAGAGGTGCATCCCTCCAGTTGTACCTCTCCACAATTCCTATGCCATTCTGGCAAAGTGTGGTTCCTCTATGGAGGCACCCACAGTGGAGACCAAGGAGGATGCTGGGAACCTCCACAAAGGAGACCCACAGGAGGGTGGCAGGGGACCCCGCAGGGGAAGGAAACAACTCCTGGTGGGGGGACTCCACTGTTAGGAAGGTAGAACTGGGGAGGAAGGGAGAGGAGGTAAGGTGCCTGCCTGGCGCCATGGCTTGAGGGACAGGGAGCGAATCTCAGGATTGCCGGAGCGGCTGCACAGGGAGGGAGTTGATGTCATTGTCCACCTAGGGACAAATGACCTGGCTAAGAAAGGATTAGAGAAGTGCAGGAAGAGTTTGTGGAATTGGGAGCGCCTTAGTCAAGTAGCACGCACGGTAACCTTCTCGGAAGTGCTACCCATCTATGGCATAGAGAGGGTTAGGGTGTTCCGCACTATGGGATTCAATCAGTGGTTGAAAACTGGTGTGGAGCTCAGGATTTGGCTTCATTGGGGACTGGGGTCCACCTGGAGTGATGCAAGCCTATACTGGCATGATGGGCTGCATCTGTCCGGAGGGAATCAGGATCCTAGGTGATAGGTTTAAATGCTTCATTGGCAAGCTTTTAAACTAGCCAAGGGGGGAGGCACTGGAAAGGAGCAGGAAAATCCTAGCCCCCAAATAATCACAGTAGTAAGTGTGGCAAACACCAACATAGAGGTGTCGATAGGGAGAAGGGCAGGGGTAAATGGAGAAAGTGACAAAGGCAAGAAGGACAGCGATGGGGCAAAAGGGAGTAAGGCCATCAGGAAATGGAGGGTAATGAGTACCAATGCCCGTAGTCTGGGCAACAAGCTCCCTGAGCTGGTGGCCTTAATGGAAGAGGGATGCCTGGATATCGGCAGTCACAGAAACATGGTACACAGAGAACCATGACTGGGATGTTAACATACCAGGGTACACAACCTACAGGAGAGACAGGGAGGGAGAAGAGGGAGGAGTAGCTCTTCTATGTAAGGGAAGGATTAAAGCAATGGAACAAAAGAGTAAACAGGGAGGAGAAGAGGCACTGTGGGTCACCTTGGAGACTGGAAAGGGCACCACAATCCGCACAGGGGTTGTGTACAGACCCCCATGTCAGGGGAAGGAATGGACAAGGATATGATAGAAGGCATTCTTAGAATGGCAGAGAAAGGGGAGATACTGTTGATGGGAGACCTGAATATGCCAGATGTTAACTGGAGCACATCTGCTGCAGCCACATCCAAGAGCAGGGCCATTCTTGATGCCCTACAGGTGGCAGGCATTAGACAGCTAGTTTCGGAACCCACTCGTGAGGGAGCAATCTTAGACCTCGTACTCTCAAACGGGGGCAGTGAGAGGATCTCAGATCTAGAAGTGGGTTGCCATCTGGGGACAAGTGACCATCAAACAGTGTGGTTCACGTTAAACTCAGCTACAGAGTCAAGCCATACAAAAATGAGGGTACTGGACTTTAGGAGGGCTGACTTTGGCAAGATGGGAGAGTGCCTCAGAAAAGCACTAGCAAACAGGTTAGAAGGTGGTGTGAAGCAACAATGGGGAATTATCAAAACTGCCATCACAGAGGCAACAAGCCTTGTGTGAAGCAAATAAACAAATCAAAACGAAAGAAAAGCCACTATGGTTCTCAAAAGAGGTGGCTGTGAAAGTCAGGAAGAAAAAGATAGCATTCGGAAGTATAAGGAAACACAGAAGGAGCAGGACAGACAGCTGTACCAGTTAAGGCAGAAGGAAGCAGGGAGGAAGTCAGAATAGAAAGGCCCTAACTGAGGAAAAGATAGCCAACTCAGTTAAGAAGGGGATAAAACCTTTATAGGTACATCAGCGAGCCGAGAAAGACAAAGGGAGGGATAGTGAGGCTGAATAGAATGAACGGTGGGTGGGCAGAAGGGACAGTGAAAAGCAGGAATACTGAAACGAATATTTCTGCTTAGTAGTCACAAAGAGGAGGGGAAGTGCTTAATCCAATTAACAGAAGCACTCTTGATAGGGGTTGATCCCAGTCCTTTCACAGAAGAAAGGGTTCTGCAAGAACTCCTAAAACTGAAGGTGGACAAAGCAATGGGTCCTGATGGAATTCACCCCAGAATTCTAAAAGAATTAAGGAGGAACTAGTGAAACCACTGGCTACTCTTTTAATAAATCATGGAGGATGGTGGGTACCCGAGGACTGGAGGAAGGCGGATGTGATTCCCTTCACAAAAGTGGGACCAAGACAGAGGCAGGAAACTACAGACCTGTCAGTCTGACCTCTGTGGTAGGAAAGTGATGGAGACACTTGAAGGAAAGAATAGTTGAGTACCTAGAGGCCAGTGGAGCACAGCACCCAAGGCAGCATGGGTTCACAGCGGAAGGTCATGTCAGACTAATCTAATAGATTTCTTTGACTGGGTGACCAAAGCAGTAGATCAGGAGGGCTGTGGACATGGCTACCTAGACTTTAGCAAGGCATTTGACACAGTCCCAACAAAAGATTAATAGTCAAATTAACCAGCCTGGGAGTGGGTCCCAGGGTGGTAGCCTGGGTAAACATTGGCTGGACAACAGGACACAGAAAGTAATTGTAAATGGAGTCCACTCTGAAGAAAGGGGTTACTAGTGGGCACAGCAGGGTTCAGTATTGGGTCCAGTCCTTTTAATGTCTTTATCAGTGACATTGCAGAGGGACTGAAGGAAAAGTATGCCTTTTGCAGATGACACAAAGATCTGCAACAGGGTTGATACACAAGGAGGCGTGGAAAGGATGAAAGGGATTTGCAAGGTTGGAGGAATGGTCAGAAGTATGGCAGCTAGATTCAATGCAAAGAAGTGCAAAATAATGCACCTGGGAAACAAGAACCCAGGGGAAGAATACACAATGGGTGGGGAGGCAGTAACGACAACAAAAAAGGAAAGGGACCTGGGGGTAATCATATCAGATGACCTTAAGTTTAGCAAGCAATGTGAGAAGGCAGTAGGGAGGGCTGGGGGTATACTGGGATGTATAGGGAGAGGCATCATCAGCAGAAAAACAGGAAGTTGTTATCCCTCTGTACAGACAGTTGGTGAGACCCCATCTGGAGTACTGTGTCCAGTTCTGGAGACCCCATCTCCGCAAGGACATAGACAGGATAGAGGTAGTCCAGATGAGGGCAACTAAAATGGTGCAGGGTCTGCAAGAGAAGCCGTATGAGGAGAGACTAAAGGAGTTTAATATGTATACCCTTGAGGAAAGAAGAGATGGGGGGACATGATAGAAACTTTTAAGTACCTCAGTGGAATCAACAAAGTCCAAGAGGGTAGCATCTTTCAGAAAAAGAGACGTGCAAGAACAAGGGGACACAATTTAAAGATAGAAGGAGGGCGGTTCAGGGGCAATGTGAGGAAATATTATTTCACAGAGAGGGTAGTGGATGCATGGAACAGCCTTCCTGAGGAGGTTGTGGGGTCTAAAACTGTGGGAGAATTCAAGAAAGCATGGGACAGACATAAGGCAATTCTTGTGGGGGTAGGAAGAAACAGGCTGTTGGTTAACTAGGATCTGCGGCCTATCCTGTAGGTAGGGAAATGGGCAGACTAGATGGGCCTAGCGGGCCTTATCTGCCATCAAAGTCTATGTTTCTATGTTCTATGTTTCTATGACAGGCAAGTTGCTTCCCCTCCAGTTCTCCAGATTCCCAATAGACCTGCTGGGTAAAAAACAGCACCCTCGTGGCCTTTTGATGAAAGATCTTTCAACCTTTCCTTACACTGCACCATCTCAAGGACCACAGAATCCTTATTCTGCAGGTTAGCATACAGTGTGTCTTCTAAAGCCCTAATCCATGTGGAAAGGCCTTCAACTTCCCTACGGTGCAGCTTGTTAACATGTGAGGCAAAAGAGATAACCCAACCCCTGATGTAGGGCTTAAAAGCATCCCACACCGTGAGTAGGGAGATATTAGACAGAAAACAAAAGTCAACTTCTCCCTTTAACCAGAGTTTAAATTCCTCATTGCCTAAGAGAATCAGGTTAAACCTCCATCTCGGGGTGCAGGCTGTGACCTGTCAGGGTGTCCAACCTAACATAACTGGGGCGTGGTCCGATAATAATATACGGCAATATCGTACTTCGTACCCCTAGAATATTAGCAGCCAAAATCATGATAATAACTAGTACTACAATAATTTCAAATTCACATTAGTTCACAGACTGAAAGGAAAGGTATAAGTTACACAGCAAGTACATGTAGGATCTCACACTGACCTAAAAGAGAAACAAAATGGCGTGGTATAAATACTGATCAGAGTCCTTAAGAAAAATATGGGGTGGAATAAATACTGACCTGAGCCCTTAAGAAGCATGAGCTTGTGAGGTAAGTCCTATGTGTAAGTATAAATGTATAAAATGTATGTTTGAGTTAAAGCTGCATTGTAAAACAATAATTCCAATGTATACAGCTCCATGGTGACTAACAAGATGAACTCCAGTTGTACAGATAAAGGTACATTAAATCATAAATAATTCCCTTTGTTTTTGTCTGGTTAATAGTTATAATCATATTACATGTATTTGTAAATACAGGAAACAACATTTGAGATGTATCACATATATATTGACAATATACCAATAACATATAAATACCATCCTTATTTCAATATATTTGGAATTTAATCAATATATTTTGCAATATATGTAATATGCTAAAGAAGCCATAATATATATATATTTACAGTATATTACAATATATTTGCAAATTTTAAAATACATAGAAATATACTGGTTTTCCAACACATTACAGTATATTATCAAACAAGCAGATTGGAATATAAATAGAATAATAGATAGGTGAGTGTCTGTTACAAGGGAGTAATAGACACTCGCCTATTTTTTATTTTTTGTAATATATGGATGCGAGTTTTAGTTGTGTGGTACTATGAGGCAGGCTGCTGTCGTAGTGAGGACTCAGACACTGACTGTCTCTGTCTCCACCTCCACCCCACTGTGTCACGCCTGCTAGCTCACTCGCTCAGTGTCTCTCTTGAGCGAGTTTTGTTTGGGAGACTGTCCTACCTTTACCTGATGTTTTCCATCGGTGTACATAGGATTAGCCAGATAATTGTGTGAGAAAGAAGTGGTGGTGGAGCGCTAAGTGAGAGACGGCCAGCATGTTTTTCCGACGGTTTTGCCCACCCACAGAGAAACCATGTCGAATCAGGAGGTGTGGTTTTCTAAATGTCTCCACACATGGTAAGAGGTTGCTGTTGAGATGTCTGGAACAGGCCTATGGCAATGGAGTGTTTGGAGGTTGCGCTCTTCCGGTTTGGTGATAATACTATCGTTCAGAGCTCGAACAATAGTATTACGAGTTCTGAACGATAGTATTATCACTTGTCAACGATGGCATTATCACTTTGGCTACTGTTGTATTACCGGGAATTTTTTGTATGGGATAGGATACTATTATTTGGCCATCTCCATATATTACATTTCAATATATGTAAATATATTGTTAATAGTATATTTTAAAATATATTTCATTTTCGTAAGGGACCTCTGGTAAGAAAAAATCTGCCCTTACTTACCTCAGATCCCTGCACTGTTTTCATGCCTACTGTCTCTTCTGGTTGGCAGTTCCATAGGTTCATCACCTTGTATGAGAAAAAGTGCCTTCAAATGTTACCCCCATGTTTACCACCCCTGAGCTTCTGGGTGTGTCCGCTGCATCCTGCTGAAGAACATCAGACAAAATCTCTCCAACTGCTGGATCTTGTCTACACCCTTAAATCTGCAAAAGACTGAGATGATGTCCCACTTAGCCTCCTTTACTCCAGGGTGAACATGTTGAGGGCCTCCAGCCTCTCTTTATAGCTTCTGTTCCAAATACTGCTGCTCATTTTTCTGGCCCTGCATTGCAACCTCTTGACTGTCTCAATGCCCCTTTTGTACTGAGGACTATGAAGGAAGGGACAGAAGTCTTTCAGCAAAAAGAAAGTTCTGAGTGCAGTCAGGGCGGAGACCAGAAGACATCTGACTGGGTGGTGGAAGGAGTGAAGCTTGAAGACTTTTTAGATCCTGAGCATACTCATTAGAACATGCATGGTGTGGATAGTGAACTGAATTAAGGCACATTAGTCAGAAATGCATTTAGTTTTTTGCTTACAATTTGTATTTTATGTTCCTGTCACTGCAGCCCTGGCCTCACCAGAATCCCCCAAAAAAACCTCTCCCCGGTCTCCATCTATCTTACCAGCCGTCTAATGTCAGGGAACCTTGGTTTACCCTCCCCCGGGCCTGGTATGTGGTTGGAAGAGGTATATTCCTAAGCACACAAGTCAGGCCATGAAGCAGGCGGTAGGGACTGGCCCAAATATACTACGGTCCCTTAGAAACTGAGGCTATGCTTTTTTTGGTTTCTGTCCCATCCCCTGATGATGTCAGCATGCAAGGTTGGGCAATTGTGCATGCATACGCAATGCGTGCCCAGCACAGGTCCTCGGACAGAGTTCCCTCACACCCTGTCTCCTCAGCCGCACTATTACCTGTGGTCACCCAGGCAGCAATATTTCAGCAAGGACTGCAGCCCTCCCCTACTGGACAGCGTCCTCCGAGACGCTCGCCTCTCATCCCCCCATTCTCCTCCAACAAACCCGGCTTATTTCTGAACCTGGGTCACCAGTACGGCAAGCGGTAGCCCTACTGTTGCACTGACAAGCCAGACCAGAAATACATTTCAGATCATAAAGTGCAGGTTTCTTAGCCGGCCTGGTGGCACTGAGAGTTGAGGCGCTGGACGCCATACCTCATACCACGCCGGCGACCCGGGTTCAGGAACGGACTCTGGCACTGGGGGTCGGCAGGGGAAGGGTTGAGAACTGAGCGCCCGAGTGGTGCTCTCCTCCCCGGATCAAGGGGATGGGATGGCCCAGGCGAGCCGGAGACCAGGGGTACTGCAGCAAATCGGGCAGGCACACACTAGCGTGGCCAACGCTGGCAGGGTAGCCGTGTGCCAGACAGCGTTGGGGTGTGCCCACGCATGGGGAAGGGGACAGAACATGGAAAAAACCCGATCCCAGGGATAGGCGACGGCACCAACCCCCCATCCCCATCCCCACTGCCGGGCCTGACTTCGCTGACCTTCATGGATCCTCCGCCCAGGGACCCACGTCTGCAGCTGGAGTCTACAAAGTTTGACATGTGCCCAAGGTAGGAGGGGCGGCTCTACCCCGGAGGGGTTAAGCTGGGGGTGCCAGCTGCGAGGCGGAGGTGAGGAAGGTGCAGTCGGGGGAGGGGCATCAGGCAGGGCAGGACACAAGTTGGATGGATGCCTGACAGAGTCTCCTGGGACCGTGACAGGAGCGAAAAATAATCGGGTTGGGGGGTGGGGTGCAAGTTTCTTTCCTCTCTTTTTTATTTCTGAACTCAGAAGTTGTTCTTGATCTGGAAATAAGCATCGTTTGAAACTCTAGGGTTCTGTCACCATTTGCTACTGAAGTGTGCAGGCTCATTTTCATTCTTTCTGATGTTCTTTATTAGAGCCATGCACCTCTGAAATCTCAGGTGTAATGCTGCCCCCTGGCAATTTTCATAAATTTTAAGTGTTTGAAACTAAATGGCATGCCACCTTAGAATGACTGAGACATAGAAGGAAATAGTCTTGCAACAATATAGTTGTAAACAGAGCCTTATACAGCACAGGCATCTAGAATTTCATGTGCTGAGTCATATCAGTATTTTGCAGCCAAGGAGTTTTTTTTTCCTCTCTTTTCTGCTTATGGCCAGTCTCCAGCTTAGCCCTGTCTTCAGGCCCTCCAGACAACCATTCAGCACCACTGTCCCTATCTGTACCTGCAGCCACTTTTCCATGTGCTCTTAGCTGTGCCCTCCAAGGTGGGGATGAGCCCTCAATTATTTTCAAATGTGTGACAGTAGTGCTACCACTTGCAATGCCAACGACCAGAGCTCAGAAGCGAACTTGAGGGGACAGAGGGCCAGCTGGGGGGAGGAGGATCGAGTGTCCAAGGGACTGTTCTCCTCCTCCGGTGGTGGGGGGGACACGAAGCCCGGTGTACGCTTGCCACCTGGTGAAGATCAGGGGTAAGGCAGCCCAGGGCCATCAAGACGCATTGGAGATGCAGCAGCCATTGATGTACGCTGCAAGGGAGCGTGCAGCATGTGTCATGATGGCAATGCACGACCACACCTCCTGGAAGGAAATAAGGAGGAGAAAATGGCTCCTCGACTGGCAGGATGACGGCGGTCTCCCGCAGGGCCTTCACCCAACTATCCAGACACAGTCTGGGAGCACCGGATCCTGTTCAACAGCAGGGTTCGGGGGCAAGCCCTGCGGGAAGCCACTGGACTAAGGTAAGCCCTGGAGGATACCGGGGTGTCAGGGCTTGGAAGACAGAGCGATGGGGCTGATCGGAGAGAGGAGAGAGAAAAGAAAAAAAAAGGAGCAACAGGAAGCCACAAATGTCCTGAGTGTACTGAAAGCTATCATCCATTGTGCTGTTTTTTTCCCCATCAATTTTTGTAGCCTCTTGGGATGTCGCACTCGAGGACGTCAAGGTCTGGCACATTGACATAAGCAGCATTCCTTTCCTCCCAAGGGCACTCCAACTGCACTGCCCCCTGTGGTCACCCAAGTGGCAGTATTGTGGTGGAGTTCATCCCCTGGTGCTCAATTCCCCCCCTCCCCAGCTGGCCCCCAATGTCCTCCGCTTGTTCCTGAACCCAAGTCACCGATGTTGTAAGCAACAGCCCTGATGCTATGCCGATGCAACAGATGGCCCGCCAAGGAGTTTCCTCAATTAGGTAATATCCTAGCTTAATTAGAAATATATGAAACATTTGCAAGTCTTTTTTGGCTGCGTATGCAAATGTAATTATTTATTGTTTTTATGGGAGGGGACGGAAAATCATCTGCTCAGATTTTTTTACACATATCAACCAATTCAAAATAGCTATAAATTTTGCTGATGTCCCCAGAGAATATGGACAGCCATATATATCACCCCAAAAGTTTTTAAAACTGCACAAGCAAATGTTCTGCATATTGGTCCATCTGTGCCAAGATTTTGCTGAAGTCTTGAACAATTTGTTTTAACTATTTAAGTAAAACGAATATCTTTAAGCAATGATCTCCAAAGTGACAGTATACCACCAGATAATGTATTTTTCATTTATTCTTTCCTTGAACAGTTCAATCATCCTTGTCCTTTTCTTGTGAAATTACCTTGCTCACTCAAGACCTTCCTAAAAACAAGTCTTGATCAACGGAGCATTATCTTGCTAAAATAAATACAAATACAGTAACTGCCATTAATAACAGTCAGATGTCCTGAACCAAAGGAGAGAACATAGAATTGATGCCAAAAATGATTATGAGCAGGGCTGTTAAAAGGAGCACTCCTAACAGGAAAACCAGAACTCCTAATAGGAAAACCCCTTCCCATTAGCTTTTTTACTAAAACAGAACATTTTTCTCATACCTAATAGTTTGGTAGTTAAACTTTGTTTGATGCTTCTTATATATAAACGAACCTGCACTATGCACCATCTCAGAGTAAACCGAGTGGTTCTGCTGCTCAGTCATGCACTGCTGACTCTGTGATTCAGCAGTGGTCCCTGAAACACAGTCTGAGTGCCATGCTCCACTGTAGCAGATGTCTCCACCTTTTCCCTTAAATAGACAGATGGTACCACGAAGCACCAGAGGCTTTTTTTCTCCTGAAGCCGGACCATAAGCAGCATCTGTGTGCCGTGGTGTGGTAATGTTAAAGCTGATCTTTTTACACTTTAAGAGTTTGTGTATTGTCCGAGAAAGAGTGTCTTTTTGTGCTGGTAGGAGGTGCATCCTCTGTAGCGGCCCCTCTAAGACCTCCAGCATGACCCTAAATTTTGCTGTCACCCCCCACCCCCACCACCACATATACACAGGTTACAGCAGACAGTGAGCTTAAGGCAGCAATAATACCTGGATGGAGACGATGCAGTTTTATATGACATTATCATTGGATTCCTGTACTTAGAAATGTCTGTTTTTAAATAAGGAACATCTGAGGGGGCTCCAGGGTGAGTCAAGTGGTCTTTTATAAACTTCAGCCTGCACACTCGCGCACACGCACTCACAAAAAAAAAAAAATCTGTCAATATACATTTACTTCTGAATTGTAATAAATTACAGATTACTGATTAAATTGCCTAGAACTTTATCTAGGGTTGATTATGGATTAGTTTTAATTGCTTTTGTGCAAAACGGGTAAAGCACACTGACAAGAGTTTTCAGTTGGTCTGAAACCATAGGTTTCCACTGCATGCAGGATGGAAGTGCCCTGCCGGAACTCGAGACAAGGCACTGGTGATCTAAGTCAACAAAAATCCACCTGGAACCTTTTAAAAATATTTGTTTTAAAAAATGCAAATGAAAAAAGAAGCACCTCATAGCATTTGCTGTTAACAGGGGAATAAATTCCCACATTAACTTACATGTTAGGCTGATGGTTAACCGAAAACAGTGACCATCAAACACAGTAGTGCTGACCCAGTGGCACGGAGGGTTGAGGCACCAGTCGCCACACCTGTCATTATACCAGAGAACTGGGTTTGGGACAAAGCTCAGGTTGCTGTGGGCCAGCCTCGGAGAGATGTGACTGAGCATCCAACAACTGCTCTCCCCTTCCTCGCAGGGGAGTATACCATGCCACTCTAGTACTGGTGACACGTGGAAGCACAGTGGCTACAACTCAGAGGAGTTTGTCAGCAGTACTTCCATGCATATACATGACAGCATCCTTACATGCCGCCTGGCTAGGGGAGAAGAGGAAAAGTGGCAGTGGCAGGATGACCCATTGGTTGCCGCAGACCCCGCACCACTGACAGGGGCCTGGGGGGCTATCTGGATGGTGCTTCAGGGTGTGGAGGACAGCCCTCCTTCCCCAATCCCATCACTGGGGATCTCACCCCCAGGTAAGTCCCGGAGACAGTGGGTGATGGAATGGAAGATTAAGGGGGAAGGGGGCAGCTGCTAGAGGAAGAAACACCTTGATAGCAACGATAAACAAAACAACAACAACAAAAAAACACAGCTGAGGTACTCGGGCAGCTACTAAAGAACATTAAAACTCTATAATCAGTTAAAGCATTAAGATCCCTCTCTGAGGTATCACTGATTCCTCATCATTCTACAGTGCAAATATCTTCCCTGACAACAAATATACTGTAGATACAACAAGTTTTCTGACTGTCACTTCTACAGGATACTGAAAAAGAGATCATCATGTAGGAGAGGCAGAATGAGAAAGGATGTTTAATTCAAGAACTGCAAATACACTGACCTGAAATTTCAGAAGTTGTCTGGGAATCTTCCCACCAACGCAGTGTTCGGGTTTTGATGCTTGTGTGAGCGCTTTCCTGGGAACTGCAATTAGAATAAAAGAGTGTCAGAAAACAGCTCTGAATTGCACTACAACAACTGTTTACATGTGATTCTAACCAGTTTTCAGAAACCGTAAATTGCTGTTATACATGGCTATGACATCAGAAAACCTATTATACACGGTTTTGATGTCATATCCGTGTATACCAAGATTTCTAGAACATTAAAATTGTGTTGGCTGGCATTTTCCTCCCCCCTCCTGCACCCCCCCCTTTTGTTGTTCCATACAGTTTTTTATACCCCTAGGTTGCAGGGGGTTCTTCAGTTCCTCCCCACCTCCTCTGCTGTCTCCTACCTCCCTCGAGTCTTATCCACCACAGAATCCCCATGGATTCCCCACCGTGGCAAGGCCACAGAGGGAGGGCCTGCCTCTGCACCCCAGATCATACATCCAGAAGTGAGCAGGAGTCTTGAGCAGTAGAGTGAGCAAGTGGGACTTACCACCTGCTCCCAATTTTCCTCTTTTCAGGTCACTCCCCAACTGGCAGTGTGCAATGACGCTGGGTGTGCATGTGGAGGTGCGCATGTGCTACAGCGTCTGATGCTAGCCGTCCACTTGAGAGTTGCACCTGCTGCCCTGCCACCATGCCTCCACATGGTGGCAGTGTAGGAGCGGTGCAGCTGGTCCCTCCCCGAAGAGAAGAGCAGTTAAACGGACACTCAATCCTTCCTCCCCAGCCCACCCCCAACAACCCGAGTCTGTTCCTGAACCTGGGTCATTGGTCATGGTAGGAGGTGTGGCATCCAGTGCCTCAACTCTCCGCCAGCCCCTTTTCAACATGAAATAGGCGCCTATCAAATCAACCACACCCATATGTACCTCACTTCCCTACTATCCTCTCCCCCTCCTTCCTCTTACCTTCTCCACAGCAATGCTTCCCATTCCCTTTCTATTGATCTAGGAAATCTTCTATTGGTCATGCTGCCTTCTCATATCACTTTCCCAAACTCTGGTCCGCTCTTGCTCCATCAATCCACTCTGCCTCTTCTGCCTTTTCACGTCAGGCTCTTCTTCACGACTTTTCTACTCTTACTTGCAACTGTCCACAACCCCCTACCTCTCGATTTACTCCCCCCACCCACTCATACTGCCCTGTGCCCTGGCCATTTTGTTCCCCCACCACCACTATACCTGTATGAGTAATTTCCCCCTGCCTCTCAAAGCTCAGTTTTTATCTACTACATGCACCTGTTGTACTGATTCGCCTTACAAAGTTTATGATTGTGCTCCTTTGATTTACTGTACTGTTGTATGTGACTTCTATTTTTTTAATGCTGTCAGTACTATATATGTCTCTCCTCTTGAACTATCTCCCTTACCCCTACCCCCAAGATGCATCTGGAAACAAGATGTTATCAGCCCAGTATGTCTTTTCCTGGTGAAACATGTTTTTTTTTTTTATTTTTAGTTTATTTATTTTATGTCCTCGGCTGGGGAGGTTGTGACTTTGGTCCCCCCCCATATAGCCAACCTTCACGGCTGCTGCCCCAGTCGCGGACAGAGCTCAAGCCTCCCTGTCACATCCCCTCTGGCCACATCGCAGCGGGTACTTACCCCACCACTGCAGAGACCTGGAGGGTGGACCCAGGAAGGAGCTAACTTGTGCGCAACTGTGGCAGCGCCATCGAGGCAGCCTCCATGCTGCCAAGAGATTTCTTGTGGTTCTCCCCTGCGGGGAGGGGTGCATTGATGCCAGTGGAAGGAGCGTGCACGCGTCCGCACACGCTCCTCCCGACATCTGCCCCCTCCCACTCCTCTTTCTGCAGCATCTGCGTGCTGCCCCCAGTTCCACTAGGGGCCAGCCGAGTGCTGACCACTGACGTCCCCCCTCCCCGGAGAAGGAGCGCAGTCCTCCAGATGCTCAATCCTTCTCCTCCCCTGCCAACCCCCGGCGGTCTGTGCTCGTTCTCGAACATGGGTCACCAGCGCAGAGCAAGGTGAAGCATCCAGCGCCTCAGCCCTCAGCGTTACCGGGCCGGCCTTCCTGGTGAAACATCTGAAATAAATATGTGGCTCTCAGAAATACTGTTGGGTTTTTTTCGAGTTTCCCATGTTAAACAGAAAACTGACCCATGGATTCTTCCAATTAAGCAAAATAAAATCTGACTAAGAAAATATCAACATACTAACAAGGTAGTTGAAATGGGACAGCTACTTGAATCAGGGAAACACTGTACACTACTGGCCAAGAGAAAATAACTAATGTAGCCATGAGTTACAATAGAGAAATAGCATTAAATTAAACTAATTCACAATTTCAACTGTCTAGGTTCAAGTCAAATACAGATATACTGTACATTAATGGAATGTACTACTCCCTCTGTTAGAGAGGTAAGTTTTTTTGTTTATAGTATATGTGGTTTTTAAAGTTCTTATTTAAAAATGGAAATGTAATGCAATGACATGTCATACCACGTTAAACGCTATGGTTATTAACTATCTGGACTGTCTTAAAAAAAAAAACACAGTAAAGATTAAGTGGGAAAAAAATCTCGATTCTGTAACAATTTTATATTACTACTGTACCAGGGATTTCCCACCATATATTTTCCTCCCTGCCCACCAGATATCTCGGCAAAAATATCACTGCAGATATATGTTGCACGAAAGGCAAGTCCTGTCAACAATGTCAGGAGAAGTCCTCCCTTCCCTTTAATGACATCCTGACTGAACTGCCATCTGTGGCCACCCAGGGGGCAGTATCACAATGAGACATGCAAATCCCCCTTCCTTGGAGGACAGCATGAGCAGGGACGCTCAAATATCTACCCCAGCTGTCCCAAGCTTGTCCCTGAACTTAGGTCACTAATGCCACGAGCCACAGCCCTACTGCTTCCTCAAGGGAATGGCACGTGCTACTTTACACAATAAAACAGTTACATGATGGAGCCTTAGCTTTAGAAAGAGAAGAAAACATTACTTACCATAGTAATCTTGTTTCTTCTAAGGGAATCTTACTGTATTCTGACAAATGCAATATGGTCTCACCATAGGACTGCCCCAGAGCCGAAATGGTTAATAGAACCTATGCTAATAGTGGAATGTTAGGCTCGAGCTCGGTTTTCAAATCACTGTCCCTGGTTGCACGTCCTGCAACCGTCAGATTCTTATGAAGCATGCAGAAGCTAAAAAGGCACTGTCTAACAAAGCTGAACTAACAATTAGTAGAACCCCTGTTAGAGGAAAAAACATCCCTTAAATAACAGAGGGCATTACTAAGACTCAAGTCACAGATGCCCAATAAACTACTAGATACCCACATTTTCAACTTTAGTTGTACAAACAGTATGCAGTGCCTTGTAGGTTCTAGCAGGGGAGAAGGGTGGGAGCTCAGAATACAGTAAGATTCCCTTAGAAAAAACAAGATTACTATGGTAAGTAATGTTTTTTTCAAACCCCAGGAAATCTTACTGTATTCTGACAAATGCAGACTACCCAAACAGTGCCTTTGGAGGTGGGGAGAGGACCTACTTAGGAAACAGGCTCTGCAGAACTGCTGTGCCAAACCTGGCATCACTTCTAGCCTGAGTATCGAAGTAGTAATGCTTGGTGAATGTGTGAACTGACTTCCAGGTAGCTGCTTTACAGATTTCCAACAAAGGGATATCCCTAGAGGCTGCTATGGATGCAGCTGTTCCTCTCATAGAGTGGGCCTTAAGACCCTGAGGGGTTGTTTGCCCACCTTGCTATAGCAAAACTGGATACATGCCACAATTCAACGTGCTATGGACTTCTTTGTGGCAGGTTTACCTTTTCACACTTCCCCATAAGTCACAAAAGCTGGGTCCTAGCCCCTCTGTGGCCTTTTGTATGTTCCAGGTAATAGCTGATAGCTCTTTTAACATCCAGGCTATGCAGCCTACATTCACATGAAGAAGAATGGTCAGTGAAAAAGACTGGTAGTGTAATGGACTGGTTGACATGAAAATCAGACACTACTTTAGGAAGGAACTTGCTATTGGCCCTAAGAGTCAGCTTGTCCCTGTGAAATGCAATATAATCAGTCTCTATAGAGAAAGCCTGAAGCTCACTGACCCTTCTGGCTGAAGTAACAGCAACTAGGAAGACAGCCTTCCAGCTTACATATTTGAGGTCAGCTGACAATATAGGCTCAAAAGGTGGCTGCATGAGCTGTGCAATACATATGCTGAAGTCCCACACTGGGGTGGGAGCCCTATGTGGGGGGTGCAAATGGAGCAAACCTTTACAGAATTTTCTAAATACTGAATTTGAAGCCAGTGATGATGCCTTACCTGCCGACAGATAGGCTGATACAGCAGCCAAATGCACCTTGAGTGTAGAAGGCGGAAGGCTGAGGGAATGGAGGTGTGCCAAGTAACCCAGGACTCCTGGCAAACCCACCTGAGTGTGATCCAGACCTCTCTTTTGACACCAAATGGAAAATCTTTTCCACTTGGACATGTAAATCTTCCTGGTGGAGGGTTTTCTAGAAACCCTAAGGACCTCCATAACCCCTTCTGAAAGGTGCAGATCAGCATAATCTTAGTCCTCAAGAACCATGCCTTGAGCCTGAGGGACTGAAGGCCGGGGTAAAGGATCCTGCCCTGAGAAGAAGTCAACAAGTTGTGCCTCCTGGGGAGGCTGATTGGTCTGGACACTGACAATGCCAGGACTAGGGGGTACCATGGATGCCTGGCCCAATCTGGAGCAATGAGGATCACGTGGCAGCTTGGGATCTGAGCTTGTTCAGAACCCTCAGTAGCAAGGGAAATGGGGGGCATATAAAAACTTCTCTGTCCAATCCAGAATGAGTGCATCCAATGGGACTGAGCCCAAGACTGGAGGTCTGCAACAGAATTTGGGAAGCTGGCGATTGTCTGGGGCTACGAAGAGGTCTATCTCTGGAATGCCCCACTGCTTTAATACCACTTGCAGCACCTGCCTGTTCAGGGTCCATTTGTGATGGTTCTGATTTATCCTGCTCAGTGCATCTGCTAACACACTGTCTTTTCCTGGAAGGTGCACTGCTGACAAGACAACCCCTAGAGAACAGGCGAGACCCCATATTCTCATGGCTTCTGTGCATGGGGTGTAGACATTGTGCCCCCTTGTTTGTTTATGTAGTACACTGTGGTCGTGTTGTCTGTCCTGACCTGCACTACCTGTCCTTGTAACAGATTTGTGAATGCCTGAAGTGCTAGGAAGACTGCCCTGAGCTCTAGCAGGTTGATGTGAAGCAATGAATCCTGTTTGAGCCATGTACCGTGAACAGTGTGCTCCCCACCCTAGTAGGGAAGCATCTGTGGTTAACACTAGGGAAGCAAGGTCCTGAAGGAAAGGAATTCCTTGTCTGAGGTTTTCTATGTCCAACCACCACTGCAGTGCTCGCAGGAGGGTTTGTGTGACTGGAACCAGTTTTGACAATGGGTCTGATTTCTGATGCAAGTACAATCTGAGGTGATACTGGACATCCCTCATTTGAAATCTCACTCCTGACACTGTGGCTGTTGAAGCTGCAATATGGCCCAGCAGCTGTAGAAAGTGTCTGGCAGGCCTGAGGCTTTGGGCCTTGAAAGTGCCTGCCAGTTGAACCAGGGTATTCGCTCTTGACTGTGGGAGAAAAGCCTTTCCCTTCACCGAATCCAGCTCGACTCCTATGAATTCCAGGAGCTGCACTGGTTGTAGTACTGATTTTTTCAGATTGACCAGGAACCCCAAAGACTGGAGGAGCTCCTGTGTCAGTGCCAGAAACTGCTTCGCCTGATGTGGAGAATACCCTATGACTAGGCAGTCATCCACGCAAGGAAACACTATTACTCCTTGCCTTCTGAGGTGTGCCACAACCATAGCCAAACATTCTGTGAACACCCTTGGAGCAGAAGTAAGTCTGAAAGGCATTGCCTTGAACTGGTAGTGACCTGATGGCAGTCTGAATGTCAGGAATTTTCTGTAGGACTGTCTTATGGATATATGGAAGTAAGCATCCTTTAAATCCAATGATGCCAACCAATCCCCTTACACAGAAACATAGACTTTGATGGCAGATAAGGACCACTTGGCCCACCCAGTCTGCCCATTTCCCTTCCTATTGGATAAGCTGCAGATGCTAGTTAACCAACAGCCTACTTCCTGCAACCCCCCACTACAATTGCCTTATGTCTGTCCCATGCATGTTTGAATTCCCCCAGTGTTTTGGACCCAACAACTTCCCCAGGAAGGCGGTTCCAGGCATCCACCACTCTCTCAGTGACCAAAAAACTTCCTCACATTACCCCTGAGCCGGTCCCCCTCTTATCTTTAAATTATGCCCCCTTGTTCTTACACATCTCTTTTTCTGAAAGATGCTACCCTCCTGGACTTTGTTGATTCCCTTGAGGTACTTGAAAGTTTCTATCATGTCCCCCGTCCCTCCTTTCATCAAGGGTATACATATTAAGCTCTCTCAGTCTCTCTTCATATGGCTTCTGATGCAGACCCTGCACCATTTTAGTTGCCCTCTCTGGACTGCTTCCATCCTGTCTATGTCCTGCATAGATGAGGTCTCCAAACTGTACACATTATTCCAGAAGGGTCTCACCAACTGTCTGTACAGAGGATAACCACTTCTTTTTCTACTTGTGATGCCCTTCCTATGCATCCCAGTATCCCCTGGCTCTCCTTACTGACTTCACATTGCTTACCCACCTTTAGGTCATCTGATATGACTACCCCCAAGCCCTTTCCATTTTTGTTGTTGTTAGTACCTCCTGCTATTGTGTACTCTTCTCCTGGGTTTTGTTTCCAGGTGCATTACTTTGCACTTCTTTGCATTGAATCAAAGTTGCCATATGTCTGACCACTCCTCCAACCTTGCCAAGTCCCTTCTCATCCTTTCTACCCCCTCCTTGTGTATCAACTCTGTTACAGATCTTTGTGTCATCTGCAAAGAGGCATACCTTTCCCTCCAGACCCTCTGCAATCTCACCTATAAAGATGTTAAAGAGGACTGGACCCAGTACTGAGCCCTGAGGTACTCCGCTAGTAACCCCCCTTTCTTCGGAATGTGTTCCATTCACTATTACCTTCTGTGTTCTGTTGTGCAGCCAGTTTTCTACCCAGGCTACCACCCTGGAACCCACTCCCAAGCTGGCTAACTTAATTATTAGTCTTTTGTGCGGGACTGTGTCAAATGCCTTGCTAAAGTCTAGGTAGGTCATATCCACAGCCCCTCCCTGGTCTATTACTTTGGTCACCCAGTCAAAGAAATCAATTAGATTCTGTCTGACATGACCTTCCTGCTGTAAATTCATGCTGCTTTGGGTCCTGTGCCCCGCTGGCCTCTAGGTACTCAACAATTCTTTCTTTCAGAAGTGATTCCATCATTTTCCCTACCACTGAGGTCAAACTTACAGGTCTGTAGTTTCCTGCTTCTGCCTTGCTCCCACTTTTGTGAAGGGGAATCACATCTGCCCTCCTCCAGTCCTCAGGTACCACCCCATCCTCCCACGATTTGTTAAAAAGTGTGGTCAGTGGTGTCACTAGGTCCTCCCTTAGTTCTTTTATGATTCTGAGGTGAATCCCATCAGGCCCCATTGCTTTGTCCACCTTGAGTTTTAGGAGTTCTTTCAGGACTCTTTCTTCTGTAAATGGACTGGTGTTAGTCCCCCCACCCAGAGTGCTTCTATTGTCTGGTTTAGGTAACTCCTCCTCATCTTTTGTGAATAATGAGCAAAAGTATTGATTCAGTATCTCTGCCTTTTCACTGACTCCCTCTGCCCACCTCTCCTCTCCTTTATTAATCTTCACTATTCCTCCCTTAACCTTTCTATGTACCTAATGTACCTATAAAAGGTTTTATCCCCCTTCTTAACAGAGTTGGCTATTTTTTCCTCAGTATGGGCCTTTGCTATTCTGACTGCCTTCCCCACTTCTTTCTGCTTTAATTGATACAGTTCCCTGTCATGCTCCTTCTGTGATTCCTTATACTTTCTGAATGCAGTTTTTTTCTCCTTAACCTTCCCTGCCACCTCTTTTGAAAACCATAGTGTTTTTTTACTCTGCTTCATGTTCTTTATTTGTTTCACACAAAGGCTTGTTGCCTCTATCATAGCAATTTTGATTTTTCTCCATTGTTCTTCCACCCCTCAGGTATTCACCCATTTTGCCAAAGTCAGCCCTTCTAAAGTCCAGCGACTTGTTCTTGTATGGCTTGTTTCCATGGTTGTGCTTATTGTGAAGCACAATGTGCAGTGGTCACTTATTCCCAGATGTCTACTGACTTCTGAATTTGTGATTCTCTCTCCATTTGAGAGTACCAGGTCTAGTATTGCTCCCTCCCGAGTGGGTTCCAAGACTAGCTGTCCAAGGCCTGCCCCCTGCAGGGCATCGAGAATGACCCTGCTCTTGGATGTGGCTGCAGTACATGTCATCCAGTTTACATCTGGCATATTCAGGTCGCCCATCAACAGTATCTCCCCTTTTTCAGCCATTATGAGAATGTCCTCTATCATTTTCTAGTCCATTTCCTCCCCTTGAGACGGGGGTCTGTATACAACCCCTGTGCAGACTGTGATGCCATTCCCTGTCTCCAAGGTGACCCAGAGTGCCTCTTGTCCTTCTTTACTTTTTTGTTCTGTAGCTTTAATCCCTTCCCTTATGTATAGAGCTACTCCACCTCCTCCTCGTTTACCCTCCCTGTCCCTTCTGTAGACTGTGTACCCCAGTATGTTGACATCCCAGTCATGGTTCTCCGTGTACCATGTTTCCGTGACTGCCACAATATCCAATTGTTCCCTTGTCTTAGGGTTGGGAGGATAGTACTCAGGGTTACCATTTTGAACTTTGGCTTCAGTAGATGCCTGTTTAAATGCCTAAGATCTAATATGGGTCGCCACTCCCCTATTTTTTTCAGTGTGAGAAAGTATCTTAAATAGAGACCCTTTCCTCTCTGTGCCAGAGGAACTGGTTCTATTGCTCCCAAGGATAGCAGATTCAGTACCTCCTCCTCATCCAACAACTTTGTTTCTGAGGGGGAAGATGGTCTGAAAACTCTTGCTCTCAGCCCTGGTTGTAGTTTGAAACTGAGAGTCAGTCCTTGGCCCACTACCTCCAGAACCCATTTGTCTGTAGTGATGGTTAGCCATTCCTGGAAGTAGTGAGACAATCTGCCCCCTATCTGGACTGGGGAGGCGACCTGGACAGATACCTTAGGGTGTCTGCTTAGGCTGGGATGCTGGTTGGTGACTGGGGCTAGTTCAGGTTCCACCTCTTCTGCCCTTGCTTCTGAAATAGCCCCTCTGCTGTTGATACTGAGGGTAGGCCTGTGGCTGGAAAGAAAAAATTACTCACCATAGTGATGTTGTTTCTTCTAATGGAGTCTTGCTGTATTCAGACATAATGCAGTTAGCCCCAGCACTTGAACTGCCCCGGAGAGGAAAGAGTTAACTCTATGCAGGAGCATAGAATGTTGAGCTCGAGCTCGGTTTTCAAACCTCTGTCTGTGGTACTTCCCAGTGTAACCGTCAGATTCTTACAAGCTAACTAACTAGTATACTAAAGTATGGAAATTGTTCAAAATATAGCCAAAGGGCAAAATATTTCTTTTTGGGCCCCAAAAGACTCAAGTCAAGAACCCAAGAAGGAAAGGTAGTGACAATATTTAAGTATAAAACACCAGAAAAATAATAACATCTACCCCACCCAAGAGGGAGGGTACAAGGTACAGCCCTGAGGTGCAACACTGTACCTGCCAGCCCACTTTCCAAAACCAGGTTCTGAGAGGGGAGGCGGGGGGGGAGGTCTGAATATAGCAAGACTCCATTAGAAGAAACATTACTATGGTGAGTAATTTTTTCTTCAAACAACATGACATCTTGCTGTATTCTGACATAAAGCAGACTACCAAGCAGTTCCCTATGCAGGACGGAATGCAGAACCTATTTTGGGAAGAGGCTCTGCAGTACTGCTGTACCAAACCTAGCATCACTCCTAGCCTGGATGTCCAGGGAGTAATGCTTGGTGAAAGTATGTACTGTTTTCCAGGTGGCTGCTTTACAGATCTCTAACAAAGGTATATCTCTGGCTGCAGCTAGAGAAGCAGCTGTACCCCTGGTCGAGTGAGCCCTCAGGCCTGAAGGGGGCATCCTACCCAACTTGTCATAACAAAATTGTATACAAGAAACAATCCACCTGGCAATAGTTCTCTTAGTGGCAGGCTTACCTTTTCCCACTTCACCATAAGTGAGAAACAATTGAAGACAGTCATTTCTATGTGCTTAGTATGCTCAATATAGTAGCTAAGGGCCCTCTTAATCCAGACTGTGTAACCTTCTTTCACCTGAAGCAGAATGGTCAGTGAAAAACACAGGGAGAGATACAGAGTGGTTCAGATGAAAATCTGATACCACTTTGGGCCAGAACCAATAGGAGGTTCTTAGGACCACTTTGTCCCTATGGAAGGAGATGAAGTCAGGTTCCACTGACAGAGCCTGTAACTCACAAATCCGCCTGGCAGAAGTAATGGCTACCAGGAACACAGTTTTCCAGGTCAAGTACTTCAATTCGGCCGAAGCCAGAGGTTCAAAGGGTGTCTGCATTTGCTGAGCTATGCAGACATTAAGATCCCAAGGCCGAGTGGGCTCCCTAAAGGGAGGTTTAATGTGAACCAGACCTTTGAGAAACTTTCTGAAAACATGATGAGATGCCAGGGAACAGCCCTTCCCTGCTGAGAGGAATGCAGAGACAGCTGCTAGATGAACCTTCAGAGTGGCAGGCCTAAGGCCTAAACCATTCAGATGAACTAGATAGTCTAAGGTTGTGGAAATGTCTACAGAATCGGGCAGGATGCCTTTCTGAGAGCACCAAATACTGAACCTTTCCATTTGGAGTTATAAGTTTTTCCAGTGGAAGGTTTCCTAGAGACCTTCAGAATATCCAGAACTCCCTAAGAAAGATGTAGAGCTGCATATTTTAACTCTTCAAGAGCCAGGCCTTGAGATGGAGAGACTGGAGATTGGAGTACCAGATCCACCCCTAGGAGAAGGACACGAGATTGTATGTCCTGGGCAGAGACAGGGGACGTGACACTGACAAGAACAGCAGAAGAGGATACCAAGGCTGTCTGGCCCAATCTGGAGCCACCAGTATCACCGTGCGGGGTTGAGTCCTGATCTTGATCAGATCTCTGAACAGCAGAGGAAAGGGAGGAAAGGCATACAGAAACCTGCCCTTCCAGTCCAAAAAGAGAGCATCCTGGGGAACCGTCCCCAGGACGCAACAAAACAGAGGAAGTTGATGACTGTCCGGTGCTGCAAAGAGATCTATCTCTGGAGTGCCCCACCTGGAGAAGATGACCTTTAGTATATGAGGATCCAGGGACCATTCGTGGTGTCCCGGTGAAATTCTGCTCAGAGCATCTGCTAGTATGTTGTCCTTCCCCGGAAGGTGAACTGCTACCAGAGAAGTCTGAAGAGAATAGGCCAGAGACCACAGCTTCATGGCTTCTGTGCACAAGGCCGAGGACCGAGTGCCTCCCTGCTTGTTGATGTACCACATTGTGGTGGTGTTGTCCGTTCTGACTTGGACCACCTTGCCCTTGACTGAATCCAAGAAGTTCTGCAGGACTAGGAAAACTGCCCAGAGTTCCAGGAGATTGATATGAAGGAGAGACTCCTGTGGAGACCAGAGCCCTTGAGCTGTCAGGGCTCCCAGGTGGGCTCCCCACCTTAGGAGAGAAGCATCCGTAGTTAAAACTACTGATGGGACTTGAGGGAGAAATGGAACCCCTTGTCCGAGGTTGTCCTGGTCCAGCCACCACTGGAGAGCTTGGACCAAAGTCTGAGTTACTGGAATCAGTTTGATAAGTGAATCCTTCTTTTGAGACCAAAAAGACCTTAGACGAAACTGAATGTCCCTCATCTAGAACCTTGCTCCCTGCACCACTGCCGTGGAAGCTGCCATGTAGCCCAGGAGCTGGAGGAATTGTCTTGTTGGGCAGGAGACCTGAGGTCGAAAGGAGGAAGCGAGATCCACTAGGGCCTTTACCCTTGCCAGGGGAAGGAAGGCTTTTGCTTGTACAGTGTCCAACTATGCCTACAAAGGTGAGAAGTTGAACTGGTTCGAGTAGAGACTTTGGAAGATTGAGAAGAAAACCCAGGGAGCTGAGTAGGCCCTGGATAGTCTGAAGAGCTGACTTGACCTGTAAAGGTGACTGACCCACTAAAACCTAGTCATCAAGATACGGGAAGATGGTGATACCCTGTCTTCTGAGGTAAGCCACCACTACTGAAAGGCACTTTGTGAACACCCTTAGAGCTGATGTTAGGCCGAATGGCATGGCTCTGAATTGGTAATGGCCTGAAGGCAACTCAAACCTGAGGTATTTTCTGTGGGAGTACCTGATAGGAATATGGAAGTAGGCATCCTTGAGGTCCAGAGATGCTAGCTAATCCCCTGGCCTTAGAGAGGGAAGGATTATTCCCGGAGTTACCATTTTGAATTTGGGCTTTGAAATATGTTTGTTCAGATACCTTAGGTCTAGGATGGGTCACCACTCCCCTGTTTTCTCTGGGGTAAGGAAGTACCTGGAATACAGTCCTTTTCCCTTGTGCTGAGTAGGAACTTTCTCTATAGCTCTGAGAGCTAGAAGAAAGGAAACCTCTGCCTCTAGGGCAAGGGTTTCTGAGACTGATGCAGGTGGAAAAGACTTGGCCCTTCTTTTTGGAAATTTTTGGAAGCTGAGGGCCAGTCCCTGGCTTACTACCTCCAGGACCCACTTATCTGAGGTCACAGACTTCCAGGAATGGAAGTAGTAAGCCAGCCTGCCTCCTACTAGAAATGGGGAGTCGACCCGGGCTGACACATCAGGGTGTCTGCTTGGCAGGAGTCTTAGACTGAGAGGAGGAGGGAGCAGCCCTGCTCATCCCCCTCCTACCCCTCCCTCTGAAAAAAACCCTCTGTGGGAAGGGAGAGGAGGCCTGGGCTTGGTAAAAAGGCCTTTGAAAGGGCTTGCCCCTGCCGCTAGACTGCTGCTTGTGCGGAGTAGCCTGCCTTTCCTTGGCGTGTTCACTCCTGTACGTGGTCCTGTATTCATCCATTTTCTTCATGTAAGCCTCTGTCTGCTCCCCAAACAGAGTTACATACTACAGGAAAATCCATAGCCTTAGTCTAGGTATGCTACGAAAGGCTAGGACATTTGAGCCAAGCATGTCTTCTGAGAGACACAGATGTAGCCATGACTCTAGATGCCACATCACTGGAGTCCACAGCAGCATGAAATTGCATTTTGGATGCCTCAATTCCATCAGCAGCCACCACCTCCAGCTCCTTAGCTAGCTGGGGAGAGTCCTGTTTAGCCAGTTCCAGAACCGTATCCCATCTGGATTTCTGGTACCTGGTTGTGTAGGCCACATAAGTAGCATGCCTGAGTCCCAAAGAGGATGCCAAATACTGTTTTTTGGCCATGGCATCCACTTACCTGGAGTCCTTATCTGGGGGAGTGAAGCCAAAGGAATGTTAGCCCTGTCACAGGCTGCAGCCTGCACTACCCCACCATGGCTGCGATGACTATAAAGGAACTCCGCAGCTGAGCCTGATAACGAATACCTCCTGTCCATTCTCTTATCCACAGGAGGTACTGAATTAGAGGTTTGTAAAATGTTGTGTGTCTGTTTCCCCAAGGATTTATGAAGAGGGATAGACAGCTTTTTGGACTCTGGGATGTCCATCATTTCCACAAAATCAGGCTCTTCATCCTCCTCTGCAGCTTCAACCAAGGGATGCTGCAGGGTTTGTGCCACCTTTTTGTAGAACAAAAAGTGTGAAGGGGACTCAGAGCCTGGGAGGAGAGACACCTGAGGGCCTGTCTGGGGAGATGTCCGGTTCAATGGGCACATCCAGACCCCCTTCATCGCCATGATCACCGGGATAGTCTTTGTCTCCCTCCCACTCCTCATAATAAGCATCTGGGTCATAATCCGGAGGAGACGGATCCGACCGAACCGACCGCCGAACCGGCAGTATCGGTTCAGACGGAACTGGTCTAAGCGACTGGACAATACTAATCGCTTTGGCTATTTCATCTACGGTTTAAGAGTGGGATACAGGATCCGAACTGGCAGACTTGCGCTTTTCTTTGACAGAACCGACCCGTCGGGGTCGGCTCTCCTTTTGCCCGAGGAGGTATCACCTGGGTCAGTAGGCACCTCCTCAGGTTCGGCCGCAACCGAACCGGGTTGGTCATCCAGATCTACAGACTTCTCGGCCTCCCTTTCCTTCAGCCTACTCAGTCTTTTACCTATAGTGGATTTTGGAAAGTTTTTACAGATTTGGCAGTCTGACGTGAGGTGGTCAAACCCCAGGCAATAAACACAGATGAGGTGGGGGTCGGCCTTAGCAAAGGCCTCCCCACACTCAGTACAGTGTTGAAACCCAGTGGGACCTGTTTTCTTCTTGGGTTTCTCAGACATGGGCAACAAATTACCCTACTGCAGCTTTCAAGCCAGGTAATAAAACAACCGATCAGTTACAAACCGTGTCACGGGCTTTTTAAAAAAACCAGCAAGAAGTCCGGTTCTTTTGAAACCGATCAGTACCGGAACACCACACTAATCCCAGAAAGAGAAAAAATTTAATTAAACTAAATTAAATTTAACAAAGTCGGTTCCAAACTGGACTGACTGGGCAGAAACCAAAGAAAAGACAATTTCCACTCTTTCTAGCAAAATAAAACACAGTCACTACCTATCTACATACTACCTGTACCGTAGACAGAGGCTGGAAATCAGAAAATAACAAAAAATATGTGGTTTAAACCGAACGCTTTTTCTTTTACCGAACCGAGCAGAGGAATCTCTGGAGCGACTTCACTGTTAGGCGGAGGAAAGAATCTGACGGTTACACTGGGAAGTACCAAAGACAAAGATTTGAAAACCGAGCTTGAGCTTAACGTTCTATGCTTCTGCATAGAGTTAACTCTTTCCTCTCCGGAGCAGTTCAAGTGCTGGGGCTAACTGCATTATGTCTGAATACAGCAAGACTTCATGTTGTTTGAATAAGGCCTATATTGACCCCTACCTCTAGCTCCCCTTGCTTGGTTTCTCTGAGGGGTGGAGGCCCTCTCCTTGGCTGCAGCACTTTTGTAGGCTGTTTTGTAATCATCCATGTTTTTCATGCAAGCCTCTGTCTGCTGACCAAACAGAGAGGAGGGCTCACAAGAGAAGTCCAAAGCCTTGGACTGTGTCTCTTGGGTCAGGTTGGTAGTGCCAAGCCAAGCAAATCTTCTGAGGGGAAATAGAGGAAGCCTTCTGTCTGGCTGCAGTGTCATTATTATTTACAGCCAGTCTGAGTTGTGCCTTAGAAGCCTCAATGACCCTCTTTGCAGCTTCTTGTAAATCATCTGCCACAGGGGCTGGCACAGATTTAGTAATTTCCATAACCGTGTTCCACAAGGTCCTCTGGTATCTGGCTATGTATGCCATATAAGAGGCCTGTCTGATTAGGAGAGAGGATCCCAAATTTGTCTTCTTTGCAATGGAGTCCATCCTCCTTGTATCTTTATCAGGAGGGTGGGAAGCCAGGGGAATGCCAGCCTTGTCACAGGCAGCAGCCTGTACCATTCACTCATGGCTAGGATGTCTGAACAGGAAGTCTGCCCCAGCCTTGGCAACCCAATAGTTTTTGTTCACTTTTTTATCTACTGGTGGCATAGAGGTAGGAGTCTGCAGGATCTTATGAACCTCCCTCATAAGAGATTTATGGATAGGTACCAGCAGCCCCTTCGAAACAGGTACATCCATCATCTCTCTATAGTCTTGTTCCTCCTCCTCATCAGCAGACTCCTGTGTAGCAAGATCAAGAGACTGAGACGCCTGTTTAATAAAGCCATAATGAGAGGTAAATTCCTCATGTCCTATATCAGGGGAGTCAGAATGGTGAGGATCCAAGGAAACCTCTGGTTCAGTAACATTCCCATAATCCTCATCCTCATCATATGGACCATCCTCATCATCAGCTAACCATTCCCGTTCAATTTCTTATGAAACGGGAACCGGTGTAGGAGGAGCTGAAGGGGCCTTCCCAACCGGAACCGGAGTGCTTGGCTGCAAAGCCTGAATTATCCGGATAGCGTTTGCTATCTCCTCAGCAGTCAGAACCGCTACCCCTTTCGGTTGCAGTTTGACCATTACATGCTTTCCCTTCTTTTTTTTTCCCCCCGGTTGCAGGGTTAGCAGCAGGATCGGTGGGGCGCTTGCTGGTGGAAGAATCGTCACCCTGGTCAGAGGGCTGTTCTCTGGTTCAACTTGGCCCGTGGCCTGTTTGTCCTTAGCCGGTTCAGCAGCCTTATCAGACATCTTCTCCTGCAGTCACTTAAGTCACCTATCAAGCGTCAACTGAGGGAAGTGTTTGCAAATATCACAGTCTGCTTGGAGGTGGTCAAAACCCAAACAAACAAAAACAAAATTTAATAAGGATCTGCCTTAGCAAACAGTTCCCCACTCTCTGTACAATGTTGGAAACCTGTGGGGCCCATTCGTTTCTTGGTCTGTGACACTGGATAGAAGATAGACCAAAAGACAGAGAGTTACCCCGGTATAACACCTTTTTTTTTTTTTTTAGCCTGCCTTACTGGACGGCAATAGAGTTAAATTAAACCGTAAAAATAAAGAACCAATATCTGTTCCTTCCCGGTTGGAGAAACAGAGTAGGAACCGAAGAAACTCACCAAATATACACTAAATCTAGACTAATTCTACCTGTGAACCAAGGACAGTGCTTCAGAAACCGAAATAAACAACGGACTTTAGAAAAAAAACGAGAAAATAAATTTCTTCAGTGAAAGTGAAGGAGTCTCTCCAGAGACGTCTTAAGGAGCAAGCGGAGTAAAGAATCTGACGGTTGCAGGAAGTGCAACCAGGGACAGTGATTTGAAAACAAAGCTCAAGCCTAACATTCCACTATTAGCATAGGTTCTATTAACCACTTCATCTCTGGGGCAGTCCTGTGGTGAGACCATACTGCACTTGTCAGAATACAGTAAGATTTCCTGGGGTTTGAACCAGGTAGCAGCCTCAGTTTCACAGGAATATGGTTCCAAGCCACAGAGTGACAACTGGAAAAGGACTGTCTGGATTGAAAGATGGGGGCCAGGCCACATCATCTGGGGGTCAGATATACACTGGGGTGTCACTGCACTGCACAACACATTTATTGCTACTTACACAGATGCAAACCTTTCAATATAAAGGGTCTGTGCTGAAGATTAACTTTTATTTTTGCACTTTAAAATCCTTATACCAGTTCATCTGGGGACTTCAGTAGGGGGTCAGTACAAGCCCTGCCCTGATCCATACTCAAACTGGGTAAAGTCCTTGCTATGCAACAAGACAGGAGGACAAGATGGACCTTAAGTCCCTTCTGTCATCACAAAAACTCTGTTACTACATAAAATAAAACATAGGGAACAGTGTAAACTCATTTTATACACCCTCAGTTTGCAAGTGAACTTGCAGACCACCAATGTCCATTGACTAACCTCGGCAGGGTTTTATTAAACTCTAAAAATTGATTAGCGTTTTGCTCATAAAAGTTCTAAAACATTGTGAAAATGCATAGCACTTGCCTCACTATGTTTAACAAACATAACACTTCCAGAAAACCTATATAAATGCTTTCTGTACAGTTAGTATTGTCCCAAGAAAAAAAACTGCTAATCAATTATTTAAAACCCTGCTCGGGCATGTAAAAATATCTTGCTATACACACTCCCCCCAAATTATAGCATTTATTGTACACAGACTTCACATAAAAATCACTATTATTCATGTAATACAGAAGACAAATCATTTTATACTATTGTCTGTCCTCTCTCTAAAGCTGTTGTTAAACACTGTGCACTCTGTCTTTCCATGTTTCTGTACATCACATCATATTGACATCTACAGTGAAGACCACACTACATACAGCCAAATAAATCTAGTGCATCACAAATCACATCACTGCAATCAATCCACAGAAAGTCTGCTTTACAGTTTGGCTATTCTTCTGTACTAACATATGAAAAGTAAAGTACACATTTCATGAATGTACTGTTTTAGGGGTTATATTTTACTTGAAAGGGAAAGTAGCTGTGCAGTGTCAATTAGACTCTGAAAACCCATGAAAAACAACACTTTCAAAGCTGTATGCAATTGTTCTAAGTGTTCTGAGCCTGACACGACTGCATTTCCTCTGGAACTGCTAACTGTACCTGTAATGTTTTGGTGACTATATATTTGATCCAGAGTCTTTGTAAATGAGCACTTGTTCCCTACAGGTAATCTCTGAAGTTTTCAATAAAATAAAAGCCGGCTTGGTGGCGCTGAGGGTTGAGGTGCTGGATGCCACACCTCGTGCCATGCTGGCGACCTGAGTTCAGGAACAGACTCGGGTTGCTCGGGGGTCAACAGGGGTGAGGAAAGATCGACCGCCCACAGACAGCCTCTTTCCTCGGGGCGGGCAGTGCAGGTGTTGTCGCCTGACACTCCAGCGTAGCTGGATGTCAGCACAGGCGCACTACCAGAATGGGAGGGCCCACATTGGCATATGGCTGCTTCCATGGAGGCAGAGCCCAGCCACTCCGCCCATCGCACCTTCGTGTTCTGGGAAGAAAACAGGCAGAAAAACCAGGGGCAGACAGGGCCCATGAAGACTCAATATGCTCCCTAGCAATATGCTCGCCCAGACTTCTGGATTGTGCTTTGGGGGAAGTAAGCCGGTGCTCCTCACCCTGGTCCCACTGCGGGGGGAAATCCGCGGGGGAACTACAGAGGTATGGCCAAGTGGGGAAGGGTAGGAGTTGGAGGATGAGTCCCTCCGAGGGAGGGCCGTAACCACCTGTCAGGCTCTACGGAGGTGGAGAAAAGTACATACAGAAATAAAATAAAGATATTGGGCTTTGCCCGGTGTCAGCAGTTCACAGATAATAACCCCCTCTAAAGCCTTCCTCTCATACATCAAAGCAACAGACATTTCACAGAACCTTAAGACAGGAAATTATGCCACCACTGGGAAAGATCTGTAATACACAGTCAGCCCCCCCCCCTTTTTTTTTTATTACACGTTTTCCCTCCTGTCACAGAGGTGGTAGCCTCTCAGACATTTCATCTAGGTTTCGTGTGGTGGGGCAGGGTCCGGTGGTGGGTGTGAGAGCCAGGATGCCTCATCACCTACCACCCCCTCGGGGTTTTTCCTTCTTCTGGTGAGTTCCGCCCCCTAACCCACCCACAGTGAGCGCGAACGTGCAATGACATCCGGGTAGGCATGTGCACGCACCAAATGATGTGTGCCGTGCTCCACCTCCCTTCAAACCAGGCTGCCGGCTTAGTACGACCCAGCCGCCACTGGAAGGCAACCTACTGCCAACCCCTGTAACCCTCCCTCCTCCCCAGGAGAAGGCGAGCTGTCTCATGGATGCTCCTGCCTTCTTCCCTGCTGACCCCGGTGCCCACGCCGCGCCCCGCACATGGTCACCAGCGTGGCATGAGGTGTGGCATCCAGTGCCTCAACTCTCAGTGCCACCAGGCCAGCTACATAGTCAGCCCTTGAATTCTCAGATAGCCCATATACATTTTTGTCATAATTCACAGCTGTGACACCAGAAATACCATAATTCACAGTTGTGATGTCAGAACTTGGAATTACGGCTTTTTTTTTACATGTCTGTGTAACTCAAAACTCTGAAATGTCCCACCTACTTAAGAACATTCCAAAGTACACAATGCAGCAGAGGTCGACTTTAGCAGTGGCCCAAGGCCAGCCAGTTTGAAGTCGGGCCAGAGGATGTCCTACTTTTCTGGCCCGATTGGCCAGCACCTTTTTAAAGTAAAACTACTCTGCACGTTTAAGGAATGAAGGGTTGCCAGTGCTGGGATTCTCCAACTTCCAGGTTGTGGAGACTGACATACTTGCACACGAACCAATGTACTGGACTCTGGAGCTGCAGTTATGCACCGAGACACACACACACACACAGGGCAATACACGGAGGGAATCCCAGGACTAGTCAAGTCATGATGGTCTGTCACTCTGGCACGAACGTGGGACCTGTCTCAGGTGAGAACAGCAGGTTGAACACATGCAACTACAGTGGAGCTCCTACGCTGATCGTATAAGTACTAGTTCTAGCTGACCATCATGTAAGTACTAGTTTTAGCTGACCTTGCTGACAGACAAAAGCACTTGCAGTGCTGGTCAGCAGGCTAACCTGCCCTGAGCTGTGCTGCAATCGCCAACTTAAACAACACACTCTAGCCAAAGAAGTCATTCACTAGACGCAGACTGATGTTAGTTTGCAGCCTCCCAGTTTTCTTTTCTACATAAATTCTCCATATAAAAACAGTTTCTATCCACTGTCTGATTCTGTCACAAAAGTGTTTGCACTGTAGCTATACACAGTAACTCTCCTCAGAAAGGGTTAAGTGAAGTCCATCAAGGTATAGTTTGCCAGTGAAATATTATAGGCTCTGTCTAAAACATTCAGAGTGGTCCCCAGTTAGTAAGGTACTAGTACACTGCAAGAAGTAACTAGTGCTTTATAATTTGGGCTTGTGCTCACTTCTTTGGCAAACCAGTCTCTGCCAATTTTCTTTCCCTAGGCACCAACATCTGTGCCCAATTTATTTACTCAGAAACTTATGCCCACCCCCCAAAAAATGCCATTATCAAATTGGTCCTTTCTCCTGTTATCAAGTCAGTGTGAGTAGAGTAACTAGGCAGCAGCATTGCCCTAGTGGGCCACCAAACTTTGTTCTGTGGGCCATTCATTTCAGCTAACTGATTAGCCCAATGGCCACCATGTTTTTGGAGCTAAAGTTAATCCCTGTAATGCCTCTTGATTCACACTGTACTGACAAAAACAGCTTTATTAATGTGACCATTTTGCAGTCTGTTAACAGTGTCTGACCCTATATTCTACAACATAAAAAACAGTCAACTAATTTAAAGGCCTGTAATTCAATCTCACAATTCTGGTGACATTTAGGCCCTGGACACACTGGGGAACTTAAAACGGTTTAAGTGCCTTAAAACAGTTTAAATCCCCCTAGCACTGTTTGCAGACAGACTACAAGCCCCTTAAAACGTTTTAACAAAAGTGTTTTAAAACCCAGCTAGATACCTAGTCTTAAAACCATTTTTAAAAATGTTTTAGAGCTAGCATGGTTTTACTTACAGGTCTCTCCAGGAGTAAAAGTGTTTTAAGCTGTAATGGTTTAACTAAAACAGTTCTAGCTGCAGTGTGTCCAGGCAAGCACAGTTCTGTGTGTTGGACTTCATACGGAATAGTTACAAGGAGAACAGGTTTAACACTAGCAGTGTGGCCACACTAACCCATTTTCAAAAATGGTTACTGAGTAGTGTGGCTGCACTGAAATGGTTTAGCTAAACTGGTTTTAAAAATGTTTTCCAAAAACAGTTCTGTAGTGTGTCCAGGGCCTTACATTCCGCTCAAGCTCTGCTCTTGCGGAATGTCACTAGAACCCCTTTAGAACCTCCTGATGGAATTATAGCCGTGCACTTCACAACTACGTATCTTTTATTTATTTATTTTAACTTACAATTTATTGGATTTTACTCAACTTTATACATGATTATGCACCAGGTAAGTACACAGCAATAAATCGAAATAACATTATGCACCTGCCAGTGGTACCACAGAGGGGTTACCAGAGTATTAATATATGTAAACAGAATAATAGCATTCAAATGCTATTACCACCATGAGCAAGGACAAACCAGAAAGAGATTATAATCAAACATAGTGCATCCTCCAGTATGAGCTATACATCTCCCCTTAAAGCTATCAAACAAGTACCCTGCGATTATCAAGCAGTAAGTGCAACTCCATGAAATTGTACAATAACAAACCTGAGATTCATGTTTCTAATGACGATTAGTTTGAATGTCATGGAAATCACTTTCCAAAGCACGTGTGAGAGAAACAAACATCGAAAATCTTTGTAATATAACAGGCATTTGGGGCTGCTGACTGATAGGCTATATAAAATAGAAAATGTTGTGTATGCTGCATTAAACCAAGGCAGTTATACATCTCGCAGCTTGAGCAGTCTGTGAGCTATAAACCTCAGCTCCAAACAATCCACACAGTCATAAGCTCCATCTCAATCTTTTGAAGACCTGAAAACGATACACCAGAAAGGGAGCTGGGGAGACAAGAGTTTATATCTGCTCCACCACAGAAACCATGATGTTACCCCTCACTTTACTGTCTCTGTAGAGAGAAAATTACAAACAATGGATTATGTGCTCTGAACATAAATATTTCCCTAAGTCTCTAGACAAACACTGTTATGCTCCCTTCCCTCAACCAACCGTAGTTTTAGTTTTAACCAGTACTTATGGGATTTCCTAACTATCCGAATCAGATCCCTCTCTACAGGCCATATGCTCTTTTTCAGTCTTATCGAGTAACTAGACCGCTTCTGTGGGATCTGCAAATTGGTCCACTTTGCCTCTATAAGCCACTTTGAAGCTAGCAGGCATAGGCATAAGGATATACCCCAATTTGTTGAAGCCATGATCTGACCTTAACAAAAGCCGTTTCTTGTTTGGTGAGTGGTGAAGCTGAGATCTGGAAAAATATATATGTTTGAGTCCTGCCAGAAGATGGGGCCTTTCAGCTTCACCTCCCTCAACACTGCATTTCGCACCAATACCAATCCCAGCACCACTAACACTGTGCGTGGCAATGATCTTGTGGTAGCCACCTGACTCCGGGCTCCTCTCAGGGCAACACGATATGCTCACATGGTTGTTATTGGTTGCTCTAGCTCTAAGACCTCTGTCAGCCAAGTTTATAGGAAATCTCACAGGGAATCGCCTTCCATGTTCTCCGGCATGCCCAAGATGAGAACTTGGGCTACCCATGCCCCATTCTCCAGATTTTTTAGGTGTCTCTGCAAGAGCTTGTTTTCTCTGGTGAGCTCCACTACCACTGCTAAGCTCCCTTCACCTCTTCCTCGACTGCCAGCACTTTTGTGTTTAGGACCAACATCTTGGAGGCATAGTCATTCAGTTTTTTGTCTAGAGTTTACAGTACTTGCAGCAACAGGTGCCCCAACCACAACTTCTATGTCCTTGCTTGGGCCCAGGCAGGCCTCCTTCTACTTAGATCCATCTCCACCAGTTGCCAATTTGTTTGGTCATCCTATGCTGCTGTGAAAAAGTCATGAAGTATGCCAAATTTAGTATCGAACTGTTCCATATCATGAGTGGTATTAAAGTCTGTAAAGAGTATGCAATTTTCAAGCTCAGGCTTACAAAAATGTAACTTTTACTCACAGTATTCTACAGCGCTGCTCTAAACTGCTGTCATCAGCTCGGCAGCTACCCACGCTCACCATGCCTATCTGTACTGTATTTATTTACTGTCATTTCAAAATTTATTCACTATATTAAGCAGAGCTTGCCAACACTGAAATTGGTTTTTGTCTCGTGGTTCCATAAAATGGCTGCTGCCAGATGGGAAATATTTAGAAAGAGCTGTCTCTTGGTTATTGACACAGGTAAGCCCAGTACCTTACTTTAAATAGCTTTTCATGGACTTTCAGACGATGAGTGGCTCTGCACACCTACAGTCCCTTTAGCCCATACAAGACTATATACAGATAACTTTATCATAAGCACTGTAAACTCTGTCTCATAACATTAATTAGCGAGCCAATTTTAGTTACAGTCAGAAAGAGGAATTAGAAGCTGCTGATAGTCTGATCACAGATCAAGTGAAACCTAACAATGCAATGTTTCCCTGCAGAAAAAGGTGAAAGTAAGGGGCCGAGGCACTCTATGGAGCAACATGGGCACATGGCGTATGTTCCTTTGTTGGTTCTAGAAACATAGAAACGAAGAATTTGTCAGCAGATAAGAACTGATTGGCCCACCCAGTCTGACCATTACATACAGCATCACGCCGCACCCTAGCTGATCTCCAGCTCTTTCTCCTGCCCCCTTCCTTTCCACTAAGATTCCTTTATGCCTATCTCATGCATTCTTGAACCCCACCAGTTTTCATCGCCACCACCTGTGCTGGAAGCCTGTTCCAGAAATCCACCACTCTTTCTGTGAAGAAGTACCTCCACACATATCTCCTGAATCTATCCCCTTCCAGCTTCACAGCATGTCCCCTTGTTATTGAGCTCCGTTTTTTTTCTGAAAAATACTTCCCAGATTCTCAGATTTTCCTCTCCTTTTTTATCCAAGTTCTTTTACTTTCCTTTTTCTCGTCGTCTTCTCAGTTTTTTCCACTTTTCTGTCCTCCCACCATTGGGAGCTAGGGCTCTGCTTTAAACATGGTAGGGAAATATGATGGTTTTACTAAACCATATGGTCCCAGACTGCCGAAGAACCTAATGGTAAGCAGTGCAGTTCATTATGCTGACAATCTAGGTTCAAAGTCCCATGTCAGAGTGCACACACTGCAAGACAGAGGCAATGGCAAGCATCCATCTTTGACATCTCCTCCCTCACAGAGGGTGGGTGGCACCTTCTGTTGCACAACTGGCCCTGAACACCAATGGGGAGGGAGTACTGTAGGCAGGAATACTTGGCTCCTGTCAGGGTAGTGAAATCCCACTGCTGGCTGCCTGACAGCTTTGGGCTGTGCCACTACCCCAGTAGGGGTGTTCATTACCCATCTGTATTAAATCCCCACTGAAAACGTGCAGTGATACAGAAATCCTATTGCTTACACGATGCAGAATGCTGACATACTATTGTATGAAGTGGTAGCATCATCTGTTTGGTCCCTTACCAGCAAGTACAGGTCAAGATGTGGAGGACGGGCCTGGTCCCAGCCCAATTCTGACTGGCTATAAAGTTCTCTCATTTCAGGTCACAACTAGTGGGTGAAGATGAAACACATGGGGATGAAAAACAGGTCACACCCAGTGGATGAAGATGGAACACATGGGAATGAAAAATCATATGGAAACAATGGCAGTGCTCAGATGGATGCCACTACGGTCTCCACACCTATATGTGGTGCACAGGCCTCAAGCACTCCAACCCACCATTCTGATTGGTAAAAGTCTGGTTGACTCTACTTACGGTCAGTTGGCCCCACCTGGAGGAGTGTGGGTCAGTATGTGACAGATCAGGCAGGCACTAAATAGTACAGGGGCCAGCGGCTCTCATTCCAGTAGGCCTGGAAAATGGGCTTTTGGATGAAATGAAAGAGAAGCTAGCCCACTGGGTAAGGAGGGGAAAAAAAAAAGATGAAAAAAATCAAAAGGAATCTCTGGTGACTAGAAGTAGTTACACGGGTATTTCCCGCAACAGCAGATCTTCGAGAAAATCTCTTGCAGCAGGTCACACAAGTAGGAACATCTAGCCACTGCAGGCAGGAGATCCACCATAGGATTTCACCAGCAGTAGACCTAGGGACCCACCATGACAACGTCACATGCTCTGGTGTAGCCTTTGTAAGAGTGGGTGGTCCCCGATCCTCCTCGGTTCTTTTCCTGGCAGCGATCACGCACTGCTTGTGCACTATGAACTTTCTCAGAGGGAACCAAGGAGAAGGTGGGAGGCGCTGTGTAGTCTTTGGAGCAGAATATGTGCCCCCTTAGAGTGGGAGCCTCCTGCCGGCCCAGTGGCACAGAGGGCTGAGGCGCTGGACGCCACACCTCGCGTTACACCAGTGACCCGGGTTTGGGAATGGACCTGGGTGGCTAGGGGTCGTCGGGGGGGAGAGAGAGAGAGAGAGACTGAGCGTCTCGAGGACAGCTCTCTCTTCCCCGGGGAGGGTTGGGGTAGCGAATGCTCAACGAGTGCCCTCTGGCAGAGGCTGGGGGGTAGTCGAACGAGCGTCGTGGTGTATGCCAGGGGGTGGAGCCACGGCAGGCGCTGCCTTGGTAGCCAGGCTCCACAGGGGACGTAGTGCTAAAAAGGAAAAAAAAAAAAAAAACAGTTTGTGGATGGCGGCAGCACCTGCATCCACCCGACCACACTCCATCGCTGCTGCACGCCTTACCTGGGCGGAGCCGAGCCCAGCCCGAATTTCAGATACAGCGCCTTGGGTGGATAGGGCGGCCCTACCTTCTGGGGGCTCAGAGCCGGGGGGATAGCCGGGCTGGTGCCAGGAATCAGGAGGCCTCTCAGGCATGGAGGTAGAGTCGGTGGCAATGCAGGATGCCCAAAAGAGTTCCACAAGCTGGGAGAAAAAATAGAGTTCAAAAAAAAAAAGTGGGAGCCTCCAAACAGGCCGCATGGGAGGGGAGGAGGGAGGGAGGGACGGCTTGACCTGCTGCAAGAGATTCTCTCGAACATCTACTGTTACGGTAAGTACCCATGTAACTGTACTAGCTTCTTCAAGGATCTCTCTTGCAGCAGGTCACAAAAGTAGGAATGAGTCCCTAGCAGTTTGGATGAGCAGGGTGGTGGATGCCTGGTGGTTAGGATAATTTTGGCAGCTGATACTCCTCTAAAACAAGCAACTGAACTAGCCATCCCTCTAGTGGAGTGCTGTTTGACCACTTCTGGGAGTTCTCTGCCGTATTTCTTCTAACAAAAAGTGATGCAGTTGGCCAACCATCTGAGCAAGCACTGCTTAGAAACGGGTTCGCCCTCCTTTCCGGGGGCAAAGGATACAAATGTTGCCACGTCTTGCACATGTCTTTGGTATGAGAAATGTAGTACCTTAAGATTCTATGTACATCTCAAGTGTGGAACAATGCTTCCCCTGGACTGACTTGCTCTGAGTAATACACCGGTAGTTGTACAGACTGGTTTAAAGTGAACTCATACCACCCTGGGAAGGAAATGTGGGTTTGTACATAAAGAAACTCCTATCTTTATGGAAAATTAAATACGGCTGCTTACACATGAGCATCTGCAATTCAGAAATACATCTCGCAGACGTGATTGCAACTAAAAATAAGTCTTTCCAGGAGAGGAAGCGCAGCTCGCATGTGGCTGCTGGTTCAAAAGGAGGTAATGTTAGCTTTTCTAACACAAAGTTCAAATCCCAAGGTGGCAGTGGGTTACACACAGGTGGTTTGAGGTGTAACATCCCTTTTAGGAATATTTTCATAACGTCTAGTTGGGTCAGTGGGCAGTCAGCAACACGAACATGGAATGCTGATACAGTGGGTTCCACTTAAATGCACGTCGCTTAAGTGCACATTCCGTTTTAATTCACTATTTTTTCATTTCCCGTTTTTTTCCCTATAGTTACAATGTTAAACATTCCGGTTAAGTGCACTTCGCTTAAGTTCACATTTCGTTTTAATGTACTTTTTTTCATTTCACCAGCACCTCTCCCACCACGTTATTAACACCTCTTAAGTGCACAGGTGAAAAGGATTAGGTGTGATACCAGTGTTTAACACCTACTCTTGGAGGCAGGCATTTAGAACAATGGAGCGCAGGAAGGTAACCCTTACTCTGGGACAAAAAATATCTCTGTTGCAGCAGTTGGAGCAGCCGGACAGTAAACGAACCGATTTAGCCAAACAGTTTGGTGTTGATGTATCCACTGTAGCCCGAATTGTGGCAAGTAAAGATCGATTATTCTCTGAATGGGAGCGTTCGGACAATCAAGACCGAAAAAGGCAGCGTTGCGGGAAGAGCGGGGAGGTAGAAGCTGCACTCCTACGCTAGTTCTCTGCTGCTCGCAGTGTTGATGCCCCCATTAATGGCCCTATTTTACCAAAAAAGCTGAAGATTTAGCTGCAAACATGGGCATTTCTTTCTCCGCGACTAGCGGCTGGCTGAGCCGATGGAAGGAGCGCAACGGAATAATCTTCAAGCGCTGCCACGGCAAGAAAAAAGATGCTGATGGTGAGAATGCAGACAATTGGCTATCCACTGTCCTCCCACAAATAATCAAGCAATATCATCCCAACTGTATCTTTAATTGCGATGAAACCAGCTTATATTTTAGAGCAACCCCAAAAGGAACATTGACTTTTAAATCAGATGCAGCCTCAGGTGGTAAAAAAGCTTGGGAGCGTATTTCAGTGCTTCTCTGTTGCAGCCTATGTGGGACTGAGAAATTAAAACCCTTAGTGGCTGGGAAATCAAAAAAACCAAGGTGCTTTTCGGGGCTGTCTATGGAGGCTCTGCCAGTTGAATATGACAGTAACTCGAATGCCTGGATGACTGCTTCTATATTCTCTAGCTGGTTGAAAAATGTTAATTCTCTAATGCGGCGCAAAAGAAAAAAAATTGCCTTGCTCCTGGATAATTGCTCAGCACACCCTGACATCACCCTGAGCCACATCAAGCTGTTTTTCCTTCCACCCAACACCACATCGCTAATTCAGCCTCTAGATATGGGCATCATTAAGAATGTTAAACACCAATATCGAAGGCAGGTAAGAAAACACAGCATACATGCACTGCAGTGCACTGGAATCTAATTTTGGTCTGTTTTTAATGGGTTAATGGGTTCTTTTTACAGGTTACCTTTTTTTTTCGTTTTAGATGATCGAGAAAATTATTTTGTCAATGGATGGTGGTAGCCTTACTTCAATTTCTGCACTATCTAAATCTGTCACAGTGCTGGATGCAATACAGATGCTTGATAGAGCATGGCAGCAACGACTCTTGCAATGATAGAAGAGCCCGCACCAGTACTTCTCCCGAACATGAACCTGGAGGACTTTAATTCATACAGGGACATGGATGAGCAGCTACCCACAACGGGAATGCTGCAGGACACTGACATCTGCAGTAAAGTGTTGGGTCGGCAGGAAGATGAAGAAGACCATGATGCGGTTGAAAATGACGAATCTGAGGTGTCCATGTTTGAGGCACTCCATTTTCCTAGATAGGACTCCGCATTAAATCCGTCTCTAAGGGAAAAAAGATTTAACACGGCTATCTCGAATTTGAGCATTATTGACTCAGCTTGCTTTCTCAAATCAAAAGCAGAGCAAGATAACTTCACATTTTAGTGTAACGAACTCTGACTGAATTTAATTATTTTTACTGGAGTGCTAGAAATGCTTGAAATGTGTGTAGAGACTGAATACAATGAATAAAGTTACTGATTGTAAATTGCCAGTGCAGTTTTCTTTTTCCATACATTTTCTTTAACTTCACGGTTTAAAAAAAAACGCAGTTTCGGCTAAATGCATGTTCCGCTTAAATGCACATTTTGCCTCTGCAAAATAGGTGTGCATTTAAGCAGAATCCACTGTACTGACGAAAGATGTACCTTCGGGGAGGAATATTTCAGGCTGGTGTCTGACAGAGACAGCAGTAGTCCAAGATCTGTTGAGGTTGGCAGGTGAATGGGTCTACCTTGTGGCTGGATGCGCATGCAGCAAAATGCTTCCACTTCATGGACTATGTTGCCCTTGTGGATGGTTTGTAGGCCACTCTCAAGACCTCCGCCACCTGAGGTGGTACGTGGTATCTCGCAAGAGCTACGTCTTCAGGAGCAATACATGGAAGTGAAGGGAGTGGAGGCTGGGGTGTAGTAGAGCTCCCTGTTTCTGGGACAGATGGGGAGAGGAATGGGATCCTCCACTGTTAGCTGTTGTAGTACAGGGAACCAGACTTGGCATGGCCAGAGAGGTGCCACTAGGATCATCATTGCATGATCCTGAAGTAGTTTGAGTAGCACTCTCTGAATATGCAGGAAGGGAGGAAATGCGTATAGGGATATCCCTGTCCAGGAGAGGGATAATGTATCTAGCCAGATAGCTCCAAGCCCTGGCTCTAACAAGCAGAAACATGGCAGTTTTGCATTTTGGGGAGATGTGAAGAGATCCATTTCTGTACAACCCCCTCTTTTGAATAGGTTGCCAGCCACCGACTGAAGAAGTTCCCATTCATGGATGCGGACTCTGGAGCAACTGAGTGCGTCCGCAAGTGTGTTCAGGTTGACAGGAACATGGACAGCGAGCAGGTGTATACTGTGGTCTATCACCCAGTACCAGACTCTCATCACTTCCCTGCATAGAGGATACGACTGTGTACCTCCCTGTTTGTTCAGGTAATGTACTATAGTGTGTTGTCCATCTGCACTAGGAGAGTGCCTGGGAGCAATATGTCTTGAAATGCTTGCACATCATAAAGGACTGGCCGCATTTCCAGTATGTTTTTGTGGAGATGAGTTTCTCCGGAATGCCATGTCCCGTGAGTCTATGTGTTTCCAAGTGGGCTCCCCAACCCAGTGTTGATGCATCTGTCGAAGTGTTTGGTGTGGGGTTGGGATTTGGAAAGGGACTCCAACAAGCAAATGTTCAGGTTCCATCTACCACTGAAGGACTCATTTTGCTGGTGTGGATATCATCACCTCTATATTGAGGTCATCTGTCTTCTGGTCCCATTGTACTCTCAGTGTCCACTGAAGAGTACGCATGTGAAGACGAACACAAGGCACTGTAGGACTGCCGCTGCCATGAGACCTAATAACCTGAGATATCAACAAGATGCGACAAACCTGCTGTTGTACATGTCTTTAGCCTGTTAAATGAGCTTGTTTACCTGATCCTGAGGTAGGAATGCGGACCCAGTTTCCGCGTCCAGTAGGGCCCAAATGTCAATCAATCCAAATCTTTATTTATCCAGGCGGGCACCATTGAGCAAGGCTCATTTGCAAGGTGGACCTGGTCATGAATACATCAAAGTACAGTACAGAAGCAGGTATACAAAACGCAATAATGTACAGGGAAGAAAAGGTATATACAGTGTATACAGTACAGTACAAGGTTGAAATAAATGAAAAAAAAAAAAAACAGCATTATTTTACAATTGAAGAAGTTAGCAGATGTACAATCAACCATAGGCATACAGGGGTTATAAGGAGAGATCTTTTGAGTGAGGCAGCCGGCAACTACACATATAGGGGAAAGAGGCTGTGTATGGGGTGGCAGGTTAGAGAGGTAAAGAAGAGGAGGGATATATTACCGATGACTGGGGAAAAATTGGGCTAAAACCACAGAAGGTGATGATGGCTGTCGTGTACTTGTTTATTATGATAATGACAGGGGAGGGGTAGATAATTGGGACACTACTATGGATGGGGTGGGACTTTAGCCAGGCTGGAACGGACAGGGAAGGGCGGGTGCAGCAGGAAGAGTTAATAGGGAAGGAGTGAGAGCCGGGGCAGAAACATGGTGAGCGTCAGGATGGAAAGGGGGAGTTGCGGAATTAGTGGGCTAGCGGTGAGTAAAACATTTGCAAGGTACTTTCATGTAGCGATCGTAGAGTGCCTTGAAGATATTCAGGCTAACAGGGCAGCTCAGCTTCAAGTTCCTTTGTAAACCGTTCCACAATATCGGTAAAGAGAAGCTTAGAGCAGCTTTGCTGAAACGAGTGTTGACCCTTGGAACTTGGAGGGCAATTAGGGAATAGCTCCTTAGAGCATAGGTGCCTAACACACTCCGGGGAATACAATCTGAGACATATGAGGGGAGCTTGTTGGTCACTGCTCTGAAGGCCCATAGGGTGGCGTTTCTATTCCTTCTATAGTGAAGGGAAGTCCAGCCTAACGATAAGTACAGGGAGCAGTGGTGTGTGGAAAGTGGAAGGCCAGTAATGAACCTGATAGCTCTGTGGTAGAGGGTGTCCAACTTAGCCAGTGCAGAGGCTGTGCAGTGGCTGTACAGCAGGTCCGCGTAATCTATTAAAGATTGGAAGGTAGCTTGAACCACTTGAATCTTGGCCTCCTTTGTGAACAGGCGGTTAATTCTGTAGAACAGTCCTAATCTTTGCCTTAGTTTCTTCTGTAGTTCTTCGAGATGGTCGTCGAAGGAAAGTTTATGATCGAGCCAAACTCCTAGATATTTGAATTTAGCTACATACTCTAATGTTTCTCCAAGAACAGTGGTAATTTGTGGGATAGTCCCCCTCCAGCAGGAATTGCCGCATGCAAGGAGGGGGAGAAGTGCATGGCTTTTGTCTTTTTCGCATTGAGCAAAAGCTTTTTGTTTACGAGCTGGTATTGTAGAAAGTTAAATTCAGCTTGGAGGTCTTCACAGGCTGATTCTGGCATGGGACAACTCAAGTACAGTACAGTGTCATCCGCGGATAAGTGGACGTTGGCTTTTTTGATTGGGTCATTGATGTAGTTAATGTAGACTGCAAAGAGGAGGGGACCAAGGATAGAGCACTGGGGCATGCCCCTCAGCATAGGTTTTAATGGAGAAAGATCACCTTCAGCTTTAACCTGCTGTTTCCGTTCTCCGAGGTAGTCTTCAAACCAGCACATAGATTTATGGTCCACGCCTAAGGTGCTTAGGGAGGAAAGAAGCAGGCTGTGATCGACTGTGTTGAATGCCTTACTAAGATCCAAGAAAACGGCAAAGACATGCTTCTTGTTGTCAAGGTCTAGGAGCCAATCATTGGTCACCTTAGCTAGGGCTGTTATGGTGCTGTGCTTTGCTCTGAATCAAGACTGAACCGGGTTTAATAGGCTTCTGGATTCTAAGTATACCCCTAGCTGGCCACACACTATTTTTTCTAGTAATTTAGACAGTATGGGGAGGAGGGAGATCGGTCTGTAATTATTTACATCGAAGGGGTCACCTGCTTTTAATAGAGGGATGACATGGGCTATTTTCTATTGCGGGGGGAGGCTGCCCTGGGAGAGTGACATGTTGAATAGGTGGGTGATTGGCACCGCAAGCACATGGTAGGCACATTTCAGATAGTATGGCTCTATGAAGTTGGAGCCTGCTGCCTTCCTGGTGTCCAGCTGCAGCAGTAGGTCTTCCACCTCTTTTAGAGAGACAGGCAGGAGGGAGAAGGCCTCCTCGGTAGAGGGGGACTCATGGGTTGGTGGGCCCTGAGCTGTGCGGAGCTCATTGGCAGGGGAAGTATCAAATGCCAGCCTTGCCGTTGCAAAATGGTTATTGAGGGCTTCCAATATCTCCGATCGGTTAGAGACAACACTGCCACCGGACTTAATTTTTGCTGGAATGGAATTACCAGGTGTGTGTCCAGACATATCTTTTAATGTTTTCCAGAGCTTTGAAGGATTTCTTGAGGCAGAGGCTAGCTCTGAATGATAGTAGGCGGCCTCGGCTGCTCTGACCAACTTGGTGCACTTGTTACATGCTCTCTTAAAAAGACACCAATCCGAGTCGTTCTTGCTTCTTCGGCCTTTTTTTCATAAAGTATCCCTTTCTAACAGGGAAGCTTTGAGCTCAGGCGAGAACCAATGGCAGGTGCTGCTCCTGATCCGCACCTTAACCAAGGGTGCATGCTTATTTAAAGCCTCACTTAAAATATCATAAAAAATAGTATATGCCCTGTTAACCGTTTTGGCTAGGAAGAATTCCTGCCATCGCGGTGAATGTTTCAAGTCATGGACGTATGCAAACAAATCAAAGTTGCATTTGTACCTCTTGATAGAGGTGCATTGTACTGGAGATACTGGCATAATGTCATTTTGGACTTTGGGATGTTGACTGTAATGCCCCGGGAAGTAAACAGAGCTGGGTTTGAGACAGGGTAGCTGCAAGCTGATTTTTTTTTTCAATTTAATAAACTTTATTGATTTTTCTTTTTACAAAGACAAAGCAAAATATGAAAACTAAAAGGCAACAAGCTGATGTTTTGATGACGCTTTCAGAAGCCAGTCGTTCAGGTAAAGGAAGGCATAGTGGCCTGCTGGTCTCAAGGCTGCCACCATGACTGCTAGGCATTTGGTTAACACCCTGGGGGCCGATAAGAGTCCAAAGGGGAGGACACGGAATTGAAAGTGCTGATCCCTGAAGTTGAATCATAAGTATTTCCTGTGAGCAGGGTGTACCATACATTATGATTCATAATGTGAAGGTATGCATCCTTCATGTCTAGGCAGCACAGCCAGTCTCCCTTTTGCAGTATCGGCAGAAGGGTTGGCAAAGTGTCCATTCGAAATTTCTTGTACCGGATGAACAGATTTAGTTGCTGGAGATCCAGAACCAGTCGGAGGTCTCCTGCGATCTTTGGGGTAAGGAAAAAGGTGAGAATAAAAACTCTGCCCTCTTTGGTGGGGAGGGACTGGTTCTATTGCCTTTTTCTGTAGAAGTGATTGTATTTCTGTCTGCAAAACTACCTTGTGATCGGGAGGATACGAGGTTTGTCTTGGTGGCATATTGGGGTTGTGTGGTTATCAATTCTAATGTGTCCCCGAATTCTATGAGTTGGAGCACCCAGGTGTCTGTTGTGATGGCTTGCCATCCCTGAAGGCATAGAGAGAACCTGCCCCCTACCCCCTGTGGTTTGGGGCCTGAGAACCATGGGTTCAGGGGAGGCCTCATGCTGAGGGGGGTCCCTGGGGAGGGACCGCGGGAGCAGGTCGGGTGGATTTAGTGGTTGGGGCAGGACTGGGCAAGAAGACTGTGGTCTTGTGCTTGGCTGGCTGTTTGGTGGTAGGTCTTGTTTTCGTGGCAGACTTACAAAATGGTCCTCTAAAGAAACGCTTTGGCTGTGTATGATACAAAGAGTGAACAAACTTCAATGTTTGGCCTGACAGCTGTAAAGCCATCAGTATGTCTTGGGCAGACACCCCAAATGGCTTATGCCCTTTAAAAGGGGCATTAAGGATTGACTGTTGAACATTTGGTGCAAAACCAGAGACCCACAGCCATGAATGTCTCCTGAGACATATTCTCGTTACTGAGGTATGAGCCGAGGAATCAACAGCAACATGTGCTGCCCTCAGTAAGTGACACCCCACTGCAGCTCCTCTCTTCAGTGTTTTGGTCAGCTCCTGTTTTGTGGGAGTGTTCAGGAGTGACTGCGTGGGTGCACGAGTGGTCTTCCTGAGCTCTTCCTGGCCCATATAGTTAAGTTTCCTCATGGCGAGTGTGGAAAAGGAAAACACTGTTTTCCCCATAGCATCCAGCTTTCTAGATTCTTTGTTTGGAGGTAGTGTACTTAAATGTTTAGGGCACATGGACCTGTCATGGGCAGCATTAATAACTACCGAGTCCACTTGTGGAGGCTCGGCAAAGTATGGTTGGCCCACTGCGGCTTGGTATATTCTGTCAGCCTTCCAGGGCCAAGAGGGAATAGTGTGAGGCTGATACCAAGCAGCTAAAGTGGCATCCTTGTATAACTCCACTAATGAGGGGATCACCAGATCAGGAGTGTCAGGCAGCCCAAGGTAATGGGCAAGTTTCCTTCTCGAGGTGTCCTGTTCTGTTGCCTCAAACCCAAAAGTTTGCTGCAGATGCTGCATTATGTCAGTGAAAGATGAGTCATCCAGAGGTGAACAAGGAAGGTATTGAGTTGTATCCTCCCCCGGAGATGACCCTGCAGAAGAGGTGGATGGGGTAGATAAATCCACTTCTTCCTCATCCTGGTAGAGGTCATGGTCATATTCCTCCCCCTCCAGATCTATGTTGGGTGAGAGAGCCAGAGAAGCCAAGGAACCACTGGCAGCATTAGTGGGTAGATGCCGTGGTGGAGGCAGGGGCTATGGCAAAGTAGAAGCAGTGGTAGCCACGGTTGCCTTTTGTGTGAGGTCCAGGATAGTGTGAACCAGTGCCAGGATATGCACCATGGCCATCTGAGGCTGTGAGGCATTGGCATATGTGAATGTCGATTTTCCAGTTGGTATTATGGATGGACTTGGTGGAGGTTGTGGCCCCAGTTGTGAGGTAGGGCCCCTTGTCGACACACAAAGTGGGCCCACAGAGGTGCCGGGGAAAGGTGTCATTGATGAGTATGCTGTCGACTAACCCAGCAAGTCTGATCCTTGGTTATAATGGCCATGTCCCGGGATAATACTCATCGAAGACCATGTATGACCCACCAGAGCATTATACAGAGCCGTCCAGGATGGTGAAGGTAGTGGTGGGAACTGTAGGAGTGGTGTACTAACCGCTATCTTTGTCGAGGGAGCCGTCGACGTGCCCACAGTGTCAGGAGGGGCAGCAGTCGACGAAGTAGGCCTAGAGGACTGGGTAAGGCCCATCGACAATGCAGAGAAGACAGTCCTCATGTTTAAGACTGTTTGAGGTACTGCCGCAGTCATAGTCAATGAAGAAGATGGCATCGATGGGATATGAGAAGATTTCCCCCGCTCATGGGAGTGTTTGTGCTTCTCCCAGTGGTGAGGTTTTTCAGATGATAACGTCCTCCGTTTTGAGTGGTGGAATCCTGAAGATGAGGACGACGCTCCCGCTCCAAGAGGGCTATTTTCTGCCCTATTAAGTGCTCCCTCAGGGTTTGTAACCGTCATTGAAGGGTTAATTTGTTAAATCATTTGCAGAGTGTGCACTGGCGTGTTGTGCGAGGATCCCAGGCAACACACACAGACTTCATGCAGGTCCTCAATAGGGAGTTTCTGTCCACAAGCACAGAGCCAAAAGAAGAGGATTTGAAGAAGACATCTAACAGGTGAACAACATGACACTAACGCGATGTGTCGACAAAGACAAATCAGTTAACTTTCGTGAAGTTATAGGTCGACCATGGCTACACTCCTCGGACGACATAGCATGCTGGTCGGCAACAGGATAAGAACTGAGGAGGCATGGGACCCGCCCACTCTTATATAGGCTACACTAGAGCATGTGACGTAGTCATGGGCGGTCCCCAGATCAACTGCTGGTGAAGTCCTCCAGTGGATCTCATGCCTACAGCAGGATGTTCCTACCTGTGTTCAAATTTATTGCAGGAAAACTCCATTGAGCAAGCTCATTCACAAGGAGGTCCTTTGACACAGACAGGTAGTTACAGATTGCACAATTGAAAAAACAGTACAAATTCAAGTACAGAATTATGGGCAAGCATTAACATGTTGCATAAAAATGACAATGACATAGAAAAATACAAATACAGAAAAAAGGTACTAAGTGCTTGTTTCGGAGTAACAAGGCAGCTAATTTCTAGATAAGAGGAAGCAGTGAGCAAGGGATTTGAACAGTGAGCTAGGATTTAGAAGCAGCTGCACGTATTTTACTTTTGCTGCAACCAACCTTTTAAATAGGTTGACAGGGACAGTACCAGTAAGCTTCAGTACACCTTGAAGCTGGTTCCAGATAGTTGGGAGTACGCGCGATATGGCCCGCTTGCCGAGTGAGGTGCTAGTTCTCGGGTACATCGAGGAGGAGGAGGAGGTCATTTTTCCTAAGAGAGTAGGCGCTATGGGAAATAAGGAAAAGGGTTGTGGGATAGTTTGGGAGCTTGTTCAGGAGTAGCTTGAGAGTCCAGATACCAGCATGAAGCGTACGTCTAGTTGAGAGTGATGTCCAGCCAGCAGCTAGGTACAAATTGCAATAGTGGGTTCGGTAGGGTAGGTTTGTCATGAACCATATGGCACGGTGGTAGAGGAAATCTAGTTTGCCGAGTCCTGAGGCCGCTTCGGAGGAATAGATTAGATCTCCATAGTCGAGTAGCGGCAAGAAAGTGGCCTGGACCAGCCTAGTTCTGGTATCCAATGGAAAAAGGGACTTGTTACGGAAGAAGAAACCCTAGCCTAATTTTTTGCCTCTTTGCCAGATTGTCGAGGTGGTCGTGAAAGGAAAGCTTGTTGTCTAGTCACATACCAAGATATTTTAATTTGGAGGTGGTTTCAAGAGGTTCACATAAGGAGGTAGTGATGAATTCTTTGTGCATGTTTGCAAGGGAAGTGGAGGTGGTGTTTGGGGCAAAGATCATGGCCTTAGTTTTCTTGGCATTAAGGAGTAGTTTGGCATTGATTAGGTCGATTTCTAGTTGTGCAAAGTCAGCTTGGAGTACATCCCTCACTTCAGCCAGTGCAGGGCCAGATGTATACAGTACAGTATCAGCAGCAAAGAAATGCAGATGGGACTGGGATATATGTACGTCAAGGTTATTGATGTACAGGGAGAAGAGGATGGGACCTAATATGGAGCCTTGTGGGACTCCCCTAACAACTGGGCGGGATGGAGAAAAGAGGCCACCAGCTTTTACTTTCTGAGTCCTTCCAGACAGGTAGCTGGTACACCACTGGGCAGCAAGGGGTGTGGCGCCTACTTTTATTAGGCTTGAGACTAACATAGAAATATTGCACCAGTAACTTTCTTGGAGTCCATGGCTGTGATCCATTCACTGGTAACTTTAGCTATAGCAGTGACTATACTATGGTTGGGCCGGAAGCTGGATTGCGCAGGGTTGAGGACTGAAGATGATTCGATATGGAGTTTCATTTGGGAGTAAACTAGCTTTTCGAGGACTTTGGAGAGGACAGGTAAGATTGAGATGGGCCTATAGTTGTTTAGGTCGCATGGGTCCTCTGACCTGAATAATGGGAGGACGTGGGCAGATTTCCAGCAGGAGGGAACAGTGGCAGTAGAAATGGAAAGATTGAATATGTGGAGGGTTGAGCAGTGAGGTCGAGATAGCCTAGTTTAAGAAGAAAAAATTACTCACCTTAGTAATTATGTTTCTTCTATTGGAGTCTTGCTGTATTCTGACAAGTGCAGTTAGCCCCAGCCTTTAAACTGCCCCGGGGAACAAAGGGTTAACACTTCTATGCAGAGCATAGAATGCTGAGCTCGAGCTCGGCTGATGTCTCTGTCTGTTTCCCTTTGAATGCTAACCATCAGATTCTTACAAGCAACACTCTAATAGTATTCTATGTGAAAATTGTGAAAAAAAAATGTTTACTAGCCAACTGGCAACAAAACGTTTTGGACTACCAAAAGAAGACTCAAGTCAGGAAACCCAAAACTCAAAACCCAAACCAAACAGGAATATAACAAAATAAATACCCACACAAGAAGAGGATGTAAAAAGAGCACCCCTGAGGTGCAACACTGCACCTGCCACCCACTTCCCAAAACCAGGTTTTGAGAGGAGAAGCAAGGAGGGAAGTCAGAATACAGCAAGACTCCAATAGAAGAAACAAAATTACCAAGGTGAGTAATTTTTTTCTTCAAACAACTTGAAGTCTAGCTGTATTCTGACAAGTGCAGACTACCAAGCAGTACCTCCATGGAGGAGGGACAGAACCTACTTTGGGAATAGGCTCTGAAGTACTGCTGTGCCAAACCGAGCATCACTCCTAGCCTGGATATCCAGAGAGTAATGCTTGGTAAAGGTATGGACTGTTTTCCAAGTGGCTGCTTGACAAATTTCCAAGAGAGGGATATCCTTCGCAGCAGCCAGGGAAGCAGCTGTACCTCTTGTGGAATAAGCCCTCAGGCCTGAGGGTGGAATTTTTCCCAGTTTTTTCATAGCAGGATTGTATACAAGACACAATCCACCTGGCAATAGATCTCTTGGTGGCAGGTTTGCCCTTTCCCACCTCTCCATAAGTGAGGAACAACTGGAGGGAGTCAAACCTGTGACCCTTGGTACGCTCTATGTAGTAACTAAGGGCTCTTTTAACATCTAAACTGTGTAGCCTCCTCTCTCCTGAGGAAGAATGATCAGTGAAGAAAACAGGAAGGGACACAGACTGCTTTAAATGGAAGTCTGAAACCACTTTGGACAAGAACCTTCTATTGGTTCTAAGGACAACTTTATCCCTGTGAAAGGAGATAAAATCAGGTTCCACTGACAGGGCTTGCAATTCACTGATATGCCTGGCAGAGGTAATGGCTACCAAGAACACAGTTTTCCATGTCAAGGACTTAAGCTCTGCTGAGGACATAGGCTCAAAAGGGGGTTGCATAAGTTGAGCAATGCAAACATTCAAATCCCAGGCAGGGGCAGGGTCTCTAAAAGAAGGACTGGTGTGAAGCAATCCTTTAAAAAATTTACAGAACACGGGATGAGAAGATAGTGAGGAAGACTTCCCCACAGACAGAAACGCAGAAACAGCTGGCAAGTGCACCCTGAGAGTAGCTGGTCTGAGGCCTAGGCCATTAAGATGGACCATATAATCCAGAACTGTAGGCAATTCAGCAGTATCTGGAGAAATATGCTTCATAGAACACCAAATGCTGAATCTCTTCCATTTGGAGTTATAAGTCTTTCTGGTGGAGGGCTTTCGAGAAGCTTTGAGAAGATCCAGAACCCCTTGAGAAAGATGCAGATCTGCAAACTCTAACTCTTCAAGAGCCATGCCTTGAGATTGAGAGACTGAAGACTGGGGTACCAAATCCTCCCCTGAGAGGATGTTAACAGGTTGTAATTCCTGGGAAGAGAAGGGGAAGATGGACTGCTAGAGACAGCAACAGGGGGTACCAGGGCTGTCTGGCCCAATCTGGAGCAATCAGAATCACTTTGCAAGGCTGAGACCTTATTTTGACTAAAACTTTGAACAGGAGTGGGAAGGCATACAGAAACTTCCCTTCCCAATTCAGAATCAGGGCGTCCAGGGGGACTGAGCCCAAGACTGGGGGTATGCAACAAAAGAGAGGGAGTTGGTGATTATCTGGGGCTGCAAATATATCTCTTGAGTGCTCCACCTTGAAAACATCACTTTTAACACCTGAGGGTCCAGGGACCATTCGTGATGGCCCTGAGAGATCCTGCTCAGTGCATCTGCTAGTATGTTGTCCTTCCCTGGAAGGTGAACTGCTACCAGACAGGTTTGCAGGGAATAAGCCAGGGACCACAATTTCATGACTTCCGTGCACAAGGCCGTGGACCGAGTGCCTCCCTGTTTGCTGATGTACCACATGGTGGTGGTGTTGTCCGTTCTGACCTGAACCATTTTGTTCTGTACTGACTGGGAGAAAGCTTTCAGGACCAGAAAAACTGCCCTGAGTTCTAGGAAACTGATATGGAGAAGGGATTCTTTGGGGAACCACAGCCCCTGGCAGTGAGGGCCCCCAGATGGGCTCCCCAACCCAGAAGAGAAGCGTCCGTGGTAAGGACCACTGAACAAGGCTGAGTGGCAAAAGGAACCCCTTGTCCTAAATTGTCCTGATCCTGCCACCACTGGAGGGCTTGGATTAAGGTTAGAGTCACTGGGATCATTTTGGTAAGGGAATCCTTCCTCTGAGACTAAAAAGCTCTCAGATGGAACTGAATATCCCTCATCTGGAATCTTGCCCCTTGGACCACTGCTGTTGAAGTTGCCATGTGGCCCAAGCGCTGGAGGAAATGCCTTGCTGGTCGAGATACCCGAAGGCTGAAGGAAGAGGCTAGTTCTATAAGAACCCTTGCCCTTTCCAGGGGAAGAAAAGCTCTTGCTCTGACTGTGTCCAGTTCTGCTCCTATAAAGGTAAGAAGCTGGACTGGTTCGAGAACTGACTTGGGAAGGTTGAGAAGAAACCCTACAGAAGTGAGCACTTGCTGGGTCACTTGCAGGTGAGACTTGACTTGGTCTGGAGACTGGTCCACTATTAGCCAATCGTCCAGATATGGAAAAGTGGAAATCTTTTGCCTTCTTAGAAAGGCAACTACTACTGCCAGGCACTTTGTGAAAACACTTGGGGCTGAGGTTAGGCCAAAGGGCATTGCTCTGAACTGATAGTGGCCTGAGGGCAACTCGAACCTGAGGTACTTTCTGTGGGAGCACCTGATGGGATTGTGAAAGTAGGCATCTTTGAGGTCCAGGGAGGCTAACCAGTCCCCTGGCCTTAGAGAGAGAGAAGGATTATTCCCAGAGTTACCATCTTGAACTTTGGTTTTAAAAGATGTTTGTTTAGATATCTTAGGTCTAGGATGGGTCACCACTTCCCTGTCTTTTGTGGGGTCAGGAAGTACCTGGAGTACAACCCTTTGCCCCAATGTAGGGTAGGTACTCTCTCTATGGCTCTTAAGGCCAGAAGAGAAGAAACCTCTGCCTCTAGGGCAAGGGTTTCAGAGATTTGCTGCGTGGAAAAGATCTGGCTCTCATCTTTGGAAATTTTCTGAAGCTGAGAATCAGTCCCTGGCTTACTACTTCCAGGACCCACTTGTCTGATGTAACAGACATCCAGTCCTGGACAAAGTAAGCCAGCCTGCCCCCTACTGGAATAGGAGAGTCGACTGGGCAGGCTCATCAGGGTGTCTGCTTGGCAGGGGCCTTAGGCTGAGGAGTGGATGCAGCCCTGTTCATCCCCCTTCTGCCTCTCCCTCTGAAGAACCCCTCTGTGAAAAGGAGGAAGAAGAAGCCTGTGCTTGGTAAAAAGACCTTTGAAAAGGCCTGCCTCTGCCCCTAGACTGCTGCCTTTGAGGAGTTGCCTACCTCTCCTTGGCCTGAGCACTCCTGTAGGTGGTCCTGTACTCATCCATTTTCTTCATGTAATTTTCTGTCTGCTCCCCAAAGAGAGAATTACCCACTATAGGAAAATCCATGGCCTTAGCCTGGGTATTCTACGAGAGGCTAGTACATCTGAGCAAAGCCATTCTCCAAAGAGCCACAGATGTAGCCATGACTCTTGATGACACATCATTAGAGTCCACAGCAGCATGAAACTGAACTTTAGATGCCTCAATCCCATCTGCAGCCACCGCCTCCAGCTGCTTGGCTAGCTGGGAGGAGGCCTGTTTAGCTAGTACAGTGTCCCACCTGGACTTCTGGTACCTAGCTGTATAGGCCATATAATTCGCCTGTCTGAGTCCCAGGAAAGATGCCATGTACAGCTTTTTTGCCATGGCATCAACCTTCCTAGAGTCTTTGTCTGGGGGTGAAGCCAAGGGAATGCTTGCATTATCACAGGCAGCAGCCTGCACAACCCCAACATGGCTGCATTGATGATATAAAAACTCTGTTTCTGAGCCCGAGAATGTATACCTCTTGTCCATTCTTCTGTCCACAGGAGGTATAGAATTGGGAGACTTCAGAATTATTTGTGTCTGTTTCCAAAAGATTTGTGGAGGGGAATAGACAGTCTCCTGGACTCTGGGATGTCCATCATTTCTACATAATCAGGCGCCTCTTGATCCTCCACTGCCTCTTCCATAGGAAGCTGGAAGGTCTCAGACACCTTTCTGTAGAACATAAAGTGGGAAGGGGACTCAGAAAGCCTAGAAGGGGATACACCTGAAGGTCTGTCTGGGGAGATGTCCAGTTCCACAGGCACATCTAGACTTTCACTATAACCATCATCATCTTCAAACTCCCCTTCCTCCTCAAACTCCGGTTCATAAAATTCTTCCAAAGTATAATCGTGAACCGGGGGAACTGACCGAACCGAACCCCTGCCAAAAGGTGCAGAATCAGTCGGAACCGGGCGAAGCGATTCCACAATCCGAATCGCTCTGGCTATTTCTTTGGCAGTCGGAACATGGACTTCTGGATCCGAACAGGACGATTTTTCTTTGCGTTTTCTTTTAGTCGGAACCGACCCCTCGGGGTCAGCTTTCCTTTTGCCCGAAGTAGTATCGCCCTGGTCAGAGGGCACTCCATCTGGTTCGGTCGGAACCGAACCAGGCTGGCCATCCGGGTCAGTGGACTTCTCGGCCTCCTTTTCCCCTCAGTTTACCTAATCTCTTTTCAAGGGTAGATTTGGGAAAATTTTGCAAATTTAGCAGTCTGAATCAAGGTGATCAAACCCCAGACAATAAACACAGGTGGTGTGGGGATCAGCCTTAGCAAAGACCTCCCCACCCTCACTGCAGTGTTGAAACCCAGTGGGCCCGTTTTTTTCCTTGGGTTTCTCAGACATGGCCAACCTAACCAAACTTACCCTTTTTTTGGCAACCGCCAGGCAAGACTCCCTTATTGGTTCCTAACCGCGTCACGGGTCTTGGAAAAAAACGTTTCAAAACACGTTTTTTTTTTTTAGAACTGATAAGGACCGGTAACCACACACTAAAGTTACACAAGAATTAAACAAATGATCGGTTCGGCTGAAACGATCCACACTTTTTACAACTTCCACACAGAAAACACAGTACAAAACCTATCTACTACTCACGGTACCACAGACAGAGACTGAACCAACTATGCAAGAAACTTTTTCGGTTAGAAACCGAGGAAAAAAACGACACTTCAACCGACTTTCGAACCGAGCTACAGGAGAAATCTCCGGAGCAACTGTTCAGTGATGCGGAGTAAAGAATCTGATGGTTAGCATTCAAAGGGAAACAGACAGGAACATCAACCGACTCGAGCTCAGCATTCTATGCTCTGCATAGAAGGGTTAACCCTTTGTTCTCTGGGGCAGTTTAAAGGCTGGGGCTAACTGCACTTGTCAGAATATAGCAAGACTTCAAGTTGTTTGAAAAAACGTTCTAGACCATCGTCCCCTGCACTTTTTCGAATGTCTATGTTAAGAAGTGAATCTTCTAATTCTTTATAGCTAAGTGGGAACAACTGCAGCGGGCAGGTCGAAGTTTGTGAATCAATATTATTACAGTCTTGGTTGCTAACACAGGCTGTATAAGGCGAAGAATCGAAAGCTAGGCCAGCAGTTACAAAGTGATTGTTGATTTCCTCGAGGATTAGGCAGCTGTTTTCCACAGCCCTACCGTTGCTGAGGATCTTCAGTGGGATAGAGGGGGCTACAGGCCGACCTTCGATGGACTTGAGTGTCTTCCAGATTTTTGGGGGAATTCCCTTCTGCCTGTTCAAGTGTGGAGACATAACAGTTGGCTTTGCTAGCTCAGATTTGTTTAACGCAGGTGTTTCTAGCTGCTCTGAATGCTTGCAGTCAGCTAAGCTTTTGGATTTTCTAGCCTTAGCCCAGAGTTTATCACGGTGTAGGAGTGTAGCACTGAGATCTGATGAAAACCATGTGTTGGATGTTTTACGCACTCTGACTCTGATCAAAGGGGCATGCTTGCTGGCCAGCGTGGTGAGGCTGTCATTAAGGGCATTGATCGTTTTGGCATGGTAGAGGTCTTGTCATCTAATTTTGCTCAAGTCGGATAAGTAGTCCGATGCATTAAACTTGCGAACGGACTGCTTGGTTATGAGTGTTGGTTGCTGTCGGGCTATAATTTGTGATCTTTTACAAACAACCACCCCATAATCACTCATATCACTGTGGAAGACTGCAGAGTGAAGAATTTTGTGGGGATGAGTAGAAAGTATGGCATCAAGGAGAGAACTGTTGTCAGGATTGGATGTATTGGTTCTAGTGGGCTCACCGACTAACTGGGCTAAGCCAACTTCGTCACAGAAGGATTTCAGGTTGTGCGACTTGGGGGTTAAGCCAGTCCATATTGAAATCCCCAAATATTAAAGTTTCAGTGTTGGCGAAGGCAATTAAGGGTTAAGTATGGTAAGGATGTCAGTGCCACCAGATGGGGGGCGATAACCACCAATAATAGTGAGACATTCAGTGGATGGAAGGTATAATTTAAGAGCTACGATTTCGTACTCTTTAGGTTCAGATTTAAAGTGAATATCACTGACTGTAAACTTAGGTTTAGTGTAGATGGCCACACCGCCCCCTCTGGCTTCCCTATTTGCCCTCTGCAGATTGTAGCCAGGAACGGAGACTTGCTGATCACTGTTTGACTTTTTAAGCCAAGATTCAGTTATAATAATGAGGTCTGGCTCAGTATGGGCAGCCCATACTTGGAGCTGATCAAACTTTTTTGCGAGGCTCAATATGTTTACTAACATTAACTTAAGTCCGGGTGCAGATGCAAATTCTGCAGGAGATGCAAGCGGTAATGGGGGTCCATGGTTTAGCTCCATGTTACCTGAACAGAGAAGGAGCAAGAGAAGCAGTTTCTTGATTCAGATTTTGCAGGATAGGAGTGCTTTTTTCCTTTGCAACCTTCCGCAAGGTGATAATGTGTGACTTGCTGCAAGAGATATCCTCGAAGGTCACATTTTTTAAGTCATGTTTGTAACAAAAATCGAAATTCGGGTACCTGTAAATTTTCTTTCTCTGACGGTTGGTCTCTGGGCTTCATTACGCCTGGGCTGTACCTCCTGATGACAGTTGTAGGCAGGACTAAAGCTGTGCAGAGGGGGATAAGAAGCCCTCCATATCCGGTCGTCATTCCTAACGCAGTCCCCCTGAGGCAATACTACAAGAACTTGGAAAACAAAAACACAAACAGTTATGGCACAAGTGGCCCTGAGGCCAGCCAACTATATACATTCTGGGAGGGAATCCGAAGCCCGAAGACCAGCCATCGGAGAAGGAAAATTTACAGGTACCCAACTTTTGATTTCTCTCTCCTAAGCTGGTCTCCGGGCTTCATTACGCCTGTGATATCCAAAAGCAGTGCATCCCTAGATGTCCCAGGTGGGAAGAATGTCAAGTGGTCTCAGGGTTCCACCACCGCCTGAAGCACTTGGCGGTCAAAGGATGCTACCACCAAGGACAACACATCCAGTTTGTAAAGTTTCATAAACGTATGAATGGATGACCAAGTGGCTGCTCTGGCTAAGTCTGCTGGGGATGCCTCTCTGAAGTTCGCCCATGCAGTGGCCATAGCTCTGGTGGAATGGGCTCTCACTGGATCAGGTAGAACTACTCCAGCCTGATCATATGCCATAGTGATTACTGATCTAATCCATCTGGCTAGAGAGTCTTTTGAAGCTTTTTTACCCACATTTTGGCCTGCAGTTAAAATGAACAAGCTTGATGTTTTGCGAATAGCGTCCGCTCTCTTAATACATATTTTGACTGCTCTCCTCATATCTAGAGTATAAAACTCTCTTTCCTTTTCATTTTTCGGGTGAGGACAGAAGGAAGGAAGGATTAGCTCTTGGTTACAGTGGAAGAGAGACATAACCTTCGGTAAAAACCCTGGATCCGTCCAGAGTACCACAGAGGCCTGATGAAAAACAGTGTAAGGATCTTTGGTTGACAGCACTCTCAGTTCGCTGATTCTCCTGGCTGACGTAATAGCTACCAGAAAAACCACCTTCATTGTAGGATGCATGATTGAAGCCTCCTTCAGAGGCTCGAAAGGTGCTTTTGTTAGGGCCTTGAGAACAAGATTAAGTCTCCAAGGTGGTATAGTCGCCTTAATTGGGGGGTGCTTTAACGTTGCTGCTCTTAGAAATCTCCTGACATGAGGGTGAGATCCCAGCGAGTCCCCTGAGTCTGCGAACAAGAGCGCCCCCAGTGCAGAAACTTGAACTCATAACATGGCTGGCTGCAGACCCTTGTCAAATCCCTCATGAAGAAATTGTAAAAGCACCGAGAGGGATATTGGATGATCCTGTATATCGGAGCCAGAACAAGATTTTTCTCCAGATTCTATAATATACCTTAAGAGGATGAGGGGCGCCGAGAGTTTACCATCATTTCAATAACCGGAGCAGTGTAGCCTAACTCTTTGAATGTTTCTTGTTCAATCTCCAAGCTGAGAGGGACAGATTGCTCAGATTGTGGTGTAGAACCAGACGCTGATGAAGGTCTGAGCTGAGCTGGAAAATAAAAGGTGGTGCCTTTGACAGCTGAATGAGGAGTGGGAACCAGGGACGGCGAGGCCACCTGGGGCAGACTAGAATCATCTCTGCCCTGTCTCGGGCCACCTTGTGCAGGACCCTGGATAGCAGCGAAACTGGGGGAAAGTATACAGGAGACCAAAGTGACCCCAGTTTAGGGAAAAGGCATCCTGAGCTAGTGCAAGTTTGTCTCTGGCCAGGGAGCAGAACTGCTGTGTCTTGGGAGTTTTGTTGGCATGCAAACAGATCTACCTGTGGATTGCCCCACCGCTCTATTAAGAGTTGGAAGGCAGTGTCCTTCAGCTCCCATTCTCCCGGGAGGATGGCTTGGTGGCTTAACCAGTCTGCTGTGACATTTTCCTATCCTGGTATGTACACAGCTCTTATATTTGCCAGGTGTTTTTCTGCCCAATGGAAGAGGAGGAGAAGAGATTCCCGAAGCATCTTTGAGCTTTTTGTGCCACCTTGATGGTTGATGTAGGCCATGGCTGCTTGATTGTCTGTCAGAATCAACACGTCCCGGTTGCGCACTTGCATATGGAAGTGTAACAGGGCTAGTAGAACTGCCCTCATCCCTAGGATGTTTATACTGTACCTTGATTCCGTCAGGGACCACTTGCCTTGGGCCAACATCTGGTCCAGGTGAGCCCCCTACCCCCTGAGGCTTGCATCTGTTGCGATTCTTGTTTGGTGCAGATGGCCTAGCCTTCGACCCCTCATCACATTTTCCCTCCGAGACCACCATGCGAGGGAGTTATTTTACTTGCTGTGAAACTGGGATGAGCTGGCGCTGACTGTGCCTGGACTGGGACCACAGCTTGAGCAGATGTGTTTGAATGGGTCGCATGTGCACTAGAGCCCATGGGATGGAATCTGCCAGTGACATGAACGTCTTGATTAGTTGCATAAAGGACTGGGCCGGCAGTTGAGCAGTCCTTTGAAATCTATTGATGAGCTTCAGCAGGTCCCTGAATTTTGACGCGGGGGGGAAGACACCTTGTTGTCCTGCGTCCTGAATTCTGTTCCCAGATGGTTCAGGTTCTGGCTTGGGATTAGGGAACTCTTCTTCCGGTTGATGACAAAACCGTGTGCTGTGAAGCACCGGACTACTTCCGCCACTGCCTGTACCGCTTGGTTGAGCTGCGGAGCTTTGATGAGGATATCATCCAGATAAGGGAACAGATGGATCCCTCAGTTCCGAAGGTGATCTACCACTGCTACTAGTACCTTCGAGAAGGTTCTTGGGGCTGATGAACGGCCGGGGGAGATTCTTGAATTGGAAGTGTTGGTTCCCTACCTTGAATCTCAGATATTGCTTGTGCAAGCTGTGAACAGGAATATGGAGGTAGGCATCCTGCAAGTCGATGGATGCTAGAAAATCTCCTTGTAGCACTTCCTTGACAATTGAGGACAGAGTTTCCATTTTGAATGGTCTGTTGCGTACAAAACAATTCAGGAATTTGAGGTCTAGGACTGGTCTGTAACCTCCTGTTTGCTTGGGCACAATGAAAAATAGGGAGTAGATCCCCATTGACCTCTGGGGGGGGGGGCCTGTTCAATAGCCCCCGCTTGCAGAAGATCCATGATAGCCTGCAATATCGCTTGTCCTTTGAACGAGTTATTTGAGATAGGAGAGGGCACCACATAAGGTAATGGGGGCTTAGACTCTAACTCTATCAGGTAACCTTTGCTGATAATGTCTAGAACCCATCTGTCCGACGTAGTCCGGACCCATTCCTCGAGGAATTCTGAAAGTCTGCCCCTACTCAAGGATGGGCCCACATGGCCTCACTGTGATTTTTTGTTGCTATTTCCGGTGTGTCTGGTGCTTCCACCTCCGCCGGATCCACCCCCTCTGAAATTCCGCTGGTTTCGGGACAATCATGTTCTTTTCCCTGAAAAGTTGGAGTTCTGCCCCTTGTTGTAACCTCTGTCACAAAAACTGTGCCTTGCACCTGAAGACTGCTTTGCCCCAGCCCCTGGACTGGGGCATATGCACCTTCGCTGTTTCGCCGGATTCCTTCACCACCTCCTTCAGTGCCGACCCGAACAGGAGATTGCCTTCGTAGGGTGCGTTCACCAAATGGCTCTTTGAGAATGCATCTGCCTACCATGCCCGAAGCCACAGGTTGCGGCAAGCCGAGGTTTGGTAGAACATGGTCCGTGCAGCACATCGGACAGCCTCTTCTGATACATCCGCTGCATAGGCCGAGGCCAACCCGATTAACTGCAGCTGATGGATAATGGGGGAGTTCTTTTCTGGATACTCCGTGAATTGAAAAGCTAAATCCAATGCCCAGGATAGGGTGGCTCTGGCAGAGAATAGGTTTGCGGTGGCTGCCTTGAGGGAAGTTGTCGAGGCTTGAAAAGCTTTTTTGAGCGAGGAGTCCACCTTTCTGTCTACTGGATCCCTTAGAGAAGCCCCTCCTTCAGCTGGTATGACAGTTTTCTTGGTTAGGTTAGAAATTAAGGGGTTGATTCCGGGGCAGTCTATCCACTTTTCGGATTACTTTTTGCCAAACTTGAGAAGTTTGGAGATCCGTCGGGGAACTGGATATGCACGCTCTGGACCCTGCCATTCTTCTTTTACCAAGTCCTCAACGGTGGGTGGTACAGGGAAGGCTGTAGCAGGCCAAGAGGCAGATGCCAAGTGAAAAGTCTGTTTCGGTTGTGAGGTGACCAGTGGGGAAGAGCAGAAATGAATCTCGGATATGACCTTTTTGATAAAGAAGTCTAGGTCCACTAGGTCGAAATTTCTGGCTGGGGAGTCGTCGGAGTCTGATAATGAATCTACTATCTCCCCCTCCTCGGTGGAAGAGCTGGTGACTGAGGAGTCCGGGGAATATCCCCTGTGACGTTTGCCCATGTGCATGCCCCTACGTCCACTCCGGGAATGAGACCTTTTCTTCCTCCTGTGTCTAGAATAATGGTGACCATCTTCCTCGGACGATCTGCCCCCGTCTCTGGATTTCTTCTTGTTGCTGGAGCGATGCGAGGATAGCCCCCCTCGTCGGAAGAGGATGCGGAGGGGGTCCTTTTTCTCTTAGCCTTTTTGTGGGGTCTCCTATCTGGTGACCATGGAAGGTGCCATTCAAAGGAAGAAGGGTCCAAAGAAAAAGCCCTATTCAACCTGTCTATAAGTTCGGGGTCTAGGGAAGGGGGGGTCACTGGACATTGCCCCTCGCTCCGACCTGGAGGCAGACTGTCATTCAGACCTTTCTGGAATATTTGTCTGCGCTCGTTCTGACCTGGAGGTCACCAGTCGGTCAGACCTCTCTTGGACATTTGCCTGCGGCGAGAGGGAGGTGGCATCCGCTGTGCTGTCCCCACTAGCTGCCGCTGCCTTTTCACATGTGAGGTAGAGTGAGCCAGCGGAAGTGATCAGGAGTGGGGACTTGCAGCATTGACATTTTTTGCCTCTACTTGATTTTTCTAAGGCCATTTTTCTATATTCCCTTCCCCCTTGTAGAGTCAAAGACGGTGTAATGCCCCTTTAAGCACTGCTTGTTGCAGAATGCTGAAATCCTAGCCTCTGAGCCCTGTTGTAATGTCCTTTTAAGCAATACTTGCTGCAGAATGCTGAAATCCTACCTATGTCCCTTTGAGCACCTGCTTGCGTCGGGGGGGCGGGTCCGCTTCTGTCCAGTGCTGCAGCTCTGCCTAGCCCCATGCGATGTCTCGAGGAGCAGCCTGGCGCATGGCAGTGTTACCTCAGCGAGGCCCCTTCAGCGCTCGACTACGGCAGATGACTTCGTTGAAGGGCTTTTGGCGCTAGAATTGTGCCGATCCGACGAGCTGTGACGAACGGTCAAATAATTTTGCTCAGAACCGCTCGTCGGTCGGCAGAGCAGGCACTGCAGGGCGAGCAGTCCTGTGGTCTGGTTTCCTACTTTGGCTTTCTCCCCCTAATACAGCCGCGTCTGCTGGTAATCCCTTTGCCCTGGTAGTTGGGTCTGTAGCACGGGAAAACTGCTGCGAGGGGCTGCTGTGAGGTGGGACCAGTCTGTGCGGCTTGCAAGGCTGAGACTGGATCCCACCAAGGCTGGATATTCAATTCCAATAAATCCGACCCAAATTAAGAGAATAATAGTCAAAAACTTACGGTCTCTTCAGCCCTACCTCTGCTGCAGAGTACCTGCTTCATTGAAAGCAGGAAGTAAACTGGAGACGACTGGATGTGGAGGGCTTCTTATCCCCCCCGCTGCATAGCTTTAGTCCTGCCTACAACTGTCATCAGGAGGTACAGCCCAGGCATAATGAAGCCCGGAGACCAGTTTAGGAGAGAGAAATGGCCACTACTGATCACCAACTAAGAAAAGGTTTTGGAGTTCCCTGATTTATCTGTCTTACAAAGAATCAGATGCCAAGCTGACCCATTAGTGCAGCAACTTTGTGAGCCATTTATCATGTGGGAGACCTGTGTTCTCACCTGAACCAGATCAGCCGTGCAGGCAGGTAGGCTGTGGTAGCATCTGCTCATACTCTCACAATCATCGCGGGAGAGTGGCAGGTTTGTCTCTGTGTCCCCCCCCCCACCACCACGATTCAGGAAGACAGAACTTTCATGGAACCCTCTTGCAAGGGTGGGGGACAAAGACTGGCTCTATGTTGGCTTGCAATTACGTGTGCTTGCCTGAGGTACTTGCCACCAGCACCCCTGAAAGACAAGAGGAAAAATAACACGAGGAAAGAAGCAATGCCACCCATGGATGCCAGCCTTGCACCTAGCCTCAGCTGCAACAGATATGTACTCCGGATAGAAGACGCCCCTGCACGTTCCACAAGGTAAGCTGTGGAGGACAGTAGCAAAGACGGGAGGCTGTCGGAGCCTAGAGGTTGTCTGGGAGGAAATGATGGCAGGTTGGCACTGGTGGTGTGGTATAATTTAGGAAAAAGAAAAGATGACACCTGTACAGAAAAAATCCAAATAAGGATGCCACCTTAAGTTACTTACAAATCACCAGACACAAAAGAACTAGACAGGGTACTGCTACTGGTAAGGATCGGGACTTCTAACAAGTTACTGAGGTAAACAGCTGTACTGCAGTCTCCTGCAACTACTGAACATAACCTGCAAAAGAATGCCTCAATGTTAGTCTACAGCTGGGCTCTGCAGTCCTTGAATGATCCCAGCTTTTGTACTTCTTTAGCCATAGCGAGACTGTAGCAGACCTACAGGGACACAGACAACCTTTTCTGAAACATATTATTTCTAGAAAAAAAAAAAACATTTTAGGATTGCTTACTTTCTCTAAAATTCACTGATGTTGCTGATTGTTTTTTTTTTTGGGGGGTCTACTAATCGAAGAGGCAGATAAACAAACAACTGTTCAGCCACTTGTGATGCAGCAATCTCCTCTACTCCCAACTGCAAAACGAGTGCAAGGCTGTGTTGGGGTGTTCTTAGGTTCAGGAAAGATGCAGTGGGAGGAATGTGAACAAACATGTTTTTGTGTGATAACATACAGTGGCGTGAAAAAGTATTTGCCCCCTTCCTGATTTTCTCTATTATTGCATATTTGTCACACTGGATGTTTTCAGGTCTTTAGACAAAATATAATATTAGATAAAGGGAACCTGAGTGGACAAATAACACTTTTTTTTTTTTTTACTTATTTCATTTATTTAATGAAAAAAGTTAACCAACACCAACTGGCACTGTGTGAAAAAGTAATTGCCCCCTAGTTAAATCAGCCCAATTAAAGGGATAATTAGAGTCAGCTGAGTGAACACAGCCAGGCTTGATTACATCCAGCCCTGCTCAATATAAACCTCACTTATTTTGGCCCTTACCATCAGAGTCACATTGCCAGCACAAAGATTCAACAAGCACATTATGCCATGATCAAAGGAAGTTCCTGAAAGATCAGAAAACATTTTGTTGCCCTCTATCAGTCTGGAAAGGGTTACAAAGCTATTTCTAAGGCTCTGGGACTCCATTGAACCACAGTGAGAACCTAATCTCCAAATGGAGAACACTTGGAACAGTAGTGACCCTTCCCAGGAGTGGGCGGCCTGCCAAAATTACTCCAAGGGCGAGTGTAAAATCATCCAAGAAGTCTCAAAGGATCCTAAAACAACATCAAAGAACTGCAGACTTCTCTTGCCTCAGCTAAGGTCAGTGTTCATGACTCCACAATCAGAAAGAGACTGGGCAAAATGGGCTTCATGTGAGAGTAGCAAGCGAAACCACTGCTAACCAAGAAGACATAAATGCTCATCTCTCATTTGCCAAGAAGCACCTGGATGATCCACAAGCCTTTGGGAAAATGTTCTATGGACAGATGAGTCCAAAGTGGAACTTTTGGACAACATGGATCCCATAATGTCGCGTAAAGCAAACACAGCATTCCACAGTAAGAACACCATACCAACAGTCAAACATGGTGGTGGTAGTGTGATGGTGTGGGGACGCTTTGCTGCCTAAGGACCTGGATGACTTGCCATAATTAAAGGAACCATGAATTCTGCTCTGTACCAGAAAATTCTTAAGGAGAATGTCCAGTCATCCTTCACTCAGCTGAAGCGTAGTTAGGTCATGCAGCAAGACAATGATCCAAAACACAAAAGCAAGTCCACATCAGAATGGCTAAAAGAAGTAAAATTAAAGTTTTAGAGTGGCCTAGTCAAAGTCCAGACTTAAACCCAATAGAGATGCTGTGGCAGGACCTGAAACGAGCAGTTCATGCTCGAAAACCTACCAAATGTTACTGAATTAAAGCAGTTCTGCGAGGAAGAATGGGTTAAAATTCCTCCACAGTGATGTGAAAGACTGATATTGAATTATAGGAAGTGTTTGGTTGCAGTCATTGCAGCTAATGTGGCGTAACCAGTTATTAAGTGTAAGGGGGCAATTACTTTTTCACACAGTGCCAATTAGTGTTGGTTAACTTTTTTTCATTAAATAAGTGAAATAAAAAAAAAAACAAGTGTTATTTGTTCACTCAGGTTCCCTTTATCTAATATTACATTCTGTCTAAAGACCTGAAAACATCCAGTGTGACAAATATGCAATAATAGAGAAAATCAGGAAGGGGGCAAATACTTTTTCACGCCACTGTATGTACGGTGGACAGTCTGTTTTTCACTTTTAAAAATAAATCAGAATCAAACTACCAGCAAAATTAGCTATCTGTACAGGATGTCAACAATCATAATGTATGTTTTTAAACTAGGAACACTTGGAAGCAAATAGTTGACAATGTCCCTTTAAGTTCAGTGCACTTGGTTATGAGGCGGGGGGGAGGCGGAAACTAAGAAAACAAAATCTCTGATGCAAGTACGGCAACTATACCAGCTATATGCAGAAAGAACCGATACCTCTCCAGGAAAAAATCCAAATAAGGAGGCCACCTCAAGTTACTTACGAACTGCCAGACACAAAGAACTAGACAGGGCACTGCTGCTGGTAGGGATCTGGACTTCTAACAATTTAATGATTTGCTTCCATAAAATAAGACAACCTGATACGGTTTGGCTTATCGTTCCTAATAATGCATTTTAAGCCACCTAACATGTTTGTGTCTGGATTTAGAACTCATCATAGTACTGAAACTACACTTGTTAGGACTGCCAATGACATTCTGAAGAACACAAAGCACTTCCCAAAAACAGTATGCCCAGTAGCCCAGGGTTACTCCAGCTGTTCATTCACTGAGACCATACCCTGAAGCACTACTTCTGTGATGTGTCAGAAGCTAAAGCCTGAGTGTATTTTTAGGCAGACACTGCGCTTTGCATTTACATGTAAACAACAGAGCACTGTAGCATACAAACAGATGAGGTTACAGCACTTCTACAAGGAACATATGCCAACAAGTAAATCCACAGTAAACTAACTGTGAGCCCACAGAATATCTGGTTCTCACCTCTCATGGTTATCAAGGAGACTAGGAAGACTACACACCACTTGAAGAATATAAGGAAGGCACTGAGTAACGATGTGCCAAGTAAAAGCAAATACCATGCCACCACGCTGTTTACAAATTCTTGCTTCCTTCTCTGCATCTTTATCAAAAGACGGTTTTTGCTTCCGTGCTAGGCATAAATTTGAGCACAAATGTAAGTAAGGCCACCCTCAAGGAAATATCTAGCCTAAGGGCCCCACATTCAGTGCTAGCTGTCTGCTTTGCGCACCCATTAGTGGTGGGAGTGACACAGCACATGGCTGGCCTGAGGGCAATATTCAGTTTGCGAGCTCCATCTTGAACATGCTGTCACAAAATCAGACTGTGTGGGCATGGCACATAGCGACTATGAATGGTGCCAACATAGCCCACTACAGGAATATGGCCCACAGGAGGGAATGGAGACAGCACATCCCAAATGGGATCGTGCCATTGCTTGTGCGTGCCATATTAAGCCAGAGTATGTTAACAAACCCACAGGGCACACAAGGCGTTAAGAGTCCATCTGCATGCCATTATGGGCCTATTAGCATGCTGCCATGCACACCTGCATGGAAGCACTGTGTGGAGCTGTGCCAGTTCCACAACCCTGAACACCCTACTGTTGCTGCAGGTCAGACTATTGCTGGTGTCCAATGGTCCTCCCACACCCAGATCACTTTAAATATGCCCCATAACTGCCCTGTAATATATCCCAGGTGTCCAGTGGTCCCCCTCCCCGACTGCAGTAAATATGCCGCTGAACTGCCCTATATTATATCCCTGGCATCCAGTGGTCCCTACTTTCTGATTGCAATGCAGAAGCCATCTCCATACAGTATGGTATATAATATCCCTGGCATCTAGTGGTTCCCCACAGCCACAGTCGCCCAGTAAACCAATATGTCTTTCCCCACTGTCTAGTGCCCCCCGCCCCTAATTGCCTGTCCGGTATCCCAGTGCCTTTCCCCAGTGTCTAGTGGTCCTTCATCTCTCCTCCTGATCGCAGAGGCCCCATCCCCACTGCGCCCTCTAGCCCCGGTGATCCCTACCTATGTCCATACAGAATTACCTGCACCAGACTGTGACTGACGTGGCACCTCCACCCACCACCTTGGCCAGCCGCCATCTGAGTGACAGGGCGCAAGAGTGCAGCTACTGTAGAAGTAGCTAGTGCACACGGTAAACAGGAAAAGGAACTGCACTAACAGCATTCAGGAAGGGGAAGAGAAACTGCAATGGGTGAGTGCAGAAGAGGTATTACCATGCCTATAAATTAGTCAAATAAATGTACCGTTTACTCCACTGATGTACACACATTATGTATTGTGGACTTTTGCTATATAGTATTACACAAACCGTCCCAGACTAAATAACAGGCTTTGTTTTTATAAAATGTAATGATGGCTGTTACACTATCGTATTATGTCCTGCTGGCTTCTGTCTCATACTGCACCACCCTATTTTGGAATACAGCTGCTATGAAACATGCTATATAAAATAACATTGTATTTCAATGTAGTATTATGAATGGAATGGATTAAAATGAATGTACATCAGTTGAATGTGAAGTCTCAGCAGTGATTTATTATGTTTCGAGAGCCTCCTCTAGTGCTGACAGCAATAAATGAACAAAGAACTGTGACAGTATGCATGTAGCAATATCTAGATTCTGCATTTTAGATTTCTCAATAAAGTCCTGTTCATTGAAAATTGAAAGAAAAAACATGGAATAAAGGAATATTAGAGAGGGGAAGAAAAAGCTAAAGCCAGTGACCAGACAGGGTTACTAGCTGCTTCATCAGGTAGCATAAACGGGCAGACTAGATGGGCCTGGCACCCTCTCCTTCCAACAGTATCTTATGTATCTATGGGCCACCATATTAGTTTGGCAACACCAAAATATAAGCACCCTGGTTCAACTGTACTGAGAATGTCCCCGTAAACAAATCTAAAAAAAAAAAAAAATTTGTTAGTGGGTTTATCACCCCAGTTTAGTTTCAAGGGCTAAAATCTGCCTGTTGTAGGCTGACCATGTCCCTTTAAACTAAGCTGATGCATCTCAGGATATACTCAGTCCGGTAAATAAGTTCTAAATAAATCACAAATACTGAGGTTTATGGATAGAAAAAGACTCATGGTTCATCCAGTCTGCCTGGTACCAGTTCCCACCTAGGTCCTCAGTCTTACACTGGCTAGGCCTCTAGTGGCTCAATCATCCTATAGTTCTGCCTGATGTAACCCCCCTCCCCATCGGCTCCAACCCCTCCCCTATCAACCTAACTAGTCCCATGTTCCAAACCCTCCTAAAGCTTGCTGCCGCATTAACACTGATCAGCTTCACTGATAGACGATTCCACCTTTCCACCACCTTCTCACTTAAGAAGTAATTCCTTAAATGTGAACAGTCAGCACTAAGGGCTCCACACCCAAGTGTGGGACTGGTCCAAATTTGCACTCTGTTTGCAAAAACTATTTTTTTAGCTGTTTACTGTAGTGTAGTAGATTATATGAGATTCATTTTGTTACAGCAGGCTGACATCTTCTCTATCTACAAATCCCAGAATCTGATGCAGCTGACATTGGAGCAGGGCTACTGCAGTGGGAGATTCAACAGCTTGCAGTACATGTTACAGTTTTTATAAGCTCTGATTTTTGTTTGCTGGTCCCACTGTCCTCCCTGAGGCTCAGCACTGTCACAGAGGACTCCTGTGGCCCCTTGCCAATGTAACCTGCTTCAACTAATGCACATTTTATGCTTACACTGTTAATGTAACTGCTGTAACCAATGCAAAGCATTCTGCATGTTTATACTCAAACTGCCACTACTGCAACTAATGCACTATACCTCAATACAGAACAACTTTGAAATTAGGACCCAGGTGGCCTTAACAGTTCCAACCGGTCAAAAAAACAACCATTTGTACTACTACTACTACCACCACCACCACTCTTCCTCTGGCACCTCTGACTTGCTAAGTCACTAGCCTCAATGAGGGAGACAGCACTAGGATCATGGCCTACACAGCTGACAGTATTCAGCAAAGGGGAGGCCTCTAGGAACTGATCCCGCTTTCTGCACCGACTGGAGCACAGCTGACATAGCTGTGACCAAGCTGACAGTCCCAAAAGCCCAGTGCGGGGCCTCTGTCCTCCTAGTCGAAACTGGGGAATCGGGTAACAGCAGCAGTACTTTCCCGAGGCACTCCACCTCCACTCAAAGGATCTTCCAAGTCAGGCAGCAGTTGATGGAAGGCATGTCCGATGTAACAGCGGGACTAGATGGCAACCCCAAATGACAACTCAAGGTTCCAGGATTCGAGCAGGTACAGGGACAAACAGATAATCAGAATCAATAAAAGAAAGCCACTTTAGGTACAGCCAGTCACAGAGTACCTCACAAGACCCAGAAAAAATCTAAGCTGAAGGCCCAGCAGTAAGAAAACAAATTACTGCAGTAATGGTGTTTCTTCTCAGGGATCCATCACCATGATTTACAATACGTATCAAGCTCCATGCAGAGTGTGATGCCTCGGAGATAGAACATTATGCTAATTATGGAACTTTGAACTAAAGTTCCAAACTCTGCACTATGGTCATACTCACCCTCTAGCTCTAATCTCAGATTTGTTTCTATAGCTACTGTAGCAGAGCTGTGACCACTAGAACTAGCTAACTGGATGCCAAACATTTCTAATGATTATTTTTAATGTTTTGGAAAAACAATCAATTGTTAAGAGAGACAACATGTACAAATATTTAAGTGGCTACATTTCACAATTGCTAATGAACTGCAATAGTAATGCTCAAGCAACCTTAATGCAGAACAGACTCTTGTGTGAAACAATTTTCAAGTTCTGGAAGGGTAAGCAGGGTAAGGAACTGTAAATCACAGTGATGGACCTCTGAGAAGAAACATCATTACTACAGTGAGTAATTGTTTTCTTCAAATAGCAGTAATCCATCACTGATGCTTTATAATAAGCTGATTCTCCATCAGTACCTTGAGAGGATGGGTCCAGAACTTACTTCGGAAAAATATTCTGCAAGACAGTAGTTCCAAAACTGGCATCCCTCCTGGACTGTATATCCAGGCAGAAGTTCTTTGTAAAGGTGTGTATGGTTTTCCAGGTAGCTGCTTTACAAATGTCTAGTAGCGGGTGCCCCTTGTACCAAGATGCCACACAGGCAGAGGTAGCGCTTGTGGAATATGCCCTTGGGCTTTTGAAATTAGTTTTTCCAGCTTTTTCATAGCAGAATTGTATGCAGGAGACTATCCAACTGAAGACAGTTCTTCTAGTTGCTGGCTTACCTTTGCCCACCTCACCCAAGGTAACAAAAAGTTGAGAACCTTGAGACCTGACACCACTTGCACAGACCGGGTAGTGCTCTTTTGACATCCAGACTGCGTAGCTTCTGGAATACTGGAATGCTCAGGGTAGAGCACATGAAGGACAACTGACCCACACGTGGTGCCCCTCCATAAGAGTGGGCCCAGGGAAGAGCCAGGTAACTACAGGCCAGTCCTTCACTGTAGGGAAGCTAATGGAGTCTATTCCCAAGGAGAGATTGGTGATCTTTATGGAGGAGAATGGGCTCCAGGATGACAGGTAACATGGATCTATCACAGCCAGATCCTGCCAGACCAACCTAATTGACTTTTATGATTGGGTGACAAGGGCCGTACGGAGGATGTCCAGTATTTGGACTTTAGCAAGGCCTTTGACTCGGTGCCTCATGGGAGGTTGATCAGTAAACTGAGGGGCCTGGGAGAAGCTGGTAGGATGGGTTAGGAGCTGGCTGCAGGATAGGCAACAGGGGGTAAGTGTTAGGGGGGAGCTCTCATCTCCCCAAGCTGTCACAAGTGGGGTCCCACAAGGCGCAGTACTTGGGCCAGTGTTATTCAACGTCTTCACTGGAGACATAGCAGATGGGATCAAGAGTAAAATTGCCTGTTCGCTGACAACACTAAGATTAGTGGGGTGGTGGACAGTGAGAAGTGGAGGCAGGTTCTGCAAGATGATCTGGCAAAGCTTGAGCACTGGTCTGACAGTTGGCAGATGAGATTTAACGCTAAGAAGTGCAAGGTCATGCAATTGGGAGTCAGAAACCCTAGGTATGGCTACTGCGTGGAGGGAGTGCAGTTATCCACCTCAGTGGAGGAGAAAGATCTAGGGGTACTAATTACAGGGAACATGAATCATTCTGCACAGTGCAGGAAGGCGACAACTAAAACTAATAAAATGCTGGGGTACACTGCCAGAAGGATCACTTCTTGAAGGAAGGAAGTCATCCTGCCATTGCACAGGTCACTGGTGTGACCCCACTTACAGTACAGTGTGCAGTTCTGGCACCCATACTTTTAAGAAAGACATCAGTCTACTGGAGGGGGTATAGTGTAGGGTGACAAAAATGATCCTAGGCCTGGGGGATATGCCATATGAGGAAAGACTGAGGAAGCTCAACATGTATTCCATGGAGGATAGGAGGGAGGGAGGTGATCTGATTGAGACCTATAAATATTGAAAGGGCATAAATAGGGTATGTTCTGAGGACATGTTCAGACTAAGGGGGAATACGAGAGGGCATAGTCTGAAACTGGAGAGGGGTAGATTCAAGAGGAAAATGTGGAGGCACTATTTTACAGAAAGGGTAGTGGCAAAGTGGAGCCAACTGCCAGAGGAGGTGATTTCACTGGCAACTGTGGGCAGTTTTACGAGGTAAGGTCATAACTGAGGGGAAACAGGGGAGTGGGGTGTAGGCGGCCTGGGGGGATAACACGGGTGTTGGGGGTGGGGGCAGCTGCAGTAGATTAGACTAGGAGCTGCACACTCAAGCAGACTCAACAGACCGCTATGGCCTGTATCTGCCGGCACTGTCGTACGTTCAGGTGAAATTCCAACACCACCTTAGATGGGAACTTCTTGTTAGTTTGGATCTGTATGGAGGGCTTGCAGTTCGCTAACCCTCCGGACGGATGCCATGGCAATCAGGGAAACAGTTTTAATGCAACATATTTTTTTAAATCAGCAGTAGCCACAGTCTCAAACGGAGCCTCATCAACTGGGCAAGATAGATATTAAGGTCCCATGGAGGGAGTGGGTCCCTTACAGGGGGTACAGATGACTGAGGCCTTTAAAAAAACCTTTTAAGAACAGGTTGTGAGGCCAAGGATTTGCCCTTGCCTGCTAATGTGTAGGCTGACACTGCAGCCAGATGTACCTTTAGTGCTCAGGGCTTCAGACCTAAGGACTATAAATGTATTAGGTAGTTCAGAACTGTAGGCTACCCTGCCTGCATTGGGATTATCTTCCCAGGGGCATGTCAGTGTGAGAATCTCTTCCACTTAGAGGAGCATGCTTACCTAGTTGCTGTTTTTTCTGGAAACCTTAAGTACCCTCAGCACCTCCTATGACAGATTCAAAGTAGACAATTTCAGCTCTTCAAGAATCATGCCCTCAGAAGTAATGCCCTGAGGTCTGGAAATGTTATTCTGCCCTGAGACAGGGTTATTAGATTGTTTCTCAGTGGCAGGTTCATTTGGATTCTTGCTAGACAGGGCCAGGAGCACTGAGTACCAAGCCTGCCTTGCCCAGTTCAGGACTATGGATCATTGTTGCTGGCTGTCTCCTGAGCTTTATGAGCACTCTCTCTATGAGTGGGAATGGTGGGAAGGCACATTGACAACAGATGCCTCACTCCTAGGGTGGGATGCCCACCTGGAGGACCTCCCTGTCCAATCCAGAACTAAGGCACCTTCTAGAACTGGGCCTTTGGCTGGTGGCCTGCAACAAAACCGTTTCTCGGGAGAACAGTAAGCTCCGACAAACAGGAGTATTTCTGAAGTGCCCCATCTTCTCAAAACTGAGGCCTGCATTTACTGCTTCGGGGTCAATTATTTGTGGTTTCCCCGACTGATTCTGCTTAGGGAATCTGCCAGAACATTGCCTTTGCCTGGCAAATGAATTGCAGAGATCTTTTCATCCGGGGAGTAAGCAAGATCCCAGATCCTCATGGCCTCTATACACAGTCTTGAGGATCTTGCTCCTCCCTGCTTGTTTCTATAATACCTTGCTGTGGTGCTGTCTGTTCAGATCTGAACAGACCTTGTAGCTAGTAGGAGAAGGACTGCAATGCTAATACTGCCCTGAGCTCCAGGAGAATGATGTGCTCCTAACTGTCCTGCAGACTCCAGATGCCACTCACTGTGAGGTCCTCTAGGTGCACATCCCACCCTAGGAGTGAGGCATCTGTTGTCAGGACACTTGTTGGAGATTGCTGGAGTAAGAGAATTCCCTCTCTGATGTTGCTCTCGTCCTTCCACTATTCCAGTGCAGGCACCAATGTCTCTGTGACTGGCACAAGCTTGGAGAGTGGGTCCCATCTTTGAGACTACTGGTCTCTTAAGTGGTACTGAATGTCCCTTATCTGAAACCTGATTCAAGGCACCACAGCTGTGGATGCAGCCATGTGGCCCAGTAACTGCAGGAAATCCCTTACAGGCCTCGGCTAGCCGAATGTGAAGAATTCTGCAGTGACAATCAAATCTGATACTCTTCCCTGTGGGAGGAAAGCCTTCTCCCGCAGGGTATGCAGTTCTGCACCTATTAAGTCCAGCACCTGAACCAGTTCTGCTTGGGATTTCTACTGGTTTATCAAGACCGCAGGCTTGTTCTGTTTTCCCTGAGACTAGCTAGTCATCCAGGTAGGGAAAAACCACACCATGCCTTCTCAGGTGCACTGCCACCACAGCTAAGCACTCTGTGATGACCCTTTCTGTTGAAGTGAAACCAAAGGGAAGGGCTATGAACTGGTACTGTAGTTTCCTAGCCTGAACCTAAGGTATCTTTTGTGGGAAGATCTGATTGTAATGTGAAAACAGGCATCTTTCAGATTCAGTGTGCTCCTAGCCAATTCCCTGCTTGTAAGGATGGTATCACTGTGCCCAGTATGACCATCTTGAATCTTTCCTTTTTGATATGTTTGTTCAGATATCTCTGGTCTAAAATGGGTCGCTATTCCCCATTTTTTCTTGTGAGTGAGGATGCGGCCTGAGAATAGGTTCCTGCCCCACTGTGAGGCAGGGAACTTTTCCACTACCCTGACTGTCGCAGTTTGTTTACTTCCAATTCCAGCAGAATTTTTTCTGTACGTGAACAGGCTGGAAAGATTTTGTGTTTCTGCAGTTTTGGAAACCTCTTGAACTGTAGGAACAATCCCTGGCCCACTACTTCCAGGACACACTTGTTTGTGGTAACATTTACCCATTCCTGGAAGTAGTGAGTCAGCCTTCCCCCCATTGGCAATAGTTAGGTTACCTAGGCAGAACTGCCAGGGTTTTTGGGGGGGGGAGAGACTGTGGCTTGGGGACTGTTGGTGCAGCAGCATGCCTGCAGCCCTTCCTGCCTCTGCAGTAAACTCTTTGTGATTGGTACTCATAGGGAGCGTAGCATCTAGAATAGCAGCCGCTGCCCCTGCCTCCCCTGACAAAAGGGCTGTAGGATGTGGAAGCCTTTTCTTTATCAGTGTTTTTGTAAGTGGTTTTGTACTCATCCACTTTTCCACCACATAAGTTTTTTATCTCCTTGGCAAAAGCAGGCTCTGCTCCCTTCCAACCTGTCCCAGCCATCCCACACTGTCTACCACTCATCAGGACTTACCTTCAGTCTGGAGCTCCTTTCCAGATCTGGATCCTGATGGTGGAGGGAGTGAGGAACAGCGTCTTCATACATACCTGCCTCGCCATTTTCTTCCAGTCCACCCCCCCCCCCATATCACCACATTGGGATGCTCATGTCATGCACACGCTGCACTGTCCCACACTACCCCAGGCCTCCAGCTGGTGGCAGTGCTTCAGTGGAACCAGCAAGCCACTACCCCCAAGAGAGGAGAGCAGTTTGTTGGACACTCGATCCTCTCTTCCCACCCGCCCCCCCAGCAACTCAGATCGCCATGATCCTTGGTCACCCACGTGGTGGGTGGTAGTGCTACTGACGCGTCACTGGGCTGGCTCTTGTCCACTATTTTCTTATATACCTCTGTTCTGTCACCAGAAAGGGAATTTCCATCGAAGTGGAAATCCATGGCTTTGGGCTGAGTGTCTTGGGAAAGGATGGTTGCTCTTAACCAGGAGAACCTTCTCAATGACACTGCATGGGCCAAGATCCTTGAATCAAAGTCATTTATGCCTATAGCCATGTGGAACTGGTATTTAATGGCATCCAGGGCTGACCGTACTTGTGGCAGCCAGCTCCTGTGCCACCTCATTTTCTATCTTATCAGTTATTGTCAGCACTATATGCTGCTGTAGTTTGTGATACTGGGCTGTATATGACAAATAAACTGCCTGCCCAATGAGCAGGGAAGCTGTTGTACACAGCTTTCTGGCAATAATATCAAGCTTTCTGGACTCCTTTTCAGGGGGTTGCGCAGAGAAGGGGACCTTAGCCATCTCGCAAGCAACTACCTGGACCACACCCTCACAATCAGGATGGGGTTACAGGTATTCCACCCCGTCTGTCCACCTTATATTTCTTTTCAGTCCTTTTATCTATATCTATTGCTGAAGTAGGTGCAGACATGATTTCTGGGGTGGCTTTTTGGAGTGATTTGTGTATGAGGACTAGCAGCCTTACTGTTGGAGCTAGCCTCATCTTATCCATAAATTCTGCTTCCTCATATCATCTTCTGTTTCCTGAGAGGGGATGATGATGATGAGGAGGGTTGCTCTGCTCACCATTTACCTAATGAAAGAGGGGTATGAGGTATAATCCTCTGTAGGCCAAGGAGGGGAACCAAATTGTTCAGGTGAATATCTGGTTCAACAGGTTCACCTTTCTCCTCCTCCTTGTAGTGCATGTCCTCCTCCTCCTCCACAGGCAGATGGTCTGGAGTCTGAGCCTGAGTAGGGCTGTTGTGGATGTATATTAATAATGTTTTCCATAACCTGGAAGGCCTGGAACAATTGCCATACTTTGTCCATGTCCTCTGCTGAGGGCATTTGTCTTGGGTCCACTGCCTGCTACCAGGACTGGTGGCAAGGACATTTTTTTTTTTTTTTTTTTTTATTGGCAGACATTACGTGCTTTTACACACAGGAAGATACAACGGAATGACCATTACCTGTGTGCCACCATAGCACTCTGTTCCATTGTAGGTTCACTTTACACAGAAGGTATTCCGCACCCCGTCTCCGCTTTTGTGTTTCGTCTCCCCACGAGTGTGATGCTCTATGGTTGTTTTTGTACTGCTGCCGGAATGACTGTTTTACATTGCCAGACAAAACGGAACACATCGGGATGAACCGAGGAAGGTAGAGATTGCGGTTCAGGCGAACGTTCACCAGGGGAACAGAACAGATGAATTTTACACAGAGGGGATGTTAACAGTATACTGTTTCAGCAACAGTCATTCCGTTACAGAAACCTGTGTATAAAAGGGCCTATTGTTTTCAGTTTCCAGTCCCTGCTCTGAGGCACTTTTATTTGTATTTTGACACCAGTGAACTCGGGCTACCCCTTTCAAATACCCTAATATCTTTACCACGCTCTTCTGATGGCCCAGCAGCTTTACCTTTTTTCTCCATGCCCTTTGACAGGGACTCTTACCGTTTATGAGGAGACAAACACTCTGATGTGTGCTTTCAACTTTCATTAGGAATTTCCTCAGAGCCTTTATTGTGTTTTGGAGGAGAAGCCATAAACTCTTCTTTTCAGTCCTTTCGTTTGGGGTCTTAGGACAAAACATTTTACCAGCTGACAACTAATAAAATCATGAAGCTCTTGTCTGTTGGCCCTTGCCAGAAGCTTATAACAATTTGTACAACTGTAAAAACCTGTGTGTACTGTTCCTTTTTTCTTAGGTCCATCAGTCATGTCAGACCCTGAAGACATAAGTAAATTATTTTTCAGTTTCTAGAAAAAAAACTGTAAAATTTGACAGAACCCTGTATGAATAAAATGGTTCTGAGGAGAAAACGTCTCATTCTCCGGTTCCCTTTAGCAGGAACCACAGTAAAATAATGTAAAAATCGCTAAAATACCATAAATTGAGAGCGTTTTTAATTTAAATCATAGTCTTGACGGGTGGGGTGGGGGGTGGTTCCCTTGTAGCGGGAATCATGTGTAGCCCAGAGAAATCGCAGATTTAAAATGAGAACAGTGGTTCTAAACAGGGATTTGAATTTTTTTTTTTTTTTTTAAAACAGAGAATGGGATTTTCTAAAGACAGAAACTGTGCTATGCTGTGCCTTCTCCAGTTCCTGGGAACCGATCAGGAACTGGAGAACTGCAAGTATCAAAACTGTAAATAATAAACTCTAACGCAGAGTTATTCGAGAAAACTTTTTCAGAGAAAAAACAACAGTGGAGTAAGAAAATGTCCTGAAGACCAGAGTACCAGAGCTGTACTTCGGGGAGACTGCTCTCTCTTCAGCGGAGAAACAAATCTGACATTACAGCTACAGGGGGAACGTGACCACAGTGCAGAGTTTGAACTTGTGTTCTAAGTTCCATAATTAACATAAAAGTTCTATTTACGGGGCATCACACTGGAAGGATGATGATGCCTATTGTTAAGCATCAATGATGGACTTCTGGAGCCCGATATTAGAATATGGGCAAAAGCGAAGCTCAAAGGTTTGCAATACGCATACCTGTACCCATGCCCACGACCCTGAGGATACCATTTTCAGTCGGACAGCACACCAGCACTATCTGAGTGAATATAGGGGCATGTTGGTGCAGCACTAAGTCGAGGAGCACTGCTCCGACATGGATCTGGGCAGTATGCAGCCCAGTGGGAAGTACATGGAACAGCACCCCCAAGACCCGATAGTGCCAGGAGCCCCTGGCACCATGCTAATGAGCCCATTGGGCATGCAAGGCACTAAGGAGCCTTTTGCATACCCATGATGGGCCCATCTGCATGGTGTGCAGCAGCCAGGTAGTGCCCACCCCACAGTGTTGCGACACATACCATGGTGTCTAGTCGCAGCCCTCCCCCTGCACTCTGATCGCTTGCTGCCATCTCAGAAAGGATGTTCCTCATGCCTAGTGGCACCCTCGCCCCTGATCCGTGCCACTGTCCAATAAAGTATCTCCCTGGTGTCTGTCGCCCCTCCCCACCCTCGGATCGCTCGCTGCTGTTTAGCTAAAGAGTCCCTGTGCATCTCATGACCCCCTGCACTACTCGTACCAGGTGCACCAGCCTGCCACAACCCCTAACCGTACTCGCCAGTGCCATGGGGAGCCAATACGGTGACCGGCACAGCGCTCCTCTTACCACCTCGGCTGGTCGCTGTATACAATAACAGGGAACACATGTACTGTCTACAGTATAGGGTGCACACTCAGTCACTGCATCCGCCGGGTGGCCAAGGTGGTGAGAGGAAGGCTGTGCTAGTCGCTGTATCAGCTCAACGCAGCACCAGCGACTACAGTCAGGGGGGATGCCAGGGTGGTGTACTCGGTGCAGAGGGGCCCACTAGATGCCAGGGAAATACTTTATGGGACAGCGGTGAGCAATCAGAGGGTGAGGGGTGCCACTGGACACCAGGGATTTCTTGTATTACACAGTGGCCAGTGATCAAACGTCAGAGGGTGGCAATGGACATGAGGGATGTCTTGTATTACACAGAGGCCAGTGATCGAAGGATGCCTCTGGACATCAGGGAAGTCACTGCTTCTACGGGCCATACAGCTGCAGTCCCTATGCCCGCCATCAGGTCCTTGTACCCCATTAAGTCAGGGTTTTCAAAGGCGGTAACATGCATCTGTTCAGACGGCATTTACCACCTGTGCAAACCTCTCAATATACTGCTGCACCCGTATGCGGGGGAGGATCCCTTCATTTAAATGTGTGCAGTGCTAATTTGGCACTCAGTTGCTAATGGGTTTTGCCCGCATGAGGGGGGCTCTGAATATAGACCACACCCAAAAATCGGGACAAAACCCAATTAGCGTGGGCAAACACCCCCTTAGTACCCAAGCTAAGTTTTGAATATCTGGCCCCTGGTGCTAGAACATGAAATGGGAAAAAACAAGGCTATGAAAAGTGCCCAATAGTGTTCTCTAAATTTTATTTAGATCTTAAATTAATCTCACTCTCCTTGGAAGAATTCCTGTCCCCCCTGACCCACATCCTCAACTTGTCTGTGCGACAGGCGATATTCACTCAAAAATGGAAGGCCACTATAGTCATTCCTGTGCATAAGAATGGGGACCGTGCCCTCACAGAGAACTGTCGACCCATCTCCCTGCTACCACCTCTGTTAAAGGCCCATGAATGAACAGTTGCAGACCAACTGGTTGAGTACCTTGACAACTACAAACTCCTCTGTCCTGAGCAGCACGGCTTTAGAACAGGGCACAGCACCACCACAGCTCTCTCAGAGTTCGCTGGTCACATACACAGTTCTCTTGCAACTCTCCAGGGCAATCTTTATCGATCTGACCAAAGCTTTCAATACTGTTAATCATGCCCTCCTTACTAAGCAACTTGCCGCAATGGGCCTGGCCCCTGAGGCGGTCTCGTGGTTCTGCAGCTACCTGGACTACAGATCCCAACAAGTCAGAATCGGCACAACCCTGTCGGATAGCAATCCGGTCTGCTCGGGTGTCCCTCAGGGATCAATACTGGGTCCTCTTCTATTCAGCTTATTCCTGAATAGTCTCCCTCAAGCCAGTCAGAGCCGCAATCTTCTTTATGCCAATGATGCTGTAGTATTCGCACATGCCTCAAATCTAAGTGAGCCTGAGCAACAACTCCAAAGTGACTTTACCAATCATGAGAAGTGGTTCACAGATCATAAATTAATCTTGAACTATAAAAAAACTAACACTATGCTGTTCTCCAGCTCCGTAAACAAGCATCGTGGCTACCCATTATCTTTTTGTAATGTTGCTGGGAGTCGGGACCTCCCTGGACCTAGTCCAACACTTTAAATATCTGGGGATCACTACTGACAACTCGTTGTCCTACACTCTACACATTGACAGGACGGCCAAGGCAATTAATAAACGTATTGGGATGCTCTATCGGCACAGGCACAGTCTGACCCCATAAGCCCTCAAAATAGCTGTCCACAGCTCTGTGGGCTCACTTGTTGACTACGGCCTGCCTATCTATGGCACAGCCACTGACACTGCACTCAGGCGTTTAAAAACAGCCTTAAACAAAGTATGCCGGCTAACCATAGGAGCAACTAGGATGACTCACACCTGTGACCTGTATACCAATGCAAACTGGCTCCTGCTCAATGTTCGACTTAAATTCCAAACTTGCCTACTGGCAAAAAAGATTAGCCTTGAAACGCTTCCGACTAGGGTCTGTCTACTCCTGGTGCCTAGCATCAACCAGCAGCGTACACATAACTCTGAACTTCAGACCTTCACAGTACCAAAATGTCGCACTTCCCTAGCCAGAGATCCTTTGCATACCGTGCCCTACTCTGGTTCAACTCCCTCCAGGCAGATCTTGCTCATTTGCCTACACTGGGTGCTTTCAAAGTCCACCTCAAGCAACTCCTGCTAAATGCCGCCTGTTGTGACTGTCACCTTTAGCTTTGCGCCTTCTCCTCTCTGGTCTTCCCTGCTCTTCCCACGCCCTCCCTACATCATCCTCCCTCCTCCTTCCTTCCCTCCCCGTGCCTTACCACCCCATCCTTCTCCCACCCCCACCTCCCTAAACTCTCCCTAGATCCTCTCCTCCCATGCTCTCTCACCCCACCTCCCAACTCCTACTCCCTCTCCTGAGTTATGATCCCCTCACCCCCGACTCCTCTCCTGACTTATGCTCCTCCCTCTCTCCTCCCTTTCTCCTGCTTTCCTCATACCCCCCTTGCTGGACTTACTACCTCACATTATCCTTGCACTTGAGGTTCCTCCGCACCTCTTCTAGCACTTATTCTTCAGCTAACCCTATGTCCCCACAGACAATTGATTGGTTTTCCTTTCAGGCATTCTTATACCTCTAAATATCTTTTGTTAGCCCCCCTTCCAACATCCTCAATTCCTCTGTAACATGTATAATCCCTGCTGCATCTGCTACATCCTAACCTTTGTAATTTTGTACAACCCAGTTTTATACTGTTATGACGGGGAACCAATGTAAAGAGCTCTGAGTTCAAGTGGTGTCATCCTAGACGTCAATAAATAAATAAAAAAATGTGTTGCTCACAGCGCAAAAAACAGGTTAAAAGCAAGACAAGCTGTAGCAGCAGCAGTGCACCCAGACCATTCACCCTGATGTCTCGCACAAGTATGCACTTTTTCAAAGGGATACCTATGCCCCACAGTGGTACAGTTTAAATACTAAACATCAAAGTGCAAGTGCCAATAGAAAACTTCATGCTAAATAACATGGGACAGATGTCACAATTCTGTGCGGAAGAGGCAACATAAAACACAAAAATAAAACATACAGAACATTATATAGGATGCTCGTCAGACCAGTGCGCTGCTGCACAAGGCTTGGTTCTGCAAAAAAAAGGAAGCTGTTTTTCTCCCATTCTGTGTTCGCTGAGAGTTGTGTGCTGAGTGGGCAAGCTGAATAGTCTATAAAATGACTGTTGCGAGTACTAATGGAAATAAGGCAGAGGTGTGCAGGACAGCATTTCCCCAAGAAAACCCCCAATGGTTCATTCTTACTGATGTTTTCGCCTGGAGTTGTGGTGGTACAGGGCCCTCAAAGAGGGAATTTTATTTGCAAACGGACCCTGGTTGGATCAGTAACACCATTTGGATTTGACCAGCGTGCAGAGGCCCAGTAAGCCGAAAATCCCATGCTCTTTCAGGCAGTATGTACAGAGGCTTCTAGGTGCTGTGAGAGAGGTCCTGGAGATTTTTGAATACTCTGCTATTTTCTGTCTTTAATTACATGCAAGTACAAGCAACGGGTAATCACAATGTAGTTACATGTTTGCTGTATGCAACTATATTGCAACTCCAATGCAGTTACAGTATATTTGCACTGTAACTATAGTGTAGTTAAGTTACACTTAAATGAAGTGCAACTGCCCTCAGTATCTTTGAAGGAAGGCCACTGTGAGGTCTTGAACATTCTATGTGGGAGCCAGGAAGACTCTTATGGTGACTGGCAATGATTTATTTATGATGCAATCAGTTTAGACTGGACTTAGCCACTGCTGTGGCAGAGAAGAGTTCCAGTATGTAACAAATCTAACTTTATTCTGAGACCTTTTTACGAATTTTGGTGCAAGAAATATTTCCTGTGCTGAAGACTTCCTGGTGGGAGTAGTGTCTTTCTTTTGTGAAATGTTTTAAGATTGCAATTTTCTTTCACTTTTATTTTAGAAGTAAGCGTTTTGTGTGTGTGAATATTAAGTGTGGTGGAATTTTGTATGTTTCTGTTTTGTATGGAATGTGGGTATTGCTTTGTGTGACAGTGGTGTAAGGCTTTTAGTGAGGTATTCAAGGGGTTGGAAATTTGCAGAAGGCAACTAGTTAGGACTTATTTATCTGGGGAGCTGAGAAGTCAATGTCCCTTTTGGGACTGCTTTCCTCAGCTCCCGGATGCTGTAGTCAGCACTTGCACATCCTGATCTTTCATAGTGGGAGACCAAGGAAAGGGGGCAAAGGTAGGGTGACTAGAAGGAGGACTACGGCCAAGACACCAGTATCAAGAGCTTCAGTCTTAGTCACAGTTCTCCTTCCAAAGTTACCTGTGGTAGGAGTTCAAAGCAGCCAAGCTACTCTGATGAATGCGGTTTTAATCAATGCTAGGTCAGTTATGAATAAAACTGCTGTTCTGAGTTAACAGTGTGGCCCTACTGCACACCCCATCTTTTTTTGCTGCTATTTTTGTACAGAGGATTTATATTGTATATTAGGTTGGTGCTGTGTAGTGTTTAGTTTTTATGGGATAGGTATGATAGATATTATTTTGTACTGCCCTTGGTTTAAGAAAGGCATATTTAAATTAACCAGTGGTGCAAGTGCTATACAAGAAGTACAGGAACTCAGGCATTGGCAACTATGACATGCAGAATGAAGATCCTCAACCTGAAGGAAAGCTGTGTCAAGACGCATCTATCTGTTTTGACACTAGTAGATTCAGTTAGAGATACTGAAGTATTTCTAGCAAAATAGCACTGTTGTACAAGTTAAATGTTGTTATGGAAACCCTGATTTCACGTCACATGTCCAGCAAGAACAGGTTACTCACCTGTAAAAGCAGTTATAGGAGTGGTATATGTTGTTCATCCACACTCTCTGGCATGTCCCTTCCCCTTTAAATCTAGCCAGAAAGTCTTCAAGATGGCTCCTCCCACCCACCCGGGTGGTAAATACCTCGGCTCCGCCCCATGACGCCAGATCTTAGCCTGCTGAAAGCAAGGTGGTGCGCTAAAGCCGGGAGGTCATCAGGTAGGGATGAACACCATATACGACTCCTAGAACTACTGTTACAGGTGAGTAACCTGTTCTTCTAGGAGTGTGGATATGTTGTTCATCCACACACTCTGGCAGACTCCAAGCAGTTCTCTGGGAGGAGGGAGGCAAGGCGCACACACCCTATTTAGGAAACAGAGATTGGAGACCCAAAGCTCCAAAAATGAAAATTACGTACCTACCGTAATTCTGATCTTTCTGTGTATCTTCACCATTCATCACAGATGGGTACTGGCCGGAGATTAGGACCCCCAGGGAGCTTTTTTTAAAAGGGTAGGCGGGCAGACACACACATTGGCGCCGCCTCGAGGCCGATGCTACTGCGTGGCGCGGGGTTGGCGTTAGGCTGTGTCGACTCTGCCTGCCTACCAGTTCTGAGTCGCCGGAGAGGTAAGAGGAAGGGATGGAGGGTGGGACAAGAGAGTCTAAGGGACAGAAAAAGGAAAGGATAACTGAACTAAAAGAAATAATGACTGAGAGGACAGCAAAGAAGAGATGAGACTAAGGGGATTGGGTAGGGGCCCCAATCTCTGGAAGCGGAAGAAGGAAGGGTGGGGAGGGGAGAGAATTTAGGAGAGAGTGAGAGATATCAAGGTATCCGAGACCCTTGTCCGTCACCAGATTGTATAGGAACTGCAAGGAGTAGCAAAGCTCTCTGCCAGAATTCAAGGCACAGAATAACTGGCAAATACCCCAGAAGCAGAGTCAGCTATTCTGGAAGAAGGACAGGGTACAGGGATTTAGTACTCTCTCAGGAAAAATGATTGGTGAAAAAAGGGGTTTTTCTTTTTTTTTTTTGACAGTTGGATGGAAACCAGAAGGAGAACAGGAGGAGGGCAACCACCAACTCCCACCCCATCGGGCTGGAGACATGTAGTAGAGAAGGAGTGCCACTCGAGCTGTACCCTTTAAAGGAGAATACCCCCCTGTGTGTCCCTACTTCACCCCACTCCTAAAGAGGAGAGGGGGAGCCACAGAGAGGAAGGGGGACCCAGAGACTGAGGCCCCAGGGGATGGTGAGGGGTTGTGATGAATAGTGAAGATACACAGAAAGATCAGAATTATGGTAGGTATGTAATTTTCATATCTTATCTGTGTCAGTCTTCACCATTCATCTGAGATGAGGTGATCTAAGCCCCAGAGGGGTTGTTTCATTACACCTTAGGGACAGAGTCCCTCAGCCCTCAGTGGATGACACACTAAGGAGCGAACCTTCAGGGGCCTGGGGAGGCCGAGGTGGGAGAGAGAGAGAGAGGAGATGGGTCCCCGGAGGGAAGAAGCTACTCCGACAAGCGCCGTCCCCGCCTCACGGGAGAAAAGGTAGGTTCCTGGTGGGTGGAGCAACCACCCAACGCCGGGCCAAGGGTGACAACCGGGAAAGACGAGCCACGCCGATCTAGTGCAGATCACTGTCCCTATGACCCTGGTAGCTACCTCGATGGCGTCGTAAGATGCCCTCACTTAGTGCCTTGCTAGCTCCAGGCCACGTGCAGAGAGCGCGATGGCTTGTCTGGTTTGCTCAGAGTCAGGCAAAGAAGCTAGGACCTGACCTAGCCTAGAGCACAAGAACCTGTTGTAGGCTGCATAGTGGGCCTGGTGAGCAGAAATAGAAAGGAGCAACCGTGCCAAGTAGAAGGTCCTCCTCCCTCAAAAATCAAAATCCGAGGAGTCTTGATCCGGGGGCCAGTCACGGTGGAGGGCGCGAAGCCCATCAGGAGTGTCCAGATGTGTCAAGCCAGACTGCGGATGAGGCATGGAACCTGGAGACTCCGGGGGAGAGCAATACCTCTGGCTGAGGTCCCTAGGGGCAGGAACTCCGGAGAAGGGCCTCTGCCAGAAATGCAAGGACCCATTTTGGCTCTGACGCAGGAGTGGGGATCTAAATCAGATCGAGCACTTTAAGTTGCACTGTAAACTCCTAATGCTCTTGATCTGCTGCCAAGCCCCTTGTCTCCCTGCTAACAAAACCCTGACCCCCGGAATGTCCAGCCTCCTCCGTAGCGCAACTGGCAGTGCAGCAAGAGTGAACGGTGTAGATTCTCTCTTGTTCTGGGAGCATCTGTGCTGCAGGAAAGGAGTGGCGGAAAATGACAAGCGGTGCTGCTGTCTAAACATAGCTTTAGATTCGCTTCATTGAAGTCTTCAGCTCAACTGATATCACTGGCTTTGAATACTGGGCAGGAATAAGGCCACATTAACAGGGACGCTCAATCTTCCTCCCCCAGCTGTCTCAGGCTCGTTTCTAAACCCAGGTCACTAGCACTGCAAGCGGTAGCACTACCGCTACACCGATTAGCTAAGTTCTGCACTAGTTTTAATAGCAGTCCTGCAATTTCAGTGCCTCCCAGGGGGGCAGTCCCACAAATGCAGCAAGAAATATCAAACTGTTGTAAAATGTCTGGCACTTTTTATCATAACAGCAGTAAGGAGTGAAATATTGTGGTAGCTGTTTTCCACAATTTAGATGTTCCCAAAAGACAGAGACCCGATCCCATGAGAACTGGGTGGGTTCTCCCAGAGCACAAAACTTACTTTTAAGTCCTGCACTGCACAGCATACTCAAGGAGTAGAAGTAGATGGTTATAAGAAAGAAGACTCATGCCAAGTACAAGCATCGGGACAAGGCTGAAAATAGGCAGAACTCCCTAGCCCTCCTTTCCCAGTCAACAAAAACTAAATAAATATAAAAATCATCAGTAAGACAATTGACAATATATGCCATTTTAAAATGCTCTGCTTTATATATTAGGCTTTCTGAAGTTTGCCCTAATTTGGAAGTCTCGCGTCAAGAAGAATATGGGATTCCCCTATGCAGACTCAGCTACTCCACCCACCCCCAAATGTTAATGCCCTGAAGGGAGTTCTCAATTGACAGCTATGTATTACATATGCAAACATGTCAACGTAAAACTGATCAATACACTGCTATGCAGTTTGACAGTCGGCAGTAAACACAGCTCAGCATACAAAGGTGCTTTGTTTTCAACAATAATTTATTGTAAGAAGATAAAAACTGTTTCACCCGACTAACGCAGTGCTTTATAATTGTGCCTTTACTGCTTGCAGGAACAAAGTAATTTCATGGGAGCACTGCAAAAAGAAAGGTTTGTTGCATGAGAAAGAGCTAGACAGCACAATTTCTAAATAACCTGGCCTCCTGTAAACCTATCGAGTGCAGTTTCTGAGGGGCAAATGTCGAGGTGAAGGAAAAAGAAAACAGCAAACAGAACTAGCAAAGGGAGGAGGCACTGAAAAGGAGCAGGGAATTCCCAGCCTCCACCCACAAAACAGGGTGATTAGCGAGGTCAACACCAAGGTAGAGAGGTCAACAGGGAGCAGGGAAGGCGTAAATGGAGAAAAAGGCAAAGGCAGTAAGTACAGGTATAGGGCTAAAAGGGGTAAGGCCATCAAAAAATGGAGGCCGATGAGTACCAATGCCTATAGTCTGGGTAACCAGCTTCCTGAACTAGTGGCCTTAATGGAAGAGGGACACCTGGATATTGTGGTAGTCACAGAGACCTGGTACACAGAGAACCATGACTGGGATGTCAACATTCCGGGGTACACAATCTACAGCAGGGGCAGGGAGGGTAAAAGAGAAGGAGAAGCAGCTCTCTACATAAGGGTGGAGATCAAAGCAACAGAAATAAAGGGTAAACATGGAGGACAGGAGGCACTGTGGGTCACCTTGGAGACAGGAAATGGCACCACAATCTGCACAGGGGTTGTATACAGACCCCCGTCTCAGGGGCAGGAAATGGACAAGGAAATGATAGGAGGCATCCTTACAATGGCAGAAAAAGGGGAGATACTGTTGATGGGGGAACCTGAATATGCCAGATGTTAACTGGAGCATATTTGCTGCAACCACATCCAAGAGCAGGGTCATTCTCGATGCCCTACAAGCGGCATACCTCAGGCAGCTAGTGTTGGAACCCACTCAGGAGGGAACAGTCTTAAGACCTGGTACTCTCAAATGGGGACGGTGAGAGGATCTCGGATTTAGAAGTGGGTAGCCATCTGGGAACAAACGACCAACAGACAATGTGGTTCACAATAAACACAGCCATAGAGTCAAGCCATACAAAACCAAGGGTACTGGACTTTTGGAGGGCTGACTTTGGAAGAATAGAAGAGCGCCTAAGGAATGCACTAGAAAAAGGACAGGAAGGAGGGGTGGAGGAACAATGGAGGAAAATCAAAAGTGCCATCACAGAGGCAACAAGCCTTTGTGTGAAGCAAATAAACAAAACAAAATGAAGGAAAAAAACACTGTGGTTCTCAAAAGAGGCAGTGGGGAAGGTTAGGGAGAAAAAGATAGCATTCAGAAAGCATAAGGAATCACAGAAGGAGCAGGACAGAGAACTGTACCAGTTAAAGCAGAAGGAAGTGGGGGAAGGCAGTCAGAATGCCAAAGGCCCAAACCGAGGAATAGATAGCCAACTCAGTTAAGAAGGGGGATAAAACCTTTTATAGGTACATTAGTGAGTGAAGAAAAACCAAGGGAGGAATAGTGAGGCTTAATAAAGGGGACGGGGTGGGTAGAGGGTGACAGTGAAAAAGCAGAGATACTGAATGAATACTTTTGTTCAGTATTCATAGAAGAGGAGGAGGGGGACACACCTAAACCAAACAATAGAAGCACTCTGGATAGGGGGGTCGATACCAGTCCATTCACAGAAGAAAGAGTCCTAAAACAACTCCTAAATTTCAAGGTGGACAAGGCAATGAGGTCTGACGGGATTCACTCCAGAATTCTAAAAGAACTAAGGGGAGAACTAGTGACACCACTGACTACCCTTTTTTAACAAACATGGGAGGATGGTGTGGTACCCGAGGACTGGAGGAAGGCGGATGTGATTCCCCTTCACAGAAGCGGGAGCAAGGCAGAGGCAGGAAACTACAGACCTCTTAGTTTGACCTCAGTGGTAGAGAAAATGATGGAATCACATCTGAAAGAAAGAATAGTTGAGTACCTGAAGGCCAGCAGGGCACAGGACCCAATGCAGCATGGATTCACAGTGGGAAGGTCATGTCAGACAAATCTAATAGATTTCTTTGACTGGGCGACCCAAGTAGTAGACCTAGGAGAGGCTGTGGTCATGGCCTACCTAGACTTTAGCAAGGCATCTGACACAGTCCCACACAAAAGATTAATACACAGGTTAGCCAGCCTGGGAGTGGGTCCCAAGGTGGTAGCCTGGATAAAAAATTGGCTGGACAACAGGACGCAGAGGGTAACGGTAAACTGAGTCCACTCCAAAGAAAGGGGGGTTACTAGCGGGATACCGCAGGGTTCAGTACTGGGGCCGGTCCTCTTTAATGTCTTTATAAGTAACGCTGCAGAGGGACTGGAAGGTAAAGTATGCCTCTTTGTAGAGGACACAAAGATCTGCAACAGGGTTGATTCACAAAGGGGATGGAAAGGATGAGAAGGGACTTGGCAAGGTTGGAGGAATGGTCAAAAGTATGGCAGCTTAGATTTAATGCAAAGAAGTGTAAAGTAATGCAGTTGGGAAACAAAAACCCAGGGAAGAGTATACAATGGGGGGAGAGTACTAACAACAAAAATGGAAAGAGACCTTGGGTAGTCATATCAGATGACCTAAAGGTAGGCAGGCAATGTGGAGAAGGCAGTAGGAGGACTGGGGATACTGGGATGCATAGGGAAAGGCATCACTAGTAGAAGACTGAAGTTGTCATCCTCTGCACAGACAGTTGGTGAGACCCCATCTGGAGTACTGTGTGCAGTTCTGGAAACCCCATCTCCGCAAGGACATAGACAGGATGGAGGCTGTCCAGAGGAGGGCAACTAAAATGTTACAGGGTCTGCACCAGAAACCATACAAAGAGAGACTAAAGTAGCTTAATATGTATAGCCTTGAAGAAAGGGGGAGACATGACAGAAACTTAGTACCTCAAGGGAATCAACAAAGTCCAAGAGAGTAGCATCTTTCAGAAAAAGAGATGTGCACGAAGAAAATATTACTCACCTTAGTAATGTTGTTTCTTCTAATGGAGTCTTGCTATATTATGACATATGCAGTGAGTCCCAACCTTCGAACTGCTCCGGAGGTGAAAGAGTTAACTTTCCATGCCAGGCATGGAACTTTGAGCTCGAGCTCGGTTGAAAACTCTATCTGTTGTTCTTCAAACTCAAACTGTCAGATCTTTACGAGCAAAACTCACTAAGACTGTGTGGAAGCTGTAAACCTACACTAGCCAACTGGCTACTAATTATATAAACACATTTTTTGGTGCCAAAACAAAGACTCAAGCCAGGAGACCCAAAAAATGACAAACACAACACAGATCACCCCAAAAAGGAGGGGTGAAAAACAAGGTGGGCATCTACTAAGTGCCAACACTGCCCTGCCCACCCACATCCCAAAAGTAAAGGTTCTGAGAGGGGCAGGCGGGGAGGTCATAATATAGCAAGACTCCATTAGAAGAAACAACATTACTAAGGTGAGTAATTTTTTCTTCAAACATGAAGTCTATATTATGTCATATGCAGACTACACAGCAGTACCTCCATGGAGGAGGTACAGAACCTACTTAAGAAATAGGCTCTGAAGCACAGCTGCATGATGAACAGAGCATCACTCCTAGCCTGGATGTCCAGGGAGTAATGCTTGGTAAAAGTGTGAACTGTTTTCCAGGTAGCTGCTTGACATATCTCCAGGATAGGGATGTCCCTGGCAGCAGCCAGAGACGCGGCTGTACCTCTGGTAGAGTGAGCCCTCAGGCCTGAGGGAGGAACTTTACCCAGTTTTTCATAGCAGAATTGGATACAAGAGACAATCCACCTGGCAATGGATCTTTTGGTGGCAGGTTTCCCTTTGCCAACCTCACCATAAGTGAGGCACAGTTGGAGGGAGTCAAACCTGCTGGACCCTTAGTCACGATCTATGTAGTAGCTAAGGGATCTTTGACATCTAAACTGTGCAACCTCCTCTCGCCAGAGGAGGAATGGTCAGTGAAGTACACAGGGAGAGACATAGATTGATTGAGGTGGAAATCTGAAACCACCTTAGGCAAGAACTTTCTGTTAGTCCTGAGGACTACCTTATCTCTGTGAAGAGAGATAAAATCAGGCTCCATTGACAATGCTTGTAACTCACTTATGCATCTGGCAGAAGTGATGGCTACCAAAAACACAGTTTTCCAAGTCAAGTACTTAAGCTCTGCTGAAGACAAGGGCTCAAAAGGGGGTTGCATAAGCTGGGCAATGCAAATATTAAGATCCCAGGCAGGGGAAGGATCCCTGAATGGGGGCTGGTGAGAAGCAACCCTTTGAAAAACTTGGAGAAAACAGGATGGACTGAAAGAGAAGAGGGTTTACCTGCTGATAAGAAAGCAGACACGGCTGCCAGGTGCACTTTTAGGGTAGCTGGTCTCAGCCCCAAAGCATTTAGATGGACCATATAGTCCAGGACCGTGGGTAAACCAGCAGATTCTGGGGGAATATGCTTTGCAGAGCACCATATAGAAAATCTCTTCCATTTGGAATTATAAGTAGCTCTGGTGGAAGGCTTCCTAGAAGCCTTCAGGATATCCAATACACCTTGGGAAAGGTGTAGGTCAGCAAACTCTAACTCTTCAAGAGCCAGGCCTTGAGATTGAGAGATTTGAGGTTCGGGTACCAAACTCTCCCCTGAGCACAGGATAACAGATTGTGATTCCTGGGAAGACACAGGAAGGTGGACTGCAAGGACATAAGGAGAGGTACCAGGGCTGTCTGGCCCAGTCTGGAGCAATCAGGATCATCTTGCAGGGTTGAGATCTGATTTTGACTAGCACTTTGAACAGGAGAGGAAGGGGGAAAGGCGTGAGAGAAACTTCCTTCCCAACTGAGAAGGAAGGCATCCAGAGGGACTGAGCCCAACACTGGGGGCCTGCAACAAAAAGGGAAGTTGGTGATTGTCTGGGGCTGCGAAAAGATCTATCTGGGGTGTGCCCCATCTGGCAAATACCACCTCCAGTACTAGGAGATCCAGAGCCCACTCGTGATGGCCCTGGGAAATCCTGCTGAGAGCATCTGCCAGGACATTGTCCTTGCCTGGGAGGTGAACTGCTACAAGGGAGGTGTTCAGAGAGTAAGCCAGAGACCACAACTTCATTGCTTCGGTGCACAAGGCCGTAGACTGAGTGCCCCCTTGCTTGTTTATGTACCACATTGTGGTGGTATTGTCTGTTCTGACCTGAATAATTTTGTTCTGAACAGATTTGGAAAAAACTTGAAGTGCTAGAAAAACTGCTCTGAGTTCCAACAGATTGATGTGGAGCAGAGATTCCTGAGGGGACCACAATCCCTGGGTAGTGAGGTCACCCATGTGAGCTCCCCACCCCAAGAGGGATGCATCTGTAGTAAGGATTAAGGAGTGAGACTGAGGGATGAAGGGAACCCCCTGTCTCAAATTGCCCTGGTCCTGCCACCACTGAAGGGCTTGGATCAGGGTTCGAGTCACTGGGACTAATTTGGTTAGAGGGTCCCTCCTTTGAGACCAAAAGGCTCTCAAATGGAACTGGATGTCCCTACTCTGAAATCTGGCTCCCTGCACTACTGCTGTCGAAGCAGCCACATGTCCCAGGAGCTGGAGAAAATGCCTTGCTGGTCGAGAGACCTGTAGGGTGAAGGAGGAAGCCAGAGAAATCAGGGTCCTTGCTCTTTCCAGAGGAAGGAAGGCTCTGGCTTCTTTTGTGCTCAGTTCTGCACCTATGAAGGTGAGAAGCTGGACAGGTTCTAGGACTGACTTTGGAAGACTGAGAAGGAAACCTAGAGAAGTTAGCAGTTGCTGAGTTACCTGAAGATGAAACCTGACTTGGTCTGGAGACTGGCCTACTATGAGCCAGTCGTCCAGGTAAGGAAAGATGGCAATTTTTTGCCTTCTTAAATGGGCAACTGCTACTGCCAGGCATTTTGTGAATATCCTTGGGGCAGATGTGAGGCCGAAGGGCATTGCTCTGAACTGGTAATGGCCTGAGGCAGTTCGAATCTGAGGCTACTTCGTATGGAGCTTCTGATGAGAACATGAAAATAGGCATCCTTGAGGTCCAGGGACACTAGCCAGTCCCCTGGCCTTAGAGAGGGTAGAATAATTCCCAGAGTCACCATTTTGAATTTTGGTTTTAAAAGGTGCTTGTTTAGGTACCTGAGATCCAGGATGAGCCGCCATTCTCCTGTCTTTTTTGGGGTAAGGAAGTACCTGGAGTACAATCCTTTGCCCTGGTGTAGGGGTGGAACCCTTTCCACAGCTCTGAGAGCCAGGAGGGTAGAGACTTCTGCTTCTAGGGCAAGAGCCTCTGATGGATTTACAGGTGGAAAGGATCTGGTTCTCATCTTTGGAAATTTTTTGAAGCTGAGAACCAGTCCCTGGCTTACTACTTCCAGGACCCACTTGTCTGATGTTAGAGACTCCCAGTCCTGGACAAAGTAAGCCAGCCTGCCCCCTACAGGTAGTGGAGAATCGGCCCTGGGCACCCCATCAGGGTGCCTGTTTGGCAGGGGCTTTAGGTTGAGGGTGGAGGCAGGTCTGCTTGCACCCCGTCCTGCCTCTCCTCTAAAGAACCCCTCTGTGCATAAGCTGAAGAGGAGGCCTGGGCTTGGTAAAAAGGCCTATGAAAAGGCCTGCCCCTGCCCCTGAGAGGCTGCCTTTGAGGAGTGGCCTGCCTTTCCTTGGCTTGTGCACTCCTATAGGTGGTCCTGTATTCATCCATTTTCTTCATGTAATTCTCTGTTTGCTCCCCAAACAGAGAGTTGCCCACAACAGGAAAATCCATGGCCTTAGTCTGGGTATCCTGTGACAGGCTAGTACATCTGAGCCAAGCCATTCTCACGGAGAGCCACAGATGTAGCCATGACTCTAGATGACACATCATTAAGTCCACTGCAGCATGGAATTGCACCTTAGATGCCTCAATACCATCAGCGGCCACCTGCTCCAGCTCCTTGGCAAGCTGGCCAGGGACCTGCTTTGCTAGAGCCAAAATAGTATCCCATCTGGATTTTTGGTATCTAGCAACATAAGCCATATAATTTGCCTGTCTGAGTCCCAATGATGCTGCCATGTACTGCTTCTTTTCCATGGCATCAACACTTCTGGAGTCCTTGTCAGGGGGGTGTGAGGCCAGGGGAATATTTGCCTTGTCACAGGCTGCAGCCTGCACAACCCCCACATGGCTGCATTGTTGTGTAAGGAACTCCGTATCAGAGCCTGATAATGTATACCTTTTGTTCCATCATTTCTACATAATCAGGCTCTTCTTAATCATCCACAGCTTCCTCCATAGGGAGCTGGAGGGTTTCAGCCACTTTTTTATAAAACATAAAATGAGAAGGGGACTCAGAAAGCCTAGGGGGAGACACTCCTGAAGGTCTGTCTGGAGAGATGTCCGGTTCAATGGGCACATCCAGACTTTCAAATCCACATTCACTCTCCTCATACTCCTCTTCCCCTCCTCTGGTTCATAAAATTCTCTAAATCATACTCTTGAACTGGTGGAACCCGATCAACCGCACTTACCTGATGGTGCCAGTTCGGTCGGAACTGGGAGAGTGACTGAACAATTTTAATTGCTTTAGCTATTTCTTCAGCGGTTGGAGAGGAAAGTTTTGGCTCCACACCAGCTGATTTTCTAGTTCTCTTTGCTGGAACCGACCCCTCAGAGTCGGCTCTCCTTTTGCTCGAGGAAGTCTTGCCCTGGTCAGAGGGCACTCCCTCTGGTTCAGTTTCAACCGAACCGGGCTGGCCATCCGGTTCAGCGGACTTTTTGGCCTCCCTTTCCCTGAGCCTACCAACACTTTTATCCAGGGTAGCTGCAGGAAAACTTTTACAAATCTGGCAGTCTGCATTGAGGTGGTCAAACCCCAGACAATAAACACAGGTGGTGTGGGGGTCAGCCTTGGCAAAGGCTTCCCCACAGACACTACAGTGTTGAAACCCAGTGGGCCCGGTTTTTCTTTTGGGTTTCTCAGACATAGTGCCAGTGTGAAATGGTGTGGGATAAACAAAGTGCTCGGACAAAAATTAGCAGAATAAACTTAAAAATGTATTACCTAGAGCGGTCTGGAAACGACAAAATAATAAACCAAGCCAAAAAAATCCATAGTTTACATATCAGAGGTAGTACTGACTATCTCAGGACTGGGTGTTGACAGATTCACACCCTCCCTTACACTGCTAGCTTCCTAGGTAGTTCTGCTTATATAGCAGTTTCTACAGACATGTGACCTCGTTACTCCAGTTTTAAAATTTTATCCATTCAATCTTTCTCAAAATAAAATATCTTATTTTATTTAAACATAAAGTAACATTCCAAAAACATTTTGACATTCAAAACAAATTTTATGAGCTGTCTCAATATTTTAACTTTCATAGAAGGAAGTTCCTCTTTATGAGGATAAAAACAGGGAAACTGGGCTCGGCCGGTCCATAGGGAACAATGAAGCAGGGAGCTTCTGAAACAGCAGCATTTTGGCTACACAGAAACTTTAAAAAGAAAACTACCTTGGTATAATTTAAGTTGCCTTATACAGGTAAGTCAAGTGTTACTTAATTCTTTTCAGTACAGCCAAACATATTTCTTCCTAGAGGTGTTGGTAATGTGAGTGTTTTTAGCAAGTAGCAGAGGCACACAAACAAAGTTTACTCACATTACCAATACTCTCTTTCAGTAGTGCTTTTTAAGGGGGAACTCCTTCTGTGCCTTGTGGAGAATTTACTTTAATTAAATGGCAGCACTAGCGATAGGAATATTGTGCCCAAACCAGTACTTTTCAGGTGGTTTAAACAGTTTTCCACAGACTGCTAACTAAACAACAAAGGCAGAGCTCAGAATGAATTTAAACAGCAGCAGTCTGGACTTCCCTGTATCTCCCATAAAAAGGAAGGCTTTACTTCACTTGTATTTTGTTTCTTTTCGTCCGTTCTGTCTATAATGCAGACGGACACCCTTATTAAATTAAAGACTGCTTCCAGAGCCTTTTCCATCCTTGCGATAGTGCGAGCGCTTGAACAGACTTCTTAAAAACGCCCACCTGTCGCAATGCCTGCTTTCCAAAGAGGCTTTAAACTAATTAATTGAAGACTTGAAGTTACAAGCCAGCATTTTCTTTATTTTTAAATACATTTCTGCTTCACACTTAGTTTCCATAACTTAAGGCTGCTAGAGTTATGAAGGAGATCCATGATGTACACAAAGGGGGATCATACACAACAGAAGACATAAAATAAATACAGATTGTGGGTGGCCAGCCCAACAAACACAACATACAACATAAAACAGGACACAGTGTACATCTTGGAGTCCCTCAGATGTCCTGCAGCATTTGAATTAAGGAAACCCTAAAAGGGGTGGCAGATGGATCTTGACTTGCTCTCTCTTACAGCAGCCTATCCAAAACTTGCCCGTTTATGGCAATCAGCAACAAGACTCCCTTATGGGTTCTAACGTGTCACAGGTCGTGGAAAAACACATAATGAAATCCGTTTTTTAGAACTGTAAGAACGGAACCGCACTTCTAAAGATAGATAATGTATTAGAAACAACTTGATTGGTTCAAACCGAACCGATAAAACCGTTTACAAGTTCCACACAGAAAGTAAATGTAAAACCTATCTAGTACTTACAAATACCACAGATAGAGCTTGAACCGACTGGTTGCAGTTTAAATTCGGTTAAAAAACCGAAAACTAAATACTTTAAACGACAAAATGAACCGAGCAGAAGAAGAAATCTCCAGAGCGTCTGTTCAGTGAGGCGGAGTAAAGAATCTGACAGTTTGAGTTTGAAGAACAACAGATAGAATTTTCAACCGAGCTCGAGCTCAAAGTTCCATGCCTGGCATGGAAAGTTAACTCTTTCACCTCCGGAGCAGTTCGAAGGTTGGGACTCACTGCATATGTCATAATATAGCAAGACTTCATGTTGTTTGAACAAGGGGTTGTATACAGACCCCCCGTCTCAAGGGAAGGAAATGGACAAGAAAATGATAGAGGACATTCTAAAAATGGCTGAAAAAGGGGAGATACTGTTGATGGGGGACCTGAATATGCCATATGTTAACTGGATGACATGTACTGCAGCCACATCCAAGAGCAGGGTCATTCTCGATGCCCTGCAGGGTGCAGGCCTTAGACAGACAGTGTTGGAACCCATTCGGGAGGGAGCAATACTAGACCTGGTACTCTCAAATGGATAAAAGATCACAAATTTAGAAGTCAGTAGACATCTGGGAACAAGCGACCACTGCACGGTGTGCTTCACAATGAGCACAACCATGGAGATAAGCCATACAAAAACAAGGAAACTGGACTTTAGAAGGGCTGACTTTGTCAAAATGGGTGAATACCTAAAGAATGCACTAGCAAATGGCCAAAAAGGAGGGGTGGAAGAAAAAATTACTCACCTTAGTAATGTTGTTTCTTCTAATGGAGTCTTGCTATATTATGACAATTGCAGTTTGTCCTACCATTAGAACTGCTCCGGAGGTGAAAGAGTTAACTCCATTCCATGAATGGAACTTAGAGCACGAGCTCTAAAGAGAAGCTCTGTCTGTGTAGTTTCAAACCTAAACTGTCAGATCTTTATGAGCAAAAAACTCACTAAGGTCTGTGTGGAAGCTGTAACCTATACTAGCCAACTGGCTACCTAAATATTAACACCATATTGCTGGTCCCAACACCAAAGACTCAAGTCAGGGACCAGAACTAATAGTATAATTTAACAATATGAGAGAAATATAAGGAAAAAATGAAAACACCACACCCCCAGACCCCAAGAAGGGGTGAAAACACATAAAAAGGGGCATAAAATAGTGCCCACACTAGGCTGCCCACCCCATACCCAAGTAGAAGTTCTGAGAGGGGCAGGCTGGGGGGGAGGTCATAATATAGCAAGACTCCATTAGAAGAAACAACATTACTAAGGTGAGTAATTTTTTCTTCAAACAACATGAAGTCTTGCTATATTATGACATTTGCAGACTACACAGCAGTACCTCCATGGAGGAGGGACAGAACCTACTTAGGGAATAGGCTCTGAAGCACAGCTGTACCAAACCGAGCATCTCTCCTAGCCTGGACATCCAGGGAGTAATGCTTGGTGAAAGTGTGTACCGCTTTTCAAGTAGCAGCTTGACATATCTCCAATATAGGGATGTCTCTGGCAGCAGCTAGAGACGCCGCTGTACCTCTGGTAGAATGAGCCCTCAAGCCAGAGGGATCTCTGCCCAGTTTCTGATAACAAAATTGGATACAAGAGACAATCCACCTGGCAACTGATCTCTTAGTGGCAGGTTTCCTTCCCAACCTCACCATAGTGAGAAAAGTTGGAGGATTTGAACCTGTGACCCTTGGTACGCTTCTATATGTAACTTAGGGCCTCTTAACGCCCAACTGTGCAATCTCCTCACCAGAAGAGGAATGTTCAGTGAAAACACGTGAAGGGATATAGATTGGTTAAGATGGAAATCTGAAACCACCTTAGGCAAAACTTCCTGTTAGTCCTGAGGACTACCTTATCCCTGTGGAAGAAATAAAGTCAGTTTCTACTGACAAGGCTTGCAACTCACTTATGCGTCTAGCAGAAGTGATAGCCACTAGGAAAACAGTTTTCCAAGTTAGATACTTAAGCTCTGCAGAAAACAGAGGTTCAAAAGGGGGTTGCATTAACTGGGCAATGCAAACATTAAGGTCCAGGCAGGGGCGGATCCCAAAAGGTGGATTAGTATGAAGTAATCCCTTAAAAAACTTGGAAAATACAGGGTGACGGAAAGAGAGGATGGCTTTCCTGCTGAAACAAAAGCAGAGACAGCTGCCAAATGAACTCTCAGGGTAGCTGGTCTCAGGCCCAAAGAATTAAGATGGACCATGTAGTCTAACACAATGGGCAAATCAGCAGATTCTGGGAAATATGTTTCCCAGAACACCAAATGGAGAACCTTTTCCACTTAGAATTATAAGTAGCCTAGTGGAAGGCTTCCTAGAAGCCTTTAGATTTCAAGAACACCCTGAGAGGTGAAGGTCAGCAATTCTAACTCCTCAAGAGCCAGGCCTTGAGGTTGAGGGATTTGAGGTTCGATACCAAACTCTCCCTGGGCACAGGTTAATAGGTTGTAATTCCTGGGGAGACACAGGGGGAGATGGACTGTCAGGGACAGAAGGAGTGGGTACCAGGGCTGCCTGGCCCAATCTGGGGCAATCAGAATCACCCTGCAAGGCTGGGATCTGATTTTTACTAACACCTTGAATAGGAGAGGGAAGGGAAATGCATAAAGAAACTTCCTTCCCAATCCAGGAGAAGGGCGTCCAGGGGACTGGAGCCCAACACTGGGGCCTGCAACAGAACAGTGGAAGTTGGTGATTGTCTGGGGCTGCAAAAATCTATCTGAGGGTGCCCCATCTGGCAAAGACTATCCCCAGTACTTGAGGATCCAGAGACCATTCGTGATGGCCCTGAGAAATCCTGCTGAGCATCTGCTAGGACATTGTCCTTTCCTGGAAGGTGAACTGCTATGAGTGAAGTGTTCAGGAATAGGCCAGAGACCACAACTTCATTGCCTCGTGCACAAGGCCGAAGACCGAGTGCCCCCTGCTTGTTGATGTACCACATTGTTGTGGTATTGTCTGTTCTGACTTGTACCACTTTGTTCTGGACAGAAGCAGAAACGCTTGAAGTGCTAAAAGACAGCTCTGAGTTCCAGCAAATTGATGTGGAGCAGAGATTCCTGAGGGACCACGCTCCCTGAGTGGAAAGGTCGCCATGTGGGCTCCCCACCCCAGGAGGAAGCATCCGTGAGTGGTCAAAGTGTGAGAAGGGGAATGAAGGGAACCCCCAGTCTTAAATTGCTCTGATCCTGCCACCACTGGAGGGCCTGGATCAAGGTTCGGGTCACTGGGACCAACTTGGAAAGTGGGTCTTTTCTCTGAGACCAATAGGCTCTCAAGTGAAACTGAATGTCCCTCATCTGAAATCTTGCTCCCTGCACTACAGCTGTGGACGCAGCCATGTGCCCCAGGAGCTGCAAAAAGTGTCCTGCTGGTCGAGAGACCTGCAGAGTGAAGGAGGAGGCCAGAGCCACCAAGTTCCTTACCCTCTCTAAGGGAAGAAAAGCTCTGGCCAGATTTGTGTCTAATTCTGCACCTATGAAGGTGAGTACCTGAACTGGTTCCAGAACCCGACTTGGTAGATTTAGCAGGAAGCCCAGGGAGGTGAGAAGCTGCTGGGTGACTTGCAGGTGAGATTTTACCTGTTCTGGGGACTGCCTACAATGACCCAGTCGTCCAGATAGGGAAAAACAGCAATCCTTTGCCTCCTTAAGTGAGCCACTGCTACTGCCAGACATTTTGTGAATACCCTTGGGCAGAGGTAAGGCCGGAGGGCATTGCTCTGAACTGTAGTGACCTGAGGCAGTTCGAATCTGAGGTACTTTCGTGGAGCTTCTGATTAGGACGTGAAAATAGGCATCCTTGAGGTCCAGGGAAGCTAGCCAGTCCCCTGGCCTTAGAGAGGTAAAATCATTGCCAGAGTTACCATTCTGAACTTTGGTTTCAAAAGATGCTTCTTCAGATATCTGAGGTCTAAAATGGGCCGCCATTCTCCTGTCTTTTTTGGGGTAAGGAAGTATCTGGAGTACAGACCCTTGCCCTGGTGTAGGGGAGGAACCCTTTCTACCGCTCTGAGAGCTAACAGGGTTGAGACCTCTGCTTCTAGAGTAAAGGTCTCTAAAGAGCTTGCAGGTGGAAAAGACCTGATTCTCATCTTTGGGAACTTTTTGAAGCTGAGAACCAGACCCTGGCTTACTACTTCCAGAACCCACTTGTCTAAAGTTAAAGACACCCAGTTCTGACTGAAGTAAGCCAACCTGCCCCCTACTGGTAAAGGAGAATCGGCCCTGGGCACCCCATCAGGGTGCCTGCTTGGCAGGTGCTTTAGGCTGAGGGGTGGGGGCAGGCCTGCCCACGCCCCGTCTGCCTCTGCCTCTGAAGAACCCCCTCTGAGCATAAGCAGAGGAGGCCTGGGTTTGGTAAAAAGGCCTGTGGAAAGGCCTACCCCTACCCCTGGGGGTGTGCCTCTGAGGAGTGGCTTGCCGCTCCTTGGCTTGGGCACTTTTATAGGTAGTCCTATATTCATCCATCTTCTTCATATAATTCTCTGTCTGCTCCCCAAACAGAGAATTTCCCACCACAGGAAAATCCATAGCCTTAGTCTGGGTATCCTGTGACAAGCTATACACCTGAGCCAGGCCAACCTACTAAAAGCTACAGATGTGGCCATGACTCTAGAGGAAACATCATTAAAACCACAGCAGCATGAAACTGCACCTTAGAAGCCTCAATGCCATCGGCAGCCACCTGCTCCAGCTCACTAGCAAGCTGGCCAGGGCTTGTTTGCTAAATCCATAACAATATCCCATCTAGATTTCTGATACCTTGCTACATAAGCCATATAATTTGCTTGCCTGAGTCCCAAGGACGCTGCCATGTACTGTTTTTTTGCCATGGCATCAATCTTCCTGGAATCCTTGTCAGGAGGATGTGAAGCCAGGGGAATATTAGCTTTATCACAGGCTGCAGCCTGAACTACTCCAACATGACTGCATTGCTGAGAAAGGAATTCTGTATCAGGACCTGACAGTGTGTACCTCCTGTCCATCTTTTATCTACAGGAGGCACAGAATTAGGAGTTTTAAGATTTTTATTGTTTGTTTCCTAAATGACTTATGCAAAGGAATAGACAATCTTCTAGACTCTGGTATATCCATCATTTCTACAAAATCAGGCTCCTCTTGCTCATCCACAGCTTCCTCCAAAGGAAGCTGGAGGGTTTCAGCAACTTTTTTGTAAAACATAAAATGAGAGAGGGACTCAGAAAGCATAGGGGGAGATTCTAAAGGTCTGTCTGGGGAGATGTCCGGTTCGATGGGCACACCCAGACCCTCTAAGTTCCTGAACCGATGGAACCGACCGAACCGACCTTTTACCAGATAGTGGCGGTTCGGACGGAACCGGAGAAAGTGACTGGACAATCTGAATAGCTCTTGCTATCTCTGCAGCAGTTGGAGTAAGAATTTTGGGCTCCAAACCTGCTGACTTTCTTGTTCTCTTTACTGGAACTGGTTCATCCGAGCCAGTTGCTTGCCCGAGGAAGTCTCGCCTGGTCAGAAGGCACCGAACCGGGCTGGCCATCCGGGTCAGCAGACTTTTGGCCTCTCGTTCTCGAGCCTGCCCAATCTCTTTCCAGGGTGGCTGCAGGGAAATTCTTACAAATCTGGCAGTCTGAATGGAGGTGGTCAAACCCCAGACAATAAACACATGGTGTGTGGGTCAGCCTTGGCAAAGACTTCCCACAGACATCACAGTGCTGAAACCCAGTGGGCCCGGTTTTCTTTTGGGTTTCTCAGACATAATGCCAGCTAACCAGAAAAACTTGCCCTTTAAGCGGCGAGTGCCAGGCAAGACACCCTTATCGGTTCCTAACCGTGTCACGGTATTGGAAAACCGTAATGAAATCCGTTTTTTAGAACCGGTAAGAACCGGGAACCGCACTCTAAAATCTCAAGTTTAAAAACTTTAAGTTTTAACCCAGCTGATCGGTTCAAAACCAAACCGATAAAACTTACAAGTTCCACACAGAATTAAAATATGAATTACTTACGATACCACAGACAGAGCTTGAACCGATCGGTTTGCGGTTAAATAAAACTATTCTCAGTTGAATCGAACCGAGAAAACACTGTTTAAACCGAGAATGAACCGAGCAGTAGGAGAAATCTCGAGCGACTGTTCAGTGAGGCGGAGTAAAGAATCTGACAGTTTAGGTTTGAAACTACACAGACAGAGCTTCTCTTTAGAGCTTGTGCTCTAAGTTCCATTCATGGAATGGAGTTAACTCTTTCACCTCCGGAGCAGTTCTAATGGTGGGACAAACTGCAATTGTCATAATATAGCAAGACTTCATGTTGTTTGAAGAACAACGGAGAAAAATCAAAACTGCCATCATAGAAGCAACAAGCCTTTGTGTGAAACAAAGAAAACAAAGCTGAGTAAAAAAACCACTATGGTTCTCAAAAGAGGCGGCAGGGAGGGTTAAGGAGAAAAAGGCTGCATTCAAAAAGTATAAGGAATCACAGAAGGAGCACGACAGGGAACTGTATCAATTAAAGCAGAAAGAAGTGGGGAAGGCAGTCAGAATAGCAAAGGCCCAAACTGAGGAAAAAATAGCCAACTCAGTTAAGAAGGGGGATAAAACCTTTTATAGGTACATTAGGGAGCACAGAAAGGTTAAGGGAGGGGTAGTGAAGATTAATAAAGGAGAGGGGAGGTGGGCAGAGGGAGACAGTGAAAAGGCAGAGATACTGAATGAATACTTTTGCTCAGTATTCACTAAAGAAGATGAGGAGGAGTTCCCTAAACCAGACAATAGAAGCACTCTGGGTAGGGAGGGTTGACACCAGTCCATTCACAGAAGAAAGAGTCCTGAAAGAACTCCTAAAACTCAAGGTGGACAAAGCAATGGGGCCTGATGAGATTCACCCCAGAATCCTAAAAGAACTAAGGGAGGACCTAGTGACACCACTGACCACGCTTTTTAACAAATCATGGCAGGATGGGGTGGTACCTGAGGACTGGAGGAGGGCAGATGTGATTCCCCTTCACAAAGTGGGAGCAAGGCAGAAGCAGGAAACTACAGACCTGTAAGTTTGACCTCAGTGGTAGGGAAAATGATGGAATCACTTCGAAAGAAAGAATTGTTGAGTACCTAGAGGTCGGCGAGCACAGGACCCAAAGCAGCATGGATTTACAGAGGAAGGTCATGTCAGACAAATCTAATTGATTTCTGTGACTGGGTGACCAAAGTAATAGACCAGGGAGGGGCTGTGGATATGGCCTACCTAGATTTTAGCATGGCATTTGACACAGTCCCGCACAAAAGATTAATAATCAGTTAGCCAGCCTGGGAGTGGGTCCCAGGGTGGTAGCCTGGGTAGCAAACTGGCTGCACAACAGGACACAGAAGGTAATAGTAAATGGAACACATTCCGAAGAAAGGGGTGTTACTAGTGGAGTACCTCAGGGCTCAGTACTGGGTCCAGTTCGCTTTAACATCTTTATAGGTGACATTGCAGAGGGTCTGAAGGGAAAGGTATGCCTCTTTGCAGATGACACAAAGATCTGTAACAGAGCTGATACACAAGAGGGGGTAGAAAAGATGAGAAGGGACTTGGCAAGGTTGGAGGAATGGTCAGACATATGGCAACTTAGATTCAATGCAAAGAAGTGCAAAGTAATGCACCTTTGAAACAAAAACCCAGGAGAAAAGTACACAATAGCAGGGGAGGTACTAACAACAACAAAAATGGAAAGGGACCTGGGGGTAGTCATATCAGATGACCTAAAGGTGGGTAAGCAATGTGAAAAGTCGGTAAGGAGAGCCGGGGGATAGTGGGATGCATAGGAAGGGGCAACACAAGTAGAAAAAGGGAAGTGGTTATCCCTCTATACAGACAGCTGGTGAGACCCCATCTGGAGTACTGTGTGCAGTTGTGGAGACCTGATCTACGCAAGGACATAGACAGGATGGAAGCAGTCCAGAGGAGGGCAACTGAAATGTGCAGGGTCTGCAGCAGAAACCAAATGAAGAGAGACTGAGAGAGCTTAATATGTATACTCTTGATGAAAGGAGGGACGGGGGGGACATGATAGAAACGTCCAAGTACCTCAAGGGAATCAACAAAGTCCAGGAGGGTAGCATCTTTCAGAAAAAGAGATGTGTAAGAACAAGGGGGCACAATTTAAAGATAGAGGGGGAACGGCTCAGGGGTACTGTGAGCAAATTTTTTTCACGGAGAGAGTGGTGGATACATGGAACCGCCTTCCTGAGGAGGTCGTTGTGTCTAAAACAGTGGGGGAATTCAAACATGCCTGGGACAGACATAAGGCAATTATAGTGGGGGGTTGCAGGAAGTAGGCTGTTGGTTAGCTAGAATCTGCAGCTTATCCAGTAGGTAGGGAAATGGGCAGACTGGGTGGGCCAAGTGGTCCTTATCTGCCGTCAAAGTCTATGTTTCACAATCTGAAGGTAGAGGGGGGGGACGTCTCAGGGGCAATGTGAGGAAGTATTTTTTTCACAGAGAGGGTGGTGGACGCATGGAACGGCCTCCCTGAGGAGGCTGTGGGGTCAAAAACAGTGGGGGAATTCAAGAATGCATGGGACAGACATAAGGCAATTACAGTGGGAGGGGGGGTAGGAGGAAGTAGGCTGTTGGTTAACTAGGATCTGCAGCTTATCCAATAGGTAGGGAAATGGGCAGACTGGGTGGGCCAAGCGGTCCTTATCTGCCGTCAAAGTCTGTGTTTCTATGTTAGAAAGAAAAGCAAATGTGGCCATTTAAAAATGGTATAAAATAGCAGATTCTGGTCACTGAATTTGAACATATTAAAAAAACAAAAAAAAAAGAGACTATTCCTAAAACCTATTCCATACCTTTTTCTTATGGTTTATCTGACAAGTCAGTCTCTATTGGCACTCATTGTGAAAGCATAATTATTGTGGTACTGTACATGGCTTATGCAAATCATGGTAGTTAAATATATTATAAACCCTCAGGAAACCACAAGCCAGGAATATACTGACACTACGTGATGTGGTTCTAAAGATCATCTTGTATCTGATCTAACCACTAACCACAAGAAAGTGACCCGCATGCAACACAAACTGCTTGCAAAACATAATGAAGACTACAATGTTCTCAAATGAGGCCACATCATCATTCAATGTGGCCACCAACATATTTATTTACTTTTGAAGACCAGGAAAGGTGGGCTAGGAAATATTTTGTTTCAGCCTCCTCCTGGTGGCAGGATACAGAAAGCGCAAAAGACATTCAAGGTACCTTTTTTGTCAAGAACATTTTGATTTTGAAAATAAGTACGTAGCAATGACATTTGCAAAAGTGAGACTCACAATATTGAGAACAATAACATAAAAACAGGTAATATCATAACAGTAATATATCAGGAACATTTTAATTTGTCAATATCCAATAAACAAAATGTAACTAACAAATAAACAATAACTTGTATATACAGGCATCACAAACATAAATGAATAAATAACAGAACTAGAAATAATGAGGCTGCAGTCACGTTTCCACCAGGAATGTGACTATGCCCATTTACATTTCCTGAGACTCTCATGCCTTTCGACATTTACACGAAGGAGTCGGATAAAATAATATTTAGGGGCTAGCATTTACTTTCTCACTCCCTGAATTAGTCTTCCACTTCTTGCTGCTGGCCTTTAGTTCTAATTTCCCTCTCTTATCTCCCTCTTTTTCCTGCTCTAAACTGGCACCCATCATCACTTCTGTCAGTCTTATTTTTTTTAAATCCCACTCCTGGGTTTGTCTGTCTCTGTGGCTTGTTCCCTGCTTGGGGTCATGGTGCCCTGCTGTGATGTCACAGTCTTTTGCTATGGGGATAGCTGTGGTGTCACGAGCGGAGTACTATGGCGTCGGGTTGGGGGGGCGGTGGGGACTAGTGAGCCCTTGGGAAATGGCTATCCTGTTTTTGGGGGCAAATGACCTTGGTGCTGGGTAGTGGGGATAGGAAATATACAGCCAATGAGAGGTGTAGGCTGCTTTGTGTCCAGATGTTGTGTTTTGGGGGGGTTCTTCTCGAGGCATCGGTGGCTCTTTAAGATCCACTGAATTATACAGGGTGCAAGACAGTCTAAATCTACTGTTATAAGCAGCTATCAGATTGAATATTTGCAGCATATCAGATAAAGTGTACACTCCCTTTGTATTACTATGATCTAACTGGAGAATATTATGCGCTGCTACTACCTGTGATGTATCTAAAAAATGTTCTGTTTTATGAAATTAATAATCAGATTTTGAAAAAAAAAAAAATCCTACTCCAGCTTTCTAACTTTACTTGTATTCAGTCTTGCCAGATCCTTAGTACCTCTTTAGGCTTTCACTGTCTGTCTTTTGCTGCTCTGTTTCGTTGGGTTCACTGCCTTTTACCCCCTCTCCATCAATGCAAACTTCAGTCCTCAGCAAGTCTTTTTTACTTTTTCGTCATCATTTCTTTGCTGTTTAGGGCCTCCCCCTTTTCTGCTTCCCTACATATTAACATGTTTCCACTCCACCTGTGTAACTCACCATCTCCACTCGCACCAGATAACCCCTTGAACTGGTACACTCTTTTAAATATCTTGGCATCCTGCTTGACCCGAGCCTCTCCTTCGAGGCACATGTGAACAAAACCAGCTCAGCTCTCCACCAGAAGCTGGGCCTGCTCTACCAGCTCCGCCACATTCTGTCAGGAGCATCTTGCCTAAAAATTGCTACAGCCTCCTGCCTACTCCTTTTTTATGGCTCCCCGCATTGCACCACTGACATCCTCCCTTATGAATCAACTAGAGCAATTATATCATAGAATAGGATGCTTTGCCTCAGGTGCTGCCCCACGGCAACATCACTGCACTGTACTAGCATCTCTGGGTTGGCTACAACCAGAACATAAATTCCAGTACATCTCCCTCTGCCTTACCTATATAAGCTCACTCACCTACACACTCCTCTGGGTCTATCTAATATTGTGGTGAGAAAATCAGCCTGCCGGACCCTACGCTCCTCCTCACTCCCTCTATTAACTGTGCCGTCAACAGCCTTAGCTGCAAGCAGGAGATCTTTCGTCTATGCTGCACCCTGGGCCTGGAACTCCCTCCCTCCGTCTATCCTCTCTTGCAGTTCCCTCCCCAGTTTCAAAATTGCCCTGCACAACCACCTCTGTGGCCTAGGAATTTGCTCCTGCTTTACCTAATTCACCCTGTTCTTTTCCATACTTATGTCAGTCCATCCTGGTGAGCCTGCCACTTCAACTCATGGTACTGCCTGTCTGTCAGATCGGATTTACACTTTTGCACTGCAGTAGATTGTCTAATCTAATGTACATATTTTCCTACACTGTTATGAATAACTGCTGTATATAATGTGATCTTAATTTCTGCCTGAATCTGTCTTGTTCTCCACCATCCACTCCCCTCTAATTCAGAAATCTATGTTTTCCCTGTATATAATGTATAGCATTGTTACACATTGTATTGGGCTCTGTGATCTTCTCTTTATATCTTTATTGATATCAGTGCTGTTACTGTATGTACAGGGCTTTATTTATACTGATGTATGCCGCTTTAATCTGTATTCCTTTATACCAGTGCTTATGTATTGTATGTTTATGGCTGTGGTTATATTTTTATATTCCTCACATTCTGTACCCTCTCCTGGGTTGCCCTTGGAAAAGGGACTGCACAGTCTCAGTGGACTTACCCGGTTACCAAAATTAAAATAAATAACTTCTGCAGTTTGCTTCTACATCCTAGTTCGGCACAACACTCCCATGATCCACTAACGCCTCCTGTACTCTCATGAATGATTTCTGCCTCCTCCTTTAGTGCACCACACCTGCGACTGCTTTCTGTCCCCTAGTTTTGGGAATGCTACACTCCCTCGATACACTTCTGCTACATTCTCTAGGATGCCACTCCTACGTGTGACTCAAATCTGGCTCCTCCTCCTACAGCACTACTCAGTGCAAGACCTCCATATGGGGCTCCTCCTGTCATCCTGCTGTGCCGCCTACACTGTCCCCAAATGTCGCTATAAAAATGAATAAATACATAGAGTAGCTCCCCACCTCCACTGCCGAAACTACCTTTCTTAACAGTCAATGGACCCTTTCATGCTGCCAGCCCCTCCTGAGAACAGCCCAAGTAAAAATGTCTATTTCCAGACAGAAATGTGGCCTTTTAAAACACATGTCCGTCTGGAGATAAACTTTTCCACAGAAATCCAGAAAGCCTATATTTTGAGACTTGAATAAACAAACATACTAACAAATGAATATGCATTCATTTATTCCTTCTCTGGTAACCAGGTAAGGCCCACTAGACACAAGTGCCTGTTTTTAAGGGGCGACGCAGGCAGAGTGGAGATGCGGAATGACTTACTCAGAGTCACACAGTATGCAAATGGATGTTGTGGGAATCAAACCCAGGTCTGCTGGATGTACCAAGCTCATTCACGGCTTGTTACTCTAACCTCTAGGCTCTAATGCCACCTCCAAATGTACTTTTATAAAAATACAAGAATGTGCCATAGACAATTTGGACAGAACAAAAGGTGTTCAAAGCCTTTACGCCAGAGGAGACAGGACCAACTTTTAAAAGGAGGGAGAAAAAATACAGGTTACTCACCTGTAACAGGAGTTCTAGGAATGGTATATGTTGTTCATCCACACTTACTGGCAGGTTCCTTGCCGCTTTAAATCTTGCTGGAAGGTCTTCAAGCTGGCTCCTCCCACCCACCCGGGTGGTAAAACTCTCGGCTCCACCCCATGACGCCAGATCTAGTCCGCTGGAAGCCAGGTTGTGCGTCGAAGCCGGGGCGGTCAGGTGGTTTGTGTGGATGAACAACATATACCATTCCTAGAACTCCTGTTACAGGTGAGTAACCTGTACTACTAGGGACATAGATATGTTGTTCTATCCACACTTACTGGCAGACTCCTAGCAGTTCTCCGGGAGGAGGGAGGCAAGGCGCACACACCCTACTTAGGAAATAAGGACTGGAGAACCGAGGTCCCAAAACCAGCATCCCGGCGTGACTCAAGGTCAATGTGGTAGTGGGTAATGAAGGTGTGTGCTGACTTCAGGTAGCAGCCCTACAGATTTCATGGATGGGATGTCCCTGGGAAGCAGCCATGTGGCTGTATTGTAAGGCGGGTAGAAAGAGCTCTTATCCCTCTGGGAGGCTTCATGCCCGCCAACCTACAGCAGAGATCTATGCAGGAGGTGACCCACCTGCCTATCGTCCGCTTGGCTGCAGGTCTGCCAGGTGCGGCTTCAGCGTAGGTGACAAACAGCTGGCGAACCTCTCCCCGAACTTCAGCCGTCCGCTCCTTATAATAAGAGAGCGCTCTTCTAGGGTCCAAAGTATGGAGCCTATATTCGGCCTCCAAGGTGTGATTGGGGTAGAACACCGGCAGAGTCAACACCTGGTTACAGTGAAACTCCGACACCACCTTCGGAAGGAATTTCTGGTGGGGCACAGGACAACCTTGTCCCTGTGGAAGACCAGATAAGGAGACTTGATGGAAAGCGCCTGGAGTTCTCCCATCCTTCTGGCTGACGTGATAGCCACCACGAAGGTGGTCTTCCACAACAGGTGAGAGATATCACATCTGTGCATTGGTTCGAATGGCTTGTCCATGAGCTTATCCAATACCAGCAGTAGATCCCACAGAGGTGGAGGTTCTCGCACCAGAGGGGATATGTGATCAAGGCCTTTGAAAAAGTGCCCGACCACCTTCCCTGTGCCACCGACTGCTTCCCGGCCCGTGCCCGGTGAGCAGAGATGGCTGCCAGGTGCACCTTAAGGGTCGTCGACCGAAGCCCTTGCTAAGAAAGGGACCATAGGTAGTCCACGATGCTGGCCAAGGAGCAGGAGGAAGGGTCCAACCCCTCATCCTGACACCAAATGGAGAATCTCTTCCATTTGAAGGCACAGCATTTTCTGGTCGACTCCTTATGGGATGCCTCAACAATGTTGAGGACCTCGTCGGAAAGACCCAAGGCCTGGAACTCTAGCCGCTCCAGAAACCAGGCCATCAGGTGCAGGGATTGAAGGTCCGGGTGGAGTACCTTCCCCTGGTTGATTGAGATCAGGTCCGGGTGGGCTGGAAGCCACCTCGGGAGCCTGGAGCTGAGGCTGAGGAGATCTGGATACCAGAACTGGCGGGGCCAGGCTGGAGCTACCAGAATCACCTGCGCCTCGTCCCTCCTCACCTTGAGAAGCACCTTGTAGATCAAAGGAAATGGGGGAAAGGCGTAGAAGAGGCCAGGGGTCCACGGCCTAGAGAAGGCATCCCCCTGCAGCGAGCCCTGCTGAGGGGGGCAGGCATGAAACAGCCTCAGCTTCGCATTCTCTCTGGAGGCAAAAAGGTCCACCCGAGGTGTGCCCCAGTGGGAGAACAGATCGTGTACTACCTCCGGCAGGAGAGACGACTCATGATATGCAGCACCTATCTGGCTTACAGCATTGGCCAGAGTGTTGGAGGCTCCCGCCACATGGATGGCTAGGAGATCCGCCTCCAATCTGCTCATGAGGGACCAAATGTGGAGAGCTTCCTTGCCCAGGGGCAAGGAGTGCGTCCCGCCCTGGCAGTTTAGGTAGTACATGGTCGTGGTATTGTCTGTCTGGACCTGGACCACTTGACCCTGTACAAACATAGCGAAGGCGATAAGGGCTAGTCAGACCGCTCGAAGCTCCAGCAGGTTGATGTGGCATCGAGACACCTGAGGGGACCAGAGGCCATGCGCTCTGTGCTCCCCCAGATGGGCACCCCAACCCATCAGAGAGGCGTCAGTCGTTAGAATGACCGTGTCATCTTGGGGTGGACAAACGGGATGCCCTCCTGCAGATGAGCTGGGACGATCCACCACTGGAGAGTGTTCTGCATCTCCTGGGTCACCGCCACTGGCTGGTCCAGAGGACCGGAGCGCTGTGACCATTGGCGGGCCAGCCCCCATTGAAGGGGGCGCATGTGCCAGCGGGCCCAACGGACCACGTTGGTGCAGACCGCCATGAGGCCCAGGAGGCGCAGGAAGTCCCGGGCAGGGTGCAATTGCCCAACCAGAAATGACTGGGCAAAGGAGGAAAGAACCTCGGCCTTGTCCGCTGGGAGCCGTGCTCTGGCTCGAAGAGAGTCGAGCTCTGCCCCGATGAATTGAATCACTTGCGTTGGCATGAGTTCTGATTTGGCCTCGCTGATGAGGAGGCCAATCTGAGAGCAGACCTGGAGGGCTAGATCCCTGGACCGCTCCACCTCCAGCCTGGAGGGGGCTGCAATCAGCCAGTCGTCCAGGTAAGGGTACACCAGGACCCTTCAGCGCCGCAGGAATGCTGTCACCACTGCCATGCATTTGGTGAAGACCCTGGGAGCTGGAGAGAGGCCGAAGGGCATGGCCTGGAACTTGTAAAGGGACCCCTCCGCTCTGAAGCGAAGGAATCGCTGGTGGGACGGACAGATTGGGACATGAAAGAACGCGTCCTGGAGGTCCAGAGAACAGAACCACACGCCTCGTTCCAAGGATGAAATAATCTGTGCCACAGTGACCATCCTGAAGGTTCGAGACCTTAGGAACTTGTTCAGGTCATGTAGATCTAGAATGGGGCACCAGCCCCCCGTCCGTTTTGGGACCAGGAAATACCTGGACACAAACCCTGGGTCTGGTGGAGGATCCGCCACCTCCCTGATCACCTCCTTTTGGAGGAGCAGAGCAGTGTCGGCTCGACGAGCTGACAGAGAGGCTGCGGACCCCATAGCCCCCCATGGGGTGACGGTTCGATAGGGTGGGGCCTGCTCGAATTCCAGAGGCAGACCCTTCCCTAACAATTCCAACACCCAGTGATCCGCGGTGATAGTGGACCAGGTGGAAAGGAAGTGGCGGAGCCGTCCCCCCACGGGGGGAAGCCGGGGGGAGTGACGAGGCTGGGGGCGACACCCCTCAACCCGTCACTGGGCAGGCTTGGAGGAAGGACCAGCCGAGGGACCTCCTGGGCCTTTTCCTCCCGGCTTCCTGCTGGAGGAAGCTGCAGGCTTGGCTTTGGGGTGCCAAGTGCGAGCCTGCTGGCCCTGATGCTGGTGTTGCTGGGCCAGACGTGCTGCAGGGGCACAAGGCCGAAAGGGCTTACGCTGCTGCTGGTGGCCTTTGTCCTTCTGGGCAAACGTGACCGAGTCCAAGGTGGCACTGGACTTCTCGATCCTCTGTAATTGACCCTCCACCCTGGGACCGAACAAGTCGGTACCCAGGAAGGGAACGTCTGCCAGCTTGTGCTGAGTATCCGCCGTCAAGGTGGAGATCCGCAGCCAAGCTCTTCGGCGCATGGCCACTGCGGCCGCTACTGACCGGGCACAAGAGTCTCTAATGTCAAGAGCAGTCTGGAGCTGTTGCTTTGCCACCGCCCTTCCCTGATCCTGCACCTGCTTGACTGTAGTCTGGAGGTCAGTCGGGAGATGAGGAATCACCTCATCCAGGGAGCCCAAAAGGGTGTGGGAAAAGTGTGCCATCAGTACAGCCGAACTGGCCTAATGAAGGCCTAAGGAGGACGTAGAGTAAACTTTACGCTTGGAGTAGTCCAGTTTCTTGGACTCTATCGGGGGGCTTGTCCATGTCCCGAGTGTTTCCGGAGCGCCGGAAAACACTGTTGGTCACCAACCTGCAAAGGGGTGCTCCGAGAATCCGGAGGGTGAGCCGGTGGGAACGGCATACTTCCTGGCCATCCTGGCCGAGAAAGCTGGACAAGAAGCCGGCCGCTGCCACAGCTCCAGGGCCGGACCAACAATGGCCTCGGCCACAGGAAAGACCTCCGTAGGAGAATCCCCTCGGTCCAGTATCTCCGTGAGGGGATACCTGGCCCGCTTTGACACGGGTTCGAGCTTCATCCCAGTAGATTCTGAGATGAGCCGAAGCAAACCCATGAACGAGGATGGGCTCCCGTCCACCAACTGGTCCCCCAGAGGACTCCAGGTCGAGAGGCCTGGAGAACAGGGAAGAGTCATCGTCAGACTCCGAGGTATCTGCAAACAGCTGCCGAGGGCCTGAGCCACCCTCCACCTGCCGAGGACGATCAGGAGTGAGGGTGACAGACAACCGATGGGGCAACCCATGACCCGACCAAGAATCCTTGGTCAAAGCCCCAGTTTTTGGTTGTGGAGGCAGGGGTTCCACCACAATGGGTGGTGCAGCTGGTTTTGGCTGAACAACCATCGCCGGCTTCGGCTCCTCGATGACCACGAGGGGTTGTTTCGGCCGCTCAGGTGACAGCCACTTAATGGCCGGGGAAGGTGATGGAGTCAGCTTGTTCCTGGTCAAAAGGAGCTGCTGTCACATCAGATCCTCGTAGCGCCGACGCAACTTGTGTGAGGAGGATGATGATGAGGATGAGCGGTGCCGTCGCTTCCCCCGGTGCCGAGACCGAGACTACCGATGTCGGCTGGACCGAGAGGAGATCCGAGACCAAGACAGAGACCCTCAGTGTTTCCGAGGGTGGGTCTGGGAGGGAGTGGGGGAAACCCGTTCCTCCCCCAGCTCAGGAACCTTAACCGGGGACTCCGGCACAGGAGGCACAGGCATGTCCTCGGTTTCCACCGGGGGAACCAGTGAAGAAGGGTTGTCGGCTTCTCCAGTCGACAGCCCGTCCGACGGGTTGAGAAAAATCTCGACTGCATCGACAGGTGTCTCGGACGGCTGACCTGATGGGGACACCGTGAAGCCAGTGGCCTTAGCCGCAACCTCGACCGAAGTCGAGTGTCGACTATCCGGGGAAGGGGACCTCTCCCGCTCCCACGAACGTCGACGGTGGGACTGACCCTTTGAGTCCTTTTTCTTGGACCGAGAGGAGTGTCCCGATGGCCCCTCTCCATTAGTAGAGAGGGACTGACAAAGCTCTTTAAATGAAGCAAAGTAGGAGGAGCCCAAGGAGAGCGGGATAAATGCCGCAACCGAGGAAGAAGAAGATGCGGCCTGGGCCGCTTCCTCCTCGAGGGCGATCATTTGCTCAAGTTGCTCAGCCGAGCCAGCCACCTCGGACACCGCCCAATGGGCCTCCTTCGACTTTACCAGAGGAATACGTCTCTCGGGGCGCCCAAGTTGAAGTCTGGCAGCACCGTCTTCGAGAACATTGACCGAGAAGGGCTTGCACAATTCGCAGGCCTGCGGATCGTGATCGAGCACAAGGCAGTAAACGCACGCGGAGTGTGGATCGGTTCGAGACATCGTCTGCCCACAAGGGCACCGCCAAAATCCGGGAGTCTATTTGTCCATCGCAGCCATGAAGGAAGAAAAAGACCAAAGTCTAGTAAATTTAAGTATGAGTTTCGGATTAACCGACGAGGTAGGATCCAGGCCTAAAATGCAGAGCGCAAAGGAGGGAACCTGAGCTTCCAAGCGGTAAGGAAGATCTGGCGTCATGGGGCGGAGCCGAGAGTTTTACCACCCGGGTGGGTGGGAGGAGCCAGCTTGAAGACCTTCCGGCAAGATTTAAAGTGGCAAGGAACCTGCCAGTAAGTGTGGATAGAACAACATATCCATGTCCCTAGAATTGTATTTTTTGGCTGGGTAGGATATTCTTACAAGGGGAAAGTAAAACTTTCTTGCGTCTTCAAACTGAGGCAATGTCCCACACAGACTTACACTACAATCTACAACTGAGGCACTATGTAACCTCTGAACCACATAAAACTCACCTTTTCTCATTTATAATTTATGTTTTATGCCCCCAACACTCCGGCTCTGGCCCCACTAGAACCCCTGCATTCCAGCTCCAGTTCCACTAGGACCCCTGCATCCTACCCCCACTCCCCACCTACCCACCTTCTGTCTGGGGTGGGTGGAGAACATATACCCTGAGCGTGCCACTCATTAGGCAACAGGGTGGTGGAATGGACTGGCCAGGATACACCAGGGTCCTTAGAAGCCGGCACAGATGCTGCACTGTTTTTCTGTTTCTGTACCTCAGTCCTCTGGAAGTCATCAGTGCATAAGAAGGATCAATGCACAAGTGTACACACTGCATGTACAGCACAGGTCCCCACACATCTTCCCACTCCCACTCAGCACCCAGAGCTGCACATCCACCTGTTGCAACCCAGGTGGTGATACTGCAGTGAGGACAGCAGCCTCCTCTCTCCGTCCTCTGGGACACTCAATCCTTGTCCACCCATGGATGGCCCCCTCAGACCCAGGCTCATTCCCAAACCTGGGTTGCCACCATCACAAGTGGTAGTCCTACCACTGAGCCAACTGGTCGGCCACCTTATTTCTCATTTAAAATGTATTTACCAAGGATACCCCAGCTGAGAGGCAATATGTTGTTTCCAGTGAGGTCCTGCTTCCACCCATTTCAGCAGCTGGGTGGACTGGAGTGCTGAGAGCTTAGGTGGCTTGCCTAAGGTCACACAAAGGGTATATGGCTCTAGCAGGGTGTGAACCTGCAATCTTCTGGTTCCCAAACCAGTGCCTCAAACCACTAGACCACACCAACTCACCTACTGGCCCCAACAGCAACATACAACAAAAGTGGCTAAAGACTATGGCTAATTCCAGCTCAGGTTTTAACTCTGATATAGTAAAAGGCATGCAGAACCTAATTTCTGATGCCTTATAGAATGTGCAGTGCAGTGCACCACAGTGTAGTGTCGTATCATGTAGTGTGGTGTGGTTGGATAACCAAGTATATTACCCTGGTGCCAAAAGCACCTTTTTCAGGTATGATCCCGTGTACCATGGGTACTGTCCATTCACATATTGCATTACCAAAAATACAATAACAGTATAAATACACAAAACTCAGTATACAGGACATTATTACAAATAAGAGCAAACATTTAAGCCTTTTGAAGTATACGATTCATAAAAAGCAGTTCAAAATGTATCAGCAAGACACAATGTGCGAATATCAGACAAAAATGGAGCATGGAACTTAGCATACAGGAAACTGACGAAAAGACAGCAAATGACAGGATAACATGTTCCATGCTACAGCTTCTATGGTATGGTGAGAGTACAGATAAAAAAACCTTTTGACTACACTTTTCAGGACCTCTGTCATAACCAAACATTTTGCCCCCCACCCACTAACATATGTTGAAGAAAGTGTGGCAAAGTGGCTAATCATATGCATGTGTTTTGGGACTGTCCTACAGTGGACAGACAAGCTGACGTTTCATTGCTGCTATGATATCATCCCAGAACTCGGCTAGCAAGTATAAAGAAACCGATGATATGATAGGAAATAAAATGGTCGTTGCCATCTTCTTGTATGCTGGGTATGAATTCTGTGTAGTGGACAACCTTGCCACAGTGCATGGTAACATGCACTGAACATTTTTTTTGCTTGGGGACCGAGACACCAACCACCCCCACAATAGTGAGCTAACCCCCCCCCACCCCACACACCTTTGTTTTTTGTAAACATTAAAATACTTTGCAAGTAGCACTAATCTGATTGCCACAACCAAGCAGCTTTCATGTTTTTTTCACGAAAGACTTTTTATTGCTTTTATGCACAAAGCATATGCGCATGCAACAACAATAACGCTGGAAGCCCCCCATCAAATTACAGTCACATCGGTGGTGGTACGTCACTAGAAAAGCAATACAGGCTGGCTCCACGGTGTTGTGCACTGGGGACCACTTTGGCACACTGGTAATCCAGGTTCATGCCCCAAGTCCGGGACACCAGGAGCTGAGGTCGGCTAAAAAAAAAAAAAAAGTTCAAAGCATCTGTGAGAATGCTCTCCTCCTGGGGAAGGGTGAGAGTGATGCTTCTCTTGGAGCGATACCTAGGGGAGGCGTGGTAGTGCCACTTGGAATGTGGGTGACCATGTGTCATCTGGCACCACCCCCAGTTCTGTCACAGCCCATATGCTTTCAAGGGGGAGGGTGGGATGCACAAAAGGGGTAAACTGCCCCCCACTGGCTAGCAAGATGATATCTTGCTGGGTTCCTTCCATATTCAATGGGAACATCGAACAGGCAGCTTTCCTCTGCTTCTCACAAAACAATCCCATAACAGCCCCCGAGTACACCATGGTGGTGGTGAGGGAGACTGGAAATAGAAACGCCAACTGGGGGGTGGTGTCGAAGGGTGTGTTGGCAGCAGCGGCAAGCAAGTTTCCTGCCGTATATGCAATGCAACAGACAAGTCGGAGTATATAGCACAAGTCTAACATGGCAAAGCCAATGACATTTTAAAAGCCCGGATCTGGACGGCTCCATGGCGAACATTAATGAGGCGCCAGCTGAGTATACTGGCGACCCAGGTTCGCTGCCTGAGCCCAGAATGACTAGACCAGAGGCCAGCGGGTGAAAGAGCATCTGCAATAATGCTCTCCTTCTGGAAAAGTGGGCTCAGCAGCCACTCCTACAATGGGGGTAGTTTAGTAAACCACGTTCTGCCAGCCAGAGGAGGAAGGCAGGGATCAAAAAAAAAAGAAACGCAGCAATCCCAATACACTCAATGACAGTCTCTGTGTCCTCTCTCATGCCACTAGATCTCCTCACGCACTGCCATCACCCCCCACCCCTGATGTCCCTGGTCATGAGCAATACCTTCTTCCCATTGGAGGTCCCCAGCCAACTAAAGGGCCCTTTCTGGCAGAACTTAAGTTGGACCACTGGAGGACTGTCGGAGATCCTGATGGTACTTGGGTGCGATGGACAGCAGTGGATGGCAAATCCACTGGGCAGTGGTGGGTATGTGCAAGGACCGAAAGGAATGCTGGGAAGCATGAGGTGGGGGAGCACAAAACAAGTCTGAGTCTGTGTCAGGAACAAAAACAGAGCACAATCAAGGTGGGTGCAGGAGGCCACATGGGTAGATCCTCATGTAACAAGTGCCCATTTTCATAAGTGACCCAAGTGCCAAACGTACAGAATACTTATTTTAATAAATAAAAATAAAAAAATATGTGCTGGCCCAGTGGCGCAAAGGGTTGAGGTGCTGGATGATACACCACATGCATCGGTGACCGGGTTTGGTGACAGACCGGGTAGCCAGGGTCGCAGGAAGGAGAAGGATGGAACATCAAGGACTGCGCTCCTCCCTGGGGTGGGATTGAGGATGCCCAGTGTCCTGGTGGCCCCTATGGAGATCGGGGGCACTACAGGTTCCCCAGCCAATGTAAGGGGGCAGAGTGCGGCAGACACCAGCAAGGCAGCCGTGCATAGGTGGCACTGCATGCCACACTCCCTGGAAGGAAACAAGAGAAAAAAAACATCCTCAGGGATAGGCGATGACACCTCTGCCCCGGGCCACACTCCCAATACCGGGTCCTCTATTCTCCATGCCCCGTTTGCCCATCCCGGCACTCTAAATTATCAATAGAGTACCCTGGGTGGATATAGCAGCCCCACCGTGGGGGGTTCAGAGCCAGGGGGGGTCTGTCAGGCCAGAGCAAGGGAGTAGGAGAGTGTTTCAGGTGGGAGGTAGAGTCCGGTGGCTAAAGGATGCCGGAGAGAGAGCCCTGAGGGCGGCGAAGAAACAGAATTGAAAAGAAAAAAAAAAATGATGGGGCCACCAAGGCAACTGGAAACCTGGGACTCCCAGAAGCACCCTACTCTTTCTTTAATGTAAACATAATTTCTTTTCCTCTTCTGTTTGTTTCAGTTTCTATAACTGCCTACTATGACCAGCTGTAATTTTCACTTTTTTTTTTTGTTGCTCCAATTTTGCTTGGTTGGTCACCATCCACAGCATCCTCCCCAGCCATCATCCGCCTATTGGTTCGATCAGCATAAGCTGTTGATGAATTAAAAAAAAAAAAAAAACCAAGACCATGCTGTTCCATGGATCCCACAGCAAATTCAGAACAGCTGGCCTTGTTATCCACAACAAACAACAACCACTTGATTAAGTGCAGGAATTTAAATATCTTGGCATTACCCTTGACGCGCACTCTCCTACAACTTGCATGTCCACCAAATCTCTAAAGCCATTAACTCAAGAATTGAAGTCGTCTACTGCCATCACTGCTGTTTGACCAATGAAGCCATGAGTACCGCAGTAGCTAGCTCCATTCTGTCCAGAATTGATTATGGGCTAGTATTCTACGGTGCTGCCTCAGAAACCACCCTAAAAAGAATTAGGACCTCCGGAAATAAGTGCTGCAGGCTTGCCACAGGAGCAAGTAAGCACACGCACACCTGCAACCTATACAAACATTCCAACTTGCTCAACCTCAGTGGTAGACTAGCCTATCAGACCTGCTTCCTGGCAAAGATTAGCCTTCGCCTCACCCCTCCTGCCACATATACCCTCATGCAATCCACCCGTAACTCACATTTTGTACGCAGCTCACTCAAATCCATGTATCTTGTCCCCTTCTGTAGCACCTCTCAGGTCCAATGTGCCTTCTACATCAGGGCACCGTCCCTAATGAATGGTCTCCCATCTGAAGTCATTGATGAGAACAAGCTCGGCCTGTTCAAGCAAAAACTGCGCCACCACCTCACTAACCTTACCAAGTGTGACTGTACCTACTAGGTCGGCGGTTCGTCCCTTCCATCTTCCAACCCCTTATTCACATCCCACTCCCCTGCCCACCTCTCTCCCCACCTCCTCCCCCCTACCTTGGCCCTAATCCCCTTTACCTCCATCTCCCCACCTCTCCCGTCACCCCCTCCTCTGCCACCCTCGACGGTCCACCTCTCCCTCCTTCCCCTGCCATATCTCACCTGCTCCCTTTCCCTTCCTTGCCCTTGTCCTCTCCCATTCTCACTCCTCACCTCCTGACTCCTCCCGTCCCGACCTCTCCCTTACTCCTCCTCTCTTTCTACCATCTCCTCACCTCCCCTTTGTACCCCACTGCACTTCTTGTGTATGCACTTTATGACAATGTCTTAGTTCTAACAGCTTTTTCTCCATTCTCGTCCCATTCCACAATGAACCCTGCCCATGATGCGCCTTATGCCCACTGACACCCCTTGCAACCTTGCTCAACATATTCCTCCTTGTGCGCATCCTGAGGTTATGACTCCCCGTAATCTGGTGTTATCGCCTCCTGAACCAAGAGCACCTACTGTTGTTATCTCATGATGTTTATACTTTTGTCTATGTATTAATGCATCTCTGTATTATGTAACCTGAATTGGTAGTATCCTACTTTATTACTGTATGATTCTATGATGTTCTGTTTTCTCTTTTTTATTGTTTAATTCATGCTAATGTAGAACCTTTGTAAAAGAACCTATGGTTCAAAGGTATTTGAAATCCTAGCTTTCAATAAATAAAAAAAATAAATAAATCTCTGGGACTTGCTCTTACTTCCCTGTTACAGTGCTCCACAGATTGCTCCCTGTGGTGGTGGCTCCATGATGTCTCCCGGGCCTCAAGAAGAGTTTAGCTTGGATGTGTTTGGCAGGAAAGTCCAGTGAGTAGTGCAGGGCCTGCAGGACAACGTTGCTTCATGTTGACTCAGCCGGCAGTCTTTTCCGGTGTTGTGTCCCCATCCCCCAGGCACTAAGGGGGCATGGGCTGCAGCAAGCAGGTGTGCTCACTCTGCAGCCAGGAAGTGCCTGCCCACTCTTCGGGATTCCGCACATACCACTTCCTGTGATCACCCAGGTGGCGACAGCACAGCACACACCCCTCCCTTCCCGGAGGTGGAGAGCAGATTCTGGAACACTCAGTCCTCCTCCCCTCAGCCAACCCCTGGCAACCCATGCTCAAGCCCAATCTCAGGTCACCAGCGTGGCAAGCGGTAGCGCTACTGCTGCACCAATGGGCCGACTTGGCCTCAGAACTTTTTTTTTTTCACCTTTTTGTTTATAAATTTTGCAGGAAAAATATACAATAAAATTCCTCAAGAGGATACAAGAACTCATTACATAACAAATCATCTCTTACAAAGGTACATACGAACATGCCAGCAGCTAAAGGCCTTATTGTCTATCTTCTCTGATCAATTGTGCAGGTCTCCCCCTGTGTCCACAGTGGGACCTGCCCCCTTCCCCCCTCAGTCCCCCCCACACAAACACTCTCCCCTCCATTCTGTCCCATCCTCTCTTGAGCTATCTACTGTTTTCAGGGAGACCACCTCCTCTGGCAACTCGTTCCACTTGGTCACCACTCTATCAGAGAAAAAGTGCCTCCTCATCTCTCTCTCTCTTGAATCTTCCCCCTACCAAATTTAGGCTACGGCTCCTAGTGGACTTGTTCCCACTAAGACTGAAAAGGCCCTCCGTATTCACCCTATTAATAGCTATAAGGTATTTGAAGGTCTCGATCATATCCCCCATCTCCCTTCTGTCATCAAGGGAGTACACGTTTAGCCCCCTGACCCTCTCTTCGTATGTGTTGCCCTGATAGCCCTGAATCATCTTGATCACTCTTCTCTGCACTGTCTCCAGCAAGTTGACACCCTTCTTAAGACAAGTACACCAACAATGCATACTGTACTCTAGGTGCAGTCTTACCAGTGACCTGTAAGACGGTAGTATGACTGCCTTCCTGCTGGTTATCCCCCTGACCAGCATCTGATTTTGCTTTAGTCGCTGCTTTGCTGCAGTGTTAAATGCTTCAGGTCATTCTTTTTTTTTTTTTTTTACTTATATTTTAAAATGAATGATACAGCTTGACAGCAATACATTTACAGACGTTAGGAAAATGTCACCACTGCAGAACTGTTTGCCCCTCATGTTAGCAGACAGTAAAATATAAGTCCACATGGGGTTCCACCAAGCCGCAGCAACAGAAATCCTGAGACATCCCTTACAAAGCCTTGATCCCACCAACATCACCGACACAGACATCTCCCAACAATTACCCACAACACGCAGACACCAACACCACACTTCACTGTTTCTATGCGGGAGCACATTAAATATCTAACTCCATGTCACACAGACAGTGAAGCTGGGTGCTTACCACCCGTCGACAAGAAATCCCCATCCAGGCAAACTCCTTTGATGTTGGGGAGTCGATTTCAGAATGTCGATGCTGTAATGGTTTACGAAACTGTGGTACTAAAGTGGGGTACATTTCAATGTCTTTATATTGCACCTTCGAGGAGACCCTCAATATTTTAGGATGATAGTCATGCCAAGACCTGTGAAGTAAAGTCTACAAGGTAGAAAATATACAACTAGCTGAACACGGCTTAATATAGCCATTATTTCCACATAAACAAGAGAAACATTTGTAAGTATAAGTATGCCTCCTCAAACAAACTCCTCAGTGCTGATACTAATTAAAGATAAAATTTCAAACAGTATGCAACAATTACAGGCATGGTAACATCATGACTGTGTAACATTAATGCCAGAAAAGTTGAACTGCAATATAACAGATATTTTGCTTTGAACATTTATATGGCACAGGCAGGCACATTACCTAAATAGGGCAGCTCACACCCAGGGTAGATTCTAGCCCTTGCCCTTATGCTTCTTCAGAAGGGAAACATAAAAGCCAAAGTAACAGTGCTAACACAGTGAAACAGCACGTTCATGATAGAACTATCGAAGTTACTGCTCCTCATGGTCGGCGCCATTTTAAATGGTTCCGTTCCCCGTTGCCTTAAACCTACTTACTCCAATTAAAACAGAGAAAAATAAACCTGCATTAACTGTAAGATTGAGTTAGGAGTATATAGCAGCCAGGATTAACGTTTGACACCTTTATCTAATATACAGCATCCAGGATTAACATTTCACACCATTATCTAAGCAAACATTTTTAATGCTGTTTCTAATCCCCTTCTCCAACATGGATAAAGTCAAGACAAAGTTTATACAGTCTCTTGACCTTCAATCACCATTTTCAGAGCCCTCTTCTTCTGCTTGGGTTATTCCTTCTCCATATCAGAACTCTTCCACGATTTTGTCCACCTGCTTACAAGCCTCTGCTGGATCGTAAAACTGAAAAGTACGGCCCCCATACAGTATGTAATCCTGCGTCTAGTGGGAGCCAGGAGAGAATGAACACCTAAACACCTTAGGTTGCTGGCATAAGGGGTCAAACTGCTTCCTCCAGATTCTGGTTGCATGAGACCAATCTGGGAATATTTTAATCTCATGGTCCACTAAGTGAACTGGGAAGTTTGCTCTTGCCCATCCTAAAAGCTGGTCCCACACTTCAGGACCTTTGGTTACAGGCAGCACTGTATGGGGTCTCTGTTGCTTTGTGCTTGTCTGAAATTAACTCAATATGCTTTTTTAAACAAATCTGGATCCAAATGTAGCTCCAACGGGATAGAATCTGCAGTCCAGTTTCTAAGAAATGCCAAGAGGTTGTCGCCTTCAACAGTCTCAGGGAGACCTATTATTCTTAGATTTAGATTCATTGCTCTGTTGGTATTTTCTAAGGTCTCCAACCTCGTGCAAAAAAAGAAATTTAAATACCTGCAAATTTTCCTTCTCCGATGGCTGGTCTCCGAGCTTCCATACAAATGGGCTGTATCTCCTGATGCAGATGTGCAGGCAGGAACTAAGCTCTGCAGCTGGGGATATCCAGCCCTCCACTTCCTGTTTCCGTCAGCTCTTCCGTAAACAGTCCAAATGTGGTAATACTACATGAACTTGGAAACAAAAAACAAGAAAATTAAGCCATTCATGGCCAACTTTATACATTCTGGGAGGGAAGCAGAAGTCTGGAGACCCGCTATCTGAGAAAGAAAATTTACAGGTATTTAAATTTCGTTTTCTCTCTCCTAGGCTGGTCTCTGGGCTTCCATACAAATGGGATATACAAAAGCAGTACATTCTCAAGTATCCCAGGTGGGAAGAATGTAAGTGCCCTTAAGGGTCCACCACCACCTGAAGAACTCGGTAGCCAAAGGATGCCTCCGCCGAGGCAGTCACATCCAGTTTGTAAAATTTTGCGAACGTGTGAATGGATGACCAAGTGGCCACCCTGCACAGGTCTGCTGGAGATGCTTCTCTGAAGTCTGCCCACGAAGTGGCCATAGCCCGGGTAGAATGGGCCCTCACTGGGCCAGGCAAGGTTACCCCAGCCTGATCATAAGCAGTGGTGATGACAGAATGGATCCATCTGGCTACAGAGTCCTTCAAAGCTTTTTTACCCATATTTTGACCTATAGCTAGGAGAAAAAACTGAAAGTTTTTAGAATATAATCCTCTCATTTAATATACATTTTCACCACTCTTCTTGGATCCAGCGTGTGAAATTCCCTTTCCTTTTCGTTTTTTGGGTATGGGTAGAAGGAAGGCAGAATCAACTCCCGGTTGCAACAGAATGGAGACATAACTTTTGGTAAAAAACCTGGATCTGTTCAGAGCACCACAGAGTCCTGATGAAACACAGTATACGGCTCTTTGGTGGATAAGTCTCCTAGCTCGCTGATTCTCCTGCCTCAAGTAACAGCTATGAGAAAAGCGACCTTCATTGTAAGATGCATGAGGGATGTCTCCTTGAGAGGCTCAAATGGAGCCTTGGTCAAAGTTTTGAGAACCAAATTAAGCCTCCAAGGTGGTACCATTAGCTTGATTGGAGGGCGCTTTAATGTTGCTGCCCTTAGAAACCTCCTGACATGAGGATGTGAACCCAATGAGTCTCCAGAATCCATCAAAAAGAGCGCCCCCAGCGCGGAAACCTGAACCCGTAAAGTGACCGGATGCAGTCCTTTGTCAAATCCATCCTGAAGAAACTGCAGTAGTACAGGCAATGATACTGGCTGGCTCTGTATGTGTTTGGTTTGGAGCCAGAACAAGAATTTCCTCCAAATTCTGTAATACACTTTAGAGGAAGAGGGGCATCATGAGTTCACCGTCATTTCAATAACAGGAGCTGTGTAGCCTAGCTCTTTGAAAGTTTCTCGCTGAATCTCCAGGCTGAGAGGGAGAGGTTGTTCAGATTGGAGTACAGCACCGGACCCTGATGGAGAAGGTCCGGGCTGATCTAGAAGGACAGAGGTGGTCACCTTGAAAGATGAATGAAGCGGGAACCATGGGTGACAAGGCCATCGGGGACAGACTAGAATCAGTTCTGCCCGGTCCAGAGACACTTTGTGTAGGACTCTGGATAGAAGTGGTATTGGAAAAATGGCACACAGGAGACCGAACTGACCCCAGAGTAGGGAAAGGGCATTCTGACCCACCATTAGTTCGTCCTTGGCCAGGGTGCAGAACTGCTTTACCCTGGAGTTTCCCCAACAGGTGAAAAGATCAATCTGAGGACTGCCCCACTGCTCTTTTAGGATGTGGAAGACACTGTCCTTCAGCTCCCATTCCCCCTGGTAGAACATCTTGGCGACTGAGCCAGTCTGCTGTGACATTTGCCTGTCCTGGAATGTACACTGCCCTTATGCTTACCAGGTGGTGCTCAGCCCACTGAAAGAGAAGAAGGGACTCCCACAGCATTTTTGAACTTCTTGTTCCGCCCTGATGGTTGATGTGCCCTCGTTGTTCGACTGTCTATTAGAATCAGTACATCCTGGTTGAGGACTTGCCGTTCAAAGTGTATTAGGGCTAGGCATACTGCTCTCATCTCAAGGATGTTTATGCTGTACTTTGTTTCTAACAGTGACCACTTGCCCTGAGCTGACAGCTGATGCAAGCGAGCCCCTGAGGCTGGCATCGGTCATGATTTGGATTTGGTGTGGAAGGTGCAACTTGCAACCCCTCATGACATTTGACTTCTGAGTCCACCACTGGAGAGAAGTTTTCATCTGTTGAGAAATGGGGATCAGTTGGTGCTGGCTGTGTCTGGACTGGGACCACAGCTTGAGCAAGTGTGCCTGAATGGGCCGCATGTGGACTGGGGCCCAAGGGACTGAATCCATCAGCGATACTAGAGTCCCAATTAACTGCATGAAGGAGAGAGCTGGCAGCTGAGGAGCTGTATGAAACTTCCTTGATGAGCTTCAGCAGGTCCCTGAATTTCGCTTCCAGTAAGAAGACCTTGTTGGCTTGTGTCAAGAAATCTGCCCCCATGTGGTTCAAGGTTTGACTTGGAGTTAGGGAACTCCTTCTCCAGTTGATGACAAATCCGTGTGCCGACAGGCACCGGACTACCTCCATCACTGCTTGTACGGCTTGGTTATGCTGCGAGTCCTTGATGAGAATATCATCCAAGTAAAGGAAAAGTTGTATCCCTCGGTTTCAAAGATGAGCCATGACCACTACTAGCACCTTGGAGAATGTCCTTGGGGCTCAAGAAAGCCCGAATGGCAGTATTTTGAATTGGAAGTGCTGCTCCCTCACCTTGAACCTGAGATATTGCCTGTATAGTTCCTGGATGAGAATATGTAAACAGGCATCTTGCAGATCAATGGATGCCAGAAAATCCCCTTGTTGCACCTCCCTGATGACTGATCACAAGGTTTCCATCTTGAAAAGTCTGCTGCGGACAAAATGATTCAGGAATTTGAGGTCTAGGACTGGCCTGAATCTCCCTGTGTGTTTTGGCACAATGAAGAATAGGCAGTAGACACCCCGACTGATCTCTGTTGGGGGAACTTGCTCGATAGCCCCTGCTTGAAAAAGGTCTGTAATGGCCTGTAACATACTGGCCTGTAACATACTAGCCTGTCTTTTGGACGGGTTGTCCAAGATAGGGGAGGGCACTACATGAGGCAGTGGGTGCTTGGATTGGAATTCTATTAGGTAACCCTTGCTGATGATGTCTAGGACCCATCTGTCTGACGTGGTTTGGACCCATTCCTCCAGAAAAAATGAAAGTCTGCCCCCTACTCAAGGATGAAACATAGAAACACAGAATGTGACGGCAGATAAGAACCGCTTGGTCCACCTAGTCTGCCCATTTTTCTACCTAACAGATAAGCTGCAGATCCTAGTTAACTAACAGTTTACTTCCTCCTACCCCCCACTAGGACTGCCTTACGTCTCATGCATTCTTTAATTCCCCCACTGTTCTTGACCCCATGACCTCCTCAGGGAGGCTGTTCCATGCATCCACAATGGGCCCGGATAGCTTCATTGTGATTTCTTGTTGCTGTTACCAGTGTCTCCGATGTCACCACCGCAACCGGATCCGCCTCCTCTGAAGTTATGCTGGTTACGCAAGGAGAACCATGTTCTCTTTCCAGAGAAATCAGAGTTTTGACCCTTGTTGCAATCTTGGTCACGAAAATTGTGTCTGGGGCCTGAGGGCCATGATTTGCCCCTGCCATGTGACTGGGGCATATGCACCTTAGTGGTCTCCCTGGATTCCTTCGATGCTGAGCCAAACAGGAGATTACCTATATAGGGGGCATTTACCAAATGGCTCTTTGAAGAGGAGTCTGCTTGCCAGGCCCGAAGTCAGAGTTTATGGCGAGCCGAAGTTTGATAAAACATGGTCCAAGTGGCACACCTGACCGCCTCCTCTGATACGTCTGCTGCATAAGCTGATGCCAGACTCATTAACTGCAGCTGATGAATAATAGCTTTGTTCTCCTCTGGGTCCTCAGTGAATTGAAAAGCTAATTCTGAGGCCCAGGACAGAGCAGCTCAGGCCGAAAAAAGATTGGTAGTTGCTGCCTTGAGAGACATTGTTGATGCTTAGAAGGCCTTCTTCAGTGAGGCGTCCACTTTCCTGTCCACTGGGTCCCTCAGTGAACTTTTCAGACTGTTTCTTGTCAAACTTGAGGAGCTTAGAGATCTGCCGGGGCACTGGATATGTGTGTTCTGGATCCTACCATTCCTCCTTTAGCAAGTCCTCTATAGCTGGAGGAATAGGGAAGGCTGTGACCTGTTTGTCGGCAGATGCCAGGTGAAAGGCCTGTTCTGGCTGTGTTGGAGCTGCAGGGGAAGAATCTAGATGAATTTCAGCTATGACCTTTTTTTTTTTTGCATAAACGTTTTATTAGTTTATCTTATTAACACTATAACAACAACAATTATCATGTCATTATATACATGGGCATGCTCTACAGGTCATTTTAAACCATTTCCAACCATAATTAATACAATGCCCCGCATATATTCCACTCATTAAAACATAAAACACACACACTAAAAATAAAAAAATAAAAAAGGACAACAATTAATCAAAGGCTCAAGCTACTTATTACATGAAAAGACATCCATTTCTAAAGTACGCTGTTCATTAATCCCTTTTCCAATCTTGTACCACAGTTCTGGTAAAATCAATCATAAGTATCATAATATATTGAGAATTTTAAAACCCTCATCTCTGTCTGGTAACTACAGAGGATTTCGCTCCCCAATTGTTTATCTGCCATGGTCAGGGGTCTTAACTTATTAGTGCTCTTTCCATAGGACCCATAGTACCCCAAAATGGTGCCTATATATATATATATATATATATATATATATATACCTCTTCCCGTCCTTGAGCTTTATACATCAAGTTTCAAGGCCCCCAGGCTAGGTTCTTCCATTGCATTAATAAGGGCCTATTCTCAGAAACCCATGTGTTTAAAATACACTGGCGTGCCGATGCCAAAAGGATTCTAACCCACCTTTCAGCAGGGGACCAATCATCCTGGTCCGAATCTCTCACACCAAACAGCATTAAGAGTGGCATAACCGAGGTATTACAGCCCCTCATGCCTGTCAACTCCTGTGCTACCCCTCCCCAGAATGACTGAAGCACCGAGCACGACTAGAATGAATGAAAGTATGTGCCCAGGGCAGTACCGCACCTCTGGCATATTGCAGAGACAGTCGTGTTATATCTATTAACTGCCACTGGAGGGCTGTAGAGGCTATGCACACATTTATATGCTGCTTCTTTATACTTATTGTACATCAAGAGCCCTTGGTGCATGTCTCTCATCATTGCCCATTGTTCCTCTGTTAAGACCAATCCCAGGCCCTCTCCCATAGGCATTTAGTCTTAGTGGTTCTGTCTGGCAGCTGAACTCGCAAAACGTAAGAAGCTCTCCGTATTATACTTTTGGGATCCTGCTTAGCTTGGTGTAACAGACTCTCCACCCCTTGGAGTTGGGAATCTGGCTCCCTCTGTCTCTCTATATCCTGAATATACTTTCTGGCCTGAAAGTATCTAAATAGGTGATTGGCAGGCAATCCCACCCCCTCCCTAAGTTCACTGACTAGGTAAACACCACCTCGTATCCTCAAATCATTATGGCACAGGATTCCCCCCCCTTCCCAAATTCGAAACGAGGGATCCCCCATTCTGTATTTAAAAAAGGGATTATCTGTTAACGGCACCATGAAGGCTTCCCCCTTCCGATGCCCAACCGCTTTCTTAATTTGTTCCCAGCTATCTATTACACTACCCACTAAAAGACTATGAGCTCTTTTATTCAGGTATGCTCTCCATCCCCCTTCTGCCAAGCAGGAGGACAGCCGAACAGTATGACCTGCCTCCTCCAAGTCCAGCCAGCTAGCCTCTCTGGGTCAATATACCCAATCTTTAATAATCCTAATTTGTGCTGCTAAGTGGTAGGACTTCACATCCGGATAATTCAACCCCCCCCTTGCTCTTGTCCACCTTCAATTTGATTAGGCTAGCCCTTGGTTTTTCGCCCTCGCCAAAGGAATTTGGAACATGCACTCTCGAGTTTTTATATCTTTCCCTGTTAACCCCGTGGGCAACATTTGTAACGGGTATAACAGTCTGGGCAGTATGTTCATCTTAATTAAACTGCTATGGCCTAACCATGAAATGGGCAGGGCCTTCCATCTACTTAGCTCCTCCATCACCAATTTTAGTAACAGGCTATAATTCAATTTATTTAAGGACTTAAGGTCCCTCCTTATTTTTAGCCCTAGATAAGTAAAAACTGATTCCACTCTACGCAGGCCCCATGTATTGCCTCCTCCTCCCGCCTCCTGTCCTAAAAACATAATCTCTGATTTTCCCACATTGAATTTATATCCGGAAAAAGCGGCAAACTGAGAAACAATCTCCAATAGAGTGGGCATGGACTGGGAGAATTCCTTAATAAACAATATCATCGGCATATAGCATAATTTTATGCTGCCTCCTCCTCTTCCCCGCCACCCCATGTATTCTCTGATCTTCTCCGATGGCTATGGCTAGCGGTTCCACTGCCACGGCAAAGAGTAGGGGAGACAGAGGGCACCCCTGTCTTGTACCCCATGTAGTGTAAACTGCTCATAGAGTGTTCCAATCACTAACACTGCGGCCTTGGGCGTCTCATAGAGTGCCCCAACCATTCTAACACAAGTCTCCCCCAGACCACATCGTTTCAAAACTTCAAACAGATATGGCCATTCGATCCTGTCGAACGCCTTTTCCGCATCCATAGACAGGACAGCCATTCCCTCCCCCAACCGTGTGGATTGCTCAAGGACATTAAGAACCTTTCTTATATTATGGTATGAGTGTCTTCTCTGTATGAAGCCAGTCTGATCCAGATGGATTAACTCTGGCAGTATGCCCTCCAGTCTAGTAGCTAAAATTTTAGCATATATCTTGGCATCACTATTTAAAAGGGATATTGACCTATATGAGGCACATTCCATTAAATCCTTACCCGGCTTAGGGATCAGACACACTATAGCTCCACCACATGTTGTAGGCATCTCACCCCTCTCCCGCACTTCTTTAAACAGCTCACACATGGTCTCCCACATTTCACCTTTCATTATAATATTCAGCCAGTAATCCATCAGACCCGCAGGCCTTCCCAGCCTTCAAAGCATTGGTAGCTGAGCCGATTTCATCCCTGGGAATTTCCTTACTTAACATTCCTTGCTGATGTTCTGTTAGATGAGGGAGTTGGTACCTATTAAGGAATTCCTGTATACACCCTTCTTTCCCCCCTCCTTCTGTCTGGTATAATGTTTTATAATAGTTTTCAAATATTTCTCTTATCTCTTTATACTTAGTGACAATTTGACCTTGTGTGTTCTTAATGCCCACAACATGCACTGAGCCCTTCCTACCTCTGACCAGATTTATCAAGAGGGGGCCTGGTTTGTTACCCAATTCATATATCCTAGGTTTCAAATAATATAACCTCCTCCTAGCTTCATCTAACAGGAGAGAGTTCAGCGTTTCCCTGGTTACTGCCAGTGTGTGTAGCACCTCATCATCTCCCTGCCCCCTTGCCGCCCTGCCCTCAATACCCTCACCTTATTCTGAAGGTTCCTCTGTCTTTCCAACTTATCCTTTCTATACTTCGCCATGTAACCTATAATTGCCCATCACATATAGGCTTTACCAGCATCCCATACGATTTGTTTGGAGGAAGCAGTCTGGGCATTGGTATCTATATAAATTTATATTGATCCTTCAGGTATTTTTGAAATTCCTGCAACCCAAACATATACGTGGGGAATTTCCACAAGCAGATATCCCCCTTTTCCTTTGATAACTTAAAAGATGCTGTTATTGTTGCATGGTCAGAGAGCTGTATAGGTCCATGCTCCACCCTCCCCAGCCTCTCATACCAACTCAATGCAACATATACATGGTCTATTCTGGACCATGTCTTGTCAGGGTTGGAATAAAAGGTAAATTCCTTTCCTTGGGGGTTTACTGTCCTCCACACATCCACCATATTCAGCTCTGCAATCCCCTCTCTCCATTTCAGGATGTAAGGGTCCCGCTGCCCCCTACCCAATGAGTGATCCAAGACTGCGTCTGGTGTACAGTTAAAATCCCCTCCCATAATAAGATTCTCAAATTGTTCTTTTACCAATATAGCCAAGATTTTACTAAAGAACTCCGGATCTAGGTTTGTTGGGGCATAAATACTACCAAATTTAACTCGTGCACCATTTAAAGTCCCAGACACAAACACATATCTACCTTCTTTGGGGTCCGCAGTCACTTTTGTGACCTGTAAGGGTAGGTTTTTATGTATTAGGAAAGCCACCCCCCCCCCCCGTTTATGAGGGTTAAATGAAGAGGAATAGCATGCTCCCACCCACCCCCACTTAAGCTTTCCATGTTCCACTGATGTTAAGTGGGTTTCTTGCAATAAAGCTACTTGCACCTACGCCCTCTGCAAGGCCATCAATATAGCATTCCTCTTGACTGGGGAAGAGAAACCCTGCACATTCCAGGACTGTATGATTAAATCATTGTGTACCACCATTTTATCAACACGTTGTCTCCCTACCTCCAAAACATCATTACCAGACCCAACATATCTGCCCTTTGCAACTTTGGCAATACTGATAGCATACTGAACCTCATAAAAAAATCATCACAAAAAAACAATTGAACAGTAATACACAGAAAAAAATACAACTTATAATTTACCCACCAACAGAATCCTATAGTACCCCCCCAGCAAGTCTTTCCACCCCTTCCCCCCATCCCCGGTTCGAACATCAGTGACATATCTAATTACTACAGTCACTATCTCATCTCATCGGATCCCTTTCCTTACCGCCCCCACTCACTTCAGCTTGCTCGCCATCCTTCCACATGGCTATATTTACCTCCGCCTGCCACATGAACAGCCATCCCCTCTCACTCCCCACCCCCAGAGACCAACCCTCTACAACCCGAAAGAAGAGAAAAAATAAAAAATAAAAAAAAAAAAAGGAAAAAAGAACCAGAGTCCATATTAAAGCATCAGAAAATTGCCCCGTAAAGCACCTAAACCCCTCGTACAGCGATGGAGTACCTCAAAGCGAGTCGACTTTTCACTGACTCGACCCCTCCCGCTCCCAAATGTACGGAGGGGCCGTTATGAGAACACAAAGTGTTACCCACTGAGCAATCACATCAGCAAGGTTATGTGGCCGCCCCAAATACTTGGCACAGGTCAGCAATGCAGGCCTCACGGTAGCAATGAAAAACGCGCCAAGCCCTAACCGTCGATTACTCCTCCCAGTCTACCTTAAAGCAGTCCCTCTGCAGCTGTTGTTTCCATCACCAGCGTCCATTCCTACTGCATGCAGGCAGTATAGGCGGGGTACAGTCCATCTGTGAGCTCAGGAGAGTACAATTTGAACAAAACAGGGCCAATTCAACCAAGCCCATAAGGCTTCTTAAAACAGGTAGCCAACAACAACTATAAACTGTTTGTGGTCGTCAGGGAAACTGTTGGAGTAAAGTACTGTCCCAGACATCTGCTTCAGCGCACCTTCTTCTTAAGGTCGTTAATGAAAGCACTGGCCTTATCCACGTCCCAAAAAGAAAATATAGCTCCTTCATGTCTAATTTTCAGGATGGCTGGGTAGACCATAAAGTTCTCCACACGCATTTCCCTCAGTTAGGCCAACACAACATTAAAAACTCGGCATTTCTTAAGGAGCCTGGTCAAGTAATTCTGTGTGATATAAACTCTAACCCCATTAATCTCGACTGGTTGATTATTTCAGAAGGCTCTAATGACCTCTTCCCAATCTGGGAAATTGTGGTAGCGAATGATAATGCTCCCGGGGAGGCTGACCTGGTCCTGGATTCAGCATTACAGTGTGGTGCGCGTGCTCAATCTTGTGCTTACCCCCCTTCGGCTGTAGCTTTAACACTTTAGGTAGGTGTTCCACGCAGGAATTCAGGATATCAGCGCCTTCCTGACCCTCCGGGAGGCCTCGCAGACGCAGATTCGTGTGCTGATAATTTTCTTGATAATTGAGGGCCTCCCAGTGGTCTACCATCTCTCTCTCTCTCTCTCCAGCGCAGCTACTTTATCTGGCAGCAGGTGTATGGTGTCTTCCATTCACGAGGTAGGCTCTTCCACCTCCGCCAATCTTTCTCCATGGGCCGCTGTCCGTTAAGCAATCTCCTGAAGTTTAGCCTCAGTTTTATTTTCCATCTTTTCCAAGCGGGGATTCAGAGCCGCAAGGACCTGTGCAGTCATCTCCCGTCGTCCCAGTATTGCCAGTTCTGCCACTGAGAAGGATATAGGGCCTGACGCTTCAGAAGAGGGCCCAGCCAACTGCTTCTTTTGAATTTTGTGACTTACAGTCTGATGTCTTTAGCTCTGCCACATGGTGACACAGCTCTGCTGCAGAGTACCTGCTAGTTGGAAGGCAGGAAGTAAACTCATGGAAACAGGAAGTGGAGGGCTGGATATCCCCAGCTGCAGAGCTTAGTTCCTGACTGCATATCTGCATCAGAAGGTACAGCCCATTTGTATGGAAGCCTGCAGATCAGCTTAGGAGAGAGAAAAGTGGCCATTCTCCATTGTTAAGCTGACAAAGGCAGCTTGAGTTTTAAGGGAGCAGTCTGCTGCTTCTGATCAGATGCTGTAGACACTGCTTGGTCTATTTTTGTGTCCTGTGTCCCCATCCTTTCTAGAATACACTTTACCTTCTTGTCCATGTCCCGGACCGCTGTCAGAATAGGTTCCCAGGGCAGTGGCTCACCCATCCGTCCGAGCCACTGGAACAGCTACCAACAGAAGTGGCGAGGGCGGTCTGCTGCTGTTGCTGTGGTGCCTTCTGTCTTTGGCCACTCATAACGTTTTCCGGTCACCCCATAGTCAAGAAGAAAAAATGACTCACCTTAGTAATTGTGTTTCTTCTAATGGAGTCTTGCTGTATTCTGACAATTGCAGTTAGCTCCAGCACTTGAACTGCCCCGGAGAGTGAAGGGTTAAAATTCTATGCAGGTATAGAATGTTGAGCTCGAGCCCAGTTGAAAACTCTGTCTGTGACACTCTGAAACCAAACCGTCAGATTCTTACGAGCTAAAACTCACTGACTAATGTGGAAACTGTAAAATTCCTACTAGCCAACTGGCAACAAAGACTTTAGATTCCCAAAAGACTCAAGTCAGGAAACCCAAAGACCAAATACCAAGCAATAAGAAATAAAAAACTCTTAACTAATCAAACACACAAGCGCAGGATAACTTGTGCAGGACAACCCATATAATTGATCAGATTAATCTCCTAAAATTACCGTCACTGATTATGAGCTTAGACGCTGAAAAGGCGTTTGACAGAGTGTCGTGGCCCTTTTTGAGGGGGGTCCTTTCCGGGTTTGGGTTCCCGAAGCAATTAATAACGGCCGTATTTAAGCTTTAAGAGTCCACACAGGCGCAGGTCCGTGCGAATGGCCATATATCAGAGGCCTTTACGTTGGGAAGGGGCACACGACAGGGGTGCCCGCTATCTCCACTGCTGTTTGTCTTATTCATTAAGCCACTTGCCCAGAGCATTCGTCAGAACCCAGAGATAAAGGGAATCAGTATAGGGGGACAGACCCATAAGCTGGCCTTATACACGGATGATGTCCTAATGTACCTTACGGATCCAGAGGTATCCTTGCCCAAAATATTTCGCCAGCTGGATGACTTTTCCAAGTTATCTGGATATAAGCTAAATAACAGCAAAACGGAAATATTGAATTTTTATTATACCCCTTCTAGCGAGATCAAAACAAAACACGCAATGTTATGGGACCAGACAGAAATAAAATACCTAGGGGTGAGGCTAGGATGGAACAATGAGCAGTTAAGGGACCTGAATTACCCACCAATAATAGCGCAACTTAAAAATGACTTCCAAAGATGGTCATTATTGCCCATCTCATTCTGTGCCAGAGTACAAGCCCTTAAGATAAACGCACTGCCACGCCTTCACTACCTGTTCCAGTGTGTTCCTTGTGTGCTGTCTCCAGCAGACTTGGAAACCTAGCAAAGTATGTTTTTTTTCTTATCTATGGATGGGTAAGAAACCCAGACTGAGAAAGGCGCTTTTATATCTTCCGAAAGCAGGAGGAGGCCTGGCGTTCCCATGTCTACAGGGTTACTGGGTGGCAGCCCAGATGAGGGTTGCGCTACTCTGGGGTAACCCAGGATACGACACGCACTGGAAGAGAATGGATCTTTGGAAACAAGGCAGCCCCCCATTACAGGCGGTGTTATTTGGGCCCATGGACCCAGATGAAATAAAGGGCTTCTCAGGCACAAAGGCTGTGGTCGAGGGTTGGAAAAGGGGAACAAGTAGGGGCACTACACATAAACATCTCTGGCGGTACAGATGGTGGGCTTATGACCGCCGATTTGTACCAGCTACAATCGACAGATGGTATCAGAAGCAAACCGAAAGAGGATTATATGCACCCTTTCAAATAATGACAGGGAATACCTTACTTTCTTTTGAAGCAATACAGGAGAAATATGGTCTGCAGCAAACAGATAGAATCAGATACTATCAATTAAGAGACTACTTGAATATACAAATTAATAAATCAATGTTGGAAGAGTCTGCATTGGAGGAGACCAGGCTGTTCCAAAGGATATGGGGCTCACAGGGAGTGGAGCGCGTCATCTCTCTCTTGTATAATAGATATATGGCAGACATGGCGGCTTCTTCCCATTATATAAAGAACAGATGGGAGCAAGATCTAATGATTCCCATCACGGACAAACAGTGGTCTCTGATGTGGAGAAGTACATGGTCACCAACCAGCTCATTCACCTGGCAAGACTTTTGTTGGAAGCTGAGGACCTGCTATTTTTTGGTGCCAACTCAGATGGTGCATTTTAAGGGGAAGACCACTGCAAAGTGTTGGAGGGACTGCGGAGCACACTCTGCCTCTCAAGCACACATCTTTTGGTCCTGCCCAATCATCACCTCATTTTGGGAGAAGGTGAATCATCACCTAGAGCAGGTATTCTCATTTCAGACAAAGTTGGGGCCCGAACATCTAATATTGGGATTAATCCCGAGAGAACTGGATGATAAGAATACTAAATATCTATGGGTAATCCTGGTGGCAGCTGCTTTAAAAGCTATCACTAGGAATTGGCTACAACCGAGAGTCCCAGGGATAGAGGACTGGAAGGAGCTGGTTGACGCCATACACAGGATGGAAAGGTTAACAATCAATCTTAACCTAAAACCACAAATATACCAACAGAGATGGACCAGGTGGATACTCCACGACAGTGGATAGGAAATTAAAGTTTTGATTTCCCTGTAGAGGGGATAAGGCCCCCCTTATCTATGTTGAATAGATCCCTCTCTCCAAAGTAAAGGACATATCGAGATTAAATTTGAAATTTTTGCACATGATGCTGAAGGAACACATCCCAGACAGCTACAGTTGTTGTTACCATAGTTAAGGTATGTTAGTTATGATACTTGGAACAAACAGTATCTCAGTACATATGTAAAAGAGAGTGAATTTATTAAGAATGTGTAAAAGGTTTGTACCTTGTTAAGTACGAACTGTAAGATTGATCAAATGCTGGCAAATGTATTGTTGCTGTGACAATAAACTAAGTATATATATAAAAAAAAAAAATAATCCAACACAACAGAAAGTGGGCTAAAGACACCCCTAGGGTGCAACACTGCACCTGTCTACCCACTTCCCAAAACAGGTTCTGAGAGGGGAGGCAGGTCAGAATACAGCAAGACTCCATTAGAAGAAACACAATTACTAAAGTGAGTAATTTTTTCTTCAAACAACATGAACTCTTGCTATAGTCTGACAATTGCAGACTACCAAGCAGTACCTCCAAGGAGGGGGGACAGAACCTACTTTGGGAATAGTCTCTGAAGTACTGCTGTGCCAAACCTAGCATCACTCTTCGCCTGGATATCCAGAGAGTAATGCTTGGTGAAGGTATGAACTGTTTTCCAGGTGGCTGCTTGGCAAATTTCTAACAAAGGAAGATCCCTGGCTACAGCCAGAGATGCAGCTGTACCTCTAGTGGAATGAGCCCTCAGGCCTGAGGGTGAAGTTTTTCCTAGTTTCTCATAGCAGAATTGGATACAGGACACGATCCACCTGGCAATGTTTCTCTTGGTGGCAGGTTTTCCCTTAGCTACTTCCCCATAAGTGAGGAACAACTGGAGGGAGTCAAACCTGTGACCCTTTGTACGTTCTATGTAGAAACTAAGGGCCCTTTTAACATCTAAACTGTGTAGCCTCCGCTCTCCTGAGGAGGTGTGATCAGTGAAGAACACAGGAAGAGACACAGATTGGTTTAAGTGGAAATGAGAAACCACTTTAGGTAAGAACCTTCTATTGGTTCTAAGGACCACCTTATCTCTATGGAATGAAATGAGGCTCCACTAACAGGGCTTGAAATTCACTGATACGTCTGTCTGGCAGAAGTAACAGCAACCAAAAACACAGTTTTCCAAGTCAAGTACTTGAGCTCTGCTGAGGACATAGGCTCAAAGGGGGATTGCATAAGCTGAGCAATGCAAATATTCAAATCCCAGGCTGGAGCAGGATCCCTAAAAAGGGGATTGGTATGAAGCAATTGTTTGAAAAATTTACAGTATACAGGGTGAGACGACAGAGAGGAAAACTTCCCCACTGATAGGAAAGCAGAAACAGCTGACAAATGAACTTTTAATAGTAGCTGGTTTGAGGCATAGGCCATTAAGGTGAACCATATAATCCAGAACTGTAGACAACTCAGCAGTATATGGGGATATATGCTTCTTGGAACACCAAATACAGAACCTTTTCCATTTGGGAGTTGTAAGTTTTTCTGGTGGCAGGCTTTCGAGAAGCTTTGAGAATATCCAGAACCCCTTGGGACAGATGTAAGTCTGCATACTCTAACTCTTTAAGAACCATGCCTTGAGATTAAGTGACTGGAGAATGGGGTACCAAATCCTCCCCTGAGAGGAGGTTAACAGGTTGTGATTCCTGGGAAGAGACGGGGAAGATGGACTGCTAGGGACAGCAACAGTGGGTACCAAGGCTGCCTGGCCCAGTCTGGAGCAATCAGAATCACTCTGCATGGCTGTAACCTTACCTTGACTAGAACTTTGAACAGTAGAGGGAAAGGAGAGAAGGCATAAAGAAATTTCCCTTCCCAGTTCAAAATCAGAGCATCCAGAGGGACTGAGCCCAAGACTGGGGGTCTGCAACAAAACAGAGGAAGTTGGTGATTGTCTGGGGCTGCAAAGAGATCTATCTCTGGAGTGCCCCACCTTGAGAAAATCACTTTCAACACCAAAGGATCCAGAGACCATTCGTGATGGCCCTGGGAAATCCTGCTCAATGCATCTGCTATTACACTGTCCTTTCCTGGGAGGTGGATTGCTACCAGAGAGGTCTGTAGGGAATAAGCCAGGGACCATATTTTCATGGCCTCCGTACACAAGGCAGTGGACGGAGTGCCTCCCTGCTTGTCGATGTACCACATGGTGGTAGTGTTGTCCGTCCTGACCTGAACCATCTTGTTCTGTACTGACTGAGAGAAAGCTTGTAGGGCAAGAAGTACTGCCCTGAGCTCTAGGAGGTTGATATTTCCTGAGGGGACCACAGTCCCTGGGCCGTGAGAGCCCCCAGACGGGCTCCCCACCCCAAAATGGAAGCATCTGTGGTAAGAACCACAGAGTGAGTCTGAGTGACAAATGGAACACCTCGCCTCAGATTGTCCAGGTTCTGCCACCACTGAAGGGCCTGAATTAAGGTCTGAGTAATAGGAACTAGCTTAGTAAGAGGATCTTTCCTTTGGGACGAAAAGGTCCTCAGATGGAACTGAATGTCCCTCATCTGAAACCTGGCCCCTTGAACCACTGCCGTGGAAGCTGCCATGTGGCCCAAAAGCTGAAGAAAATGTATTGCTGATCGAGAAACCAGAGGGAGGAAGGAAGAAGCCAGCTGAGAGATGGCTTTTGCCCTTTCCAAAGGAAGTAAAGCTCTTTCCTTGAGCGTGTCCAGCACTGCTCCTATAAAAGTGAGGAGCTGTACTGGCTCGAGAACTGACTTGGGAAGATTGAGAAGGAACCCCAGGGAAGTAAGAACTTGCTGGGTGACCTGCAGATCTGACTTGACTTGGTCTGGGGACTGGCCCAGAAGGAGCCAGTCGTCCAGGTATGGAAAGATAGAAATCCTTTTCCTTCTTCAAAAGGCCACCACTACTGCTAGGCACTTTGTAAACATCCCTGGAGCTGAAGGTAGGCCAAAGGGCATTGCACTGAACTGGTAATGGCCTGCGGGCAATTCGAACCTGAGGTACTTTCTGTGGGAGCACCTGATGGGAATGTGAAAATAGGCATCCTTGAGGTCCAGGGAGGCTAGCCAGTCTCCTGGCCTCAGAGAGGGAAGAACTGTTTCCAGAGTCACCATATTGAATTTTGGCTTTAGCAGGTGCTTGTTTACATATCTTAAATCTAGGATGGGTCTCCACTCCCCAGTCTTTTTTGGGGTAAGGAAGTACCTGGAGTACAGTCATTTGCCCCTGTATAGGGTAGGAACTCTCTCTATGGCTCTTAAGGCCAGTAGAGAGGCAACCTCTGCCTCTAGGGCAAGGGTTTCCGATGTATTTGCAGGTGGAAAGGATATGGGCCTCAGTTTCGTAAAATTTTTGAAACTGAGAACCAACCCCTGGCTTACAACCCCCAGAACCCACTTGTCTGAGGTAACAGATGTCCAGTCCTGGACAAAGTAAGCCAGCCTGCCTCCTACTGGAATGGGGGAGTCAACCTGGGCGGACACATCAGGGCGTCTGCTTGGCAGGAGCCTTAGGCTGAGGAGTGGATGCAGCCCTGCTCATCCCCCTTCTGCCTCTCCCTCTGAAGAACCCCCTCTGAAAAAAGGAATAAGAGGCCTGTACTTGGTAGAAAGGCCTGTGAAAAGGCCCGCCCCTGCCCCTAGATTGCTGCCTTTGAAGAGTTGCCTGCCTCTCCTTGGCCTGGGCACTCCTGTAAGTGGTCCTGTACTCATCCATTTTCTTCATGTAATTCTCTGTCTGCTCCCCAAACAGAGAATTACCCACCACAGGGAAATCCATGGCCCTGGCCTGGGTATCCTGCGAAAGGCTAGTACATCTGAGCCGAGCCATTCTCCGAAGAGCCACAGATGTAACCATGACTCTTGATGACACATCACTGGAGTCTACAGCAGCATGAAATTACACCTTTGATGCCTCAATCCCATCAGCAGCCACCCCCTCCAGCTCCTTGGCTAGCTGGGGGGAAGACTGTTTAGCCAGTGCCAGTACAGTGTCCCACCTGGACTTCTGGTACCTGGCTGTATAGGCCATAGAGTTAGCCTGCCTGAGTCCCAAAGATGATGTCATGTACTGCTTTCTTTGCCATGGCATCTATCTTCCTGGAGTCTTTGTCTGGGGTGTGTGAAGCCAAGGGGATGTTTGCCTTGTCACAGGCAGCAGCCTGCACTACCCCAACATGGCTGCACTGCTGAAAAAGAAACTCCATATCTGAGCCTGACAAGGTGTACCTCTTGTCCATTCTCTTGTCAACAGGAGGTACAGAGTTAGGAGACCTAAGAATTTTTTGTGTCTGTTTCCCAAAGGACTTATGGAGGGGAATAGACAGCCTCTTAGACTCTGGGATGTCCATCATCTCTACAAAATCAGGCTCCTCCTGATCCTCCATAGCCTCCTCAATAGGAAGCTGGAGGGTTGGAGCCACTTTTCTGTAAAACAGAAAGTGGGAAGGGGACTCAGAAAGCCTAGGAGGGGGAAACACCAGAAGGTCTGTCTGGGGAGATGTCCGGTTCCACAAGCCCATCCAGACTTTCACCGTCGTAATCATCCTCTTCAAAATCCCCCTCCTCATCAAACTCCGGTTCGTAAAAATCTTCAGGGGAATAATCCTGAACCAGGGGAACCGACCGAACCGAACCCCTGCCAGAAGGCGCCAGATCGGTCGGAACCAGACTAAGCAATTCCACAATCCAAATCGCTCTGGCTATCTCTTCGGCGGTCAACACATGAAGTTCTGGATCCAAATCAGCTTATTTATCCTTGCATTTTCTCTTTGTAGGAACCAATCCCTCAGGATCGGCTATCCTCTTGCCCGAACAAGTATCACCCTGGTCAGAGGGCACTCCTTCTGGTTCGGTAGGAACCAAACCGGGCTGGCCTTCCGGGTCAGCGGATTTCTCGGCCTCCTTATCCCTCAAGTCTACCTAACCTTTTATCCAACGTAGACTTAGGGAAATTCTTGCAAATTTGGCAGTCTGAAGTGAGGTGGTCAAACCCCAGACAGTAAACACAAGTGGTGTGGGGATCGACCTTAGCAAAGACCTCCCCAGACACACTGCAGTGTTGAAACCCAGTGGGCCTGGTTTTTTTCTTGGGTTTCTCAGACATGGCCAACCTAACAAAACTTACCCTTTATAAGGCAACCGCCAGGCAAGACTCCCCTATCGGTTTCTCACCGTGTTACAGGTGTTGGAAAAAAACGTTAAATTCACGTTTTTTTTTTTTTAAAACCGATACGGACTGGTAACAACACACTAAACTTTTTCACAAGATTTTTATCTACAGGATCGGTTCAGCCAAACCGATCGAAAAAGCTTTACAATTTCCACACAAATACTATCCTACGTATTAACGGTACCACAGACAGAGTCTCGAACCAATAAACGGAATTTAATGCGGACTAAACTGACAACTTTAACCAACTTTGAATCGAGCAGAAGGAGAAAATCTCCGGAGCGACTGTTCAGTGAGGCGGAGTAAAGAATCTGATGGTTTGGTTTCAAAGTGTCACAGACAGAGTTTTCAACCGAGCTCGAGCCCAAAGTTCTATGCCTGCATAGAATTTTAACCCTTCACTCTCCGGGGCAGTTCAAGTGCTGGAGCTAACTGCAATTGTCAGAATACAGCAAGACTTCATGTTGTTTGAAAGGTGCCAAAATGTTCAGTACAGTAAGCGCTTTCAAATCATTGCAAAGTGTTTTGTTTGAGATCACTTTAAAACATAATAATTATCAAATAATACAGAGCCCTGCTGAAGCTGTTTAAAGCTGCGTCCTGTCATATGCGTGGCTCTCTAACGCCCCCTCTTAGGTCACTCTTGATGATAACCCCCGGTCCTTTGCTTCATCAGACTTGGTGACCTGCTCACCACCCTATCTGGTTGCTGGGTTCCTTGCCCCTAAATGCATAACTTTGCACCTTCTAGTGTTGAACCCCAGTTGCCAAATACCAGACCCTTTCTCTAGTTAGGGCTTCCCTTAGTGTTCCTATTTCCCCTCCTGTATGTCCAGCCACCCACAGAGCTTTGTGTCATCCATGAACAGGCAGATTTTACTCTTGAACCCATCCACTATGTCACTGATGGAGATTTTAAACAACACCAGACCAAGCACCGAACCCTGTGAGAGCCCACTTGTCACCAGCCTAGCTTCTGAGAATTCCCCAACCACCACCTTTTGGCTTCTGTCCTTTAACCAGCTTTTCACCCATCTAGTGAGCTTGGTCTCACCCCCCACATCCTCCAGCTTCCTGACCAATCTCTTATGAGGTACAGAGTCAAAGACCTCGCTGAAGTCCAGATACATGACATCAACCACTTGGCCCCATCCACTCTCCTGATCACCAAGTTGAAAAAGTCAGTCTGATTAGTCTGGCAGGACCTCCCGGACACAAGCCCATGCTGCCTCTCATCTTGCAGCCCGTTTTCCTCACGAAAGGCCACCAGTCTCTCCTTCAGGATAGTCTAGATTAGTTTCCCCACTACTGAAGTCAGACAAACTGGCATGTAGTTCCCTGGTTCATCCCTTGGACTGCTTTTATGAAGAGGCACCACATGTGCAGTTCTCAAGTCCTGGGGCACTCCCCTGGACTCCAGAAAGGTGATACACAAGTCTGCCAGGGGGCCCGCCAGCACCTCTGCCAATTCCCTTGGGACCCTTGGGTGCACTTCGTCTGGCATTGAGGATCTATCCACCTTCAGGGCCTTTAGGCCATTTAGCCTCCTGTCCACCTCTATTACCCCATCGATTACACCCCTTCCCTACCCCCCTGCTCCCTTGTGGCACTAGTCGTCCTCTATAGTTAAAACAGAGTACAAGTACTTGTTAAGCTTCTCTGCTCTTTCTTTATTTCTTTTGCCCAACCCCTTTTTTAACCTGACAATTTAATCTTTAATATCCCTCTTCTCCATTATGCATTTGAAGAAGGCTTTCTTGCCCAATTTTACTCCCTTAGCACACTGCAGACACCGCTACCAGCACATCAATAGGGAAATTATCATATTCATGTCACCAAACATATCATTCTATGACTATTTTACTGCACAGAGCATAACAGGGTCACAGCAGTATCCAAGTATACTAGACTATGTCCCATTATCCATCCTGCCCTACAGCATCAAGTAGCCCACACATGTAAGTCACATATGATTGCACCAGAACTACAGCACCCTGAGAAAGAGCCAAATGTAGAACTAATTAACATTCTAATACGGGTAAAACAATTTCAATACACTTTAGCAAACAAAGCTGTAACCTGCAACTTATGAAATAATCTGTGAGCACTTATCGCGATCTAGTCCCCCCACAACAGAACCAGACAGACTTGAACTAAACCCCCTCTAAGAAACACAGAAAGATATCTTAGTAGGCAAGCAGAACTGTTAACACCTGTATGCAGAAAATCGAAATTTAAATACCTGTAAATTTTTTTTCTCTGACGGCTGGTCTCCGGGCTTCCTTACTCCTGGGCTGTACCTCCTGATACCGATGGGCAAGCAGGAATCAGACCTCTGCAGCAGGGGACATCCATCCCTCCACTTCCTGTCTCCCTCAGTTCTTCCTAAAGCAGTTCAATGTTGCAACACCACAAGAACTTGGAAACAGAAAAGAAGAAATTTAAGACATATATGGCCGTGAGGCCAACCAACCATATACATTCTGGGAAGGAATCCGAAGCCCAGAAACCGGCGGCCGGAGAAAGAAAATTTACAGGTATTTCGATTTCTCTCTCCTAAGCTAGTCTCCGGGCTTCCTTACTCCTGAGATATACAAAATCAATACGTTCCCAGATGTCCAGGTGGGAAGAATATCAGGAGCCCTTAAGGATCCACCACCGCTTGAAGCACTCTGCGGCCAAAGGATGCCTCATCCGAGTGCATCACTTCCAGCAAATAAAATTTTGAAAATGTGTGAATGAATTATCCAGTGGCCACTCTGCATGTGTGCTGTCAATGCTTCTCTGAAGTATGCCCACGAAGGGGCTCTCCCTGGGCCAGGCAAGTTACTCCGGCCTGATCATAAGCCATGGAAGTGGCTGATAGAATCCGTCTGGCTATAGAGCCTTTTGAATCCTTGTTACCCATAATGCTGGCCCACAGCTGACATAAACAAACGAAGTTTTGCAAATAGCTTCCCCTCTCTTAATACACATTTTCGTCAGGGGCAGACTGGATGGGCCTCGAGGGCCCCATCTGCCCTCAACCTTCATGTCTCTATGTTTCTATCATACCTCCTAGGTCTAGAGGATGCAATTCCCCTTCCTTATTGCTTTTGGAAAGTGGGCAGAAGGAAGGAAGAATTAACCCTTGATTGTAATGGAAGGGAAGCATAACTTTGGCAAAAAAACTGGAACTGTTCGAGCCTGACCCTGTATGGCTCTTGGGTAAGCAATGCTCTTAGTTTGCAGATTCTCCTGGCTGAAGCAATAGCTATGAGAAAAAAGGTGACCTTTATTTTGAAACACGTGATGGATATCTCCTTGATGGGCTCCAAGGGGGGGCCTTGGCCACGGCCTTGAGAACCAGATTAAGACTCCAAGGTGGTAGCTCTGGTGGGTTGGAAGGCATCTTAATGTTGCTGTCTTTAGAAACCTATAGACATGGGTATATGAATCCAACGATTCCCCTGAATCAGTCAACAAGAGTGCCCCCAGTGTAAAAACCTGAACTTGTAAGGTGACTGGTTGCAGTCCTTTGTCCATCCATCTGAAAGAAACTGCAGTAAAACAGGCAATTAGATTGGATAGTTCTATATGCGTTTTGAATGAAGCCAGAACAAACATTTTCTCCAGATTCAATAATATTGTACTGTTTGGAGGAAGAAGAGAGACATAAGTTCCCCATCATGTCAATAACAGGAGCTGTGTAGCCGAGCTCCTTGAAAGTTTTTCCCTCTCAATCTCCAGGCCTAGAGAGATAAGTTGTTTAAATGGGATGCCGAGCCAGACCTTGATGGAGAATGCCCAGGCTGAACTTGAATGTTAGACGCGGTCACCTTGACAGACGAATGATAATTGGGAACTATGTGCGGAAAAGGCATAAGGGGCAGACTAGAATCATGACTGTCCTGTCCCGAACCACTTTGTGAAGGGCTCTTGACAGAAGCGGTATTGGAGGAAAAGCATACAGGAGACCAAACTCATCTCAGTTTAGGGGAAAAGGTGTACTGAGCCACCGCTGGTTCATCCTTGGCCAGGGAGCAGAATTGCTTTACCTTGGAGTTCCGCCAGCAGGCAAAAAGGTCTGTCTGAGGGTTGCCCCACTGTTCTGTCAAGATGTAGGAGGCACTATCCTTCAGCTCCCATTCCCCAGGTCAACCAACCTTGCGACTAAGCTAGTCTGCCGTGTAGTTTACCTGTCCTTGTACATACATCGCTTAGTGGCGCCCGGCCCACTGAAAGAGAAGGGATTCCCTTAGCATTTTGAGCTTCTTGCGCCACCTTGATAGTTGGTGTATGCCAACGCTGACAGATTGTCGGATGGAACCAGACTATCCTTATTGGGGAATTGCTGTTCAGAGTGCCTCAGGGCATGGCCTACTGTTCACATGTTGGGAACATTTGTGCTGTACCTTGTGCCTCTAACAGCAACCACCTGCCCAGTGCCAACAGCTGATGCAGGTGAGCCATCCCCAGCTCCCGAGGCTTGCATTGGTCACGATTCGGATTTGGTGAGGATGGTCTAACTTGCAGCCCTTCATGACCTCTGTCCTCTGAGACCGTCACTGAAGGGAGGGTTTACTCTGTCTCAATGAGCTGTATGAAAAAAGTTAAGCAGGCAGCTGAGGAGTTAAACTCCTTGATGAGCTGTAGCAGAATCCGTAATTTAGTTTTCGGGGATCCTTGTGTCATGATGTCTGCCCCAGAAGGATCAAAGTCTGGTTTGAAATTAGGGAACTCTTTCTCCAGTTGATGAGAGAACTGTGTGCCGGCAGGTACCAGACCACCTCTGCCACTGCTTGTAATGTTTGGTTGAGCTGTGGGGCCTTTATGTGGACTATGACCGGTACTAGCACTTTCAAGTCTGCCCGTGGGTCTGAGGAAGACACCAATGGCAGAGTTTGAACTGAAGTACTGCTCTGCCACTCTGAACCTGAGATCATGCGTGTGATGTTACTGAGTGGGAAAGGTAAATAGGCATCTTGCAGATATATGGATGCCAGAAAAAACCCTTTTTGCTATTCCCTGATTGATGACAAGGTTTCCACCTTGTAGGGTCTGCTACGGACAAACCTATTCAAGAAATCGAGAACTAGGATTGGCCTGAATCCCCCGTGTGTTTTGGCACCATGAGAAATGGGAAACTAGCCCATCTGCAGAAATCCCGTAATGGCCTGTAGCATTGACGGTCTTTCAAATGGGTTGCCAGTGATGGTGGAGGGCACCACATGAGGTAGTGGGGGCTTGTATTAGGTGCTGATGATGTCTATGACCGCTCTCCCAGACTTGTACTGGGCCCATTCTGCGAGAATTTTTAGAAACCTGCCCCCTACTGGGGGATGTGCCCAGATAGCATGTTCTTTTTCCCGGAGAAATTAGTATTTTGATCCTTATTGTAACCTAAGTAATGCAAAAAGTGTCTGGGGCCCGAGGATGAAGACTGGCCCCTGCCTCTTTGATGTGGGATGTGCACCTTGGCATCTCCTCGTAATCCCTCACTACATCCTTGAGGGCTGAGCCAAACAGGAGAGTACCTACACTGGGTGAGTTAACAGACTGGCTCTTGTAGAGGCAATTGCTTGCCAGACCCAAAGCCAGGGTCTGCAGCGAGCCAAAGTTCGATATGTGGTCTGCACCCGACTACCTCCCCAAGAACAGTAGCTGATGAAGAACAGGTCTGTTCCTCTCTGGATCACTTACAGGCAAATAAAAGGTCACAACTGAGACCCCAGACAGAGCATTTTAGGCCAAAAAAGGATTGGTTAGGGAACTCTTTCTCTGGTTGTCGCCCTGAGACATTGTTGATGCTTGGAGGACCCAATTGAGAGAGGCACCCACATCCTTATGCACTGGGTCTCTGAGAGAAGCCCCTCCTTCGGCTGGGATGACCGACTTCTTGGTCAGGTTTGAAACTGGAGGGTCGATGCTGGGGCAGTCTCACCACTTTTTAGATTGCTTCTTGTCAGGCTTGAGAAGCTTAGAGATCTGCCAGGCCACTGGATAGGTGCATTCTGGACTTTGCCATTCCTCCACAGCAAGTCCCCAATGGCTGGGGGAATATGGAGGAAGGTTGGGGCCAGTTTGGTTGCAGCTGTAAGGTGAAAGCCTGTTTCGGCTGAGTGGGAGCCTCCGAGGAAGGTCCGAGATGAATCCCGGCTATAACCCCCTTTTTTTTTTTTTTTTTTACGCATTACGAAAAGGACTGAGGGCCTCCAGGCCAAAGATTCTGAGCAGTTAGCGTTAGGGAACTCTTTCTCCTCAATAGTCTGAAAATAAGCCCCATGAACTGAAGACTGAGGAATCTATGGTGGACGTTCCCTGTGACACTAACGAGAGAACTACTGCTCCTCTTCAAATAAGGACAGGGCTTTCTTTTGCCTTCTTGTGTGGTCTCCCATCTGGCGACCCCAGAAGTTGCCCTTGAGGAATGCTGGGTCCAGGGCAAAGGCCCTGATTTACCTGACAAAGAGCCCTGGAGCCAGAAAGGATCAGTCTTGTGTCGAGGAAGGGGCCACCTCCTTTGAGCCCCTGACATTCGCAGATGCTGCCTTCTTACTTCTTAGGCAAGGTGACTCAGCAAAAGGATTAGAAGTGGAGATGAATCCTCGCTGGCATGTTTTTGCCTCTGGAAGGTCTGACGGACCTGTTCCCCTTTTAAACAGCGTACCCCCTCCCCCTGGAGGTTGAAGTGGCATGAATGCTGCTGGCCCTTAAGGCAAAACTCTGAGCTGCATGGATTGCTGCTAACCAGTACTTATACTGAAAAATCCATCTTGTCCCTTGATGTTGTTTTGGGGAGGGGTGCGCTGTTGGTCCCTTTAAGGAGAGGGATCCCAAGTGCTGTGCCCTTCATTCAGTGTGGATGCCTGCTTATTTTGTATCCCTAAGCGCTGTGCTCTGCGTTCTGCAGGAATGCCCCTACGGCGCTACTGGCTATCCTAAGCGCTCCTCGAGGAGGGAATCCTTCCAGCGCTACAGCCCAGTAGATGACTGGGACCACTGCTGAACATCGAGGAGCGGCCTGGCACGCCCCTCAGCGCCCTTCATCGCCCTGGAGCCAGAAAGGATCAGTCTTGTGTCGAGGAAGGGGCCACCTCCTTTGAGCCCCTGACATTCGCAGATGCTGCCTTCTTACTTCTTAGGCAAGGCGACTCAGCAAAAGGATTAGAAGTGGAGACGAATCCTCGCTGGCATGTTTTTGCCTCTGGAAGGTCTGACGGACCTGTTCCCCTTTTAAACAGCGTACCCCCTCCCCCTGGAGGTTGAAGTGGCATGAAATGCTGCTGGCCCTTTAAGGGCAAAACTCTGAGCTGCATGGATTGCTGCTAACCAGTACTTATACTGAAAAAAATCCATCTTGTCCCTTGATGTTGTTTTGGGGAGGGGGGGGTGCGCGCTGTTGGTCCCTTTAAGGGAGAGGGGATCCCCAAGTGCTGTGCCCTTCATTCAGTGTGGATGCCTGCTTATTTTGTATCCCTAAGCGCTGTGCTCTGCGTTCTGCAGGAATGCCCCTACGGCGCTACTGGCTATCCTAAGCGCTCCTCGAGGAGGGAATCCTTCCAGCGCTACAGCCCAGTAGATGACTGGGACCACTGCTGAACATCGAGGAGCGGCCTGGCACGCCCCTCAGCGCCCTTCATCGTGCTACAGCCTGGCGCTCTCAGCGCTTGTCAACAAGAGGTCATGCGCTCTCCTCCACGCTCGTCGATGAGAGAGCTGACCGCCCAGGAACAACTTAACACGCTGACTGGATCCGCTTCGAGGAGTTGCGCATCAACGAGCAGTTTATATTTTCCCCGAGCTGCTCATCGCTAGACAGGCACTCATCTTCAGGAAGCACTCCAGTGCTTAACTTTGGGGTCCCCCAGCCTTGTGACACGCTGTCTGAATTCGCATCGCGGAGCTGCACATTGATGAGCGCTGATACTTCTAAGCCGCTTGTCGCTCAAACAGGCACTCGACCCCAGAAAACACTCCAGTGCTTAAATTAGGGGTCCCCCTAGCCCTGGGGTCTAATAAACGAAAGCACTCCAGTGCTTAAATTAGGGGCCCCCCTAGCCTTGAGGGCTTATAAACGTCCATTGTGGGGGAGCCCAAAATCGCGGGAAAAACTAGTGAGCCACTGATAGGTGGGGCCAGTCTGTGCAGCTTGCACGGCTGAGACTGGGTCCTTCCATGGAGCATTTCCAAATCACTCCTAATAATCCAAGAAATAGACTAGCTGCACATGTAGAATAAAAATGTATAACTTACAGTCTTCTTCAGCCCTGCCACGTGTGACAGGGCTCTGCTGCAGAGTACCTGCTTCACTGAAGGCAGGAAGTAAACTGAGGGAAACAAGAAGTGGCAGGTTGGATGTCCCCTGCTGCAGAGGTCTGATTCCTGCCTGCCCATCGGTATCAGGAGGTACAGCCCAGGAGTAAGGAAGCCCGGAGAGAGAAACTTGGGCTACAGACTAGTCCCAGTATCCATTCCAAGGAGTCTTATTATTCTGCACTGCCTGCATCCACATGGGTACACTGAAATTACGCAGCCCTGTTGTTCGCGCCCTTAATCCACCATGCAGATTCACCATGTGGGTGGACATCTTAAACTACAAATACTGGTATAAACATAAACCCACAAATAAAAGAAGGCAGCTCCCACCCTGTAGTTTTCCCAAACAAAATATATTCAATAAAACAAAGCATACGGTACTACAAGCACTGGGCCTTGTAACAAGAGTCCAGATAGATGGTAGTTCATGGATCTGAGTGGGAGAAAGTCCAGTAATTCAGCTGTACCAGCCCCTGTCCAAACAAAACTCTTTATAAGAAGTAGGTTACTATTAAAAATAAAACCTTAACAGTACTCACAGTTCAAACAGGGTAAAGCGGTATGTAATATTCAATTACTTGGTTGTGGTATCTATGTCCGAATCAACATCCTCAGCGCTTGCCAATTCTCATTTGATACGATGGACCAACTTTTCAGCCTCTATTGGCTCATTAAAAAAGTAGCTCCGATTATTCCAGATAATCTTCAATTTAGCGGGAATCAGCAGTTTCAAGGATCACAGAATGCCCCTGACCCGATCGAACGGTTTTCTCCGTCTGACAGCATGAGATCGGAAAACAAAGACAAGGAGGCCATCACCATAATGTAAATCTCTCTTCCATTTAGCAATAGAAAGGATTCTGTCCCTGATCCCCACTCCACTGCAAACTAAGAAGAAGGTCCGCTGTCCAGCTCAGATCAAAGCAGCCCTCCGAGGTGTGATGCAGAACAGCCGGATCAACCTTGGAGAACCCCAGGATCGATGGCAACACTGCAGTAATAAAGTCCAGTGCTGCCTCACCCTCTGCTTGTTCAGGCAAGCCGATCCACCAAGTATTCTTTCAGTAAAGAAGCATGTCCTCCTTGAGGAGCATGGTGGTGGCATCAATGGAATTAAGTACAAAGCTGTACATTCTCTGAACAGCTTGCTCAGCATTTTCCATCCTCGTCTCCAAAGTAGAGACCCAAGAAGTGAGGGTATCCCAACTTTTACTCCATATCCTGGACTGTTTTAACTAGCTGCACCAGGGTCATGTTAATTGTACTGAGAGACACATCGTCGGTGCCAAGTCCACTGCCACCCGCGTCAACATCGTGCGACAGGGGCACAGCACCTTATGGTTTTCCTGCTTTCAGCTAAAAAAAAAAAAAAAGTCAATTACTGGTGTCGTATTCTTGGGTTCTCCCATCCCTCAGGCACAGATGTTGTTCTATTGAACGAAAGAGGTTCTTATAGCAAAAGCAGTTAGAGAAGTCAGGTTTTATTTGCTCAAAGGCCATTTTCCCTGAGAGTTCTGACAAGTAGCATCTGCTCCACTCTGCTGCTAAGCCATGCCCCCCTGGGAGTTCTGAAAAGTAGCATCTGCTCTGCTGCTAAGCCAGCCCCCCCCCCCACCGCACTTCAAAATCTCCTTCCTTTCCTCCTACCTCCAGGACACATCTGGAAACAAGATGCTACCAGCTCAGTATGTCTTTCCTGGTAAAACCATTTACATAAATAAATAATATTACCCACATAGATGTAGATAGCACCCGGGGCACCCCACATGAAATTGTAAGTAGTGCTAACCACAGTAAGTCAGCTCCCCTGGATAGTCTTATGAGATGTCGCACAGCGATCGAAGATAGGTTCCGCAGACACTAGCCAGCAGCAACAATGACAGAGGAAATCCACTGGCTCCACAGACATTTTTTTTTTTTTTTTTATAATTCTGTTTCTGCTCTGCAGCCCCAGGGCATCCTTCCGGAGAACCAAGTCAGTTAACTTCCTTGTGCTCCCAGGTCGCACCTGTAAACAAGCTTTCAGCTTAGTGTGTCTCTCCTGGTTAAAAAAAACCCAAAAAAACCCTCACAACGCTTGCCTCTATTCTCTTGTCTGAAACCTCCCACCCCGGCCTTCCCCACCGGCAAGTCCAGCCCCCGAATCACCTCCTGGGGCAGAACCTGCCCCTCCCTCGGCAGCAGCTGTCTGAAATTAAAGGGACTTACCGTGGGGATGGGTCAGGCATGGGAGGTACCGGTGCTGGCGGGTCCGACTCTCGGGATATGGACAGGTCCCTGGAGTCGCCATGATCTCCACTGTGGCTGCAGGGTTCTTCTGTGCTTGTGTTTTTCTCCCGCGGAGCTCGGGCATGCACTGACATCAAGGTTCGTTCATGCCAACGTCTGCCGCAACTCCAGGTCTCCAGCATGGCGCTAGGTGTGGCGTCCAGTGCCTCAACCCTCAACACCACCGAGCCGGCTGGCTCCACATACATTTTACTAGCCCAAATAATGTTCATGGCACAGAGGCAGTGCATCTGTCTGTGATGCAAACGACTCAGGTTCAGAAACGGACTCGGGCTAGCCGGGGGGGGAGAGAGAAGGATTAAGCGTCCTAGGGACTGCTCTCCTTCTCCGGGGAGAAGGGTAGTATGTCCGGCACATCACAGACCCGTGGCAGAGGCAGGGGGTGATCCATTGTGCCAGCACCATAACCTGTGAGGGGGCGGGTCATCATTGCACGTCCCCACCCCCAGGTACAGCTGCACACAAAATCCCGGCCTCAAGTGTGAAGCCCCGCTCCATCACCCCCGCTGTCAATGATGTCCACTGGGTGGGGTCCCGCTCCCGTGGCCCCAACCCTGGGGGGGTAAGCCAGGGCATGTAACCATGAACAGTGGGCACCACCCGGCTGACTCCCACCGGGGAGGTAAGCCTGGGCATGGAGGGGGTGGCGAAAGAAGGGGGCTGAGCTCCCCTTCAGGGGAGGGGTGCCGGGGACAAAAAAAAAAAAAAAAAAAAAAAAGGATGCATCATCCAATACGAGCAGCAGGGCTGGTTAACACACACGCACACACAAAAAACCTTTTTAGTGACCAAATACAAAATCACCTAGCATCTGGGTGGTGGGCCAGTGTCAATTTTGAACCCTGAATGAGAATACCACATAACAGTCCAAGAGTGGCAGCAGATGGACACACATGTAAGGCTGCACGGCACAGAACAAACTGTAATTACAATATACAGCATAACGTAACACAATATAAAAATAATACAACTGCTTCGATATTTATACAGGGTTGTTACAGCAGTGACGTAGCGCTATATCTTGTTGAGCTATTCATATATATATATATATTTTATAAAATGGGTGACAAAAATCAGTTAAAATGCTGTCTCCTGATTGGATGAAACACACCATATGACCATGCATCAGTCCACAACGACTGCATGCCTGCATTTCTTTCTAATATTCATGCTCCTCCAAAACAATTCTGGCCATTTTATAAGACAGATAATTCACTATGGGGTGTGTGATTGTGCTCTGTTATATGCACGCTTGTGTGACTGAAAACACTCAGCCTGCGGCCTTGTGCCTCACAACGTACACCAAGGTGTGCATATATCAGAGCAAGACCGCACACCCTGTCGTGGATTATCTGTTATGTATATACTCAACCCTAAGTATATTTGTACTACTGTGCAAGTATAATATATATGTTTTTTGCAATGTACTGTGATGAAAATGACTATCACCTACGTAAAATGCTGTGATACTACTGAAAAAAAAAAAATATATATCAGATATTTATATATGTAGATATTTATGGTTCCGCGCTACTCAGCGACAGCATAAACATGCACTAAAAAGGCAAATATTGCAAACTGCGCAGAAATGCTCCCTCCCCTTCCCATTGTCCATGGGTCCAGAGTAATGCACCTGCCATATAACGACATCTGAAGGAAATTAAAGTGGAATGTGCAACCTAGGTTCGGGAACGAACCTGGAACGTCAGGGGCTGACAGGAGAGGGTGGAGGAGGATAGAGCGCTCAACAGCACACTCCTCTGAGGAGGGAGGGAGTCATAATTAGCTGCTCTACTGTAAGCCGGCAGACCACAGTGGTTCAGCTGGAGCTGTAGCAAGGAAGGCGGGACGCCGACAGGCTCTGGCATGCTTTGCATGTGCATGCGCACCACTGGGCCAGCTCTATCTGCATCCTGGGAGCAAGGTAGCAAAGTAGCTAAATCCCAAAGGGCAGCAGCAACATGATATTGGCATTCTCAGGCCCCACTAAGCACTCCACACCCAGAACTTGGTTGTCCTGAGGAGTAAGTCCGGGCCCCCCCAAAAAAACTACCACTGAGAGGCATGTCTATAGTAAGAGGTGGTAAGGGGTAAAGAAACAGGTAATCTTATTTACTGAAATGTTTCACCAGGAAGGCATGCTGAGCAACAGGTTGCTCGTCTCCTGGTGCGACCTGGGGGTAGGGGAACACGAGGATAGTATACAGAGATTTGGTACACAATGTAGTTATACAATTGATTGCATTCAAATAGTAAGCAGAATGCATAGAGTAATGAAAATGTGGAATGCTAACAGTTTTGACATAGATAGATACAATAGCACAAAATAACATTTGGTAAACACTAAGTGACACATAACTGTGTAGCTAGAAAATGGCTGAGCAGAATTCAAGTAGGTTGATCTAGGGCGAGTTAGTGAGGAGTAACAGACAGAACAAGTTAGCTAAGGTGTAACAGAAGTGCAAGTTGTCTAAAAATGCAATAGAGATTAGGGGTCAGCCATAACTAGGGCTAAGTAAGGAGGGGGGAGGATGGGGGGTGGGTGAGAGGCATATATGTGGGTAGGTAGAGAACGAGGTGGATGGAAGGAGGAGGGGAAGGAAGAGTGATGAGGAGAGGGGTCTGCCAGGGTGAGACCCCTCCAGTATGCTGAAGACCCTGCCTGCACAAGGCAGAGGTGGAGCACAAAAGGAGGGAAGCAGGCTGTAGGCAACAAGAGGTAGAGCACATCAGGAGAGGAGCAGGTTGTGACAACGAGGGGAGTAGGCTTCAGGAAGACCAGAAGAGAGCGTAAGATGAGAGAGAAGAAAGGCTGAATCCAGCCCTTCAGGATGCAGAGAATTTGGGGGAGGGAGTTGGGTTGTGGGTGTAAGGGGAGGGGAGGGGAGGGACAAGCCCTTGGTACAACTTTGGATGATTGAGAATCGCAGAAGGAGAACAAGGAAAGGCCTGTAGGGGAGGGAATAGGAAGGGGAGGAAGTCTGGCAGTTAGGTGGGAGGGAGGTGGAGGTGCAGCAGGGACATTGGGTAGGTACTGAAAAGGGACAGGGTTTGTCAAGGGCTTGTCATGGACTGGTAAGGTGGAATGGGGTTGGGAGGTCATCGAGCAGGGTCACTCCAGCAGAAAGGTGCAAAAAAAGGAAAGGGGAGACGTAAAAAGATTCTACACTTCTGACAATTTTTGGCTACTGTTCTGAGGAAATTCATATTTCTGAGCAGTCTGTGATCCAGTAGGTTCTTGTGACCCATATTTATATCTCTAGAGAGTCCAGTTTGACCCAAGTTTTAAGAGACCCAGCACAGTCAGGACTGCTGCTTACAAATGTGTTTAATTGATCTTTGTTGGTCACTTTAAACTACGGCACTGAAGGCAGAAGATGGATTTTTTTTCCACAATGAAACTTGTGGTGGGAATCCTTTTTGACTGGATCATTTTTCACTGTATGCACCAACTACCTAGTGCTGTATAGTGCCATTTGGTAGTGAGCTGCTGTGTCAGTCAGAGGATACAGCCGACACGACAAAGCTGGTGATAATACTTGTGACATAAAGACAGATTATGTAATGCTCCTGGGTTTACTCGGTTATTAAATCAATAAATAAAGGAGTGCTGCATCAGCGTGTGGGCTGCAAATAAAGCAAAAGGGCTGGGCCAGAATACACTTTTCTTCAGGAATTATCTGTAAAGAAAAACATCGCTGGTGGCCCAGGTTCAAAAGTGAGCCTGGGTTGGGGGCCCACAGGGAAGGGGAGGACTGAGAGTCACCTTGCTACTAAACTGTTCTCTTGGGGACCACCAGTGGTAGTGCAGCGAGAGTCTTGTGCAGAAGGGGCTGACGTCTGTAGGGTTCCACAATGACACTCTTTGACCTGGGTGCCCTTGGGCCCCCTGCATGTAGACACTCGCAGTAGCTGGGACCAGAAATATGGAAGCCCCTTCCCCCTCCCCGAGCACAACTGGAAGATGATGATGATGGAAAGTTCAGGCCTCCTCATCTTTGAAAGTCCCCAGATAGAGGACTAATACCTCACTGGGTTGTGGCCTGGCCCAGTAAGCCCCAGTGCAAGGGACATGCCAGCAGGGTTCAAGGAAGGTAGGTGCCAGAGAAGTGTGGGTCGGGGCTGGTTAGTTGCCATCGGAGGGTGGCTGCTGCAGGTGACCATGGAGCATATACAATAAATTTTTAAAAATACTAACTTTTGCTCACGTTTCCTTCTTTAGAGTTAATTTCTGAAGAAGGCCTATGGTCAAGACATTGATTCTTTCTCTATTTTCAAGTTCTAAGATTTACTACTGGGCTTCATAGCCCATTACCATGAGGCAGCAATAGTCCCTCTTGGATAGAATTACAAGTTTTCATGCTGTCCAGTAAACAAGGGTAGGGGTCATAACTGTGGCTGAACTGCTGGCCAGCTGATTCCTTCAATTTCCCAGTCCGCTATCATTTTACCTAGCTGGAGACACTGGCGGCGTCAGGGAGAGCATGGAACACACCCCATTAAATCCTATGGGGTGATTTTCAAACCATTACTATACACCTTTAGGCTGCCTGTGACGCAAATGGAAGCCAATGCTCAACTAATAGGGGCCCCTACTGGTTGAGTAGTGGCTTTCATTTGTGTCAGAGGCAGCCTAAATATGTACTGTAATTGTTTGAAAATCACCTCCACAGGATTCAATGGGGCATGTTTCCGTGCTTTCCCTGGCAGGACATCACAAAACGTCCCAGCGCAAAGGGCGTTTTCAGCGAACCGGGAAGTTGGAAGAGATCGGCTAACTGGCAGTTCAACCACAATTACGATCCCTTTCCTTATTTACAGGACAGCATGAAAAATTACAATCCTATCCAAGAGGGACTATCACTGCATTAAGGTAACGGGCTATGAAGCCCAATACTGAAACCAGAAATGTCACACCTTTACTTTAATCTAACCTTTTTGTATTCTGTTTTTTACATACATTAGCTTTTTCATTTGTAAAATGCTGTATATAGCTTACTAGTGATGACCAAATGAATTATCTTTATGCAAAATACTCTCCAGGATAAAAATGAAAACCCTAGCAAGATCCTGTCTTATGATTAGCCTGGATCAGTGAACAAAAGTCTCTGCGTCATGTTTATTCTGCACCAAGGTACTTAGTACATGACAGTTTTGGCTGTAAAAAGTTAAACTGGTGACAGCTGAATCAGCTTATGGCTTCAGCATGACATGAAGTATTTGCTAGCTTAAAGGGATCAAATGTAAATGGGTTGCTGTCCACAGTACAGCTGTTTTTCATTCAGTCATAGCCAGTAAAGCTGACCTGTCAAGCTGCCAATTCATCAGAAACATTTGCTTCTAGAAACCAGCCACCCCTCCCCCTCCCAGCACCATGGACTAATGGTTTATGTGCCATTCAGTCATCCATATCAAGAAGCTGCTGTCCTTACTGACACAGCTCCTGGGAGCTTAACACTGTACGAGTGCCCGTGTGTAAAATAAAAAAAATACAAAACCAGTTAATAAGTCAGCCAGCTCAACAGGAATTTCAAGCAGCTAACTGTCATAATAATTACCTCCCAATCAAAAGGATCCATTTAATTTCTAAAACCTGTCCAAGCAGACTTTGTCACATGCATGGTACAGCACCCCAAAATATCTACAGTGGACTGCAATGCACTCCTCTATGATAAAAGACCTGTTCTGAGCTTTGGCAATCACCTTTCTTTTTAACAAAATATCAAGACAATCAAAGTCTTCAATAAAATGTGTGTTGCTTGAGCAGTTTGTGTCCCCAAACTGTGTTATACTAATAATATTTACATCCAAAGCACACCTACACATGCAACGTCGAAATTAAATTAGATAATGTGATCCAAGTGCAGAGAATGTTTTGACATCTGCTCTCACAAAACTCACGTAGCCCCCCCCCCCCGGGGAAATCACATTGCGCAAATCTCTTAATTCAATACTTTCTATTTTTTCTTACACTAAAAATGAGCATAGGACTTGTCAGCACACTATGCAGTGTAGTAAAACACAGATTTTTTTCTTCAGCAGGCATAGAGGAAGACAAATCTTGAAGAAGGAAAGCAAATGCTTGACAAATTTAAATATTTTAAGCAAATAGTCAACCAAAACAAAATATCTGCAGGGCAAAACTGAATTATTCTGTCCATAAGTAGAAATGACTAGCCTGGAAAGTCTTTCCGTCCCCAGCAGTATAGAGATTTAAAGAGGAAAATAATCTCCTAAAAAATATTTTTGTTCAAAAATTTTTATTTTATAGAAGAGTCACAGCTCTTCACTTAATTCAGAAAGCTGAAAAAAATCTACAAAATATGAATATGAGATGACTGAGTCTAAAGAACAACTGCAGTCTGCATTTTGTATTTTCTTCCGATTTTATGTTCTATTGTATGTTATCTTTATGTGTGGATGAACAACCTATACCATTCCTAGAACTCCTTTATCTCCTGTTACAGGTGAGTAACCTGTATTTCTAGGGACGTGGATATGTTGTTCAATCCACACTTGCTGGCAGACTCCTAGCAGTTCTCTGGGAGGAGGGAGGCAAGGCGCGCACCCCCTACTTGGGAAATAAGGACTGGAGAACCGAGGTCCCAAAACCAGCATCCTGGCGTGACTCAAGGTCGATGTGGTGGTGGGTAATGAAGGTGTGTGCTGACTTCCAGGTAGCAGCCCTGCAGATTTCCTGGATAGGGACGTCCCTGGAAGCAGCCACCAAAGCAACAGTATGGCGGGTAGAATGAGCTCTTATCCCTCTGGGAGGCTCCATGCCCGTCAACCTATAGCAGAGATCTATGCAGGAGGTGACCCACCTGCCTATTGTCTGCTTGGCTGCAGGTCTGCCAGGTGCGGCTTCAGCGTAGGTGACAAACAGTTGGCGAACTTCTCCCCGAACTTTAGCTATCGGCTCCTTATAATAAGACAGCGCTCTTCTAGGGTCCAAAGTATGAAGCCTATATTCGGCCTCCGAGGTGTGACTGGGGTAGAACACCGGCAGAGTCAACACCTGGTTAAGGTGAAACTCCGACACCACCTTCGGAAGGAATTTCAGGTGGGGGCGCAGGACAACCTTGTCCCTGTGGAAGACCAGATAAGGAGACTCAATGGAAAGCGCCTGGAGCTCTCCCATCCTTCTGGCTGACGTAACAGCCACCAAGAAGGCGTTTCCACAACAGGTGGAGATATCGCACTTGTGCATTGTCTAATGGCTTTGCCCATGAGCTTAGCCAATACCAGCAGTAGATCCCATGGAGGTGGAGGTTCTCGCACTGAAGGGGATATGTGATCAAAGCCTTTGAAAAAGCACCCGACCACCTTTTCCTGTGCCACCGACTGCTTTCCGGCCCATGCCCAGTAAGCAGAGATGGCTGCCAGGTGCACCTTAAGGGTCGTCGACCAAAGCCCCAGCTGAGAAAGGGACCACAGGTAGTCCAGAATGCTAGCCAAGGAACAGGAGGAAGGGTCCAACCCCTTATCCTGACACCAAATGGAGAATCTCTTCCATTTGAAGGCATAGCATTTTCTGGTCGACTCCTTACGTGGGATGCCTCAACAACGTTGAGGACCTCGTCGAAAAGACCCAAGGTCTGGAACTCTAGCCGCTCAGGAACCAGGCCATCAGGTGCAGGGACTGAAGGTCCGGGTGGAGTACCTTCCCCTGGTTGACCGAGATCAGGTCCGGGCGGGTTGGAAGCCGCCTCGGGAGCCTGGAGCTGAGGCTGAGGAGATATGGATACCAGAACTGGCGGGGCCAGTCTAGGGCTACCAGAATCACCTGCGCCTTGTCCCTCCTCGCCTTGAGAAGCACCTTGTGGATCAAGGAAAATGGGGGAAAGGCACAGAAGACGCCCGGGGTCCACGGCCTCGAGAAGGCATCCCCCTGCAGCAGCCCCTGCTGAGGGGGGCGGGCATAGAAACATTGAAACAGAGAATTTGACGGCAGATAAGGACCACTTGGTCCACCTAGTCTGCCCATTTTCCTACCTAACAGATAGCTGCAGATCCTAGTTAACCAACAGCTTACTTCCTCCTACCCCCCACTAGGACTGCCTTATGTCTGTCCCATGCATTCTTGAATTCCCCCACTGTTCTTGACTCCACGACCTCCGCAGGGAGGCTGTTCCATGCATCCAAAACCCTCTCGGTGAAAAAAGACTTCCTCACATTACCTCTGAGCCTTCCCCCTTCTATCTTCAAATTGTGCCCCCTTGTTCTTGCACATCTCTTTTTCTGAAAGTTGCTACCCTCTTAGACTTTGTTGATTCCCTTGAGGTACTTGAAAGTTTCTATCATGTCCCCTCTCTCCCTTCTTTCCTCAAGGGTATACATATTAAGCTCCTTTAGTCTTTCTTGATATGTCTTCTGGTGTAGACCCTGCACCATTTTGGTTGCCCTCCTCAGCCTCCACTCTGTCTATGATTTTGCGGAGATGGGGTCTCCAGAACTGCACACAGTACTCCAGATGGGGTCTCAACAACTGTCTGTACAGAGGGATAACAACTTCCTGTTTTCTACTATTGATGCCTCTTCCTATGCATCCCAGTATCCCCCCAGCCTTCCTTACTGCCTTCTCACATTGCTTGCCCACCTTTAGGTCATCTGATATAATTACCCCCAGGTCCCTTTCCATTTTTATTGTTATCAGTATCTCACCCCCCATTGTGTACTCTTCCCTTGGGTTTTTGTTTCGCGGCATTACCTTGCACTTCTTTTGCATTGACTCTGAGCTGCCATACATCTGACCATTCCTCCAACCTTGCCAAGTCCCTTCTCATCCTTTCCACTCCATCTTGTGTATCAACCCTGTTGCAGATCTTTGTATCGTCTGCAAAGAGACATACTTTTCCTTCCAGTTCCTCTGCAATCACCATAAGGACATTAAAAGGACCGGTCCCAGTTAGAAACCCTGCGGTACCCCGCTAGTAACCCTCCTTTCTTCACTGTGCACTCCATTTACTACTACCTCATGCCCTGTTGTTCTAGCCAATTTTTATCCAGGCTACCACCTTGGGGCCTACTCCAAGGCTGGCTAACTGTGTATTAATCTTTGTGTGGGACTGTATCAAATGCCTTGCTAAAATCTAGGTAGGCCATGTCCACAGCCCCTTCCTGGTCTACTACGTTGGTCACCCAGTCAAGGAAATCTATTAGATTCGTCTGACACGACCTTCCCATCGTGAATCCATGCTGCCTTGGGTCCTGTGTCCCACTGGCCTCTAGGTACTCAACAATTCTTTCCTTCAGAAGTGATTCCATCATTTTCCCTACCGAGGTCAAACTAACTGGTCTGTAGTTTCCTGCCTCTGTCCTGCTCCCACTTTTGTGAAGAGGAATCACATCTGCCCTTCTCCAGTCCTCAGGTACCAACCCATCCTCCCATGATTTGTTAAAGAGTAGTCAGCAGTGTCACTAGTTTTACCCTCAGTTCTTTTAGAATTCTTGGGTGAATCCCATCAGGCCCCATTGCTTTGTCCACCTTCAATTTTATTAGTTCTTTCAGAACCCTTTCTTCTGTAAATGGACTGGTATCGACCCCATCTTCAGAGTGTTTCTCTTGTTTGGTTTAGGTACCTCCCTCCTCTTCCTTTGTGAATACTGAGCAGAAATATTCATTCAGTATCCCTGCTTTTCACTGTCCCCTCTACCCCCATTCCTCCCTTTATTAAGCCTCAGTATCCCTCCTTTGGTCTTTCTTCGCTCCCTAATGTACCTATAAAGGTCTTATCCCTTCTTAACAGAATTGGCTATCCTTTCCTCGGTTTGGAGCCTTTGCTATTCTGACTGCCTTCCCAGCCTCTTTCTGCTTTAACTGATAAAGTTCTCTGTCCTGCTCCTTCTGTGTTTCCTTATATTTCCTGAATGCTATCCTTTTCTCCTTAACCTTCCCTGCCACCTCTTTTGAGAACCATAGCGTTTTTTTCCTTCGTTGTGTTTTATTGATCTGCTTTACACAAAGGCTTGTTGCCTCTGTGACGGCTGTTTTGATTACTCCCCATTGTTCCTCCACCCCTCTTTCTTGCCTGTTTGCTAGTGCTTTTCTAAGGCACTCTCTCATTTTCCTAAAGTCAGCCCTCCTAAAGTCCAATACTCTTGCTTTTGTATGGCTTGATTGTATGGCTGTGTTTATCGTGAACCACACTGTTTGGTGGTTGCTTGTTCCCAGATGGCTACCCACCTCTAAATCTGAGATTCTTTCTCCATCCCCATTTGAGAGTACCAGGTCTAAGACTGCTCCTCCCGAGTGGGTTCCAATACTAGCTGTCTGAGGCATGCCCCTGTAGGCATCAAGAATGACCTGTCTTGGATGCGCTGCAAATGCAACGGTTAACATCTGGCATATTCAGGTCTCCCATCAACAATATCTCCCCTTTTTTCTGCCATTCTAAGGAAGCCTTCTATCATTTCATTGTCCATTCCCTCCCCCTAAGATGGGGGTCTGTATACAACCCCGTGCGGATTGTGGTGCCATTTCCTGTATCCAGGGTGACCCAGACGGCCTCATCTGCTCCCAGTTTACTCTTTAGTTCTGTTGCTTTGATCCCTTCCTTTACATAGAGAGCTACTCCTCCTCCTCTTTTACCCTCCCTGTCCCTTCTGTAGATTGTGTATCCTGGTATGTTGACATCTCAGTCATGGTTCTCTGTGTACCATATTTCTGTGACTGCCACAATATCCAGGCAACCCTCTTCCATCAAGGCCACTGGTTCAGGGAGCTTGTTACACAGACTACGGGCATTGGTACTCATCACTCTCCACGTTTTGATAGCCTTACCCCTTTTAACCCCATTCCTGTCCTTACTGCCTTTGCCTCTTTTTACATTTACTTCTGAAGCATGAAGCAGCCTCAGCTTCGCATTCTCCCTGGAGGCAAACAGTTCCACCTGAGGTGTGCCCCAGTGGGAGAACAGATCGTGTACTACCTCCGGCAGGAGAGACTGCTCATGAGATGCAGCACCTATCCGGCTTAGGGCATCGGCCAGAGTGCTGGAGGCTCCTGTCACATGGATGGCTAGGAGATTCGCCTCCAGTCTGCTCATGAGAGACCAAGTGTGGAGAGCCTCCTTGCACAGAGGCAAGGAGTGCGTCCTGCCCTGGCGGTTTAGGTAGTACATGGTAGTGGTGTTGTCCGTCTGGACCTGGACCACCTGACCCCATACAAACGGAGCAAAGGCGGTGAGGGCTAGTCGGACCGCTTGAAGCTCCAGCAGGTTGATGTGGCATCGAGACTCCTGAGGGGAACAGAGGCCGTGCGCTCTGGGCACCCCAAGCCATCAGAGAGGCGTCGGTCGTTAGAGTGACCGTTGGCTCTGGGCAGACTAACGGGATACCCTCCTGCAGATGAGCCAGAACAATCCACTACTGGAGAGCGTTCCCCATCTCCTGGGTCACTATCATTGGCTGGTCCAGAGGACTGGAGCACTGTGACCATTGGCGGGCCAGCCCCCACTGAAGGGGACGCATATGCCAGCGGGCCCAAAGGACCACACTGGTGCAGGCCACCATGAGGCCCAGGAAGTCCTGGGCAGGGCGCAATTTCCCAACCAGAAATGATTGGGCAAAGGAGGAAAGAACCTCGGCCCTGTCCGCCGGGAGCCATGCTCTGGCTCGAAGAGAGTCGAGCTCTGCCCCGATGAACTGAATTACCTGCGTTGGCACGAGTTCCGATTTGGTCTCATTGATGAGGAGGCCAATCTGAGAGCAGACCTAGAGGGCCAGATCCCCGGACCACTCCGCCTCCAGCCTGGAGGGGGCTGCAATAAGCCAGTCGTCCAGGTAAGGGTACACCAGGACCCTTCGGTGCCGCAGGAATGCTGTCACCACTGCCATGCATTTGGTGAAGACCCTGGGAGCTGGAGAGAGGCCAAAGGGTATGGCCCGGAACTCGTAAAGGGATCCCTCTGCCCTGAAGCGGAGGAATCGCTGGTGAGACGGACGGATTGGGACGTGAAAGAACGCATCCTGGAGGTACAGAGAGCAGAACCACACGCCTCGTTCCAAGGATGGAATGATCTGAACCAGAGTGACCATCCTGAAGGTACAAGACCTTAGGAACTTGTTCAGGTCATGTAGGTCTAGAATGGGGCGCCAGCCACCCGTCCGTTTTGGGACCAGGAAGCACCTGGACACAAAACCTGGGTCTGGTGGAGGATCCATCACCTCCCTGATCACCTCCTTCTGGAGGAGCAGGGCAATGTTGGCTCGACAAGCCGACAGAGAGGCTGCGGACCCCGTAAGCCCCCCGTGGTGCGACGGCTCGATAGGGTGTGGACTGCTTGAATTCCAGAGGCAGACCCTTTCCTACCACTTCCAGCACCCTGCGGTCTGTGGTGATATCGCACCAGGTGGAAAGGAAGTGGAGGAGCCGTCCCCCCACGGGGGGAACCCGGGGAGCAGTGACGAGGTTGGGGGCGACACCCCTCAACCCATCACTGGGCAGGCTTGGAGGAAGGGCCGGCTGAGGGGCCTCCTGGACCTTTCCCTCCGGGCTTCCTGCTGGAGGAAGCTGCAGGCTTGGCTTTGGAATGCCAAGTGTGAGTCTGCTGGCCCTAATGCTGGTGTTGCTGGGCCGGACGTGCTGCAGGGGCTGAAGGTCGAAAGGGCTTACGCTGCTGCTGGCGGTGTTTGTCCTTCTGGGCAGATGTGACGGAGTCCAAGGTGGCACTGGACTTCTCGATCCTTTGCAGATGACCCTCCACCCTGGGGCCGAACAAGTCGGTACCCAAGAAGGGAAAGTCTGCCAGCTTGTGCTGGGTATCCGCTGTAAAAGTAGAGATCCGCAGCCAATCTCTGAGGCGCATGGCCACTGCGGCTGCTACTGACTGGGCACACGAGTCAGCTATGTCCAAGGAAGTTTGGAGTTGCTGTTTGGCCACCGTCCTTCCCTAATCCCACACCTGGGAGACGAGGAATCACCTCATCCAGGGAGCCCAAAAGGGTGTACCAAAAGTGTGCCATCAGAATAGCCGAGCCGGCCTGACGAAGGCCTACGGAGGAAGCAGCACAGACTTTCTGCCCGGATTAGTCCAGTTTCTTGGACTCTTTATCGGGTTGCTTGTCCACATCCCGAGCATCTCCGGAGCGGCGGAAAACGCTGTCAGTCACTAGCCCCTCCATGGAGGGGTGCTCAGAGAAATCAGAGAGTGAACCAGTGGGAATGGCATACTTTCGAGCCATCCTGGCCGAAGGTGCTGGACAAGAAGCTGGCCGCTGCCACAGTTCCAGGGCCAGGCCCACACCCACAATGGCTTCAGCCACTGGGAAGGCCTCCGTGGGGGAATCCCCTCAGTCCAGTATCTCCATGAGGGGATACTTGGCCCTCTTTGAAATGGGTTCGAGCTTCATCCCAGTGGACTCTGAGATGAGCCGAAGCATTCCAAGGAACAAGGATGGGCTCTCGTCCACCGACTGACCCCCAGTGAACTCCAGGTCGGGGGGGTCTGGAGAACAGGGAAGAGTCATCGTCAGACTCCGAGGAGTCTGCAAACAGCTGCTGAGGGCCTGAGCCACCCTCCACCTGCCGAGGCTGATCGGGAGTGAGGGTGACCAACAACCAATGGGGCAAGCCCTGACCCGACCGAGAATCCTTGGTTGGGGCCCCAAATTTAGGTTGTTTAGGCGGGGGCTCCACCACAATGGGTGGCGCAGCCGGTTTCGGACGAACAACTGGTGCAGGCTTCGGCTCCTCGATTACGAGGGGTTATTTCGGTCGCTCAGGTGACAGTCACTTTATGGCCGGAGAAGGCAACGGAGTCTGCTTATTCCCGGTCAAAAGGAGCTGCTGCCACATCAGATCTTCATAGCGCCGACGCAATCCGCACCAGAGCCTATCCTCTGAAAAGGACGAAGATGAGGATGAGCGGTGGCACCGCTTTCCATGGTGCAGAGACCGCCGATGTCAGCGGGATCGGCTGGACCGGGAAGAGGTCCGAGACCTTCAGTGTTTCCGAGGGTGGGTCTGAGAGGGGGTGGAGGAAACCCACCCTCCCTCGGTTCAGGAACCTTAACCGACCCGCACAGGAGGCACAGGCAAGTCTCGTTTCCACCGGGGAACCGTGAAGAAGTGTTGTCGGCTTCCAGTCAACAGTCCGTCCGACGGGTCGACAAAATCCCCACTGGCCGACGGTGTCTCGCCGCTGACCTGACGGGACGCCAGAAGCCAGCGGTCTTAGCCGCAACCTCGACCGAAGTCGAGAGTAGACTATCCGGGGAAGGGGACCTCTCCCACTCCTACGAACGTCAATGGTGGGACTTACCCTTGGAATCCTTCTTCTTGGACCGAGAGGAATGTCCTGAAGGCCCCTCTCCCTTGGTGGAGAGGGACCAACAAAGCTCCTTGAATGAAGCCGTGCAGGAGGAGCCCAAAGAGAGTGGGATAAATGCTGCGACCGAGGAAGATGATGATGCGGCCTGGGCCATTTCCTTCTCGAGGGCGATAATTTGTTCGAGCTGTTCAGCCAAGCCCGCCGCCGGACACCGCCCAATGGGCCTCCTTCAACTTCACCGGAGGATAACGTTTCTCGGGGCGCACAAGTTGCAATCTGGCAGCGCGATCCTGTAAGACCGTGGCTGAAAAGGACTTGCACAAGTCGCAGGCTCGTGTAATCATGCTCCAGCCCAGCAGTACACGCACGCAGTGCGGATCAGACCGGACATCATCTGCCTTCAGGGGCACTGACGAAATCCGGGAGTCTATTTGTCCATCGCAGCCGCAAGGGAAGATAAAGACCAAAGTCTTGTATATTTTAAAATTAGTTTCGGGTAAACCGAAGAGTTTGGATCCAGTTTTAAAACGCAGAACGCAAAGGAGGGAACCTGAGCTTCCAAGCGGTAAGGAAGATCTGGTGTCATGGGGCGGAGTCGAGAGTTTGACCACCTGGGTGGGTGGGAGGAGCCAGCTTGAAGACCTTCTGGCAAAATTTAAAGCGGCAAGAAACCTGCCAGTAAGTGTGGATTGAACAACATATCCATGTCCCTAGAAAGACAATTACAAATAATATTCAGTTTAGGGGGGTGTGGCCAAGCACAAGAGCAAGATGGAAGCTTGATTTCAGAGCTCCACGGCTATCCACCATATTTTTTCTGCCATCTTTCTCGCTTCCTCTACAGTTCATGCCAGACTACCTTCCAAACTTCAGCTAGATGCCAACGAAATAAGGAAAGAAACAGGCGAAATTGGCTTTTAAAACAAATAACCTGGCCGAGTCAAGCAGGGGCCTACCTAAAAATGCTGCAAAAGGCGCCCTAAGCACCAGCGACCCAGGCACGCCACAGGCTGTGGAGACCCACCCAGCTAACTCCACGATGGAGCAGGTGACTTCTTTCACAACAAACGAGGGGTATCTTGCCCTAGAGAGACTCCTAAAAGAACTCAAATATGATCCAGGGACTAGAATGGAGGCTGGATTTGAGAATGTCACCACACAGATCCAGCACCTCCAACAGACAGTCAACTCAGTCTCTGAGACCGTGGATTCACGAGACCAGGCTGGGGGAGCTGGAGGCATGGATAAGCACTCAAAAGGACACCTTGTAAAGCACTAACACCGACTTGCAAAAAGTACTACAGGAGATTGAATTTTAAAGCAGAGCACAGATGGTCATGAAAACAGGGAGCGCAGGTGCGACATTCAAGTAGTGGGCCTCCCTAAGGGGCTTAAGGGCAGAGACTGTGCAACATTTATTCAAAAATGGCTATGTGACACCCTAGAACTCTCTCCGGAGGTCTCCCTGGAAATTCAGAGGGCACACAGGTCCCCAGATGCTAAACCCACTCCCAATCAAAGGCCTCGCCATGTTATCATAAAATTTCTCCGCTTTACTGACCAGCAGATTATGTTGGAAAAGGCCAGACAGAAAGGAAAAACAATGGTATAACACTCATGGGTCAGTTTGTCTCCTAACTCCTCGTGGCAGCTCCAAACTCAACGCAGAGCATTTGCTGAGGTCAAAAGAAGGTTCCACGACTTGGGATGTCAATTTGCCTTAGTCTACCCAGCGCCCCTGATCATCCGCCCATAAGGTGGGAAGCCTAAATCATTCACTAGTACAGTGTCCTCTCTAGACCAAAGAGTGCAGGAACAGGCCTCGACCACTTCTCAGTTACAGGATGCCCTGAATCAAGTTGCTCATCTCTGCCAGCTCATGGTTGAACGTCAGGAGGACGCTGAAAACCGTAGCCGTCGTAAAAACATCCGCTTATATGAGGTCCCTGAAAACAGCGAAGGCTCGAATTTACTCACCTTTACAGAAGCCCTCCTGCAGGAGGCCCTTGAGTTGGACCCAGACTATAGCTTTGAGATTGAGAGACTACACAGAGCTCTAGGCCCGAAAACCACTCAGGCCTCTGCCTGCCCCAGGTCTATAATCATTAGGTTTCTCCGGTACCAAACCAAAGAGTTTGTTCTAAAGCAGGCCTGGACTAAACCACATATTTTCTGTGGGGATACTCGCATCTTCATAGACAACGACTACGCCCCCTCCACAATGCAGAGAAGGCAGAAGTACATTCCTCTTTTTTTCCCTTCTCAGACAACAAAAGCTTAAATTCAGAACCCCATATCCCAGCAGATTGGTGGTTCAGTTTCCCTCGGGACAACAATCATATGATACCATAGAGGTAGCTTGTACGGACCTTCAAAAATGGGGCTTCACATTGCCAGCTTCAATCTGCCTTCCTCAGAGAGCATCGGATAACAGAGGTTCTCCCAGAGTGGCACTCCCCAGGCAATTACCAGATCAACAAGCAACTATTGACTCGATCAAGAAAATGCTGGCAAAGTTTTCCAGGTAGACCAGCTGAAACTCCTCAGACTCAGCACTCTTTGGTTCAGCAATGAGTAGTTCGGCAGGGGATGGGGTGGGGGGTAGGGGTCGTCCTGCAGGGCTCGTCCTTGAAAGATTTTTTTTGTTGTTTTTTATTATCTTAACTTCCAATCTGTCTAATTTAAATATGCATATAGTTCTCCGGGCGTCTTTGTGGGGGGTGCATTTGGGGATGCAAGCCCTGCCTAAGCCTTGCTGTTGCACCAGGATGCTGGGGAGATGGGGGATGTTGAGTTCCTGCTGGGCCTCCCTCTCTGGCGGAGATCTGGCAAGTGGACGTGGGCCGTGCCGTCTCCGGCCTCTCCCATCATTCCCGAGTTGGATCCCAAACGAAGACCGACTGCTGCCGGGCTGCACTGGGTGGAAGAACATTGGCCCCATTTTTTTTTTCACGCCATTCCGTTATGGCTAAGAAGCTCCTTGACTGACCTTCCCTTTTTCTCTGTCTCAGTTAGATAGGGGCTAACTGAGAACCCCAGATATGGTCGGGACTGGCAGGCTCTGAGCGGTCGGTCCTGCCCGCTCGGACCCAGGTGCCCACCGGAGATGGGTCCATACTTAATAAATTCAAGCTGGCTTCACTGCATTTGCCCATTAGATAGGGCGCAGTTAATGGGTCTTCTTACCCTGGGGCAGCCGGACAGCAGCAGATGGCACTGTAACTCGAGGGATCCACAGGAGAAAGCGATCCTAATAATTGAGGATCAGACATTTTGCGGCTTCTCCACCCCGGATCTCCGATGGCGGGATAGTGCTGGAGTACCAGGCCTGGAGTTGAACCGCATCTCCCACTTCCACTCCCTGCCCCAAGCCGGCCCAGTAAGGGATCGAACGGCTCATTGAGCAGGATCGTGGACACGGCACCCTGATGGGCTCCCCCCTTCCTTGAAATGTCCCCCTTGCCTGCTTAGTAAGGTGCAAGCTTGTGGGGCGGCCGAGCCCTCTCGATCCTCCGCTGACAATCAGCTGCACACCAGTACCATTCTCCTCTGCATTCAGGAAGATATGGGGATAAATACCCTGGAAAAACATGGTTCATACATTGTATGCCTAGAACTACACCACATTTATACTTGTCATTTATGACCACCTAGGGACTACAACCAGGGCCTGCAAATAATGTTCAGAAGTGGTCCTAAAAACATTTAAAGGAAACGCTCAACCTTAGTTCTTTTATCAAGAGAAACACTTCTCTTTAAAGCATTCTGATCTTGAGAGGCCAGAGTTTAACCACCTGGGACCTCAACTATCAAGAATAAGACCGTATTTTAGAAATGGTGGCTGACTACAGGGACAGGGTTAGGGGAAGATGTATTTAGGGGTATCCCCTCCGAATGTTTAGGGCGGTTTGCCCATATGATTATTTTTCATTTTCCCCATCCCCAGAACTTCAGAGAAGATGGATTACCTATACATCACTCTGTCCTTGTGATCGGCCACCAATTGCATAATTTGGTGTGGACCCATCAAACCATACCCTCTCCTCCTCAATTTCTCCCTAACAACAGGGGAGCGGTCCCGAGTCCGATTACATCACTCGAAACCCAGGCCGCAATGGAACTGCATCTTTTTTCCCCCATCCTATATCTTCCCCTTACCACCACCTTTTCTCTTTTTTTATTCCCTGTTATCGGTTACCCTCATCCCAGTCCTCTCCCCTCCTGGAGTTAGGAGCAGGAGTTTCCCCAGGACCCCATATCACTTTGCTGACTGGGAGTCCACACATGGACGATCGGTCTCAAATGTCTGCTCTCCATAAGCATACATTGTTGGAAGTCACAGAACCCTCCCATAATTAGGGTTTGTACATAGTTATTATTCCCCCTTGCACTGTACATACTCACATTAACATGCCCAGTTGTCACACAAGTTATACTATAGTTTTTTCCCAGCCGAATTTTAATTTTTTTATTTTTGGAACACTGTACCCTTGATTACTGCAAACCTTTCAAATATCAGCTGTTACATATTTTTGATGTCCTCTGGTGAGGGCATAACTCTGTGTTCTACTGCTGGCTCCTGGTCCCTTTTTTTTGGGGGGGGGGGGAGTAGTGCAGTCAGATACTTTAGTTTTTTCTTAGCTAGTGTTGATCGCACCACGACCATAGCATCTTCTTTTTCTTCTTGCCATCCTTAGCAGGGCTCCCCCTATCAGACACCCTATGCTCTTTCTCTGAGCTAGATGATGGCTTGGCAGCTTTTTCTGTCTCTATGATCAGAGAATCCTGCTTTTCTGTCACCTTAGACTTTGAGGAAAGGTACCTGAAGATGCAAGCTTTCCCCTGTACTTCCCTCTATTTTCTTTTTAGGAGAGCTGCTTGGTGACTCAATGGCAAACTGAGACTCTGTGTTTTACCCTTTTCTTTTGTGTTTTAGGGCAGAAAGGTTTACACTAATCATATCAGGGCCCAGAAAAAAACTACAGATTGTGGCAGTCTGCCTTTGCCAAGATCTTCCGACAGGATTTATAATTTTTAAATCCTGTAGGACCTGTCCTTTTCTTAGGTTTTTTTAGGCATACTAATCGAGTGAATTTAGCCAAAAAGTATTGCCAGGTCCTTGAATAACACAAGTAAACCACTAAATGAACTTGTGAAGGGGTCTGGTTTAGGATTCCTATGTGGGCCCATATAACCCTGAAATTAATATTTGAAGTACTGTGCTTTATACCATCGCAATAATGCATGTTGAGAAGACTTGACACATGAAATGAATTATTTTGTTACCCTGCATTTCTACCAAGTTTTGTAACCTACTGTCACGTACTATCTGTATTGTCTCTGTTTTCTGAAAAGCAATAAAACATATTACACAATTTTTTTTTTAAATAAGCAGTTGTTTTAATTGTTTTTTTAACCAAAAAAACAGTTATGGCATTAAAGCTGGAACCGCAAAATTGACTTTTCTCTAGTTTCTGGGAACGGAAGAATACCCCTAAAAGTCAAGATAAAATAACCTAACACAAATATTTATTTTTCTCATTTTTGTTGACCGGTTAAGTGCACTAGACAAATTCTGCCTATTTTCAGGCATGACCCAGGGGAAGGGGATACAGATGAATGCCAACTGACCTTGAACCAGATTAAGCTGCTGGTGGTATTTTTAGTGAATGGGGGAAATTTGGCCAGGGCACTGGGGAAATTCCCCTACTCTTTTTGAGAAGTGCTACGAGGTCTTTAACATCCACCTGAACTACCACCACACAGGCAGATGAGACCTCGGTTTAACATGTCATCTGAAAGTATCAAGAGCTAAATAAGAAAAGACAATAGGAGATTTTATGAATAAATAAAAAAATAAAGGACTTGGCCGATGGACCTGGAGAGGGCTCTGAGGTCACTGTTCTCTTCAGTGGTGAAAACAAATCTGATGTCAGAATACTAGTGGAAGAATCACCACACAGCAACATCTGAATGAAGTTCTGATTCCAAAGCACCATTCTAAACTCCAAGGCAACATCCTAGAGTGGGGATGATGCATTCTTTATGAAAGCAATAAGACCCGACAGGGTGTGGGTTGTTGACTGATAAGAGCACGTCTCTAGGTGCGTTGTTAGGCACGAGGCGCTTGCACCGAGTGACTACAGCAGCTGGGTAGTGCTTTTATCAATCAACAACCCACACCCTAAGGTGTCTTATTGCTCTTATAACATGGATAACAACTATTTCTATAACAATCAAACACAACTCTGGATGCATTATTAAAGATTTAATAATAGTATGTTATTTTATTTAAATATGATGAAAAAATAGTCCCTAGACTTGGGCGGAGTGGTAAAATTGATTGAACAGCAACTCACTGAAAAATGCTAAACCAGTGAGTTGGAGGGACAGCAATGTATTATTTGAGCAGTTTGGGTCTGCCTCTGTAACCGAGTTTTCCCACCTTTTCTTTTTGTTTATAAAGTATTACTGTTTTGCTTACTTTCTTCATTCTGTTTCTTTTGTTTTTGGGTTGTTTTTTTTTAACTCTTTTTTTCCTCATTCAAGACACAGAATGTTTACCGTGGAATACAGGGATTCAAAATTCTGCTCAGTTCCGCTGGTAGAATATTACTCTCCCAACATACTGTACACACAGACAACAAAGGCCTGTTTTAGAGCCAATGACTCAATTATCTCACTGTCAGGGCAAGCAGAAGAGATTTCCCTGATGAGCAGGTAAAGACAGAAGGGGGATTTTTCACTGTTAGTAAAGAAACAGTTGTAATGAAAACTATAAATAATATTTAATGTTTCTAATTTGTTTATGTGTGTAAGGAGAGTGTGATGGTCAGGGAAAAGTACAGTTACGTAAGAACTTACCGTAACAGTAGATCTTCGAGAGAGGCTCTTGCAGTAGGTAATTACATATAGGACTGACGCTGGCCGGCGGCAGGACCTCACGGAAAAATTTCTAGCTAGCAGTCCCTGGCGGGGACCGCCCCCACGTCAGGTGACTGGCGTCAAGTGATGTCGGTATAAAGGGCGGTCCCAGACGCCCGCCTTCCATGTTCTTTTTCCCGCCACAGGCCGGAAGACCCGGACGAGAGAGAAGCAGATATTTCCTAAATGGAAAAGGAGCTGAAAAAAGCCTAGGAGCGGAGGGTTGATTTACTTAAGAGCTCTCTCTCGAAGATCTACCGTTACGTAAGTTCTACGTAACTGTACTATCTTACTCGAGAGGGTTCTCGGTAGGTAATTACATATAGGACAGAATCCCAAGCAGTCTAGAACAAACGAAGGCACCGGAGGAGGAACTACTCCAAAAGTAGAAAATAATCTAGCAGGACTCAAGAAAGGAGGCCTTGCAAGACAGCTAACCCGAAGCCTGCTCTACGGCGAGAGGCAATGTCCAAACTGTAATGTTTAGTAAAGATATGGACCGAAGTCCAAGTGGCAGCAGCACAGATGTCTGCCGCAGACACGTTCTTGAAACAAGCCGCGGAGGCAGCAACTCCACGAGTGGAGTGACCTCTGACTTGACCCGGGAGGGTCTTGTTGTACTTGTCATAACAGAAAGTGATGCAATGGGCCAACCATTTTGATAGGCATTGCTTAGAGACAGCATTGTCTTCTCTTTTGTGAGCGAAAGAGATGAACAACTGATCAGTCTTTCTGAGATCCTTCGTCCTATCGGTGTAGTATCTCAGAATCCTGTGGACATCCATGGTATGGAGCAAGTATTCTCCTTGGTTGGAGTACTGCGTGAAAAAGGCAGGTAATTCAATAGACTGATTTAGGTAGACTCGCTACCACTTTTGGGAGAAACTTAGGATTCGTGTGAAGAGCTTACTGCTCTTTGTGAAAATCAAGTAGGGATTTTGCACATCAAGGCCTGAGCTCGGAAATTCTGCGAGCAGAAGTAATGGCCACCAAGAAGAGTGTCTTCCACGATAAAACTTCAGGTTCGCGGAAGCCGCAGGCTCAAAGGGAGGAAGGTAAGTTCCGAGGACAAAGTTTAAGTCCCAAGGCGGAGCTGGAGTCCGGATAGGGGCCTAAGATGAAGGGCCCCTCTGAGGAAAGTTTTGATAACTCCAGCTGTTAATGCCTTATCAGCGAAAGGGACATGGTAGGCTGAAATAGCGGCCATATGGACTTTCAAAGAGGAGTGACTGAGACCCAGGTCGAAAAGATGACGCATGTACTCAAGCAGGAAGGTCACAGGGCAGGAAAAGGGCTCCACGTTCCTGGACGCAGCCCAGATAGAAAATCTTTTCCATTTCATGGCGTAGGTGGACCTAGTGGAGGGTTTTCTAGCCTCCACCAGAATCTCGGCCACCTTAGAGGAAACGCCAAAACAAGATTGGACTAGGTCTGTAGGAGCCATGCATGAAGTTGAAGGGACTTGAGTCCCGGATGGACCAGGGTCCCCTGATCCTGGGTCAGCAATCCTGGAGATAAAGGAAGAGGAAGAGGAGGAACCTCTGAGTATTGTTGTAGAAGAGAGAACCAAATTTGTCTGGGCCAGAAAGGAGCGATCAGAATCATTCTCGCTCCTTCTAGAGCAAGCTTCTGTAACACACGAGGGACCAGAGGAATTGGGGGGAAAAGCATAGACGAATCTGTCTTTCCAGCTTAGAGATAGAGCGCCGCCCAGAGCATCTCGCCTGGAGCGAGCTGCAAAAAGATTGGAAGCTTTATGCTTTGGGAGGAAGCTAACAGGTCATCTGAGGAGTCCCCCAACCTGGAAGATGCTTTTAGGACTTTTCGTCCAATTCCTACTCGTGGAAGAGCCAACGCATACTTAGTCTGTCTGCCAGGACATTGTCGACTCCCGGAACATGGATCGCCGTGAGGTGAAGGTTGTGGAGAGTTGCCCAATCCCAGACCCTCATTGCCTCCCTGCACAGCGGGCAGGACCGAGTTCCTCCCTGCTTGTTGATGTACCACACCACGCACATGTTGTCCATTTGGACGGCAAGGTGACCGGGAAGGATGTATTGGTGAAGGGTCTGGAGCGCATAAAGCACTGCTCGAAGCTCGAGCACTTTGATGTGGAGAACCATCTCCAACTTTGACCAAAGGTCTTGGGTTCGGTGAGGTCCCAGATGGGCTCCCCAACCTTCGCCTGAAGCGTCCGTGGTCAGAATCTGATCGGGGGGAGGATGAAAAAAGGGGACCCCCGGAAGAGCTTCTCTCGAACCATCCACCATTGCAAGTCTCTTACCATCGGCGAGGAGATGAGAACCGGATGATCTAGGTCATCTACTCGTTGATCCCACTGAGATCGAAGAGTCCACTGAGAGATTCTCATGCGGAGGCGTGCGCGTGGAACCGTCGAGATGGCCGCCACCATAAGCCCCAGTAGACGAGAGCACTGACCTCGCCGGGACCCTCCTGTGTTCCAACAGGAGGGAAATCTGTGACTGGAGGGAGGCCCCCCTGTCCGGAGGCAGAAAGGCTTTGCACAAAGTTGTGTCGAGAATTGCCCCGATGAACTGGAGCCTCTGTGAAGGATCCAGGTGAGACCTGGAATGGTTGATGGTAATACCCAGGCCAGTGAAAACCTGCCGGGTGAGGGAGAGGAAATGCAGGAGTTCTTCCCTGGACGGGGCTGCAGGAGCCAGTCGTCCAGGTAGGGGAAAACCTGAGCTCCCAAAGAATGTAGGTGGGCCGCTACCACCGCCAGGCATTTGGTAAAAACTCGGGAGCCGAGGAAGACCAATGGGAGCACCTGAATTGGTAGTGGACCCCGAACGCAAACCTGAGGTACTTTCGCGCGGCGGGCGAATGGGGATGTGCAGGTACGCATCCTGCATATCTAGTGCACAAAGCCATTGGCCCGGCCAAGCAGGGGCAAAGGATTGAAGGAGAGATCCTGAACCTCTTGTACTCCATACAGGTTCAGGGAGCTGAGATCGAGAATAGGTCTGAGATCTCCGTCTTCTTGGTACAAGGAAAAGTGGGAATAGTACCCGTCCCGTAGAGTGTGGGAGGACGGTTCTATAGCCTGTTTTGCAAGAAGTGCTGAGATTTCTTCCCTGACCAAAGGAAAATGGTCCCTTGAGTAAGCGGAGTTCAGAGAGGGGTGACGTGGAGGTTTCTGTAGAAACTCTATGGAGTGCCCCTCTGCTATGATCTGAAGCACCCATGAATCCGAAGTTATCCTCTCCCAACCCGGAAGGTGGAGGGAGAATCTCCCTCCTACTGGTTCCTCCGGGGTGTCCGGAGGCGGTGGGAGAGGAAAGGAGTCAGGTGGTGTGAGGCAGCGCCGCAGCTGGGGCACCCGCTGCTTTTATGGGCGGCGGGACCTGGCAGCTGTGGGCCCGACGCTTAGTGGCCCGCCTCCCTGAGGTTTCGCCGAGGCCAGCCGCGCCTGCGAAAGGACGCGCCTGTGGGGATGGGGATGGTACATTGAATCAACGGATTTAAGGCGTCCCTTCTCCTGTAAATCAGTGATGATGTCCTTGACATCACCACCGAAAAGCACAGAACCTCTGAAAGGTGCTTCTTGGATGGCTGACTGCACCTCCGGGACCAAACCTGACACACGGAGCCATGCGTAACGTCGAAGACTTACGGCGAATGCAGAGCTCCGTCCTGCGGTGTCCACTGCGTCGTAGGTCGTCCTCAGAATGTGACGACTGGCCAAACGAGCAGAATGGACCAGGTTGGCCAACTCCTGCTTGAGTTGAGAGTCAGGCAGAGAGTCGATCTTGGATTCCACCTGGGTAAGGACGGCCTTCTGGTAATCCCCCATATGTGCAACATAGTTCACGGCCCTAATACCCAGTGTGAAAGAAGCATAGATCTTCCTTCCATACTGATCCAGGAGGCGAGATTCCTTATCTGGGGGAGACAAGCTCAAGTGCTTCGGATGTGCTGACCGGCCATGAGCGGCGCTAATCACAACCGAGTCTGCACGGGGTTGAGAGTCTAAAAAGTCTACACCCTCCGGAGCCTGGTATAGCCTGTTCGACTTCCTGGGAAGTGGACTAAAGCCGACGGTTGTTTCCAAATAGTGGAAACAAGGTGGGCGTGAGGTTCAATCCAGGGTGGCACTAAGGTAGGAGCCGTAAGGGGCAAGTCCAGATGCTTGGCGAGTTTTACCCGTTGAGGGTCTGGTTCTAAGGAATGCCACTGATGAACTTCCTGGATCTTTCTGAGCAACTCCGTGAAGGAAGGATCCTCTGGAGGAGACTTCGGAGGAGTCCTCGGCTGGGGTTTGGACGGAGAGCGTGGCTCGTTGTCTTTCTCGGAACCTCCATCGGAAGCCTCTGAGGAGTCCGAGAGAGAAGGGGAGGAACAGTCTGAAGCAGAATAAGACTCCCTAACTCGTCTAGGGGGAGGAACGGGTTCCTTGGGAGGGATCCCAGAACGCGTGTCCTGCCCCTCTCTGGATCCCGAGGGCGGAGCCCGGAAATCCGGAGGTGAGAGGAGTGTGACGCCTGGGGCGACGGAGCCGGGGTGGCACTGTCACATCAGAAGACGGCCTCGATTTTCTGGTGAGCTGAGCCTTGGCCTCAGCTCACCAAGAAGCAAGAGTCTCCTGCAGATCCACCGGCGGCCTAGGGGGCAGTGGAGGAGGAGGAGGAGGGGGATAGTTGTACGGAGGAAATCCATAGGGGGAGTATCTGTAACCTGGCTGCGGGTACCCCGGAGTCGGGTACTGTGGCGTCGGGTACCGCGGCGTCGAAGGAGTCGGCACCGCGTACGGTGGTGCAGGATACTGCAGACCTGAGAAAACCGGCATCGGATATGACGGTGGATACCCAGGCGCTGGAGGAGTGCCGGAGCAGACGGCCCAGCCGGTACTCCACGGGCGGATCAGCCGGATAGGCCCGTGGGGTGAGGGCCCGGCGAAGAGGAAAACTCTCACGCATCAGAAGGGCTGGTGTCGGAACCGCGCCGGCGGGGTTAGCGTTGGAGCCGGCGTCAGGGGAACCGCGCGGATCCAGCTCTTCAGGATCGGATGGTAGCCATGGTCCCGAGTCGAGGACGGCGGGGAAAAATCTCGGGTCAGGCAGGGGAAAGGGGCTCCCCTGACGGCAGCGAAGGCTGCAGAGAGCCTGGAACGACAGAAGTAGTAAGTTCCGCCGTAGGCTCAGAGGCCCGGCGCACGTCGGAGGAGCCGACTTGTGGCTTATGGGCAGAGTCCCGGCGGACGCCAGAGGAGCCGGCGTCCGGCTTCGGGGGTCCCTCATCGGAGGCGGGCCGAGAATGAGAGGAGGCCTGGTCAGAGGGAGACGCTGTCGAGCGCCGCCCCGAAGGGTCGAGCGTCTTAGAGGCCTTCTCCCGGCGTACGTTGGAGGGGCAATGTCCAGCTTAAGGGAGGTGCCCGCACCAGTAGGCCGCAGGCCTGCAGCAGTACTGGGGGCTGGAGTCTCCTTTCGCCCGGAGACGCCCGGCAGGCTTGAACTCGGACCCGTCGGGCGGGCCAACGCCTCCTCCAAAGCCTTGGAGGCTGCCGTCGGGCGATCCCCCGGAGGGGATGTTACCTTGCCCGCGACTCCGGCCAGAGTCGCGGAAGAGGAGGCCATCTCCCCGTGCCTTTCCTTATCCAGCTTTTTGTGCCCTTCAGGGGAGGTCAACGCCTGCCGAAGTTTTCTCAGCTCTTTCTCCATCGCAGACATCTTCTTTTTGAGGAGATGGGCTTCGAGGGACTGCTGGCGTCGTCTGCGGGTGGCCGTGTTGAACCGGAGGCAGTGCGGAAACTTATCGACCGCGTGGTCGGGGCCTAGGCAGAAAAGGCAGAGGGAGTGACCGTCTTTGTGAGGCAGTTGGGCGCCGCACGAGTCGCACTTATTCTTTGAAGGGGACGACATACACCGACGTTCACCTGACGAAAGAGTAAAATTCTGAAACTAATCAGAAAAAACGACGAAGTAACAGGACTGAGCAATAAGAACTTAGCCTTGGTACTGCAGGCTGGCCAATGAGAAAAGAACTGGAAGGCGGGCATCTGGGACCGCCCCTTTATACCGACGTCGCTTGATGCCGGTCACCTGACGTGGGGGCGTTCCCCGCCAGGGACTGCTAGCTAGAAATTTTTTCGTGGGGTCCTGCCGCCAGCCGGTGTCAGTCCTATATGTAATTACCTACTGCAAGAGCCCTCTCGAAGTAAGATCAACATTTACTTAATTTGTTTTATTTTTTTTTTTTTTTTTTAAAGATAGTTTTATTTTTAGGGACCAGTTGAAGGTTTTTACAGTGTAAAGGTAGCAGCCATGTTTGTGATGGAAGATTAGTTCTGGTTGCAGAGGGACTGATGGAAGATATCAGTTGCTCAATGATATTGCTGCCCTTTCACCTATAGAGGTTAAGGTATTAGGAAAGTAGTGCCACCTTTCAGTTTGTTGACAGGTAAGGACATGCCTTTTGACCAATCAGGGTGAAGGATTTCTTCTACCCTTTTTACAAACAGTATTATAAAATGGTAAGAGAAAATCCTGAAATCTGATTGGCTGTTGTTCATATAGCAGTTATGTTCCATGCATGGAAAACAAAAACTGCTGCCAAATGTGGACTGATCACTACTAGAATCATTAAGCTAATAGAATGCTAAAAACTCAACTGCCAGCCATTGCTTTTTGCCCTGTAGCTGTTAAGTATCACATTTACTTGCACTGGGCCCTAAAAATAAAAGTACCTTAAGTACAAAATAAAATAGATTAATTAAATGTTGCTTCCCTGATCATCACATTCTCCTTACACACATAAACAAATTAGAAACATTAAGCATTGTTTATAGTTTTCATTACAACTGTTTCTTTGCTGACAATGAAAAATCCCCCTACTATCTTTACCTGCTCATCAGGGAAATCTCTTCTCCTTGCCCTCACAGTGAGATAGTTGAGTCTATGTAAGCAATAATACCCAACAGGGTGGGCGGTATTGGGAAATACCAGACCACCTAGGGGCACAATGAGGCTCGACAACGCAGGCGGAGGGCCTTATAGCCCCTGGAAGGTCCGGTATTTCCAAATACCACCCACCCTGGAGGGTATTATTGCACTTAGAAAATGGGCACTGTGGAAAAAAAATTAATAAAAAAAATGGTTAGTAAAAGTTTAAAATATGTTTTTAAATAAAATAGTTCCTCCGCCAGCATTACAGTGATGGAGTATTATCTTCTTGATACTCTAGTTCTAAAATGAAACAAAAGAAAACAAAAACTAGGCAGTATGCACTAACCGTCTCCACAGCAAGAGTTAGTTTGTGGATTTGGATCTCCCCTTTCGTCCGTGCATAAAGTGGGTAGATTTTGAAGTTTTCTATGTAGTTAAAACAAAAATTTGCAGAAGATTGGTGACGGGGCTCACCCCATTGATTGTTGAATGTGATCCTCTTTGCTCCAACCTTCACTGTTTTGGTTTAAAATTTACATTAAATCATTCAGCTACTATGGTGGGGAATAAATTCTGTTGCATATCGATCGGGTGGGGAGATGAACTTGAAGAGCAGCTGGAATGGTCTTTGCTTGGTTTGTCTTTTCCTTAAGCCTGATTGGGGAGAAGAGATAGATCTTTTCCTTCTCTATTTTGGGGTCCCCATGGCCCAAACAAATAACATGCCCCTTAAGGGGTGGCTAGCTCTCTCTCCCTGGGCTAAGACACAGAAATGGCACACTGATGAGTCCAAATGAGGACGAAACATACGCATGCGTCTGCTGTTCTTAACCTTTGCTGATTGCACTGTGAGGCCTTCCAGCACCATGTAATTCTGCTTAAAGTTGAGCCAGTCCAAATTCTCTCATGGGGATTTGCATATGTTTCCCATGATGCTTTGTATTATTGAAGTATGTGCAATTGCGTTTTCTTTAAAATTTGACTGTAAGGCCAGTATCCTCCAGGATTACCCATGCCTCAGGGCATTTGCTCTGGGGTTCTTTTGTAGTTCTTTTCCTTCTCTATCTTAGGGTCTCCATGGCCCAAACAAATAACATCCCCTTAAGGGGTGGCTGGCTCTCTCTGCCTGGACTAAGACACAGATATGGCACACTGATGAGTCCAAATGAGGACAAAACACGTGTATGTGTCTGCTGTTCTTAGCATTTGCTGATTGCACTGTGAGGCCTTCTGGCACCATGCAATTCTGCTTAAAGTTGAGCCAGTCCAAATTCTCTAATGGGGATCTGCATGTGTTTCCCATAATGCTTTGCATTATTGGAGTATGTGCAATTGTGTTTTCTACAGAAAATTAGCAGCCCTTTTTCCCCCAAGGCAGGCAGTAAAAAAAATTACTCACCTCGGTAATAATGTTTCTTCTAATGGAGTCTTGCTGTATTCTGACAATTGCAGTGATTCCCAAACTTTGAACGGCCCTGGAGAACAAAGAGTTAACTTTCTATGCAGGGCACAGAATGCTGAGCTCGAGCTCGGTTGAAGTCTCTGTCTGGAGTGATTCAAACCTAAACCGTCAGATTCTTACGAGCTCAACTAAACTAAAACTTCCATGTGGAAATTTTAAAAATTCTTACTAGCCAACTGGCTGAAAAAAGTTTTGGATTCCCAAGGAAGACTCAAGTCAGGAAACCCAAAACCAAAACCCAATGTACTAAAAATAACAATAATAAATCAGCACCCAAACAAAAAGGAGGAGGGTGCAAGCCAAAAACAACCCTGGGGTGCAATACTGCACCTGCCCACCCACTTCCCAAAAACAGGTTCTGAGAGGGGAGGCAGGAAGGGAGGTCAGAATACAGCAAGACTCCATTAGAAGAAACATAATTACTAAGGTGAGTAATTTTTTCTTCAAACAACATGAAGTCTTGCTGTATTCTGACAACTGCAGACTACCAAGCAGTACCTCCATGGAGGAGGGACAGAACCTACTTTGGAAATAGGCTCTGAAGGACTGCTGTGCCAAACCGAGCCTCACTCTTGCCTGGATATCCAGAGAGTAATGTTTGGTGAAAGTATGGACTGTTTTCCAGGTGGCTGCCTGACAAATTTCTAAGAGAGGAATATCCCTGGCAGCAGCCAGGGAAGCAGCTGTACCTCTTGTGGAATGAGCCCTCAGGCCTGAGGGTGGAGTTTTTCCCAGTTTTTCATAGCAGAATTGTATACAAGACACAATCCACCTGGCAAAAGATCTTTTGGTGGCAGGTTTGCCCATACCTCTCAACCTCCTGCCTCATAAATCAGGGACAAGGCTTAAAAAAATCAGGGACAAAGGACCAAAATCAGGGACACATCTTCAAACTTGATGATATCCACTCAGGAAGCTGGTAGCATATGGGGCTTAGTGCAAAATGCATTTTCTAAGGAAGAACAACAGAGTAAAATTTTGAGGCAAAATCAGGGACGTCCCTGAAAATCAGGGAGAGTTGAGAGGTATGGGTTTGCCCTTTCCCACTTCTCCATAAGTGAGGAACAACTGGAGAAAGCCAAACCTGTGACCCTTGGTATGCTCTATGTAGTAACTAAGGGCTCTTTTGACATCTAAACTGTGTAGCCTCCTCTCTCCTGATGAAGAATGATCAGGGAGAGACATAGACTGGTTTAAATGGAAGTCTGAAACCACTTTGGGCAAGAACCTTCTACTGGTTCTGAGGACAACTTTATCCCTGTGAAATGAGATAAAATCAGGTTCCACTGACAGGGCTTGCAATTCACTGATATGCCTGTCAGAGGTAATGGCTACCAGGAACACAGTTTTCCAAGTCAAGTACTTAAGCTCTGCTGAAGACATAGGCTCAAAAGGGGGTTGCATAAGTTGAGCAATGCAAACATTCAAATCTCAGGCAGGGGCACGGTCTCTAAAAGGAGGATTGGTGTGAAGCAATCCTTTAAAAAATTTACAGAACACAGGATGGGAAGATAGTGAGGAAGACTTCCCCACAGACAAAAATGCAGAAACAGCTGACAAGTGTACTTTGAGAGTAGCTGGTCTGAGGCCTAGGCTATTAAGATGGACCATATAATCCAGAACCGTAGGCAATCCAGCTGTGTCTGAAGAAATATGCTTCTTATAACACCAAATGATGAATCTTTTCCATTTGGAGTTGTAAGTCTTTCTGGTGGAGGGCTTTCGAGAAGCCTTGAGGATATCCAGAACCCCTTGGGAAAGATGCAGATCTGCAAACTCTAACTCTTCAAGAGCCATGCTTTGAGATTGAGAGACTGAAGATTGGGGTACCAAATCCTTCCCTGAGAGGATGCTAACAGGTTGTAATTCCTGGGAAGGGACAGGGGAAGCTGCTAAGGACAGCAACAGGGGGTACCAGGGATGTCTGGCCCAATCTGGAGCAATCAGAATCATCTTGAAAGGTTGAGACCTTATTTTCACCAAAACTTTGAACAGCAGTGGCGGGGGGGGGGGAGAGGCATACAGAAACTTCCCTTCCCAATTCAGGATCAGGGCGTCCAGAGGGACTGAGCCCAAGACTGGAGGTCTGCAACAAAAGAGAGGGAGTTGGTGATTGTCTGAGGCTGCAGAAAGATCCATCTCTGGAGTGCCCCACCTTGAAAAAAATCACTTTCAACACCTGAGGGTCCAGAGACCATTCGTGATGGCCCTGAGAGATCCTGCTCAGTGCATCTGCTAGCACACTGTCCTTGCCTGGAAGGTGAACTGCTACAAGAGAGGTTTGCAGGGAATAAGCCAGGGACCACAACTTCATGGCTTCTGTGCACAAGGCGTGGACCGAGTGCCTCCCTGCTTGTTGATGTACCACATGGTGGTGGTGTTGTCTGCTCTGACTTGAACCACCTTGTTCTGTACTGACTGTGAGAAAGCTTTTAGAGCCAGAAAAACTGCTCTGAGCTCTAGAAGATTGATGTGGAGAAGGGATTCTTGGGGGGGACCACAGCCCCTGGGCAGTGAGGGACCCCAGATGGGCTCCCCAGCCCAGGAGAGAAGCATCTATGGTAAGGACCACTGAACAAGGCTGAGTAACAAAGGAACACCTTGTCTTAAATTGTCCTGATCCTGCCACCATTGGAGGGCTTGGATCAAGGTCAGAGTCATGGATCAGTTTGGTAAGGAATCCTTCCTCTGAGACCAGAAAACTCTCAGGTGGAAGTGAATATCCCTCATCTGAATCTTGCCCTGACCACTGCTGTTGAAGCTGCCATGGCCCAAGAGCTGGAGGAAATGCCTTGCTGGTCGAGATACCCGAAGGCTGAAAGAAGAAGCTAGTTCCATAAGAACCCTTGCCCTTTCTAGAGGAAGAAAGGCTCTTGCTCTGAGTGTGTCCAGTTCTGCCCCTATAAAGGTAAAAAGCTGGACTGGTTCAAGAACTGACTTGGGAAGGTTGAGAAGAAATCCTAGAGAAGTGAGCACTTGCTGGGTCACTTGCAGATGAGACTTGACTTGGTCTGGAGACTGACCCACTATTAGCCAATCGTCCAGATAAGGAAAAATGGAAATCTTTTGCCTTCTTAGAAAGGCAACTACTACTGCCAGGCACTTTGTGAAAACCCTTAGGGCTGAGGTTAGGCCAAAGGGCATTGCTCTGAACTGATAATGGCCTGAGGGCAACTCGAACCCGAGGTACTTTCTGCGGAAGCACCTGATGGGAATGTGAAAGTAGGCATCTTTGAGGTCCAGGGAGGCTAGCCAGTCCCCTGACCTTAGAAAGGGAATGATTATTCCCAGAGTTATCATCTTGAACTTTGGTTTTAAAAGATGTTTGTTTAGATATCTTAGGTCTAGGATGGGTCGCCACTCCCCTGTCTTTTTGGGGGTCAGGAAGTACCTGGAGTACAGTCCTTTGCCCCAGTGTAGGGAAGGTACTCTCTCTATGGCTCTTAAAGCTAGGAGAGAAGAAACATCTGCCTCTAGGGCAAGGGTTTCCGAGAGATTTGCAGGTGGAAAAGATCTGGCTCTCATCTTTGGAAATTTTTTGAAGCTGAGAACCAGTCCCTGGCTTACTACTTCCAGGACCCACTTGTCTGATGTAATAGACATCCAGTCCTGGACAAAGTAAGCCAGCCTGCCCCCTACTGGAATAGGAGAGTCGACCCAGGCAGGCCAATCAAGGTGTCTGCAGCCCTGCTCATCCCCCTTCTGCCTCTCCCTCTGAAGAACTCCCTCTGAGAAAAGGAAGAAGAGGCCTGTGCTTGGTAAAAAGGCCTTTGGAAAGGCCTGCCCCTGCCCCTAGACTGCTGCCCTTGAGGAGTTGCCTGCCTTTCCTTGGCCTGAGCACTCCTGTAAGTGGTCCTGTACTCATCCATTTTCTGCATGTAATTCTCTGTTTGCTCCCCAAACAGAGAATTACCCACTACAGGAAAATCTATGGCCTTAGCCTGAGTGTCCTGCGAGAGGTTAGTACATCTCAGCCAAGCCATCCTCCGAAGAGCCACAGATGTAGGCAGGACTCTTGATGACACATCATTAGAGTCCACAGCAGCATGAAACTGAACCTTGGATGCCTCAATCCCATCTGCAGCCATCGCCTCCAGCTCCTTGGCTAGCTGGGGGGAGGCCTGTTTAGCCAGTGCCAGTACAGTGTCCCACCTGGACTTCTGGCACCTGGCTGTATAGGCCATGTAATTTGCCTGCCTGAGTCCCAAAGAAGATGCCATGTACTGCTTCTTTGCTATAACATCAATCTTCCTGGAGTCCTTGTCAGAGGGGTGTGAAGGCAAGGAAATATTTGCCTTGTCACAGGCAGCAGCCTGCACTACCCCAACATGGCTGCATTGCTGACATAAGAACGCCATGTCTGAGCCCGACAGTGTATACCCCTTGTCCATTCTTCTATCCACGGGAGGTATACTGTTAGGAGACTTTAGGATTTTTTGTGTCTCTTTCCCAAAAGATTTATGGAGGGGAACAGACTGTCTCCTGGACTCTGGGATGTCCATCATCTCTACATAATCAGGCTCCTCTAGTTCTTCCACAGCCTCCTCCATAGGAAGCTGGAGGGTTTCAGCCACCTTTCTGTAAAACATAAAGTGAGAAGGAGACTCAGAAAGCCTAGGAGGGGAAACACCTGAAGGTCTGTCTGGGGAGATGTCCGGTTCCACAGGCACATCCAGACCCTCACTTACATCATCATCCTCAAATTCCCCTTCCTCTTCAAATTTCAGTTCATAAAAATCTTCAAGGGTATAATTTTGAACCGGGGGAACCAACCGAACCGAACCCCTGCCAGAAGGAGCCAGATTGGTCGGAACTGGACAGAGCGATACCACAATCTGAATCGCTCTAGCTATCTCTTCGTCGGTCAGAACATGAACCTCTGGATCCGAACCGGTCGATTTGTCTTTGTGTTTTCTTTTTGTCGGAACCGATCCCTCGGAATCAGCTCTCCTTCTGCCCAAAGAAGTATCGCCCTGGTCAGAGGGCACTCCTTCTGGTTCTGTCGAAACCGAACAGGGCTGGCCATCTGGGTCAGTGGACTTCTCAGCCTCCTTTTCCCTCAGTCTACCTAATCTCTTCTCAAGGGTAGATTTGGGAAAGTTTATACATATTTGGCAGTCTGAATCGAGGTGGTCAAACCCCAGACAATAAACACAGGTGGTGTGGGGATCAGCCTTAGCAAAGACCTCCGCCACACTCACAGCAGTGTTGAAACCCAGTGGGCCCGGTTTTTTTCTTGGGTTTCTCAGACATGGCCTACCTAACCAAACTTACCTTTTTCGGCAACATGGGCAAGACTCCCTTATCGGTTCCTAACCGTGTCACGGGTGTTGAAAAAACTATCTCAAAACACGTTTTTTTTTTAGAACCGATAAGAACCAGTAACCACACACTAAGTAAAGCACACAAATTTCACATCAAATGGCCAGTTCAGCCAAACTGAGCCGCACTTTTACAAGTTCCACACAGAAAAAAAAGAACAATTCCTATCTAGTACTCACGGCACCACAGACAGAGACTGAACCAACTAAGCGGATACTTTTTCGGTTTAAAAACCGACGAAAACTGAAAACTTTAACCGACTTTTGAACCCAGCTGAAAGAGAAATCTCCGGAGCGACCGTTCAGTGAGGCGGAGTAAAGTATCTGACGGTTTAGGTTTGAATCACTCCAGACAGAGACTTCAACCGAGCTCGAGCTCAGCATTCTATGCCCTGCATAGAAAGTTAACTCTTTGTTCTCCGGGGCAGTTCAAAGGTTGGGAATCACTGCAATTGTCAGAATACAGCAAGACTTCATGTTGTTTGAAGACAGCTGCACGTGCATGAGACATTCACCATTCACCACTTGCTTAACAGGTTCTCATGTTCTTTTCTCCTTGCAGCCAACAGAAAATGAGCAAAGCTTTACAGATAGCTGCAAGGAGTAAAAGAAAGGCACACCACACACTCACTGACAGCCACAAAAATTAGTATTCCAGTCCCCCAGTGCATTTCAATGGAACAGCTGCAAAACACTTACGGACTCTGATCACAACAGGAAATGATGTTATGTAGACTAGCCCTAAATATTCGTACACAAATGGACACGGCAATGTTCCATGTGGGAAGGATCTGTTATGCAGACTGTAGTATTTTGATACTCTTATTTGAAAATAAAGGCAAACGCCTTGACTTCCATTCGGCACTTTTATTCACTTCACACTCCTCAGCTGCTAACATACTGAAGGCAACTGTGTACTTAGTACTGCTGTAAGGCAACAGGTGCACACAACACTATCAACATGCTGCAAAAATAACCAAGTGCTGTAAAAATAACTAAGTCCACTAGGTGGTTCTGTTGACTTATACTGATTACAACATTACAGCCCTCCTACTTTAGATCAAAAATGACAGGTTTCTTTTGTGACTGATACTTTCTAAAAACCAAAGGTATTACTTTCATATATTTGCACATTTATTTCAAGAACTGAGCAATGTGTGATCCATTATACAAAACTTATGTGAGACCACACTTGGACTAAGGATCCCCATTTTGGAGTCCATATTTAAAATGGGATGTTGATCTGCTTGAAAAGGTACAGAGAAGAGCCACTAAGATGGTGCCTCACTTAAAAGACAGTGAGTATAAGGCTAGATTGATGGAAACTGGTGGTTTGAACTAAAAGGTAGAAGACAAGGGGGGGGGGGCTATTAGTCCTAATCAAAATTCTTACTTCACGCAACGTAATGTCCCAGTGTGGATTCAGATACAGTGCTGAAATAGACTAGATAATTTGCAATCCCATGACAGACAGCTTATGATTCCCAGGGCTAATATTAACAAAAGAAATGAAAATTACATCCCTAACTTAATTCTTGATCTTTCTGTGTATCTTCACCATTCATCACAAAATGCGTATCGGCTGGAGGTCATGACCCCGCGGGAACACTTTTTTTTTTCTTTTTGTATGGTCGGCACTGACTCAGTGACAGCGCCACCTTCAAGCCTGACGTACTACGTGGCGCTTGAGGCTGGCCTATCTGTCATTGGTGCCGCCCACTCACCAGTTCTGAGTCGCCTGCACAGTAAGAATAGGGTGGGAGGGTGGGAAAGACAGTTCAAGGGACAGATGAAGGAAAAGATATAATAAAGAAAGGAGGAATAAACGACTTAAGAGGACAGACGAGGGAGGAAGAGAGAAAATCTAAGGGGATTGGGAGGGGCCCCAATCTCTGGAATAGGAAAAGGGAGAAGAAAGGAAAGGGAGGGTAAGAAATTATAAGAAAATTAGGAGGGCAGGAGACAACACCAAGGCTCGTGACCTGGGTCTCAGTTTTTTTTGTTTTTCATAGGGATGTATAATAGATACTGCCTAGGGAGTGGCCAGAGAACTTGGCAAGGCTGGCAAATTTTCCAACAAGGAGAACACTAAGAAGAACTCCTGGCAGAAGACGACTTTTCAGCAGAGTCCAATTCAAGGAAGGGGCGAGTCCAGGAGCAGAGGTATGTTCCCTGTCCTGATGCAACAAAAACAAGAGGGGGTGAGAACTCCTCCATCTAAAAGAAGTATAAAAGATTTAAAAGAATCATAAGGGATTAGTCCTGAAGGACAAAGATAAGGGGAGGAGAGAGGGGACAGCAACCAACATCCCACCCCTTAGAAGGGGTGGAAGCCGTAAGGCGATGAGGAACAGCTCCCCCCTCACCTCCCCACAGCTTCTAAGCTGTAGGAGAAGCCCCCTGTGTGCCTAAGGTCCCACCACTCCTGGCCAAAGGAAAGGAAGGAGGCACACAGAGGGTGGGGGGCCCAGAGACTGAGGCCCCAGGGGATGGTGGGCGGAATTTTGTGATGAATGGTGAAGATACACAGAAAGATCAAGAATTACGGTAGGTACATAATTTTCAAATTTCATCTGTGTCAATCTTCACCATTCATCACAGACGGGCGAGTACGGAGCCCCCCCACCGAAGGGGGCCCAAACCCTAAGGGACTAAGCCCCTTAGCTCCCAGTGGGGAAGACACTGGCAGGGAGAACCCCTATGGGCCTGGCGAGGCCTGAGACTGTGGGGAGTGAGAAGGGGACCAACCGGAGGGGAAAGGAACTTGCCCCAACAATTGCCGCCTCACTCTGAGGAAGAAAAGGTGGGTTTTCCAGTAGGTGGAGGAAATCACCCTACGCCGGGCCAGGGGTGACAACCGGGAAAGATGAAGCCATGCCGTCCACCTAATGCAGATCGCTGTCCCTATGACTCTGGAAGCTACCTCGCTGGCATCATAGGATGCCCTCGCTTGGTGCCTTGCTAGCTCCAGGCCCTGAGCAGAGAGTGTGATGGCTTGTCTGGTTACCTCTGAATCAGGCAAAGAGGCTAGGAGTTGACCTACCCTGGACCACAAGAACCTGTCATAGGATGCATAGTGGACCTGATGTGAAGCTATGGACAATAAAAGCTGCGCCATGTAAAACGTCCTCCTACCCCAGAAGTCAAAATCCGAAGAGTCTTGATCTGGGAGCCAGTCGCAGTGAAGGGCGTGAAGCCCATCAGGAGTGTCCAACTGTGTCAAACCCGACAGAGGGTGAGGCATGCAACCTGGAGACTCCAGGGAAGCACAATATCTCTGGCTCAGTTCCCTAGGGGCTGGAACATTGGAGAAGGGACGTTGCCAGAAATGCAGTGATGCTTCCCAAAAGGGAGCAGGCCAGGCGGGAACCACCAGGTTGGCCGCACTGAATTCGCCTAGGAAGGCGCACACCACGTGCTCAGGATTGTCTTGGGTACCAGGGGTAATCCGAAGATCTTCCATCATCCTCATGAGGAAACTCTGATACGAAGCAAGATCAGCGTCAGGGGAGATATGGACAGAAGGTTCCTCTCCCTCAGAGGATGGGGATGAGGAAGCAGAAGATTTTGGGGATTCAGGGGGAGGGTGGAACACCCGCTTGTCCATTGCCCTAACATAAGTGGGGAAGTGAGCAGCCACTCCCCTGAACTGCTCCCTGGTCAGAGGTCTCCTAGGACCAACAATACCAGGGAGAGAAGGAGGCAGAGGAATGGGGGCCAATTCCACAGAAGGAGAGGAAAGTCCTCTGCCCGGACAAAAAGACCAGCCGGATGCTCCCAAAAGGGAGGGAGACCTGGAGAATCCAACAGCCAACAGCTGGTCAACCACACTGGAATTGATTAGACCATGCCCTGAAGAATCCCCTCTGTGAGACAACTGGGACCATGAGAGTCCAAAAGGACAGTCCCTAGTCTCCAAAGTAGAAGACCCTCTCGAGGAGAGAGAAGGGGAGGGGCAAGGATCCGCACTTTTGGCTCTTCCCCAAACCCGGGTGGGTCCCAGGGACAGACTGTCACACAGAAGCCAAGCCTCTCAACCCCTCGGACTCTGAAAGAGTCCTCTGCCTCATAGCCACTAGCCTAGGCAGCTGGCAACCTTGGGTGGTCTCCGAGACCACACAGGGTACAGCACCTTCCCTTCCTGTGGGTGCTGCAGACTGTCCCAAAGTTGGACCATCGACACACATCACAGAAGAGGGTACCGCAGCTGAGGGGGCAAACAACCCCCCGATCCCAGGTTGCCCAGCAGCAGCCACATGGATTGCTGCTGGCTGGTCAGTACCACCGACCCCGGAATTAGGAAGAGTAGCCCACTCCTCAGAGGGAGGCTGAGTGGGGGTTGTAGAGGTGGCTACCGAAGAGTCCGAAGACCCTGAGGAGTCCGGAAGCCAGTCTGGATCAGACCCAGAATCCCCTTCTGAAGAGGTGGAAACCAAGACCCGATGCCAGACCACCCTCCAACCCCTACCCGTTCCTGGGCTGTGAGCAATGCCAGTTCCAGCCCCAGTGCCACCCTCGGCACTGCGCTCACCCCCGGTGTCACAAACGGCGCCCAAGTCAGAGGCGGCGCCCACCGTGGCACCGAAGACAGAATCAGCGCCCACTACGGCACAGTCCCGCTCCCCGGTGCCACGAATGGCGCCGGAGTTGAAGATGGCAACTCCCCCTCAGCACCACAAATGGCGTCAGAGCTAGAGACGGCACTGACCACGGAACCATTCCCGCTACTGGCGCCGCAAATGGTACCGGCCCCAGAAACGGCACCGGCCACAGCGCCGTCCCCCTCCCCAGCACCGCGAATGGTGCCGGAGCTGGAAACAGCACCATCCTCAACCCCGGTGCCGAGGCCAGAAACAGCTCCAGAAACGGCAGAAACACCCATCCTGACACCGCTCCCATCATCGGTGCCACAAACAGTGTCCATAGCAAGAACAGCACCAAGTGACAACCTGCCGTGGAAGCGGAACCAGCGGACAGCATTGAGGCAGGTGTTGGCCCAGACCCTCGGGTCCCAGGATGCGACACCGAGGGAGCCCTCGCCTCCAAAGAGGCAACTGCCAAAGCGGTGCCTCCTGCCTGACCCTCTAAAAGGGACAGACTGGGCCTCCTGCACCACGGAAGAAGCCCCCGCCATGGCAAGGCTAGAAGAGGCAGAAGCCCTCTCCTCCGTGGTCTGTATAGAATGGGAAGGGGAGCCAGAGGAAGGGCCAAGCGTCCACACCTTAGCCTTATGTCTGCACCCATCCCGAAGAAGTGGAGTGCGCCCACTTCTACCGGCGCCGTAACTCAACAACTCAGTAGATCATGGAGAAGCAGGCACCGCAGTTGTCCATGTCGTGAAGTGGGTCAAGGCAGGAGAGACATTGATCATGCTGTTCCGTGACGGAGTACTGATGGCCGCAGGGGCACCGACACATTGAGGGCCACCCTGTCTTGGACAGCTTCTTGCCCCATGAACCAGACATAATCTACTGGTAAAACAATCAAAAAACAGTACTCGACGTCACTGAATAAAATAATAAAAGGAACAATCTTACAGATGTTCAGCGGTGTCAAGCAGATGGTGAAACAGAACAGACGACTGAGTGCAGCTGCTAGGCCAAACAAACTAGGCACGATGGTGTAGTAGGAAATTCGAGCTCCACATGAGGTCTGTCCTCAACAGTGGGAGATGAAGAACTGGCGAAGGTGCGGCACCGACGACAGATAACATCAACCCTTGACGCCATGTAGTGCGCTACGCCCGCTCATACAAAACAAAACCAAAAAAGTTCCAGGGGTCGTGACCTCCAGCCAATCCCCACTGGTGATGAATGGTGAAGACTGACACAGATAAGTTATGGCTATTTCACTATATAGGCAGCCAAGGTATGGAACTCACTACCAAATGAGCTCATCAAGCTAACCTCCCTCTAAGAATTTAAAAATGGGCTTGATAAATATTTTTACTCAAAACATATTATGATTTAGTTCACCCACAATTCCCATGGGAGATAATCTCAATGGGCAAATTGCCTTCTTTTGTCTGAATAACCCAGTAAACCCTGTATATTATTAGCACTATTACATGTGGCTAAATTTCATTTTGCTAATTCTAGCTTTGTCAAACAAATAATTGTCAAAATAATAATAATACATCAATTACAAATGTAGTTATGGGTACTAAGAAGAGAAAATGTTGATCTCTTGTTTATAAAACACATACCCCCTATTTATAGTCTTATATATAATCTTATTTACAGTCTTTAAGGTACAGTTTTTAAAGTAGACCGGTGGCTATTACGTCTGGTTGGGTAACTCTGGGGTTGCGCACTGGTGGTTTTTTTTGCACAGGCTCTGCATCATCCTCTTCCTCTAGGTTTGAGGCAGCATCATGGGAAGGTTGGAGTTTCTTGAAGAATGAAGAGTTTTGGGTCACTGAGTGTCCATCTCTTGCAGCTGAGACAGCCGAACCTTTCACTTGTGTGACTGTGTAAGGCTTGCTGTTATATGGGGTAGACAGCTTGTTAGTCTTCTGCTGCTGGTACAGCACAGTGTCGTCAGGTGAAATTGTTGTAGGTGTTGCATGGTGACGTCTGTCTGAGTAGGTTTTTCATCTGGGCTTTGGCAGCATGATCTCTGTGTCATAGGTCACTATAAGGTACTGTTTCTTCCAATCACAGCAGTGGGGATCTTAGTTCTCATTTTGTGGTTGAACAGCAGTTCTGCAGGGGATTTGTCTGTGATGCTATGTGGTGTGGAACGGTAATCTCTGAGAAACGTGCATAGTGCCCGTTTCCATGGTACACCTTACATCCCAACTACTTTCAAGAATTTTCCTATTGTCCTCATGAATCTCTCTCTGCAGCAGTGTTGGCTTACGGCCAACAGAGGGGTAATTCTCCTGTGTCGAAATCCCAAATACTGAATGTTGCATATTTGCTAAACTCATCACTGTTGAATGGTGGGCCACTGTCTGTCTTCACAATTGCAGGGATGCCAAACAGAGCAAAAACAAACACTGTCCAGCACTGGTATGACAGCATTGGCTGAAGTGTATCTAGTAATCTCTAAAACAGGGTATCCACAGTACTCATCTACAATGACCAGGAGGTATTCCCCAATGGGTAGAGGTCCGTAAAAGTCCACACTGACATTTTGTTGTGCTGCTTCTGGTAGTTCAGACATTTGCAATGGGTCAGATTGCGTTACTGGCACTGTGGCCTGACATGCTAGGCAGTTTCTGACCATGGTTTCACCACCTTGGTCTATGTTTGGGAATCATACTTTTTCACGAAGGAGTCTCTTTGTCTTCACTATCCCTTGGTGTCCTTCAAGGGCCAGTGATAATACCTTTATCTAAAAGTAAAGGGAATGATTATTCAGGATTCTCGTCGAATTATGTCACTGCAAACTCGCTGGTACAGCTTTAGTTAATGGTATACAATTTCCCACTTTGTATTAGTGCTTCAACTGTTTGGAGGACTGAATCCTTCAATGTTTCTTGCTGCATTTCCGCCAGTGTTATTGCTTTAGATGTGGTGTACTGTGCTAGAAAACTGACATATTCTTCTGCTACTTTTGCTGCTCATGAGCTTTCAGGTGTCTTTGCTCTAACTGGATGGCATGACATGTAGCAAGCTGGATAGTAGATCAGGGAGGGGCTGTGGACATGGCCTACCTAGACTTTAGCAAGGCATTTGACACAGTCTCACACAAAAGATTAATATACCAGTTAGCCAGCCTGGGAGTGGGTCCCAAGATGACAGCCTGGGTAAAGAATTGGCTGGAGAATAGGATACAGAGAGTAATAGTAAATGGAGTCAACTCTGAAGAAAGGGGGGTTACTAGTGGGATACCGCAGGGTTCAGTATTAGGACCGGTCCTCTTCAATGTCTTTATAAGCAACATTGCAGAGGGACTGGAAGGAAAAGTATGTCTCTTTGCAGATGACACAAAGATCTGCAAAGAGTTGATGCACAAGATGGGGTGGAAAGGATGAGAAGGGACTTGGCAAGGTTAGAGGAATGGTCAAATGTATGGCAGCTTAGATTCAATGCTAAGAAGTGCAAGGTAATGCACCTGGGAAACAAAAACCCAGGGGAAGAGTACACAATGGGGGTGAGATACTAACAACAACAAAAATGGAAAGGGACCTGGGGGTAGTCATATCAGATGACCTAAAGGTGGGCAAGCAATGTGAGAGGGCAGCAAGGAGGGCTTAGGGGATACTGGGATGCATAGGGAGAGGCATCACCAGTAGAAAACAGGAAGTTATTTTGCCTCTGTACAGACAGCTGGTGAGACCCCATCTGGAGTACTGCGTGCAGTTCTGGAGACCCAATCTCCGCAAAGACATAGACAGGATGGAAGCTGTCCAGAGGAGGGCAACTAAAATGGTGCAGGGTCTGCACGGAGAGACATATGAAGAGAGACTTAAGGAGCTTAATATGTATAGCCTCGAGGAAAGGAGGGAGAAGGGGACATGATAGAAACTTAAGTACCTCAAGGAATCAACAAAGTCCAAGAGGGTAGCATCTTTCAAAAAAAGACGCAAGAACAAAGGGGCACAATTTGAAGATGGAGGGGGCTCAGAGTAATTTAAGGAAGTATTTTTTCACAGAGAGGTTGTGGATGCATGGAACGGCCTTCCGGAGGAGGTTGTGAAGTCAAAAACAGTGGTGAAATTCAAGCATGCATGGGACAGTCATAAGGCAGTTCTAGGGGGTGGGGGTAGGAAGAAGTAGGCTGCTGGTTAACTAGGATCTGCAGCTTATCCATTAGGTAAGGAAATGGGCAGACTGGGTGGGCCAAGCGGTCCTTATCTGCCGTCAAAATCTATGTTATATGTTTCTATGTTTCCCTCTCTGTACTGGACCTTGAAGTTCTAAGGCTGTAGCCGTAATCCCCATCATTCGATATGTGTAAGTGGTTTGGATCTCAGGTTATTCTATATCAGCTCTAGAGGTTTGTGGTTGGTGACCAGTGTGAATGGATTGCTGAAGATGTAAAAGTAAAAATGTTGGGGGCGCTAATGAGCAGCTAAGAAGTAAGACGCATACTCGTCGAGCTCCATGCCCCAGAGACCTAAATAAAACATTTTTTCACTAAAATCAAGGTTAAAATAGTTGGATCTTGCCATATAAGTGTCCTGCGCTGCACAATGACGGACGATTACCTCTCTAATGCATCCGGAAAACCCACAAGAAATGCTGGGAAGAACCCAAAGAAATAGCCAGCTGGGCCCACATCAGAAGATACAGGCCCAATATACTTCTCGGTGGCAGAACTCACTGTATTGGGGCGGGAGGTGACAACGCAGGTTCTAGCGGCACTGAATCCCCATTTTGAAAAGCTGGAGAATCAAACAGAAGTGAAGCTGCAAGAAATAGCGGAGAGAACTGCAGCACATGGGGAAAGATTAACGGAGGTGGAGGACCGCACATCTAGAGTGGAGGACCTGTTGCAGCCGTTGCTGGAGAAAACAGTCGCCCTAGAGAGGGAGTTGGAGGATTTGAGAGAGGCCCTCGACTACCAAGAAAATTATTTCAGGTGTACCAACCTGCGCTTACGAGGGCTCCCTGAAGGGAAGGAAGGACCGGATATAATGAGATTCTGCGCCGAACAACTACCAAAAATACTGAAGCTGCAGCCTAACGGGGGAAAGCATAAGATTGAAAGGGCGCATAGTGCCATATTGCCAAAGCCAGGGCCGGGCCAACCCCCTAGAAGCACTGTGATCCGGTACCATAACTTCCAGGACAGGGAAACAGTGATTAAAGACTTTAAAGTAAACCAGCCAGTTGAAACAGACGGGGTGAGAATCCATGTCACACAAGATTATTCGAACAGGCTTCTCAAGAAAAGGCGAGTATCTGGTGCTGCGATGGCTCAGCTGAGAGAGATGCAAGTGGAGCACTTTATGATTTATCCAGCGACCCTGAAGATAAAACATGAAGGAGCAGTATATTCGTTCTGGGAGGTGGAGAAGGCAAACGCCTTTATAAATGAGCTTAAAAAGAAAGTAGGCTAAGGATGGTGGCGATCTGCTCGAGGGAGTAAGAGGGACTTGAGACACTGACTTTTTCTCTGGTTGGGGACGTTATCCCTTGTTCAATTTGTGTTACAAACGTTCAGCATTAAAGTTCATGAATCTGAGAGACCTGCGGCTAAATCAGCCTGTGTTGGTGGCTGAATGGGAACTTTTTTTTAAAGAATCCGTGCTGGGGTCATGGAGGTGCAGAGGAGGAAGGCTGAAGAAGCATGGGAAGGCATCGTAAGAGCCCTGCATGGAAGGTAGGCCGGGAGAAGTGTATGGTGGCTCGGGCCTAGCGTGTATGTTTATCCTGAATCACGCGGCCTACTCCACTAACCTCTGACCAGACCAGTTGCTGGATAGAAGCTCCACAAATTATCTGGACTGTGAGGGTAGATAAATGATGGGAGTGGGGTATGATATGGCTGTGGGCAAGAATCAGAGAGGGTCAAAGTGGACTGATAGGAGCTTGAATCAAGTAGTAAAAAAGATATAATTATGTTTTGAGAGGTTTTCTTTCTATATTTCATGCATGGCAATTCATTATGTTACAAATGAGATGGGCCAGAGTAGGTCATAGATAATGTGATCTCTGGGGGTGGAGGGGTGAGGGGAGGTAGCTGCTCAATCAGCAAGGCACGGGAGGTGCTGCCGTGATGGCAGATAGAGGCAATGGTGAGCGAAGATCGAAGAAGGGGAAGGGGAGGGGTACTGGTGGAAAGGACAAGGTATATAGAGTTTAGTAGTAGGAATAACGTCGGGAAGGGGGGTAAAAGGGAGGGATAAAGATAAGAATAATCAAAATTCACATATAAGAGACAGGAGTAAAAAGGTTTGCAAGGAAGTTAAAGCTTCTGATATGGGTGCTGCAATGGTTATGGCCAGAGTTGGGGGGACTATGTTGGGGCTTAAATGGGTACTAAGGGGAAGAGTGAGCTTGGGGAACTTTTGGAGAAGAATGGGAAAAGGGATAATGAAGGGAGACAATGGTGAGAAATTATATGGTGGTACAGTCTTGGAATGTGTGAGGTCTCTCCCCCCCGGTCAAGCGGAGAGCTGTTTTAACAGAGTTAAGGACGGCGCAAGTGCAGGTGGCTCTCCTGCAAGAAACACACTTGACGCCGGTGGAGCATGGAAAACTTAAAAGGAGTTGGGTGAGTGCTTGCTATGCATCCTCTTTCAGCTCTCGTAAGCAGGCAGTGGCAGTTCTGGTGCATAAAAACCTGCCATTACAGGTTACAAAAGTCCTTACAGATTCAAGGGAAGACAGATATGTCTTTGTAACAGGGGTTCTCCATGGCGTGAAAGTCACATTTGGGAGCATATACGTGCCAACTAATTTAGATCTGGAATTTTACAATACCATACTGTCTATATTAGTGAGAGAACAATTTGAAAATCTAATTATGGGAGGGGATTTCAATTGTACACCTGACGCTACCCTTGATCACTCGGAGGGAAAGGGATGCAGGGATCCATGTATTAGAAAATGGAGGGAGGGAATAGCAGAATTGAATATGGTGGATGCCTGGAGGATGGCATACCCTCAGGATAAAGAATATACTTTTTATTCTAATCCACACAAAACGTGGTTGAGGATTGACCTTACGTTTATGTAGCGCTGAGCTGGTATGAAAAGCTCAGAAAGATGGCACATGGGCCTATACAAATCTCAGATCATGCAGGGGTGGTGGCGTCCTTTCAATCTCTGAGTGAAAGGGGAGAAACACAGACATGGAGATTCCCTACTTATATGTTAGGCTCGCAGGAATTCCAGGACTATGTGAAAGAGCCATTTAAATTTTATATGGACACGAATGCACCAACTGCCACTTCCAAACAAATGTTGTGGGATGTTGGTACAGCTTATATGAGGGGGGCAATTATAGGCTATATGGCAAAGTACAAAAAGAGTAGATTGGAAAAGCAGAAAGCCCTTCAGCAAAAGCTGAGGATACTGGAGGGGAGGGTGGCAAGGGGAAAAGGGGGTGAGCAAATGAGGCAAGAGTTGATAACAACCAGACAGACAATAAATACCCTGTTGATGGACGAGGCTAGGAAGAAACTATTCTATCTGAAACATAGAATATATGAGTGGGGAAACAAGCCAGGACCACTGCTGGTAAACCTTGTGAAGGGTAGGAAGAGCGCAGTGCATATCTTAGGCATCAAAAATAGAAGAGGGCAGATTGCTACCAAGTATGAGGAGATAAGGGAGATATGTAAGAATTATTATGAAGATTTATATAGAACAGGTGGGGAGGGAAGGGAAGGAGATATGCGAGAATTTCTGGATAAGTATAGATTGCCCCAAATATCAAAGGTGCATCAAGAGAAGTTAGACAAGGAGATTACCAAAGAGGAAATTATTCGGGCTATAAATACAATGAAGCCGGGGAAAGCCTGTGGTCCAGATGGCCTGCCTGCAGAGTACTACAGATTGCTGGGGGAGGAGGTAAAGGAGGCTACAGTATGTGGGAGGTATTTAGGGAAGGAAGAGAGAGTGGAGAACTACCTGATACATGTGGTAGAGCTATGGTGTGTGTGATTCCCAAGCCAAACAAAGACCTAATGGAATGCTCATCGTATAGACCTATATCCCTTTTAAATTGCGATACCAAGGTTTATGCTAAAATTTTCGCCACCAGACTGGAGGGCATCCTCCCTGACTTGATCCATCTGGATCAAACCGGGTTCATAAAAGGTAGGCATTCCTATCATAAAATCAGGAAGGTCTTTAACGTCCTGGAGCTAGCTAAAAGATCGGGGGCGGGCAGCCATACTGTCAATGGACGCCGAAAAGCATTCAACAGGATTGAATGGCCATATCTTTTTGCAATTTGGGCTAGGGGAAAGTTTTATTAGAATGGTAAGAGCGCTGTACCGGGCACCTAAAGCTGCAGTGTTGGTCAATGGAAACTTAACAGAACAGTTTACACTGCATAGAGGGACAAGGCAAGGATTCCCTCTTTCCCCTTTGTTATTTGCAATGGCGGTAGAGCCGCTAGCCATAACTATTGGAGAAGACCCAAGAATACAAGGGGTGAAAGGGAAAAGTGGGAGACAGCATAAAATCACACTGTATGCTGACGATATGATGCTATATGTGACGAGGCTACCCCAGTCCATGCCGGCTTTGCTGGAAGTTCTCACAATTTGCTGTATTCTCTGGATACAAATTGAATGTGGGAAAGTCTGAAATTATGTTTCTGGGTGAAGGGGGGAGAAGGGGGAAATACATGGGGTCTGCGGAGGGTAGGTACATATTTTACTTACTTGGGGATCAAGATAGGAAGGGACCTCAGATCACTATATAGATTGAACTATAGCCCACTACTGAGGTCAGTGAGAGAAGACCTGGGTAGATGGAGGAATTTGCCTATATCATGGCCAGGATGTATTAATCTACTTAAGATGAATGTTCTTCCCAGAATGTTATACCCACTGCAGATGTTGCCCACAGGGCTAACAGGGAAAGATATAAAAGTATTTGAAAAAGGTTGTTCTAGGTTTATTTGGCAAGGGAAGAAGCCAAGGGCTAGCCTAAATAAACTGAAAGCCGATCAAGCTAGGGGAGGGCTAAATTACCCAGACATGAAGCTACACTTCTGGGCTACAAATGAGGATCATCAAGGACTGGGTGTATAGGCCGAAAGAGGCCAGTTGGATGGACCAGGAGGAGAAAGGATATGGGGTCCAGATCTCCTCTTTGTTAGCTGAAGGAGGTAAAAGGGTGCTGCGAGAAAAGAGGGATTTGAGTATCTTAGTGAATGGTGTAACTGACAGCTGGGAACAAATTAAGAAGGTGATGGGGCACCAAAAAGGGGAATCATTTATATTACCACTAGTTGGGAACCCATTTTATATTCCGGGGGTAGGAGATCCTTCATTTCGGATTTGGGAGGAAAGAGGGATATTGTGTCTTAATGATATCAGAAAAAGAGGGGGGGTCTATCCATTCAACGAGCTTAGAGAAGGACTGGACTTCCCGGCCCACCATCTGTTCAGATATTTCCAGGTGAGGAAGTACATCCAAGATATTGAGAAACAGAGAATGCATGGATCTAAGATTCATGTTCTTGAGGAGATGCTGCAGCAAATCAAGCAGAAGCCCGTAGGTATTATAAGGAAGGCTACATCCCTCCTGTGACTCCAATGGCCAGACATGACAACTAAAACTAAGTACCTTTGGGAGAGGGACCTGGGAAATGCATTGTCAGAGGAGCAATGGACCTTAATGAAAAAGGACACACCAGGGGCTTCTACTATGTAACAAATATAAAGAGGCAGCATATAAATTTGTGCACAGGTTGTACACCCCACCAGTGGCAGTTAACAGATATAACCCAGCAATATTGGCTATTTGTCAGAGGTGTGGTGCGGCCTTGGGTACCTATATGCACTCATTCTGGACATGACCGATGCTCCAATCTTTTGGGAGGAGGTGGCAAAAGAACTGACAAATATGAAAAGGCAGCATATTAGAGTGGAACCACTCTTAATGTTATTTGGTATAGATGGTATGCACCAGGAAGAGTGGGAGGTGCTGGAAAGATGGGTGAGAATACTTCTGGTATTGGCAAAGCAATGTATCTTAAACACATGGGTATCTGGAGGATAAACGCTCAATTAGGCAATGGAGGAACTTAGCATGGGATACACTGCAGCTTGAAAGTTTAACATACAAAGCTAAGGGGCGGGAAAATCAGTTCATGAACATGTGGGCACCTTATTGGCACACTATGAACCCCACGGAGCAGGAAGTGTTAAAGTGAGGATAAAATAAGCTAAGGGGATCAAAAAGTAGAGAGTTTAATAATAAAATGCTATAAAATAGTAAGGGGAGCCCATGGAATGTTTGATGTTCTTTTTTTTTTTTTTTAAGGAGAAGCTGTGGCTAAGGAGTAATAAAAGAGAAAAGGAAACTACTGGAGCAATGTATCAGATGCTATAGAAGAATGTATTGATAAGCATAGTGGATGAAGTGAATTCTCGATTAACTGAGGAAAGGGGGATGGGGGAAGGAGGAAGGGTTATATATAAGGGTGGGAGGATTGGGAGGGTGGGGGAGGACCCTTTTTTTTCTTCTTCTCTCTTAATGTTGTAATATTTAAAAGTCAAACAATAGAGGCATGTACCTGATTTGACATATATGTATAAGGTCTGTAATAATAATATTGAAATTAACTGGAAGAGCATAGTGGATGTAAAAAGAGAGAGCCCTGTAAGATCTAGGATAAAAATGTTATGTGTCTGCTGAGAGGAGAGCTGTTGCTTTTGTTTTGGTTTGAATAAGACAAACTAATAAAAAAAAGTTATGCAAAAAAGTGAAAATGTTTGCAACTCTGTGCTATAGCTAGAGCTATCATGCTCAGTCTGGGAATATCGCCTTTCAACATCACTGAGAGATCTGCTGGCATATGCTATGAAGTATTGCTTTGAATAGTCTTTTTGTAGGAGCATGGCACCTAGTCCTACATCAACAATTATCTCTGTTTCTCTGTCTGGGTTGAAATATGTTATAGTTGTTTCACTTGTAAGGCTTTCTTTGGAGTGTTCTTAGTGCTGTTTCTTGTTCCTCGCCCCAACACCATTTAGTGACCTTTTCTTGTTAGCTCTCTCAGTGGTGCTGTCACTGTTGCAAAGTTTGGAATGAAGTGAGAACATGTAGCCATTCCAAGAAGGCTTTGAATTTCTCTAGCGTCTTTCAGACTGCTGGCTCTCTGGACAACTTCTACCTTTTTTGGGTCAGCTGACACTCCACTGGCTGAAAATATGAAGCTGTAGAATTCTAGTCTGGTTTTGTTGAATTCACATTTAGGGCAATTGTGTGTAAGACCACTTTCTCTTAATTTTTGGAAAATTGCTGTAAGGTTTCTATCATGTTCTTCTTGATTTGTCCATACACAATGATGTCATCACTTAGGTTCTTTATGCCAGTAATGATTTGCAATGTTTGATGTATAACATTCTAGAATGCTTCTGCAGCCGATGATATCCCAAAATGAAGTCTCTTGTACTTTCTGAGCCCTATGTGGGTAGAAAAAGTAGTGATATGCCTGCTATCTGGATGCAGTTCCAGTTGATGGTATCCTGTTTTAAGGTCTAATTTTGAAAACACTGTTGCGCCATTTAGCTCGTGGATTACATCATCCACTGTTGGGGTGATGTGGCGCTCTCAAAGAATGGCTGTGATGACCTGTCGCATGTCAACACAAATCCTCACTTTGTTGGGGTTTCTAGATTTCGGGGGCGTCACTATTGATGACACCCAGGGTGTCAGTCCAGTCACCTCTTCAATTATGTCTTCTGCCTCAAGGAGCTTGAGTTCTGCTTCAACTTTCTTTCATATGTGGAAAGGAACTCTGTGGTGTGGCTGACTCGTAGGTTTTACTTCAGAACTGACGTGAAGGCACACTTGGAGCTTAAGCTTGCCAATGCCTTGAAAGAGGTCAGAATAACAGTACACAAGTTGATCTGTCACAGCGCGTTTGTCTGTTAGAGGTGGTATTGCATTAACAATTTTGATTAGCCGAAATTCTGAAGCTGTTTTGTAGCTAAGTGACCTGCCATTTCCTTGGACAACATAAAATGCTCCATATGTGATTTTGTGTTTCGACTCTATGGAACTGGCAAATTTTCCTAGAACTATAAGTGCTTCTTCAGAGCCACAGGATTATATATTTGTGTTGTCTGGCTGGAGTTCCGGGCATACCTTCAGTGTGCTGTACACCGTCTCACTTACAATGTTCACTGCAGCCCCAGAATCAACCAGTGCAGTCATCTTGGTACCACGGATTTGTACCTGCACTTACAGTTGGTTAATATGCTTATGGCTGTTGCCTACAAACACATAGGCCTTATCACTGCTAGACAAGTCCGGTTTAGCTTTTTGAGCTTGTGGTGTAATTTGATTGCTCCTGCATCGTGAGTTGTACCTTTTATTTTTGTTACAGGTAGTCTTGTAATTGTCCTGCTTGCTGCAACTTTGGTTGACATTTTCTGGCAAAGTGGTTTGGCCTGCCACACGCTCTGCAGTTTTTGCCTTTCGCTGGACACTATCCCTGATGCAGATATGAGCCAATACAGTTTCTGCACTGACTGTGGCATGCTAGCGGGAACCGGCTTGGAATTTTGTCTGCAGCTGATTTCACTGACAGTGGTTTCTTCACTGGTTGTCCCTTTCTCAATGCCTGAAGCCTGAATGTCAGAAGTTTCAAAGCGCTCTGCCATAGTCAAGGAGCTCAGTTTGAGACAGTGCTGGCTCTCTTAATGCTCTGCGATGCAGTCTAGAAGAAGTGCTGTTTTGCATAATCTGTGCTTTTATTTCTTGCCCCACGTCATCAAACTCGCAGTTCTAGGCTAACATGTGTAGTCTGGCCCGATACGCATCTAGGTTCTCATTAGGGTCTTGTGAGGCTTTCTGAAACACATGTATTTCATACTGCACAGTCTTTTATGGAGGAAAATAGTTGGTGAGCTTTTGTTTCACAACTGCATATTTGTCTGCGCTTGCTGATGTGTTGCATGTGTCGTGCACTCTTTCCCCAAAAAAATGCAACAGAAGGGCTCTTAGTCTTGCTTCCCCAGTAATACTCATTGCACTAGTGTAATTTTCAAATCTTTGGGCCATCTGATGCACCACAGTCCTACAGAGCTGGGTTCAGTGTCTAAATCAAAAGCGGGAAAACTGGTGTGGCTAGGCAATGCCATTATGCAACATTCAGTGGTATGCACAACTATTTTCAGCTCTTTCTCTTCCTTCTTGTTCAGTTTGGAAGTCTGGTCCAAAGACAGGGTTTCTCCACCTTGGTTCTGAATCCTCGTTGGCAGTGTAGTATTTGATACTCATATCTGAAAATAAAGACAAACGCCTCGGCTTCCATTCAGCATTTTTATTCACTTCACACTCCTCATCTGCTAACATACTGAAGGCAACTGTGTACTTAGTACTGCTGTAAGGCAACAGGTGCACACAACACTATCAACATGCTGCAAAAATAACCAAGTGCTGTAAAAATAACTAAGTCCACTAGGTGGTTCTGTTGACCGATGCTGATTACAACATTACACAGACCAGCCCTAAATAAATATGTACACAAACTGACACTGGGATGTTTCATGTGGGCAGGATCTACTGTTCTATGTAATCCACCGACTAAACAATTTGATTAGTTGTCACAAATTCAAAGGTTTACAAATAATTAAATGTCTGTCTGTTTTGTGGTATATAATTACTTTAATAACAATACAAAGTGTACCTAAATGATTCATACATTTTTATTGACTATTGTTCATACATACAATTATAAAACATGACATCATTCTCAGCTGATCAGGATTTATTTCCAAACACTGCAGGTATCTTCAGGTGTTTAAGTGATTGGGAAATAAACTGTGGTTATGCTACAGTCACATTTGAAAGTTTTATGGGAACATAGGATGCAAACATTTTTAAACTGCCGATATGTCATACCCCCCCACCACACCACCACCACCACCACCTTGTTCGGCCACTGGGTACTTATAACCACAAGAGGGGTCTCATGCAAATAGTTCTGAATTTCTTAAGTTCTCAGTTCAGTTGGCACAGTCCATTTCCTACACAGGGGGTTCTCTTATTTTCTACAAGGTAAAACATGATTTATAATATGCTAATAATATGTACAGTTTCCATGTCTCTTATGGTTTAAGAGTTTCTTCTCAAGACATTTGTATGCCAGAACTGCTCCGCTTCGCTTTGCAGGTCTCTCACTCAGAGACCTCAAGAATTAACTTTTATTAGTAAAAATAATATTCCTGACACTCCTATACTAATCAGTTTTTAGTAAATGTTCTGCCCCCCCCCAAATGTAAATTGCATTTGTAGTTGGAAGATGGCGACTTCAGTAAGATTAAAGAGACTAGTTTATAAAGGCTTTTTTTAGCCAGTGGCTGGGGATCCAAATCTTCATTTGTGTTTATTTATTAGTGATCTGATGCTGGAATGTGTGTTAGCAATGATAAGCCTGGGTTAGTCTGAATAAGTACGCTGCACAAATGAGCCCTAAAATAAACAGAGAAAAAAGCCAAACCAGAGCTTCCACTGACCTCACAGTAAAGTTTCCGGAACCCCATGAATTCTGCTGGAGGACTCCTGATCTGAAGGGCATGTACTAGCCATCGTTCCTGTTCCAAGATAAAATCTTCCCAAAATAGGGTGCCTACAATTTTGTGTGGGACCACATTGAGAATTTGTAACTGACCCCCACCCCAACTCCCAACAACAACAAAATACTATCCATCAGACATTTTGGCAAACAGTGATAGATACATGTATGAAAGACTTTGTACATGGTCTGTCTGCAATTAATATTAACTTTTAAAAGTAGCCATTGCTGCTACCTCTATCTGAAGTACTTTTCTTTTTCTGCCCATTAGATTTTCTACCTGGAAGTGCTAACTGTGATGTGCAGAACTGTACTCCCCATGGAAGCTGACGTATCAAGTATCTTCCCATCACACTGCACTGGCACTGTGATCTTACTGACTGTAACGCTACAACTGACTAAAATAAAGCCACACACCTTTCACCAGATTGGTCACTGGTGCGGTCACAATGCTGATGAGGTAACAAAGGGGAATAATAGAAGACACAACATGTCAACTTCCTGAAAGAGTGCTGTTATACTTGCAACACCTAGTACTATTAGGAAGAAAATCTTCTAATTAGCAAACTGAATGAAAAAAAAAAATACTGCACAAATAAAAAATAACAAGAAACTACTTCTAAAAAGAACAGTTACGTACTTTCTGTAACAACAGATCTTTGAGAGAATCGCTTCTATTAGGTCACACCTTTGGAACTATATCGGTGGTCAGAGCTAAGACCACATGGAAACTTTTGCTAGCCGAGAGCTGCCCAGGACAATGTCATGCATCAGAATCTACATAAACATGGGCAGCCCCATCACTCCTCAATTCCTAGACGAAGATTAGGCTCGGAGGACCTCCAACTGTGGGGAACCAGGAGATCAGACCAGCACCAGGCAAGATATGGTGTTGGATATGACAGCCATGGATTAGGATCAGGCACAATAATGCAACCCTCACTAAGGCAGAAGGGGATGGCATCACCTAATAGAAGAGATTCTCTCAAAGATCTGTTATGGTCAATATGTTAACGTTTCTGATTTTCAAAGATATGTCTTCCATTAGGCCACACCTTTGGAACAAGTCCTAAGCAGTCCCAAAAGTCAGTAGGAGGATGGTACAGTCTGATACATATAGGCAAGATAGCAGGTCCGAATCCTGCACATCTACGAGAGACTATGTCCAGAATGTAATGTTTAGTGAAGGTGTGGACAGTGCTCCATGTGGCTACAGCACAAATGTCGGCAGCAGAAACATTCCTGAAGCAAGCAACATAAGTGGCCAGCCCCTCTTGTAGCGTGACAATGAACCACACCAGGAAGTTATTTGCCGAACTTCCTATAACAGAACGTAATAAAACATGGAAGTCATTTGAAGAGGCACTGTTTAGACACAGGGGTGCTCTCTTTCCCAGGGGCGAACGAGGCAAAAAGCTAGAAGGACTTTCTGTAGTCCTTGGTGCAATTCACACAGTATCTCAGTGTTCTATATACAGCTATAGTATGGAGCAGTACCTCACCCTGACTGGCATGCTTGGGGTAGTAAAAAGGAAGGTGTATCATCTGATTCAGTGTAAATTCAGATTTCACCTCCAGTAAAAACTTAAGGATTGTACGTAAAGACACTGTCTTTGTGAAAAATCAAATAAGGAGGCTCACATATTAAAGCCTGAAGCTTTGAAATCCTTCAAGCAGACGTGACTGCAACCAAAGAAAAAATTACTCACCTTAGTAATGTTGTTTCTTCTAATGGAGTCTTGCTATATTATGACAATTGCAGTTTGTCCCACCATTAGAACTGCCCCGGAGGTGAAATAGTTAAATTCCATGCCAGGCATGGAACTTGGAGCGAGGCTCGGTTAGAGAAGCTCTGTCTGTGTAATTTCAAACTGAAACTGTCAGATCTTTACGAGCAAAACTCACTAAGGTTCTGTGTGGAAGCTGTAACTCACACTAGCCAACTGGCTACCTAAATATTAAACACACATATTAACACACATCCCTGGTCCCAACACAAAGAGACTCAAGTCAGGGGCCAGAAAAATAAGATAAGAAAAGATAAAACAAAACACAACACCCCAAAACCCCAAGAAAAGAGGGGATGGAAAACATAAAATGGGCATAAACAAGTGCCCATCACTGTACCGCCCACCCCATACCCAAGTAGAAGTTCTGAGAGGGGCAGGCTGGGGAGGTCATAATATAGCAAGACTCCATTAGAAGAAACAACATTACTAAGGTATTTTTTCTTCAAACAACATGAAGTCTTGCTATATTATGACAATTGCAGACTACACAGCAGTACCTCCATGGAGGAGGGACAGAACCTACTTAGGGAATAGGCTCTGAAGCACGGCTGTGCCAAACCGAGCATCCCTCCTGGCCTGGACATCCAGGGAGTAATGCTTGGTGAAAGTATGTACCATTTTCCAGGTAGCTGCTTGACATATCTCTAAGATAGGGATGTCTCTGGCAGCAGCTAGAGATGCAGCTGTACCTCTGGTAGAATGAGCCTTCAGGCCAGAAGGGGGAACTTTCCCCAGTTTTTGATAACAAAATTGGATACAAGAGACAATCCACCTGCCAATGGATCTCTTAGTGGCAGGTTTCCCTTTTCTAACCTCACCATAAGTGAGAAAAAGTTGGAGGGATTCGAACCTGTGACCCTTGGTACGCTCTATATAGTAACTTAGGGCCCTCTTAACATCTAAACTGTGCAATCTCTCTCACCAGAGGAGGAATGGTCAGTGAAAACACTGAAGGAGATAGACTGATTAAGATGGAAATCTGAAACCACCTAAGGCAAAACTTCCTGTTAGTCCTGAGGACTCCTATCCCTGTGGAAAGAAATAAAGTCAGTCTCACTGACAAAGCTTGTAACTCACTTATGCGCCTGGCAGAAGTGATAGCTACTAGGAAAACAGTTTTCCAAGTTAAGTACCTAAGCTCTGCAGAAGACAGAGTTTCAAAGGGGGGTTGCATTAACTGAGCAATGCAAACATTAAGATCCCAGGCAGGGGCCGGGTCCCTAAAAGGTGGATTAGTATGAAGTAATCCTTTAAAAAACTTGGAAAATACAGGGTGAGCGGAAAGAGAGGAGGGCTTTCCTGCTAAAATAAAAGCAGAGACAGCTGCCAAATGTACTTTCAGGTTAGCTGGTCTCAGGCCCAAAGAATTAAGATGGACCATATAGTCCAAAACAATGGGCAAATCAGCAGATTCCGGGAAATATGTTTCCTAGAACACCAGATGGAAAACCTTTTCCACTTAAGAGTTATAAGTAGCCCTAGTGGGAAGGCTTCCTGAAGCCTTTAGGATTTCAAGAACACCTTGAGAAAGGTGGGGTCAGCAATTCCTAACTCCTCAAGAGCCAGGCCTTGAGGTTGAGAGATTTGAGTTTCGATACCAAACTCTCCCTGGGCACAGGTTAACAGGTTGTGATTCCTGGTGAGACACAGGGGAAGATGGACTGCTAAGGACAGAAGGAGTGGGTACCAGGGCTGCCTGGCCCAATCTGGGGCAATCAGAATCATCCTGCAAGGCTGGGATCTGATTTTGACTAGCACCTTGAATAGGAGAGGGAAGGGGGGAAAGGCGTAAAGAAACTTCCCTTCCCAATCTAGGAGAAAGGCATCCAGGGGGACTGAGCCCAACACTGGGGGCCTGCAACAAAACAGTGGAGGTTGGTGATTGTCTGGGGCTGCGAAAAGATCTATCTTGAGGAGTGCCCCATCTGGCAAAAACTATCCCCAGTATTTGGGGATCCAGAGACCATTCGTGATGGCCCTGGGAAATCCTGCTGAGAGCATCTGCCAGGACATTGTCCTTTCCTGGGAGGTGAACTGCTATGAGGGAAGTGTTCAGGGAATAAGCCAGAGACCACAACTTCATTGCCTCGGTGCACAAGGCCAAAGACCGAGTGCCCCCTTGTTTGTTGATGTACCGCATTGTAGTGGTGTTGTCTGTTCTGACTTGCACCACTTTGTTCTGAACAGACGCAGAAAACACCTGAAGTGCTAGAAAAACAGCTCTGAGTTCCAGCTAGTTGATGTGGAGCAGAGATTCCTGAGGGGACCATACTCCCTGGGTGGAGAGGTCGCCCATGTGAGCTCCCCAACCCAGAAGGGACGATCTGTAATAAGGGTCAAGGAGGAGATAGGGGATGAAGGGGACCCCTAATCTCAAATTGCTCTGATCCTGCCACCACTGAAGGGCCTGGATCAGGTTCGAGTCACTGGGATCAACTTGAAAGGGATCTTTCCTTTGGGACCAGAAGGCTCTCAAATGAAACTGAATGTCCCTCATCTGAAACCTTGCTCCTTGCACTACAGCTGTGGAAGCAGCCATGTGTCCTAGCAGCTGTAAGAAGTGCCTTGCTGGTCGAGAGACCTGCAGAGTGAAGGAGGCCAGGGCCACTAGGTTCCTTACCCTTTCTAGGGGCAGGAAGGCTCTGGCCTGCTTTGTGTCCAATTCTGCACCTATAAAGGTGAGAACCTGGACAGGTTCCAGAACTGACTTTGGAAGGTTGAGAAGAAAACCCAGAGAGTGAGCAGCTGCTGGGTAACCTTGCAGGTGCGATTTGACCTGGTCTGAGACTGACCTCACAATGAGCCAGTCGCCTAGGTAGGGAAAGATGGCAATCTTTTGCCTCTTAAATGAGCAACTGCACACTGCTAAACATTTTGTGAATACCCTTGGTGCAGAGGTAAGGCCGAAGGCATTGCCCTGAACTGGTAATGGCCTGAGGGCAGTTCAATCTGAGGTACTTTCGTGGAGCTTCTGATGAGGACATGGAAATAGGCATCCTTGAGGTCCAGGGAAGCTAGCCAGTCCCCTGGCCTTAGAGAAGGTAAAATCATTGCCAGAGTCACCATTTTGAATTTTGGTTTCAAAAGGTGCTTGTTTAGATATCTTAGGTCCAAGATGGGCTGCCATTCTCCTTCTGTCTTTTTCGGGTAAGGAAGTACCTGGAGTACAGACCCTTGCCCTGGTGTAGGGGAGAAACCCTTTCTACAGCTCTGAGAGCCAGGAGGGTTGAGACTTCTGTTTCTAAGGCAAAGGTCTCTAGAGGATTTGCAGGTGGAAAAGATCTGATTCTCATCTCTGAAATTTTTGAAGCTGAGAACCAGACCCGGCTTACTACTTCCAGGACCCACTTGTCTGATGTTAGAGACTCCAGTTCTGAACGGTAAGCCAACCTGCCCCCTACAGGTAAAGGAGAATCGGCCCTGGGCACCCCATCAGGGTGCCTGTTTGGCAGGTGCTTTAGGCTGAGGGGTGGGAGCAGGCCTGCTTGCACCCCGTCTGCCTCTTCCTCTGAAGAACCCCCTCTGAGCATAAGCAGAGGAGGCCTGGGTTTGGTAAAAAGGCCTGTGAAAAGGCCTACCTCTACCCCTGGGGGTCTGCCTCTGAGGAGTGGCTTAGAAACATAGAATTTGACGGCAGATAAGGACCGCTTGGCCCACCTAGTCTGCCCATTTTCCTACCTAACAGATGAGCAGCAGATCCTAGTTAATCAACAGCTTAATTCCTCCTACCCCCCACTAGAACTGCCCTATGCCTGTCCCATGCATTCTTGAAGTCCCCCACTGTTCTTGACCCCATGACCTCTTCAGGGAGGCTGTTCCATGCATCCACAACCCTCTCAGTGAAAAAATACTTCCTCATATTACCTCTGAGCCATCCCCCTTCTATCTTCAAATTGTGCCCCCTTGTTCTTGCACATCTCTTTTTCTGGAAGATGCTACCTTCTTGGACTTTGTTAATTCCTTGAGGTACTTGAAAGTTTCTATCATGTCCCCTCTCTCCCTTCTTTCCTCAAGGGTATACATATTAAGCTCCTTTAGTCTTTCTTCGTATGTCTTCTGGTGCAGACCCTGCACCATTTTGGTTGCCCTCCTCTGACAGCCTCCACTCTGTCTATGTTCTTGCGGAGATGGGGTCTCCAGAACTGCACACAGTACTCCAGATGGGGTCTCACCAACTGTCTGTACAGAGGGATAACAACTTCCTGTTTTCTACTATTGATGCCTCTTCCTATACATCCCAGTATCCCCCCAGCCTTCCTTACTGCCTTCTCACATTGCTTGCCCACCTTTAGGTCATCTGATATAATTACCCCCAGGTCCCTTTCTATTTTGACTGCTGTCAGTATCTCACCCCCCATTGTGTACGCTTCCCCAGGGTTTTTGTTCCCCATGTGCATTACCTTGCACTTCTTTGCATTGAATCTGAGCTGCCATACATTTGACCATTCCTCCAACCTTGCCAAGTCCCTTCTCATCCTTTTCACTCCATCTTGTGTATCAACCCTGTTGTAGATCTTTGTGTCATCTGCAAAGAGACATACTTTTCTTCCAGTTCCTCTGCAATGTCACTTATAAAGACATTAAAAAGGATCGCGTCCCAGTACTGAACTCCTCATGTACCACGCTAGTAACCTCCTTCGGCCACAGTGTACTCCATTTACTACTACCCTTTGAGTTCTGTTGTCTAGCCAATTTTATCCAGGCTACCACCTTGGTACCCACTCCAAGGCTGGCTATCTTGTGTATTAATCTTTGTGTGGGACTGTATCAAATGCCTTGCTAAATCTAGGTAGGCCATGTCCACAGCCCCTCCCTGGTCTACTACTTTGGTAACCCAGTCAAAGAAATTCATTAGATCTCGCCTGACACGACCTTCCCATCGTGAATCCATGCTGCCTTGGGTCCCAGTCCCCACTGGCCTCTAGGTACTAACAATTCTTTCCTTCAGAAGTGATTTCATCATTTCTCTACCACTGAGGTCAAACTAACTGGTCTGTAGTTTCCTGCCTCTGTCTTGCTCCCACTTTTGTGAAGAGGAATCACATCTGCCCTCCTCCAGTCCTCGGGTACCACCCCATCCTCCCATGATTTGTTAAAGAGAGTAGTCAGGTGTCACTAGTTCTACCTTAGTTCTTTTAGAATTCTTGAGTGAACCCATCAGGCCCCATTGCTTTGTCCACCTTCAATTTTATTAGTTCTTTCAGAACCCTTTCTTCTGTAAATGGACCGTTATCGAGCCCCGTCTTCAGAGTGTTTCTCTTGTTTGGTTTAGGTAACTCCCCCTCCTCTTCCTTTGTGAATACTGAGCAGAAAGAAAAAATTACTCACCTTAGTAATTGCTTTTCTTCTCATGGAGTCTTGCTATATTATAACATTAGCAGTCAGCCACTGCAGCTGAACTGCCCTGGAGAGGAAGGAGTTAACTCCAGAGGATCTGGAGTTCTACAGCGCGAGGGCGCTGTGCCCAAAGCTCTATCTGGCAGTTTCAAATGAAACTGTCAGATCTTTTACGAAGCTAACATCAAAGAACAGAAAGTCTGTGTGGAAAACTACACTAGCCCATGGCTACCTACTAGTAGTAGTAACAACAATATAAACAACAAAGAACACCCAGAACCATAATAACAAAAATTGATGGTATTATGGTTCGCTTTTACCACCCTTGACAAGCACATTATGACCCCCTTCCCCAAGACTCAAGTCCAGGAAGGGGCAATATAAATAACCTAAATGAAAGCAACCAGATCCCTAACCCAAAGGAAAGAGGGTAAAGGGATAACTACAATGGCATGACACAGTGCTTGCGTAATTCACCGCCACCCCTACCCAAGTAGAGGTTCTGAGAGGGGCAGGGAGGAGGGTGGTTAGGATATAAGCAAGACTCCATGAGAAGAAAAGCAATTACTAAGGTGAGTAATTTTTCTTCAAACACCATGAAGTCTTGCTATATTATAACATTAGCAGATTACACAGCAGTACCTACGGAGGAGGGTCAGAACCTACTTAGGAAATAGGCTCTGAAGCACAGCTGTGCTAAACCGAGCATCCTCCTGGACTGGACATCCAGGAATAATGCTTGGTAAAGGTGTGAACTGTCTTCCAGGTAGCAGCTTGACAAATCTCCAGAATGGGAATGTCCCTAGCAGCCGCTAGAGACGCAGCTGTACCCCTGGTGGAGTGGGCCTCAATCCTGAGGGGTACTCTACCTAGTTTCTGATAACAGAATTGGATACAAGAAACAATCCACCTTGCAATTGTTCTCTTAGTGGCAGGTTTTCCTTTGCCAACCTCGCCATAGATAAGAAACAGTTGGAGTGATTCGAACCTATGACCTCTGGTGCGCTCTAAATAGTAGAGCTTAAGGCTCTTTTGACATCCAAGCTGTGCAGTCTCCTCTCACCTGAGGAAGAATGCTCAGTGAAAAATACTGGGAGAGAGATAGATTGATTCAGGTGGAAATCAGAAACCACCTTAGGCAAAAACTTTCTATTAGTCCTAAGGACTACCTTATCTCTGTGGAAAGAGATAAAATCTTCTTCCACTGACAGGGCCTGTAACTCACTTATGCGTCTGGCAGAGGTGATAGCTACTAGGAAAACGGTTTTCCAAGTTAAATACTTGAGCTCTGCTGAAGACAGAGGCTCAAGGGGTTGCATTAACTGAGCAATGTAAATATTCAGGTCCCAGTCTGGAGCTGGTTCTTTAAAGGAGGGTTAGTATGAAGTAACTTTTAAAAACTTGGAGAACACAGGGTGAGAAGAAAGGGAGGCAGGCTTCCTGCTGACACAAAAGCAGAGACAGCTGCCAGATGAACCTTCAGGGTAGCTGGTCTAAGGCCTAGGGAATTCAGATGGACCAAATATTCCAGAAGAATGGGAAGATCAGCAGATTCTGGGATAATCTGCCTCTCAGAGCACCAGATGGAAAACCTCTTCCACTTAGAATTATAAGTGGCTCTAGTGGAAGGCTTCCTAGAAGCCTTTAAAATATCCATGACACCTTGAGAAAGGTGTAAGTCAGCAAATTCCTAGCTCCTAAGAGCCAAGCCGTGAGGTGGAGGGATTTGAGGTCCGGATACCACACTCTCCCCTGTGCACAGGCCAGTAAGTCGGACTCTGGGTAGGCTCAGGGCAGGGTGGACTGCCAAGGACAGAAGCAGAGGGTACCAGGGCTGTCTGGCCCAATCTGGGGCAATCAGAATCACTCTGCAAGGTTGAGATCTGATTTTTACTAGTACCCTGAAAAGAAGAGGAAAGGGAGGAAAGGCATACAGGAACTTCCCTTTCCAGTCCAACAGAAAGGCGTCCAGAGGGACTGAGCCCAGTACTGGAGGCCTGCAACAGAAAAGAGGAAGTTGATGGTTGTCTGGGGCTGCGAAAGATCTATCTGAGGAGTGCCCATCTGGCAAAGACGGACCCCAGCACTTGTGGATTCAGAGCCCATTCGTGATGGCCCTGAGAAATTCTGCTGAGGGCGTCCGCCAGGACATTGTCCTTCCCTGGGAGGTGAACCGCTATCAGGGAGGTGTTCAGGGAGTAGGCCAGAGACCACAACTTCATTGCTTCGGTGCACAAGGCTGAAGACCGAGTGCCCCCTTGCTTGTTGATGTACCACATTGTGGTGGTATTGTCTGTCCTGACTTGAACCACTTTGTTCTGGACAGAATCTGAAAACACCCGAAGAGCTAAAAAGACAGCTCTGAGTTCCAACAGATTGATGTGGAGCAGAGATTCCTGAGGAGACCACACACCCTGGGTGGCAAGATCGCCCAGGTGAGCCCCCCACCCTAAGAGGGAGGCATCCGTGGTGAGGGTGAGAGAGTGAGAAATGGGAATGAAGGGAACCCCCTTTCTTAAATTGCTCTGGACCTGCCACCAGTGGAGGGCTAGGATCAGAGTTTGAGTAACTGGAACCAGCTTGGTAAGGGGGTCCTTCCTTTGAGACCAATAGGCCCTCAAATGGAACTGAATGTCCTCATCTGGAATCTTGCTCCTGCACGACAGCTGTGGAAGCAGCCATGTGCCCAAGGAGTTGCAGAAAATGCCTTGCTGGTCGAGAGACCCGCAGGGTAAAGGAGGATGCCATGGCGATGAGTCTGTCCACCCTTTCCGAGGGAAGAAAAGCCCTGGCTAACCTTGTGTTCAATTCTGCGTCTATGAAAGTTAGGACCTGAACCGGTTCCAGAACTGACTTTGGTAAGTTTAGCAGGAATCCAGGGAAGTGAGAAGCTGCTGGGTGACTTGCAAATGGGTTTCACCTGACCTGGAGACTGACCCACAATGAGCCAGTCGTCCAGGTAGGAAACACAGCAACCTCTTGCCTCTTAAGTGAGCCACTACTACAGCGAGACATTTTGTGAATACCCTTGGCGCAGAGGTCAGGCCGAAGGGCATTGCCCTGAACTGGTAGTGGCCTGAGGGCAGTTCGAACCTGAGGTACTTTCGGTGAGAAGGCCTGATCAGAACATGAAAATAGGCATCCTTGAGGTCCAGGAGCTAGCCAGTCCCTGGCCTTAGGGAAGGCAATATCATTGCCAGAGTCAACATTTGAACTTTGGTTTCAAAAGATGCTTGTTCAGGTATCTTAAATCTAGAATGGGCCTCCATTCTCCTGTCTTTTGGTAAGAAAGTATCTTGAATAAAGCCCCTTGCCCTGATGGCAAGGAGGAACCCTTTCCACTGCTTTGCAGTCCAGAAGAGAAGAAACCTCTGCTTCCAAAGCAAGGGCTTCTGAAGGATTTGAGTAGAAAATGTCTGGCTCTCATCTTTGGAAAGTGTTTGAAGCTGAGAACCAGACCCTGGCCTATTACCCCAGAACCCATCTGTCTCAGAGTTAGGGACAGCCAGTTCCGGCTGAAATAGGCCAACCTGCCCCCACTGGTACAGGAGAGATCGGCCCTGGGCACCCCATCAGGGTGCCTGCTTACAGCAGCCTTAGGCTGAGGGGAGGGGGGACGGTCTCACTTGTGCCTCGTCTACCCTGCCTCTGAAGAAACCTCTCGAGACAGCAGAGGAGGCTTGAAATTGGTAAAGGCCTGGAAAAGGCCTGCCCTCATTTCTCTGGGAGCATGCCTTTGTGGCATGGCATGCTTCTCCTTAGCCTGGGCACTTTGTAGGTAGTTCTGTATTCACCCATCTTTTTCATATAGTTTTCTGTTTGCTCTCCAAACAGAGAATTTCCCACTACAGGAAAATCCATAGCCTTTGACTGGGTATCTTGGGACAGATTATTGCATCTGAGCCATGCCAACCTACGGAAAGCTACAGAAGTGGCCATGACCCTAGAGGAACATCATTAACATCAACAGCAGTATGAAATTGAACTTTAGAGGCTTCAATGCCATCAGCAGCCACCTGTTCCAACTCACTAGCCAGCTGGCTCAGTGGGCCTGCTTGCTAACTGCAATACTGTGTCCCACCTAGATTTCTGATATCTAGCCACATAAGCCATATAATTTGCCTGCCTGAGTCCCAAAGAAGCTGCCATATACTGTTTTTCGCCATGGCATCAATCTTCCTGGAATCCCTTATCAGGAGGATGTGAGGCCAGAGGAATATTAGCCTTGTCACAGGCTGCAGCTTGTACCACACCTACATGACTACACTGTTCAGTAAGGAAGTCTGTATCCGAGCCTGACAAAGTATACCTTCTGTCCATTTTTATCTACAGGAGGGACAGAATGAGATTTTTTAAAATCTTTGTTGTTTGCTTCTAAATGACTTATGCAAAGGAATAGACAACCTCCTAGACTCTGGAATATCCATCATTTCCACATAATCAGGCTCCTCTTGCTCATCCACAGCCTCCTCTAAAGGAAGCTGGAGGGTTTCTGCAACCTTTGTAAAAATAAAGAAAGAAGGGACTCAGACAGAATAGGAGGAGATTCTAAAGGTCTGTCTGGAGAAATGTCCGTTCAATGGGCACGTCCAGACCCCCCAGCCACACATATATTGATCAAATTCCTCCTCCCTCCTGTGGTTCATAAAAATCCTCAACTTCAAAATCCTGAACCACTGGGACTGAACGAACCAACCTTTACCAACTGTTGGTGGTTCTACAGATCCCTGAGACAGTGACTGGACAATCTGAATGGCTTTAGCTATCTCTGCAGCAGTTGGAGACACAATTTTGGACCCCCAAACCTACTGATTTCCTTGTCTTTTTATGGGACTGGTTCCTCTGAACCAGCCTTCCTTTGCCGAGAAGTCTCGCCCTGGTCAGAGGGCACTCCCTCTGGTCCAGTGGGTACTGGACCGGGCTGGCATCCGGTCAGCTTGACTTTAGCCTCTGTTCCCTGGAGCCAGCCCAATTTCTTTCCAGGGTGGCTGCAGGGAAATTTTTACACACCTGGCAGTCTGACAGGAGGTGGTCAGCCCCAGACAATAAACACAAGTGGTGTGTGGGTCAGCCTTGGCAAGGCCTCCCTGAACATCACAGTGTTGAAACCCAGTGGGCCAGGTTTTCTTTTGGGTTTCTCAGACATAATGCCAGCCTAACCAAAACTTGCCTTTTTGATGGCAGTGCCAGGCAAGACACCCTTATCGGTTCCTAACCGTGTCACGGGTATTTGAAAACGTTATAATTCTGTTTTTAGAACGATAAGAACCGGGAACCGCACTCTAAAACCCACTGTACACTTTTAAAATGTAGAAATAACAAACCGATCGGTTCAAAACCGAACCGATAATTAATTTTCCACACAGACTTAAAATTTAGTACTTACGGTTACCAGATAGAGCTTTAAAACCAAATGCTGTAAAATAATGACTTTGCCAGTTCAAATGACCAAAAATACCGCTTGAACCGAGAATGAACCGAGCTGAAGGAGCTGATCTCCGGAGCGACTGTTCAGTGAAGCGGAGAAAGAATCTGACAGTTTCATTTGAAACTGCCAGATAGAGCTTTGGGCACAGCGCCCTCGCGCTGTAGAACTCCAGATCCTCTGGAGTTAACTCCTTCCTCTCCGGGGCAGTTCAGCTGCAGTGGCTGACTGCTAATGTTATAATATAGCAAGACTTCATGGTGTTTGAATATTCGTTCAGTATCCCTGCTTTTTCACTGTCACCCTCTACCCACATTCCCTCCCCTTTATTAAGCTTCAGTATCCCTCCTTTGGTCTTTCTTCGCTCCCTAATGTACCTATAAAAGGTCTTATCCCCCTTCTTAACAGAATTGGCTATCCTTTCCTCGGTTTGGGCCTTTGCTATTCTGACTGCCTTCCCAGCCTCTTTCTGCTTTAACTGATAAAGTTCTCTGTCCTGCTCCTTCTGTGTTTCCTTATATTTCCTGAATGCTGTCATTTTCTCCTTAACCTTCCCTGCCACCTCTTTGAGAACCATAACGTTTTTCCTTCGTTGTGTTTTATTGATTTGTTTTACACAAAGGCTTGTTGCTTCTGTGATGGCTGTTTTGATCACTCCCCATTGTTCCTCCACCCTCCTTCTTGCCTGTTTGCTAGTGCTTTCTGAGGCACTCTCTCATTTCCCAAAGTCAGCCCTCCTAAAGTCCAGTACTCTTGCTTTTGTATGGCTTGATTGTATGGCTGTGTTTATCGTGAACCACACTGTTTGGTGGTCGCTTGTTCCCAGATGGCTACCCACTTCTAAATCTGAGATTCTTTCTCCATCCCCATTTGAGAGTACCAGGTCTAAGATTGCTCCCTCCCGAGTGGGTTCCAATACTAGCTGTCTGAGGCATGCCCCCTGTAGGGCATCAAGAATGACCCTGCTCTTGGATGTGCCTGCAGCAAAGGTGATCCAGTTAACATCTGGCATATTCAGGTCCCCCATCAACAATATCTCCCCTTTTTCTGCCATTCTAAGAAAGCCTTCTATCATTTCCTTGTCCATTCCCTCCCCCTGAGATGGGGGTCTGTATACAACCCCCATGCGGATTGTGGTGCCATTTCCTGTCTCCAGGGTGACCCAAAGTGCCCCATCTGCTCCTGTTTACTCTTTAGTTCTGTTGCTTGATCCCTTCCTTTACAGAGAGCTACTCCTCCTCCTCTTTACCCTCCCTGTCCCTCCTGTAGATTGTGTATCCTGGTATGCTGACATCCCAGTCATGGTTCTCTGTGTACCATGTTTCTGTAACTGCCACAATATCCACGCAACCCTCTTCCATCAAGGCCACTAGTTCAGGAGCTTGTTACACAGACTATGGGCATTGGTACTCATCACCCTCCACTTTTTGATAGCCTTACCCCTTTTAGCCCCATTTCTGTCCTTAATGCCTTTGCCTTTTTTTACATTTAAATCTGTTCTACTTCCTAATAACTTCTGTACCTTGGTGTTTACCTCACTAATCACGTTTTGTGGGGGGAGGCTCGGATTTCCCTGCTCCTTTTCAGTGCTTCCCCCCTTGGCTAGTTTAAATGCTTGCCAATGAAGCATTTAAACCTCTCACCTAGGATCCTGGTTCCCCCCTGCACAGGTGCACACCATCACACCAGTATAGGTCTGCATCCCTCCAGGTGGCCCCCCAGTCCCCAATGAAGCCAAAACCCTGAACTCCACACCAGTTTTTCAACCATTCATTGAATTCACTGATGAGAAGTGCCCTAGCATCTCCCTTGCCATAGACAGGCAGCACCTCCGAGAAGGTTACCGTATGCGCTACTTGTCTAAGGCCCCTTCCCAACTCTACAAACTCCTCTTGCACTGCTCTGATCCCATTCCTAGCCAGGTCATTTGTCCCTAGGTGGACAATGACATCCAGCTCCCTCCCTCGATCCTGAGGATTCGCTTCCTGTCCCTCCAAGCTGTGGCGCCAGGAAGGCACCTTACCTCCCTCTCCCCTTCCTCCCCCATTTCTACCCCCAATGATTGAGTCCCCCACCAGGAGTTGTTTCCTTCCCCTGTGGGGTCCCATGCCACCCTCCTGTGGGTCTCCTTTGTGAAGGTTCCCAGCATACTCCTTGGTCTCCACTGCAGGTGCCTCCATAGAGGAACCACTATCCACCAGAAGAGCGAATGAATTGTGGAGAGGTACAGCTGGAGGGATGCAACTCTGTTCCATCACCCTCTCTCCTTGAGCCCACCCTGGTCCAGCCTCTCCTCTTTCTTAGCAACCTCTGAGGTAGTGGCATTGGCCCTGGTGGTCCCTGGGTGGGGGAGGAGGTTTCACGAATCCTAGCCAGGTCAGCCTGGAGACGGGCAACCTCCTCTCTCAGACCAGAGAGGTGCCTGCAAATAGGGCAGCATCGCAGCCTCCAGAATGTCTCCTGGAACACTGCCGCCCCACAGCCATTGCACTGCACCACTCCTATCATGTCTTATTTTGTGTCCTCTCTACTGTTTCTCAGTATGCTTATTCTCTCCTCTCCTTACAACTCTCACCCTTCCTGTTCTGGGACAGCAACTTCCTATCTTCTTCAGTAGCCTCCTTTTTCCTTGCTTAATATTAGACCACCAGCAGCTAGGGGGGAGAGTGAGCTACTTTTTTCCTTTAGGGTTGACAAAACCAATGTCTCTCTATGATCCTTTCCTTCCTACTGCCAAACAGGAAGTTCCTGTTGACAGTCAAATCTAGTGGCTATAAAAGTAGAACTGGCTTTGGGTGGGTTGGAGGGCAATTAGTAAGAAAAAAGGATAGCAACAGGAAGTTGTAATTTGACTCTCCTGCTTTTACAGTGTCTAAACCACACCCTCAGGTAAGCTCTCTTTCCTCCTACTGGTTTAGCAAAGTCAGCTGATACAGTACCCTTCCCTGCACAGAACACACACTGACTTTTTTTCTTTCTTCTTTTCAACCCTAAATAAGACCCCTTCTACTTCTAATAAAGTTATTTGTCTACTTAATCTTAACAGACACTGACTCCTGCTGAGGTATAAGGTTTAAATTAAAACTCTGTGACTTCCCTTGTGCTGCTTTCAAAATCAGTTGCCGCTCCTTGGCCTGAGCACTCTTATAGGTTGTCCTATATTCATCCATTTTTTTCATATAATTCTCTGTCTGCTCCCCAAACAGAGAATTTCCTACCACAGGAAAATCCATAGCCTTAGTCTGGGTATCCTGTGACAAGCTAGTACACCTGAGCCAGGCCAACCTACGAAAAGCCACAGATGTAGCCATGACTCTAGAGGATACATCATTAAAATCCACAGCAGCATGGAACTGCACCTTGGATGCCTCAATACCATCAGCAGCCACCTGTTCCAGCTCCTTAGCAAGCTGGCCAGAGGCCTGTTTGGCCAAAGCCATGACAGTGTCCCATCTAGATTTTTGGTATCTTGCCACATAAGCCATGTAATTTGCTTGTCTGAGTCCCAAGGACGCTGCCATGTATTGTTTTTTAGCCATGGCATCAATCTTCCTGGAATCCTTGTCAGGAGGATGTGAAGCCAAGGGAATATTAGCTTTATCACAGGCTGCAGCCTAAACTACTCCAACATGACTGCATTGCTGTGAAAGGAATTCTGTATCAGGACCTGACAAAGTGTACGTCCTGTCCATCTTCTTGTCAACAGGAGGCACAGAATTAGGAGCTTTTAAAATTTTTATTGTTTGTTTCCTAAATGACTTATGTAAGGGGATAGACAATCTCCTAGACTCTGGAATATCCATCATTTCTACAAAATCAGGTTCCTCTTGCTCATCCACAGCTTCCTCCAATGGGAGCTGGAGGTTTCAACAACTTTTTATAAAACATAAAGTGAGAAGGGGACTCAGAAAGCGTAGGGGGAGATTCTAAGGGTCTGTCTGGGGAGATGTCCGGTTCAATGGGCACACCCAGACTCTCAAAGTCACATTCATACTGTTCATAATCATCCTCCCCCTCCTCTGGTTCATAAAACTCTTCTAAATCATATTCTTGAACCGGTGGAACCGGCCAAACCGACCTTTTACCAGACAGTGGCGGTTCGGACGGAACCGGAGAAAGTGACTGGACAATTTGTATAGCTCTTGCTATCTCTGCAGCAGTTGGAGAAGAAATTTTGGCTGGAACTGGCTCCTCCGAGTCAGCTTTACGTTTGCCCGAGGAAGTCTCGCCCTGGTCAGAGGGCACTCCCTCTACCGAACCGAGCTGGCCATCCGGGTCAGCGGACTTTTTGGCCTCTCATTCCCTGAGCCTGCCAACTCTCTTATCCAGGGTGGCTGCAGGGAAATTCTTACAAATCTGGCAGTCTGAATTGAGGTGGTCAAACCCCAGACAATATACACATGTGGTGTGTGGGTCAGCCTTGGCAAAGGCTTCCCCACAGACACCACAGTGTTGAAACCCAGTGGGCCCGGTTTGCTTTTGGGTTTCTCAGACATAATGCCAGCCTAACCAAAAACTTGCCCTTTGATCGGCAGTGCCAGGCAAGACACCCTTATCGGTTCCCAACCGTGTCACGGGTCGTGGAAAAGACCGTAATGAAATCTGTTTTTTTTTTAGAACCGATAAGAACCGGGAACCGCACTCTAAAAGCTTTTAAACACTTGATTTTTAAAGTTTTAAATCAACCTGATCGGTTCAAACCGAACCGATAAACATTTACAAGTTCCACACAGAAATAAACCTGTCTATTACTTACAATACCACAGACAGAGCTTGAACCGATCGGTTTGCGGTTAAAATAATAATACTCGTGGTTGAATTTAACAGAGAAAACACTGTTTAAACCAAGAAATGAACCGAGCAGTAGGAGAAATCTCCGGAGCGACTGTTCAGTGAGGCGGAGTAAAGAATCTGACAGTTTCAGTTTGAAATTACACAGACAGAGCTTCTCTAACCGAGCTCGCGCTCCAAGTTCCATGCCTGCCATGGAATTTAACTATTTCACCTCCGGGGCAGTTCTAATGGTGGGACAAACTGCAATTGTCATAATATAGCAAGACTTCATGTTGTTTGAAAATAATGTTTTCCATGACAGGAAATGTAAGCCTCAACTCGCAGCTGGCTCAAAAGGAGCCAATGTCAGTTTCTCAAGGACATAATTCAGGTCCCAAGGTGGAACTGGATTGTGCACAGGAGGTTTTATAAGTAAAATATGTCTCAGCAAAGTACAGGACACCTCTAAATTGTGCTACCATATGTCCATCAGCAGAGGCATGGAAGACTGAAACAGCGGCCAAATGCACCATGCGTGAGGATTACTGCAGACCAGAGTCCGACAGTGACAGCAAGTATTCCAACACAGCATTTACATGACCTGCAAATGGGGCCAAATTCCTGGAAGCAGCCCACAAAGTGAACCACTTCCATTTTAAGTAACATGTACTGTATGTCTTGTGGAAGGCTTTCTAGCCACAATCAGGACATCAGCAACATTAAGGGATACTCCAAAACATGACATGACTGTCTTTAGATATGAGATTGCCTGACTGTGGAAAGTTTTAAAAAACAGCTAAAGACTTTCCTTTTTACCCAAGCTGGGACGTAATAAGTGGGTATTATTTATGAATGCTGTATTTATTGTTTGTGTAGTGTATTTTAAAGTGGTTTTGAATTGCTGTAAAAGCGCCCTGAGCTTGGAAAGGGCGCTTGAAAGAAATTTACTTACTTACTTTAGGAGCCATGCATGCAGATGCAGGGATTTAAGGTCTGGATGGACCAGGGACCCCTTGTCCTACGATAACAGACCCTGACACAGAGGGAGGGGTACAGGAGGTGCCACTGCCAGCTGTTACAGAAGGGGGAACCATATCTGGTGATGCCATAACGGAGCAATAGGGATGAGGGTGGCACCCTCTATCCTCAATTTGAATACAACTCTCTGTACTAGAGGAATCAGAGGAAATGCGTACAAGAACGTCCCTTTCCAAGAGAGGGACAATGCACCTCACCAGAAATCTCCAGGCCCTGGAGTAAATGGGCAGACTAGATGGGCCAAGCGGTCCTTATCTGCCATCAAAGTCTATGTTTCTATGTAAGCGAGCACAAATGTAACAGTTCCGCATTGTGTGGGGATGCAAAAAGCTCCACCTTTGGACGACCCCATTTGCGAAGAGGTCGTCTGCCATGGAGGTCAGCAGCTCCCATTTGTGTATCTTTCTTTTTTTTTTTTTTTATTTTATGCCGTTTTTGGCCTCGGTGGATGGCCTGGGGGGGGGGCTATCAGCTTGGTCCCAGGATGTGCTGGAATACTGGCATCATGGAGCTTGCACCGAGGTGTTTTTCCTAGTATGCACCTCCCCGTGGCTTGCTGGATGGAGTCAATCATGCAATGATCTCAGCGCACGATCGAGCATGCTCCTGCCCCCAATGTGCAGAGGTCCACCTGCCAGCCCCACCCAACAAGGTCAGACAGCACGGTCCCAGGCTGTAATGCCTCCCCTCAGCCACCACTAGGGGTCAGTAGGCGCCGGGTGCCAGGTCCCCCTCTCTCCCAGGAGAAGGCAAGCAGTGAACTCCCCTGGACACTCTACCTTCTCCCCACCAGCCGACCCTCTGAAGTCTCGGGTCTGCTCCTGAACCCCGGCTGTCAGCGCTGCAAACAGTAGCGCTACCGCACACCCTTTCTCTGTGTCCAAAACTGCCCCTATGTACTGTAGTCTCTGTTGGGGTGTCATAACAGACTAGCACAGTCACTGTGATCCCTAAGCTGTTGAACAGCTGCTGTATCCGAGTCAGGGTATGGAGCAGAGCTTCCCTGGAGCTGTCCTTCAAGAGCCAGCTGTCCAGGTATGGGAAAACACTACAGGCCTTCCCTGCGAAGGGCTGCTGCCACTACTGCTAAGCATTTGGTGAAGACCCGTGGCACTGAAGACAATACTCTGAACTGATAATGCTGCCCCTCCAGCATAAAGCAGAGTTACTGCCTGTGAGCTTTTCTGATCTTCACATGAAGGTATGCATCCTTCATGTCTAGAGAACAAAGCCAGTCCCGTTTGCAGAAGGGGAAATCACAGCTTGCATATATCACTCGAAACTTCTTGTACACTATGTACTGTAGAAGCTGAGGTCCCAGAGATCCAATGCAGAAAAGAGATCCCCTTTTCCATTTTGGGATGTATCTGGAATAAAACCCTTTGTTTCTCTGATAAGGAGGAACTGGTCCTATAGACTATTTCTGGAGTAATGACTACACTTCTTCCTTCAGAAGGGACAGAGGGCTCGGAAGATAACTGGAAGGAGGCGAAGAATGATCTTGTAATTATCTCCAGTACCTATCTGTTGTGACCTCCTTCCACCGTTTTGAGATGTGGAGAGAGCCTGCCCCCACCAAAACCACCCCTGTAAGCAACAGTGGGATTAGGGGAGTCTGTAGCAAGTCATGTGAAACTGGTAGGGGACAGCCACTGGCTCCAACTGCTTTGGATCCTTCTGTATGGGCACCTGGGGAAGAGGGGTCTGCCAAGAACCCACTACCCTTACCCCAGCCCTGCTGACAGTAGGGACGGCCACGTCCAGCAGCAGGCTGACAAAAGGATTCTCTTCCATGTCCCATGGCATAAGTAGGATAAAGGAATTTGACAGACCTTAGGGTCATTTGGGATGTCTGAAGGCCTCTAAGCGCCTCTTCATCACAGCCGAACAGTTTGGTCCCTCAGAGAGTCATTTAAAACTGCTTGCTGCACATCATCTGCAAAACCAGCAACCCTTAACCAAGAATATTTCCTCATGCAAACACCAGAAGCAGCTGCCTAGCAAAGGCATCAAGCACGTCTCTGAACATAGCAAATGTTTGCCAACCTCAGCCACAGAAGTTAACGTTTTAATCAATTCATTCTTGTCAGAGCCTTCAGGCAAAGCCTGTGCTGTAGCGTTTGCAGCATTCCACAGGCTATTCTGATATTTAATCATATAGGCCTGGTAATTTGCAATTATAAGGCCTACCAAGGCAGAGGCATATGCAAGCTTGCCCACTACATCTACCCTCCTGGATTCTTTGCCAAGAGGCAAAGTACTCATAAGTTTAGGTGCCCCAGACCTATCGTGAGCAGCAATGATGACCACCAAGTCAGTTTCTGGCTGATTAGCACAGTAAGGCTTAGCAGACGGAGTAGGATACTGCTTGTCAGTCTTTCTTGGAACTGCAGGCAGTGAGTTAGGCCTGTACCATGCAGCGAAGGTAGCATCCTCCAATGCGGGATGTATTGGTGGAATAAGAAAAAATTACTCACCTTAGTAATGTTGTTTCTTCTAATGGAGTCTTGCTATATTATAGACATTAGCAGTTTGATCCAGCTCTAGAACTGCCCCGGAGTGAAATGGTTAAAACCATTCCAAAATAGAATTTTGGCACGAGAGCAGCTCTATCTGTGTCATTTCAAACTTGAACTGTCAGATGTTTACGGGCCAAACTCACTAAGGTCTGTGTGGAAGCTGTAACCTACACTAGCCAAATGGCTACCTAAATAATAACAACCATTGATGGTCCCAACACCCAAGACTCAAGTCAGGGGACCAGAAATACTAACACCATTCTAATAATATGAAAATGAAACATAAGTATAATAAAACACACACACGCGTACACGTACACACCCCCAAAGTCGACAAAATGCTAACATGACATAAGTAGTGCCCACACTAAGTTGCCCGCACCCCACCAAGTAGAGGTTCTGAGAGGGGCAGGTTGGGAGGTCTATAATATAGCAAGACTCCATTAGAAGAAACAACATTACTAAGGTGAGTAATTTTTTCTTCAAACAACATGAAGTCTTGCTATATTATAGACATTAGCAGAATACACAGCAGTACCTCCATGGAGGGAGGCAGAACCTACTTAGGGAATAGGCTCTGAAGAACAGCTGTGCCAAACCGAGCATCTCTCCTGGCCTGGACATCCAGGGAGTAATGCTTGGTAAAAGTGTGTACCGCTTTCCAAGTAGCAGCCTGGCAAATCTCTAATAAAGGGATATCTCTGGCAGCAGCTAGAGACAGCTGAACTTCTGGTAGAATGAGCCTCAAACTGGGGCTCTGCCACTCTGATAACAAAATTGAGCTACAAGAGACAATCCACCTGGCTATTGATCTCTTAGTGGCAGGTTTGCCTTTCCAGCTTCACCATAGGTAAGGAAAAGTTGGAGGATTCAACCTGTGACCTTTGGTACGCCTATATAATAACTAAGAGCTCTCTTAACATCCAGGCTGTGCAACCTCCTCTCACCCAAGAGGAGTGATCAGTGAAAAATACTGGAAGGAGATAGATTGATTAAGATGGAAATCTGAAACCACCTTAGGCAAAAACTTCCTATTAGTCCTAAGGACTACCTTATCCCTGTGGAAAGAAATAAAGTCAGTCTCCACTGACAAGGCTTACCAATTCACTTATCGTCTGGCAGAAGTGATAGCCACTAGAAAAACAGTTTTTCAAGTTAGGTACTTAAGCTCTGCAGAAGACAGAGGTTCAAAAGGGGTTGCATTAACTGGGCAATGCAAACATTAAGGTCCCAAGCAGGGGCCGGTTCCGAAAGGAGGATTAGTATGGAGTAATCCTTAAAAACTTGGAAAACACAGGATGAGAGGAAAGAGGGATGACTTTCCTGCTGATACAAAAGCAGACACAGCTGCCAAATGAACTCTCATGGTAGCTGGTCTGAGACCCAAGGAATTAAGATGTACCATGTAATCTAACAAAATGGGCAATTCAGCAGATTCTGGGGAAATATTTTTCCCAGCACACCAAATGGAAAACCTTTTCCATTTAGAACTATAAGTAGCCCTAGTGGAAGGCTTTCTGGAAGCCTTTAGGATCTCAAGAACACCCTGAGGGAGGTGTAAATCAGCAAACTCCAACTCCTCAAGAGCCAGGCCTTGAGGTTGAGGGATTTGAGGTCCGGATACCAAACCCTTCCCTGGGCACAAGTCAACAGATTGTGATTCCTGGGGAGGCACAGGGAAAGATGGACTGTCAGAGACAGAAGGAGTGGGTACCAGGGCTGCCTGGCCCAATCCGGGGCAATCAGAATCACCCTGCAAGGCTGAGATCTGATTTTGACTAGTACTTTGAATAGGAGAGGAAAGGGGGGGAAAGCATAGAGGAACTTCCCCTCCCAATCCAGAAGAAGGGCATCCAGGGGAACTGAGCCCAGCACTGGAGGCCTGCAACAGAACAGAGGAAGTCTGTGATTGTCTGGGGCTGCAAAAAGATCTATCTGAGGGACGCCCCACCTGGCAAAAACTATCCCCAGCACTTGAGGATCCAGGGACCATTCGTGATGGCCCTGGGAAATCCTGCTGAGGGCATCCGCTAGGACATTGTCCTTCCCTGGAAGATGAACTGCTATGAGGGAAGTGTTCAGGGAATAGGCCAGAGACCACAACTTCATTGCCTCGGTGCACAAGGCCGAAGACCGAGTGCCCCCCTGTTTGTTGATGTACCACATTGTTGTGGTGTTGTCTGTTCTGACTTGTATCACCTTGTCGTGGACAGATACAGAAAAAGCTTGAAGAGCTAAATAGACAGCTCTGAGTTCCAGCAAACTGATGTGGAGCAGAGATTCCTGGGGGGGACCAAACTCCCTGAGTGGAAAGGTCGCCCATGTGGGCTCCCCAACCCAGAAGGGAAGCATCTGTAGTGAGAGTCAAGTCGTGAGAAGGGGAAATGAAGGGGACCCCCTCTCTTAAATTGCTCTGATCCTGCCACCACTGGAGAGCTAGGATCAAGGTTCGAGTCACTGGGACCAACTTGGAAAGGGGGTCTCTTCTCTGAGACCAAAAGGTTCTCAAGTGAAACTGAATGTCTCTCATCTGAAATCTGGCTCCCTGCACAACAGCTGTGGATGCAGCCATGTGCCCCAGGAGCTGCAGAAAGTGTCTTGCTGGTCGAGAGACCTGCAGAGTGAAGGAAGAGGCCAGAGCCACTAAATTCCTTACCCTTTCTGGGGGAAGAAGGGCTCTGGCTAGCTTTGTGTCCAATTCTGCCCCTATAAAGGTGAGTAGCTGGACTGGTTCCAGAACCGACTTTGGTAGGTTTAGCAGAAAACCCAGGGAGGTGAGAAGCTGCTGGGTGACCTGCAGGTGAGATTTTACCTGTTCTGGGGACTGGCCTACAATGAGCCAGTCTAGATAGGGAAAAACAGCAATCCTCTGCCTCCTTAAGTGGGCCACTGCCACTGCTAGACACTTTGTGAATACCCTTGGAGCAGAGGTAAGGCTCAAGGGCATTGTCTGAACTGGTAATGACCTGAGGGCAGTTCGAATCTGAGTACTTTCGATGGGGTCTTCTGATTAGGACATGGAAATAGGCATCCTGAGGTCCAGGGAGGCTAGCCAGTCCTGGCCTTAGGGAAGGTAAAATCATTGCCAGAGTTACCATTTTGAACTTTGGTTTCAAAAGATGCTTGTTCAGATATCTGAGATCTAAAATGGGCCGCCATTCTCCTGTCTTTTGGGGTAAGGAAGTATCTGGAATACAGACCCTGCCCTGATGCAGGGAGGAACCCTTTCTACTGCTCTGAGAGCTAACAGGATGAGACCTCTGTTTCCAGAGCGAGGTCTCTGAAGCACTTGCAGGTAGAAAAGTCTGCTTCTCAACTTGGGAAACTTTTTGAAGCTGAGAACCAGACCCTGGCTTACTACTTCCAGAACCCACTTGTCTGAGGTTAAAGAAGCCCATTCCTGACTGAAGTAAGCCAGCCTGCCCCCACTGGTACAGGAGAATGGCCCTGGGCACCCCATCAGGGTGCCTTGTTTCGCAGGAGCTTTAGGCTGGGGGTGGGAGCAGGTCTGCCCACCCCTCGTCTGCCCCTGCCTCTGAAGAAGCCCCTCTGAGCATAGGCAGAGGAGGCCTGAGTCTGGTAGAAAGGCCTGTGAAAAAGCCTACCCCTACCCCTGGGGGCATGCCTTTGAGGAGTGGCGTGCCGCTCCTTAGCCTGGGCACTCTTGTAAGTAGTCCTATATTCATCCATCTTCTTCATGTAATTCTCTGTCTGCTTTCCAAACAGAGAATTTCCCACCACAGAAAATCCATAGCCTTAGTCTGGGTATCCTGTGACAAACTAGTACACACCTGAGCCAGGCCAACCTACTAAAAGCTACAGATGTGGCCATGACCCTAGAGGAAACATCATTAACATCCACAGCAGCATGAAACTGAACCTTAGAGGCTTCAATGCCATCAGCAGCCACCTGTTCTAGTTCACTAGCCAGCTGGCCATGGGCCTGCTGGCCAATTGCATAACAGTATCCCATCTAGATTTCTGATACCTAGCTACATAAGCCATATAATTTGCTTGCCTGAGTCCCAGAGAGGCTGCCATATACTGTTTTTTTGCCATGGCATCAATCTTTCCTGGAATCCTTGTCAGGAGGATGTGAAGCCAAGGAATATTAGCTTTATCACAGGCAGCAGCCTGAACTACCCTAACATGACTGCATTGCTGAAAAGAATTCTGTATCAGGGCCTGACAATGTATACCTTCTGTCCATCTTTTATCTACAGGAGGCACAGAATTAGGAGCTTTTAAAATTTTAATTGTTTGTTTCCTAAAAGACTTATGTAAAGGAATAGACAATCTCCTAGACTCTGGAATATCCATCATTTCTACAAAATCAGGCTCCTCTTGCTCATCCACAGCCTCTTCTAAAGGAAGCTGGAGGGTTTCAGCAACTTTTTATAAAACATAAAATGAGATGGGGACTCAGACAGCATAGGGGAGATTCTAAAGGTCTGTCTGGGAGATGTCCGTTCAATGGGCACACCCAGACCTTCCCAGCCACATTCATACTGTTCATAATCCTCCTCCCCCTCCTCTGGTTCATAAAATTCCTCAATATCATAATCCTGAACCACTGGGACCGGACGAACTGACCTTTTACCAGATAGTGGTGGTTCGGACGGACCCTGAGACAGTGACTGGACAATTTGTATGGCTTTTGCTATCTCTGCAGCAGTTGGAGAAGGAATTTTGGACTCCAGACCTGCTGATTTTCTTGTTTTCTTTACTGGAATTGGTTCCTCAGAACCAGCTTTTCTTTTGCCCGAGGAAGTCTGGCCCTGGTCAGAGGGCACTCCCTCTGGTTCGGTTGGCACCGAACCGGGCTGGCCATCCGGGTCAGCGGACTTTTTGGCCTCTCGTTCCCTGAGCCTGCCCAATCTTTTTTCCAGGGTGGCTGCAGGGAAATTCTTACATACCTGGCAGTCTGACTGGAGGTGGTCAAACCCCAGACAATAAACACATGTGGTGTGTGGGTCAGCCTTGGCAAAGACTTCCCACAAACATCACAGTGTTGAAACCCAGTGGGCCCGTTTTTCTTTTGGGTTTCTCAGACATAATGCCAGTCTAACCAAAAACTGCCTTTTAACGGAGTGTAAGGCAAGACCATTTATCGGTTCCTAACCAGTATCACGGTATTGGAAAAAACATAATAAATCCGTTTTTTTTAGAACCGATAAGAACCGGGAACCGCACTCTAAAATAGTAACTTTTAGTTTTAAATGAGTTTTAAACCCACTGATCGGTTCAAAACCGAACCGATAACTTACAAGTTCCACACAGACAAAACCTTCATTTACTTACGGTTACCACAGATAGAGCTTGAACCGAACGGTTTTGCGGTTAAAATAAAACTATTCTCGGTTAAATCCAACCAAGAAAACACTTTTTAAACCGAGAAATGAACCGAGCAGAAGGAGAAATTCTCGGAGCGACTGTTCACTGAGGCGGAGTAAAGAATCTGACAATTCAAGTTTGAAATGACACAGATAGAGCTGCTCTCGTGCCAAAATTCTATTTTGGAATGGTTTTAACCATTTCACTCCGGGCAGTTCTAGAGCTGGATCAAACTGCTAATGTCTATAATATAGCAAGACTTCATGTTGTTTGAATAACAGAAACATAGAACATAGAAGTTGACGGCAGATAAGGACCGCAAGGCCCATCCAGTCTGCCTATTTCTTTTTCTACTTATGAATGATTATGTGCCATTGGCCTTTGCTCTGTCAATGGCCTATCTATTCATACTCATCTGTATTGCTCCCTTATGCCTATCCCATGCCTGTTTGAAGCCCTGCACTGTATTCATATCCACCACTTCCTGAGGTAGGCCATTCCATGCATCCACCACCCTTTCTGTGAAAAAGAACTTCATCACATTACCCCTTAATCGGCCTCCCTCTAATCTCATGCTGTGTCCTCTTGTCCTGCTATTTTTCTTATATTGAAACATGTTAGACTCTTTCACCTTGTTAATGCCCTTAAGGTGTTTGAATGTTTCAATCATATCACCTCTCTCCCTCCTTTGCTCTAGGGTATACATATTGAGCTCGGTTAATCTGTCCTCATATGTTTTCTGATGCAGTCCCTGCATCATTTTGGTTATCCTTCTCTGGACTGCCTCCAATTTGTTAATGTCCTTGTGAAAGTGTGGCCTCCAGGAGCAGTACTCAGATGGGGCCTAACTAGTGTCTTGTAAAGAGGGATTATTACCCTCTTCAGACTTGGTATACCCTACCAATACACCCCCAACATCCATCTAGCCTCACCTACTGCTTCAGTGGTCTGCTTGGATGATTTCAGGTCATCGGTGATGATGACGCCCAAGTCTCTTTCTTCCTTGTAACTGCCAGCAACTCCCCTCCCAACCTATAGGTGGCTTCAAGGTTTCTCTTCCCTATGTGCATGATCTTGCACTTCTTTGCGTTAAATCCCAGCTGCCACTCTTCCAACCATTTTGCTAGTTTATCCAGATCTCTTCTCATTCTGCCCACCCCATCTGGATCATCTACTCTGTTGCAGATCTTGGTGTCATCTGCAAACAGACAAACCTTACCCTCTAGTCCGTCTGCAATGTCACTGATGAAGATACTGAAGAGGACTGGCCCCAGGACTGATCCCTGAGGTACCCCATGTGACTTGCATCTCTTCTGCCTGTATACCATTTACCACCACTCTCTGTTTTCTGCCCGTCAACCAGTTTGCCACTCAGTTGACCAACGTCTGACCCAACCCCAGCCTACCCAACTTATTAATCAATCTTCTATGTGGAACAGTATCCAAAGCTTTGCTGAAGTCAAGGTAGGGGACAGCAACTGCTCCCCCTTGGTCCACAACCCTGGTTACCCAGTCAAATAAATCTATGAGATGAGTTTGACGGGATCTTCCTTTTGTAAACCCATACTGTCTTGGATCCTGTGCTCCTATGGATTTCAGGGGTTGCATTATCCTTTCCTTAAGGAGTGTCTGCATAATCTTGCCCACTACTGAGGTAAGACTGACTGGTCTGTAGCTCCCTGCCTCCTCCCTGCTACCACTCTTGTGCAACGGGATCACATGAGCCCTTCTCCAGTCTTCTGGGACCTCTCCTGTGCTCAGAGACTCACTAAACAGTTCTCATAATGGCTCTGCTGGTTCCACCCTTAGCTCCTTTAGTACCCTGGGATGTATGCCATCAGGTCCCATTGCCTTGTCCACCCTGAGCTTATCAAGCTCTTGTAGGACCCTTTCTTTTGTGAAGTTACTAGTACACACCTCCCTCCCTCCCCCTGTGTCCATGGTGCTGAGCTGTGAGCCCTGCCTACCTTCTCTTCAGTAAATACTGAGCAGAAGTACCTATTTAGGATAGATGCTTTTACATGGTCCTCCTCCTCACATGCCCCCTTATCCCGTTTGATCTTAGCAATACCCCCTCTGGACTTTCTCCTTTCACTAATGTATCTACAGAAAGTCTTGTCACCTTCTTTTACTGTTCGTGCTAGTGTTTCCTCGGTTTGGGCCTTTGCCTGCCTTACTGCCTTCCCTGCTTCCCTTAGGGAAGTTTGGTATGCCTCCCTATCTTCATCCTGCTGCGTTCCCTTATATTTCCTGAAGGCCAGGCTTTTGGCTCTGACCTTTTGTGAGTGCAAAGGACCACCAGAAATTCCATAAGATTTCTTTTTTGTGGAGTCTTCCTCCGCAACAGCAAAGCCCACTGCAGTTTGCATTTGCTGCATCATTTATTTATATGTTTGTCTGTTTGTTTACCAGGTGGGTGCATAGATCCAATGGACCTTTTTCAGGCACGACCTGGGCCATAAAGATGGCACACTACAATAGTACACAGGATACAGATACTAAAGACATGTGACATAAGTACAATACAGAGGTGACATATTAAGCAATACTGTACGAGTGGATGTGGACTGAAAGGTAGGGTCCTCAGGAGAACAGCTGGGGATATACATCCCAGACCTCACTGCAGGAGAGGTTAGAACTGGATCTTGGTACATACGGTTCTCCCTCATAACCCTCCTCCTCCTCAAAAATTCTCCTCCATCACAAGGTCGGGTTTGTATTTAACCGTGACATCAACCTCCCTGTTAGTGACGGGAACCGCTGATGTCAGTGACAGCAGAGAAAGAGGGATCTGCTGTGTACTGGAAGATGTCATAGACAGGGGCTGGGAGCCAGAAAATCCCATCAATGGAATAATGGGCTGTACAGACAAGCCAGGCAGATTACATCGTATCATCTCAGAAAACTATACCAGCACAATTCTGAGCGTCAACAACACCCTGGCCAGGGGTCATGACTACATTTGTTGACAACTGGCCTTGACCAGACGATGGTGTCATACTATCCATTTTAAGTACAGCAGCACCTGAGTGAAGCCCCAACCTTGGTGTCTCAGTGACTTGGGGGGGGGGGGCTGGCGGCAGCGAAAACACCACCGGAGCGGTTGATGATGCATTAAAATGACCTTGTGTACTCAGTGGTGGCCAGGATCTTGCCGGGGAAGCAGACTTTTTTTTTTTTATCCCTCCACTTATGCTTATAGCCCAAGGATGAGGAGGACCGTGACAACAGCCTATCCCTTTCGCGGTCCTCTGACTTTTGCAGCCCTGACTCCATTGACAGGGCCAGCGACACAGACTTTGGGCCTTGTTCCTTCTCCACAGCCTCCTTGTGGCATCACCTTGTAGCTTGGTTAAAGCTGTGGCAGATCTCACCAGTCCTCATGTTGTGATATAGGCCCAAACAACACACTCAAACCTCATGTGTGTCTTCCTTGTAAAGTGATTCATAGAATTTGCCCTTCTGAACACCTGTCAGTCCTGTCTTATAAGGGCAGTGAACCCCACCCAATCTTCCGACTTCACCTACCGTGGGCCATTTCAGCTGATGCAAAATTGTGAAATACTTCTGATGGAAGACCACATTTTTGGTGGACATAACATCATCCAGAAAGGTCACTGATTGACAAGAGTGTAGATTATCAGACCACCGCATGTAATGTAGCGTAAAAACTTCGTAAATACAGCACGTGCTAGTGCTTGACGTTAATTTTGGTTTTGTCAGTTTATTCGAGTTGGGAGATTTGCCCTCTACACCCCTTTGTTTTTTTTTCTTTTAAAAAAGGGGTGTATGTGTGGGGCAACCCCCCCCCCCAACTCAAGTAAACGAATAAAAAAAAAAAGAAAGGCCAATTTGGCCAAGTAGCGTAGCTCGACTTCTACACTAATAGTGTAGGTCCGTTGGTGGTCCAATAATCTACACTATCGCTCACTGATCTTCAGGCGCTGTCTGTGAAGCCTCCCTATTTGTTCTTCCATAAGGAAAAGGTGGTCATTCATCACAATGTGAAATTCTTCCCGAAGGCCATGTTGGAGTTTCACCAAAACCAAATGATATACCTTTCTGTGTATTTCACCAGTACAACCTCGGATGCCAATCATAGGCTCCATATCTTGGACCTGCAGAGGGTGCTATCCCACTGTGATGGGTGCACAGCATCATTCCTTTCTGACGCGCTTGCCAGACTTTGTCACCTGCACTGAACCTGCACCTAGCAGACCGGCAGCTAAATGATCAGCTGCCAGCTGGATCACGTCCTTCATCTACATTTGCTACAGCTTGTCCGGCAGGGTGTCACCCAAGGGGATAAATGCTCATTCCACCATACATACCACTGCACTGGTGGCTGCTTCTGAGGTGTATCACAAAAGAGGACATACACAAGGCTGCAACCCTTGATAAAAACTGACACATTCATCTATCATCACTGCATCAATTTAATTAGTCATTGGGATGCTGTATCTGTGGCCTCAGTCCTCTATTCACCAAATCGTGGTACGCACCGTGAGTCTGACATAGTGTGTACGCTGAACCAAAAGTGTAGTATTTATAAATGAATTTTACAGCTTTTAATGGCTGGGCCACCTGGGGCCAGTCATGTAACAGAAGAAGGCGTCCTACCTCCACAAGTCAGAAGCTGTCCAGAGAAGTCAGAACCCTACCTCACTGATGGGCACCGGATGTCCTGTACTAGTGGCGGCAACATGGGTCGTCTCACTGTCAAGCATTAGCTCTACCACTGCACTAGATGTCCAGCCACAATCCAGTTTCATAAGCTCATAAATTAGATTTTTACCTGTTTATCTGTGTGACTAAAACACAGTGTCTAGCTTTCAACAATGTTTGTTTATTGCATTCAGAACAGTATGTCCTGTTGCATGTTTATGTATATTATACAATGCTTGTTGCTATGTGTTGTGAACTGCTCGAAGAAATTTTGAATATAAATGATTTCCTTCCCTTGCTGTGTCAGACGTTGCCCGTAACATTTTGATTTTCCAAATGGAATTATTATGTAACAGAAATGGTGGGTGATGGTCACTGCGCTGTTTATGCATTTACATAGTCAAATTAATATATGTTTCAAAATTAATCAATGCAAACTTTAGTCATGTTATCCACCTTGCATTCAGAGGATATGCATTGTGTTTCTGTTTGGTCCAGGACCATCTACTTTCCGGGTGGTTACTAGTTCAAAGAACAATGACCACATCAACAAATCTGGACCATGAAGATGGTACCAGCACTGTTACTAAAAGGATACAGAGTATTTCTGTGTGTCGGGTTTGCAAAGCGTGTGCTACAGTGGTAATAAGATTCATCGTATGTGATGGAGCCCCGTCACCCACATGGGATTTCATCATCAAGTGATACTTCAAGTGATTTTGAAAGCACAAATAATGATGTAGAAGATACATCGTTAACAAGCCGACTGGATAATGTTGATCTGTGCTTGTATACTAAATGCTCAAGCATGCCAACTGTGTGGGAGTGCCTTTGTTGCCAGGAGGTTTCTTACCATCTGGGTGAAAAATTAGATGGTCTCCAATGCATAACTCACCATAATAATAATTTTCAAACTGGCTGTCTGGATCCCTTTCTGGTTCACCTGGCTTTGACAACAATTTGTGCATGCTACAGATACCCTCACCTTGCTGATCCTGATCCTGCTCCACACAGGTATTTCCAGAATGTCTGACAAAAAATATGTCTATCAGACCACTTTTCACAGCCTACCGAACCAGTGTCTCTAGCACAGAGGCAAGTCACACCACTACTGTGCCATCTACATCACTTTTAGAAACATTTTTGGTTGTACTGATCAGGTTCTGAGCTACTGTACGGTCACTGTCATAACAGTGACACCTATGTTTATACTTTAACAGATATGGGTTGTGGATGTGTTGGGTCCATCACTGTGTACGTGTGACCTAATGCTCAAAATATGACGGTGGTTCTTTTCTACACTTTGCTACTTTCACTGAACTAGTTAATAAAAATTATTAACACACAGCAGTCCCATTTGCGCTGTGGTTCTGCTTACACTGTCTATCCTGTCTACCAGTGTTATGAAGCAAATTTGCTGTTCAGGGGTCGATGCAGATGAGGCATAACACAGTATGTTATCTTCCAGTGATGTAGTGTCCCTGTCGTTATAGTTCACTGGTGAGGCCCCACCTACAGTACTGTGCCCAGTTCTGGAGTCCTCACCTAAGAAAAGATAAGGACAGGCTGGAGACAGTGCAACATAGGGGTGATGAAAATGATTCACGACCAGCAGAGCAGATCTTACATCTGCTCAAGGCACGGAACATGCACTTGCTGGAGGCCAGACGAGAGAGAGGTGATATGATAGAGACCTTCAAACTCCTGAAAGGAATGGGCAAGATAAACTGTGAGGAATTATTTAGCATAAGTAGCGGATCAAGAAGACAAGGCATGAATGGAAACTAATGGGGGGTATTCAAGAGGGAAGTGAGAAAGTTTTATTTGAGAGAAAGCGTGGTGGAGCCATGGAACATTCTGCAAGCTTATGTGGTGCAAGCCAAAACTACTGACAGTATCAAACACTGCTGGGACAGAGTGAAGGGCTTTGTGGTTGTACAGCGTGACAGTGGTAGGACAGGGAGTGGGATACCGTTAGGGCTGCACTGGAATAGAAGTGCAGTGAAATGCACGCTGAAAAAATAGCGGGGGTGAAAACAGCTACGTGGATGTAACAGCATCGGTATGTTTTAGCGCCGTACATGTAACCATGCAGCTGTTTTCAGTGATGTACTTTAGGTCGGCGAGTGTGTGCTGCCTAACCATGCTGGCAGCGAAGTGTGGAGGTTAGAGTCACAAGCTATGAATGGGCTTGTTGTATCCAGCAGACCTGGGTTCGATTACGAGAACAGCTTTTTTTCCCCCTTTGGCTGTCGTCAAACCCCCGAGTTGAAATAGTCATACCTGACTTTTTGTGATTAAACCCCTCCCCGAGTTGGAACAGAAATCCCCCAACCTCTACTTACAGAAGTGACCTTTCTTTATTAACCGTTCTGTATGCCTTTGGCATTTTACATAGCTCGATTCGCCGGACTGACATTTTCCATGCGCAGTTATTGACCACGATGGAAAATCTTTAGCAATGTTATGGGTAACCCGCAGGGAGCATGGGATTGGATAATGTGGGTTAGAACCCCTGTATGGACAATGGGTCCCAGGTTTGTTAGGGCTTAAGGGCAGGCTGGATGGACCACTGGCCTTTCTCTGTCATCAGTGTCTATGTTTCTATGATTCTATGTTCCATCTCCCACAGTGATACTTCCTTTTTGGTGATTACATGTGGTTGTGTTGGTGGAGGACCAATGGGAGAGGACTGGTGTAGCTGACATCACTGTGCCAATACACACAGCATGCATGCTCCTTGACTTCTTAGCAGAAGGCATCATATACTGAAATGTGCAATAAACAGAAAAATCAAAATTAACAGAATGTAAAAGTACCTTAAAAGCCAGCCCACTGCCACATCAGAAGAGCGACCACTTGCGAGGCAACCACCTGGGTTCTGTAACAAGCCTGAGTTGTAGTAAGGTCAGCAGGGGTATGGATCGAGCATCCCAGAAGACACTCTCCTACTCAATGAGGGAGAGATGCCAGTCTCCACTGTGCCACAGGTGAAGGTAAAAGATGGAGCTGCTGAAGGATGGGATGGAGGACACCAATTTCTGGGACGTGCTCATCACCAAGCACAAGTGTTACTGTGCAACTTCACAGTGACTCGGTTGCATCCTAGAGTGCTTATGAAACAATCTGAAAAATGCTTGTGTGAAGCAGCCTTGCGGAGTCGCTGCATGCCCGAGCAACACCTCTGCGCTGCGCCAACAGAGCTAAAGTACATCGGGGTACAGTGCCCCCTCCCTCCTAAAATGGACGGGCCATGGTGGTCAAGGAAAATGAGACAGGTGGTGGTAAGTTCCAGAGAAGGATGATGACTGGGGTGGGAGCAGAAGCACAAATGGCGATGGGATGGCAGGGTAAAGCGGTAAAAAGCATAGTAAAATTAAACAAAATATAACTTATTAACTTTCAGAATTGTATAGTCATTTTTCTTCCTCATTCTATTTTAAGGGGGATGAAATTGGCTACATATATTCAATACACTCCCTGGGTTCATGACATTTTAGGTCACAAGGTGTGTTGAATCATTCCTGCATGAGTTGTGACAGCCATAAGAAGCAAATGGCCAGAACCAAGTGGAGTGTACCACGGTTTCCATGAGGCTGACAAACCAGTGGATGAAGCTTGGACACCGTCCTATTTGGATGAATTCCAATCTCAAGAATCACGTAGATCTAGGAAATAATGTTTGTTTCTGATACTTAATAGTTGTTGTTTAATTGAGCAACTGTTAAGAGTAAGATTTCATTAGTGTCACATTATGCAAGCAATAACGCACAACAGTGTGTGGGTAAGTTGTGTGATCAAAGCACACCCAGTGAGGAATGGGAAACAGGCAGAGTGTGTTACTGCCAAAAGAAGTGCGGTGTTTACACTACTATCCATGCTCCGACTTGTACGGCAGTTATCTAATGATATTATCAAGTATGTTACAAGGTATAAATAAGGTTACAGAATGTATAAAGAATATCTAAAGAAAATATTTCATGGACAAATATGTGTACTCCAATTTGAAATTTACATTTTTTTTATGTTTCTGTATCTCCTACCTACCAGCCTTTGTATCCACCTGCACCATACTGCTTGGGGACTGCAATGACACACTCTGCCATGCCTGTCTAACCACTTGCATTTCCCTATTGCAGCAAACTCCCCGGAGCTACAGCCATAAGTCGCAGGGCTGGCATGTCCCTGATAATGTCCCCCCAGCCCGTGGTTGTGCATCGTCCCATTAATGCTCCTTTACTACACATCCCAAGAGGCTAGCATGTCTAGCTGCCTAGAACAGGAGGAGTGGACACCCAGCTACAGGGTTCCTTCGTCAGAACAGCTGGAGGGTCTATGGCATCTGCAGTGTCAGACACACTGTCAGCCGATGTGTAAGTTGTGCACATGCTGTAGATAACCTGGTAATGTTCCTGACAGCCTGTGGTAAGCCACATCACCATCAGCAACTCACACAAAAGGGCTGTCCCAGTGGTGCTGAGGCACTGGATGCCTTACCTCGTGCCATGCTGGCGACCCGGGTTCGGCAGCCAGCTCGGGTCATTGGAGGTCGACCGGGGAAGGGGAGGATTGAGCATCCAGAGGACTGCTCCCCTCTCCTGGGAGGGTGGAGATGCATCTTCTGGCAAATAGCAACTCCAGTGAAGACTGGGGGGCTGGACCGGAGAGACACAGCAGAGGTGAGGTGGCGGTGGATGTCTTTTTACTGCTGAACACATAATTACAGCAGTTACAGTAGCTGTGAACTGTTGTCAAATTCATGTTGGGGTATGGAAAGTTCGTGAAAAGGCAGTTTTCTGCGTGTGCATGACAAAATAAAATGTGTTCTGGATAGTAACCATATATATGTCATTTTTTTGTGGGCAGGGAATTCTATTTTATTTTACTTCTTAGTAATCCTAATTGTGTAGCTATTTATGTCAAATGTGCAGGTACTGTACTGTCAGTCATCAAGCTGTGATGCTTGACAGTACTGATAAAAGTTAAGGTCTACAGGATCATGGCATGAACAGTCATAAACTCTCAACTCTTTAAGAGCTATGTGCATGAGTGTGCTCATATTAACACATGCATGCACTGCTAAAGGCACATACCAAGATGGTGCAGCGGTCTGTGAGTGCGGTGTTAGTGCAAGGCTGCAAAGATAGAAAAATGAATGATATATAACTTACTTTATTGAACGTTTAACATTACACGCTTATGGCATACATAACAATAAAAACAAGAAACATAAGAATAGGCTGCTTATATCTGAAACCTTCATTAAAATGGTGGATTAATTGCTGGCCCACCAGTGCAGCAGCAAGGCATCCGCTTGTGGCGCTGACATCCTGAATTCGGGGACAGACTCGGGAGTCAGAGGGCCGGCCGAGGGGAGAAGGACTGGCGTCCCAGAGACTGCTCTCTTTCTCAGGAGGAGGGAGAAGAGTGTCTGGTGCATTGTGAACCTTTGGCAGAGGCTGGTGGTACCGCCACTGCTGGCACCTCACGTAACAGAGGGCGGGACAGACGCTGGTGTCATTGCATGTCCCCGCCCTCAGGGAACTTGGCACCACCAAAAAAGCTGGCCCCCATCTATGAGGCCCTGCCTGCTGCCGCTCCCACTGAGACCTGTGTCCGCTGGGGGGGGTCACTCCCGTGGCACCACCCTGGGGAGGTAAGCCAGGGCTTGAGACCCATAGTCCGTTGGGTGGGTACAGCGTGCCCCGCCTGGGGTAAACCCAGACTTGGGGGCTATGCAGCAAGGTAGGGGACCATCTCCGGTAGGGGAAGTGGAGGGTCGGGACCAAAATAAAAATATGTTAAGAAGGTTTTATTTATTTATTTATTTATTTTATAACCTTACCTCTCGTCTCTGAGGGTGATCCTATGGTTCCCTTCATCCAGTCTTGACCCTGGCGGCTCTACATCGATCACCGTGCTCAGAGCTACAACCATTTCGGCCACCCACCCTAACTTGGCCCATACCCACCGGAGCTACCTAGAGCGATTGGGATTGTTTTTGCTCTGGAACCCACACGGCACAGGCATGCAAGGACATCAATGATGGTGCAGTCTGCCTGCGCCAATCCCTCTGTTAACCCGCAGGTTGCACCAGCCCCTAGCCACCACCAGGAGCAAGAACAATCATGGACGTCCCTCCCTGGAGGAGGAGAGAAGTCACTGGGATGCTTGACCCCCCCCCGGCCAACGCAGTGACACCCAGGGTCGCTCCCAAACCTGGGTCGCTGGCGTGCGCGAGGTGTGGTGTCCAGCGCCACAACCCTCAGCACCACTGGGCCGGCCATGGCTTAAGAAGTTAATAAATTATCCAACTACTATCAGAGCAATGTTACTGGCATATGGAGAGCAATCCTAAGTCCAAGGCCCACTAGACGAATATAATGGAAAATACCTCCTGAAAAGGGGCTAAAATACATGAAAGTTACCTCGCAGCCCAATCCAGACATGTAAATTAATAGTACATAATTATAAATAAAAGAAATTCAGACACAGATATTAGTACATGAAATAAAAACTGAAGGCCGAGGAGCGCACCCCTCATCCTTTTGATCAGTGAAATAAATCCTATACCCTGCTTTCTCAGGGAACGAAATCTTGTCTATGTTTCATAATGTAACTCACCCATGCCCTCCAGAGAGGTTCAACATGTTCAATACACTGATTCATTTGTGCGGTTAACTTCTCCCATTCTATAAATCCCTATGACCGAATCCTGCTGCAGGGAAAGAGTGTGTGTGTGTGTGTGTTGTGAGCCAGTTTTTTATGTTGTTTTTTTTGCTGCATGTAAGCAAATATTCAAGAGCCTCACTGAGGAAGAGCGCCCAAAGGACTCCATAGCAGAAAAAAGAAAACAATTTGCTGATATATGGAATGGGATGTCGAAAATATCTGACAGAGCTCCCGCCAATGAAGCCAAAAATGGGGCTGATACAGGACATTCCCAGAAAATATGCCCATGCATGGCTGCTGAGTGCCCACAATGTCTCCAGCAAGCTGCTCCCTTTCCTGGAATGTATATACATTGTACAGCGGGTACGATACGATAAAATCGAACTGTTATTTTCCAAGAGACTATATGACCCCGTGGCAGGGTGAAAATATTTAAGGAGTCTAACTCAAGCCTGGTCATCTGTCGAGATATGAACATCTGTTTCCCAGACCTGTCTGAGAGTGTGGGCAGATTCCGGGCTTAACTACTATAAAACACCATAAATATATAAAAGCACGTGAGTAAGGTGGGCAGTGCCTTCTATAGCCTGAGACACCATCTGTATCACAGAGGAGGAGATCAGATTTGCCAAATCAGATGGCAGGAGTCGTTTTATATAATTTACTGTCTGTAAATAACACAATTTATCTACCTCCCTTAATGAGTATTTTTGTGGAAAACGTGTCCACATGCTGTGAGACTGCTCCTGTAGCACTGAGACAGATCTGGCAAGTTTAGGGTGCCTCAAAATGTTTTTAAGCATTTTACACACTGTGCAGCTCATGTAAGAAGGACTGGAAGGTTGCCTGGCAACGAGTGCAAGGCAATAGGAAGTGAGTCTGGGTACTGTAGTTCTGTCCTCCAGCTAAAAACTACAGCCCCATTTTCACAGAGTACACAGTGGCAGCAGTTTTACTTTAGAGCACAGACGCTTGTTAGAGCTAGCCCTGGAGATCTTTTAGGGTAATGTATTGTTTAAATTGGGGCTTGTTTTAAATTAAAACATCGGCGCTTGCTGCCGCAGGCAGGTCATGTGACCTGGTGCACTCCGGGTCGCAGTGAGGATAAAGAGCTGCCCAGAGTGAGTGAGGCAAGCTCGGAAGGGCGCGGTGGTTGCTGCGCAGAGACACGATGGTCTAGCGCCGTGTCTGCTGTGGACAAAGGGGACAAGGGCCCAAAACTCTGCTAGGAAATCCAGCCAGGAGAGGTTTTATTTTTTGGTAGGTGAGCAATTACTATACAAGCACAGGTCTGGTTTACAAATATAATGGCTGACAATATGAACTACTGCAGCTCCTGCAGAATGTATGCACTAGGTGAACGTATTGAAAAGTTTATATGTAACAAATGCCTACTAGTAGATACACTACAAAAACAAATTATTATATTAAATGACAGACTGAGGGTTCACTCTGATATTGTTACGCTGGGAAACTTTATTGATAATGTGGCAAGTGAAATAGAGGGTCCGGGAGAAACAAGCAAGGGAGGGATTACTGATGGCAGGTGAAATGGAAATGTGGCCATTAACAACATAAGAAAAGCTACTGTAGTACAGCATGATGGTCCACAGGATTGAGCACCTGAGAAACGTAAAAGGGGGAAGTAATCAAGGTAATCAGGAGGATGAACAAATAGAAGCTTGGAGCTTGGTTTAAGGTGGGCCAAGTAGAAGGAAAAGGAAAAGGAGGCAACTTGAGAAAGATCAGCTCCCACTGTATAATAGATACAGTTCCTTGTGTGTTGAAGACTCACGCACAAATACAGTAACTGAGCATCAAGAATCTGGAAATCCTCCGTGCAGTACCACAGGGGAGAGGGGGAGTAAATATGTGTAGGAATGATAATACGATACTGAGTCAGGGTGAACAATATAGTAACCAAGCAAATCATACACAGTGCACTTCTTGGGAGTGAGCAAATGGTACAGATCAGGGCAGGCAAGACAGTAGTGTATAGCCACAGATACAAATGCAGCTAAATAGAAGGGATGTAGTAGCTATTAGACAGTCCATGTTAAAATATACAGACCAATTTGTCTGTAGAGGTAGGAAGGATTGTACCACGGTTAGTACATTGTCTGGTGCAAAAATCAGTGATGTAAATAAACTGTGAACAGGACTCATGGAACATTCTGAGAATCCCATAACTATTCTACATGTGGGGGTTAATGATGTCAGAAGAAGAAATATGACACATACACAGAAGGATCTTGAGGAGGTGGGTAGAAAATTAAAGGAAAAATGGAAATTACGTACCTACCGTAGTTCTTGATCTTCTTAGACGAAGTCTCCACCACTCATTCACACTGATGGGAACTACGTAGGAGGCGCTAGGACCCAGCGGGAGCCAATGTTTTTCAGGAGGGCTGGCGCTGAGGTAGGGCTGCGAGGAAGAGGCACCGCAAGCTAGGCTTGCGCCGTATAGACTACCTTGGCGTCGACCCTCCAACCGCCTCAGTGCCCCTCCCCCCCGAGGAGGTGCAGCGTAACTAATCCAATGAAAGACTAACCTAATATCAGACATAAGATAGTCCGAATGACCCGTGTAAGAAGGGTCAACAAAACAGAGTCTTCATAGCCCAGCCACTGAGGGAGTGAAGACCACATAAAGAGAAGAGAGCTCGGGGGATGGTGGGTCGGCGTGTGAATGAGTGGTGGAGACTTCATCCGAGAAGATCAAGAATTACGGTAGGTACGTAATTTACATATCTTCCTGGACATAAAGTCTCCACCACTCATTCACACTGATGGGAGAGTACCGAGCTAAAATAATCCCCCGAGACAGGCGGCAGGAGAAGAGAGGAGCTCACCAATGACAAGAGTCCATTAAGGATTATCCTGCCAAAGGACTGATGCTGTCTGGCATGGACATCCAAGATGTAGTCCTTTACGAAAGTGTGCACGGAGCTCCAAGTGGCCACACTGCAGATGTCCGCAATGGGCACATTGCAGATTTCAGCCAGAGATGCTGCGACGGCTCTGGTAGAATGAGTGTACACTCTGCCTTCTAAATTAACCCGTGCCATAGAGTAGCAGTGACGGAGGCATGCTACTATCCACACTGAAATACACCTGATAGCAACAGGTTGACCCAGCCAGGTCGGGCTGAAGGAGATAAACAGTTGTTTAGACGTGCTGATTTCCTTCGTTCTGTCTAAGTAGAACTGCAAGGCTCTCTTCACATCCAGGGAATGAAGGCTATGCTCGCCTTCATTCTGGAGGTTCACAAAGTAGGTAGGAAGGACCAAAGGCTGGTTCAGATGAAATTCTGAGACAACCTTAGAAAGAAACTCTGGGGTGAGTCCTAAGAACTACCTCATCTTTATGAAATACAGTGTACAGGGGGTCTGTGACCAAAGCATGTATTTCTGATACTCTTCGGGCAGAAGTAATGGCCACCAAGAAGGCAGTCTTCCAAGTCACAAATTTCAAGTCACAAGTAACTAGAGGCTTGGAAAGGTTTACAGGTGAGCATGTCTATCACAAGGTTAATGTCCCAGGCTGCTACAGGTTATCCAATTGGTGGCCTGGTATGCAGAATGCCCTTAAGAAACCTCTTAACCACAGGTAGCTGAGCCAGAGACATGGAGAGTATAGGCTCATGATACGCAGAGATTGCGCAAAGATGAACTCTGATGGTGGAGTATTGTAGCCTGTGTTAGAGAGGTCCAGAAGATACTCTAGGACTTTGTTCGGTGGGCAGGAAAAGGGGTTCCAGGAGGATATTGCACAACAGATAGAGAAACGTTTCCACATAGCCGTGTAAGTCTTTCGAGTAGCTGGCTTGCGCGCAGCTAATAGAATATCTGAAACTCTACGTGAAAAGTTAAACCTGTTCACTTCTATCTCGTCAGGAGCCAGGCATGGAGGTGTAGGGACCTCAGGTTGGGATGGACTACAGGGCCCTGGGTCAGTATGTTTGTCTGAAGGGGAAGCGGTTTCATGTAAGTTTCCGACAGCCTGCTGATTAACGGAAAACAGATTTGACGAGGCCAGAATGGGGTAATTAGAATTAGCTTGCCTCCCTGTGCCTCCAGTTTGAGCAGTACCCTCTGAATTAGGGGCAGAGGAGGAAATGCATATAGAAAGCGTTTTGTCCACTGCAGTCTGAATGCATCCTGACAAAAAACGCCAGGTCCTGGATTTCTGGAGCAGAAGAGAGAGAGGCAGTTTTGCATTGAGTGGGATGCAAAAAGGACCAGGTCTGGAGTTCCCCATTCTTCGAAAAGTGATTGCACAACGGCTGTGTCGAGAGACCACTCGTGAGGATCTGCCTCCGTTCTGCTGAGACGATCCGCCAGATCGTTCCATACTCCTGGCAGGTAAACTGCCTGGATTAGACCTTTGTGCTCCAGACACCATTCCCACACTCATCGATTCCCTGCATAAAGGCTAAGAGTGTGCTCTACCCTGCTTGTTGATGTAGTACATCACTGCCTTGTTGTACATTTGAAGGAGAATGGTCTTGTGACAGAGTATGTCCTTCAAGGTCCGGACCACATAAGGGACAGTTCACATTTCCAGGACATTTATGTGAAGTTGCGACTCGTCCTGACTCAATCGGCCCTGGGTGTGGAGATCCTAACAGTGAGTGCCCCATCTCAGCAGGGACACATCCATGGTGATGGAGATCTGAGGATCTAGAGGGCCGAAGGGATAACCCTCCTGAAGGTTGCCCTCCTGAGACCACCAGGTGAGTGACCATTTCAGTGGTTCTGTCACCTTGATGTGAAAGGACTGAGGGTGTGTGGTTGGCGACCACTGAGTGTTGAGCACCTACTGAGTAGTTCTCATGTGAAGACGAGCCAGAGGCACAGTGAAAACTGAGGATGCCATGAGACCCAGCATCCACTGCATCGAGAGAGCTCGGACCGAGCTGTTTTCTCTGATGAAGCAGGTCATCTGGAGGATATCGCTCCTTCTGTCCTCTAGAAGGAAGGCTTTGGCACAGGAGGTGTCCAAAAGGGCTCCTATGAAGAATAGCTTCTGGGAGGGCTGTAGTTCCGACTTTTTCAAGTTCAGCAGAACTCCCATGGACGTGAGGAACTTTGAGGGCATAGTCACGACTTTTAGAGTCTCTTGTCTGGAGGGGCTTGCAAGAAGCCAATCATCCAGATATGGGAACACTTGCATTCCGATTCTCCTCAGATGCGCCAAGAAAACTGCGCAGCACTTTGTAAAAACGTGAGGCGCCAAGGATAGCCCAAAGGGCAGGACTCTGAATTGGTAGTGCTGACCCAATGCCATGAATCTTAGGTATTTGTGGTGGTTTGGGTGTACGACAATGGGTATTTGTGGTGGTTTGGGTGTATGAGAATGTGTTGATTGGCTAGCCTCCCTGGACATGCAGGACGCCTATTGTGTTGATGAATCAGGGATACAACAGTACCAAATGATATCATCTTGAATTTTTCCTTGTAAAGGAATTTGTTCAACTTTCTGAGGTCGAGAATAGGGCGCATACAGCCGGTCTTCTTTGGAACTAGAAAGAAATGGGAGTAGAAACCTGTGTTCCGCTGCTCCAGTGGAACTACCTCTACTGCCCTGCTGTTCAGAAGGCCTTGGATCTCAGAAGTAAGAAGGTCTGACCGAGAGACAGACAGTTTCGGCTGTCATTTAGGTGGATGATCCGGAGGGGTTTCCGACACATTGAGAGAGTACCCCTTGCGGATTATCCTGAGTATCCATTTGTCTGATGTTATCAACTTCCACCAGTCGTAAAACTGAGTCAAATGCCCTCCTACTGCCGAGGAAGAGTCCCTCTCGGACAGCCGGGGTGGGACCTGGGCCAGAAACTCAGACAGTGGCACTGGGCGCTTTCGCGCCCTGTGCCTTCTGCTGCGCTTTCTTCTGCGGCTGAGGAGTTTGGTTTCTGTTAAAGGCTCCTCTGCCTTTACCACAAAAGGAATGACGGTTATGAAACCGATGCCTGTTCCCGCCCCTTTGAAGGGCTGCGGACGCGGGTCTAACCGTCTTTATGCTGACCTAGTTTTCTGAGTGTCCTCCAGTGCCTGCTCTAACCGAGGTCCAAACAGATACACGCCATCGAAAGGTAAGGCCATAACCCTTTGCTGGGCATCATTTGTGAAGCCGAGGTATGCAACCAAGAGTGGCAACGGATGCAAATGCCAGACGCTGCCACTCTGGAGGTAGTGTCGAAAGCATCCATGACAGCTTTAAGCTGTTGATTATTGGACTCAGTACCCCTAGCAATGGTCTATAAGAGTTTTTTTTTTTTTTTTTATTTATAGTATTTGATATACAAATATACATCATACTCATTTCCTGAACAGGTATATAGACAGCCAGTTAGACATTACATTACACAGGATAGAGACTATCTGTTCGGTTGGTACATCATTTGGGAGGTATCTTATCAATAACATTTTCAACAGTAAAAAATAATATTGGAGCTGTCATGCAGCCAAAGCCCTATTTGGCTTCAAGTAATTCCTAACGTCATATTTAACTGACCAAAGGTCTTAATAGAAATTAACCTCTGTCAAGTAAAAGAAAAAGAATCTCCAGTCTGGAGCAACCCCTTGCAGGTCTGGGAGCATGTTAATGCTATCCACAGCCAGTTGAAATTTTGCCCTCCTTTATGTAACAAAACGGAATATACTTTCCGTTAAAACCATGCCCCAGGTTAGATTTCCAATCAATTATTATGTAAACACTGAACATGCTTCTCAATGCAGCAAAACAAAGTACTAGGATTTCCAAGCACCGCTGTTCTGCTAATCGTATCAAAATAAAAGCATAGAGTAGCCCTAAATATATTTAACACCATTTAAATCATATCAATGGGGCACGCAGGCATTGCAGTCATAGTACTACATCGTACAAAGTGAAAAAATGAGCATTGAAAGTCCAAACCGTCTAAGCCTTGCAGAATTTTAAAGAACACTGTTCAGCATTAAACAAATCCAAACATTAGTAGTAAATTGTCCAAATCTGGGGAGAAAAGGAACAACCTAATGGAGAGACCATGGTAATTATTTACTGTCCGAAGCTCAGAGTCTCTGCAGGGGTTTAGCGAATGATAATTTTCCTCTTTCGCAACTTATTGTCTCTAGAATTAATTTAGTCCCCTTCCGATTCTTCTTCATCTGATAGCAGAGCCTCCCGTTGTCGTTTGGATAGTATATTTTCAATGCAAGTCCCAGTTTCTTTTGGATCGGTGAATCGATATTGACGCCGATTTATAGTGAAACACAGGTGAGCAGGGAAAGCGAGGGAATAAGATATATCCATCTCTCGAAGGCGCTGTTTTACTCAGTCAAAGGCCTTCCTCCTCATGCGGGTAGCATACGAGATGCTTGGAAAAAATAAAACACGGGCCTCATCCACAAAAATTGGGGCTTTATTTCTCAGGACCCCCAACAGCAGATCTCTCTCGCCCGGGGAGAGTGTGAAAAGCACCGTGCGTGGGTTCGCCAGTCCATTAGAGGGTCACCTCGGTTAATTCGTAAGCCTTGATTATTTTAAATTCTGTTGCAGTTAGGCCTCCATCCAGGATTGTAGATATTATGTAAGGATTCTCCCTCAGATTCCTCTGGCAGTCCGAGAACACGGATGTTGGCAGCTCGTATTGAATTTTCCAGCTGTTCCACGCGGCTTCTAAGTGCCGCTTGCTCTTTAAGCGATGTCGCCGTGGCGGCCAGTGCCTTTCCCGCCGTAGCTTCCGACTGTTTTGTTGCTTCCCACAACGCTTCCATTCTATGCTCCATAGTAATAAATTTTTCGGTAAAATTGTCCAGCTTCTGATCCATCTGTTGTACTGTTTTGGTGAGCGCTTGCACCGCTAATTGAAGAGTCGACAGTGTTGCTCCATTTGTATCTGAGCTCGAGGCATGGGATGGGCCTGGAGGATCTTCAGGCAGCTTAATAGATGAGGATCGTGGAAGGAAGAAATCCTGCTTATTTGTCTTCGTACGCCCCATTATGAGCTTCAAAAATCACGATCCTGCTGCAGAAGTTTCTCTTTTATTGATGTATTAAGGCTGTACATAGTTCCAAGCTCTTAAAATTGTAACTTTTATAGTTTTATTAAGCTGTGATAGGGAGCTCCAGAGAAAAGCTGCTGCTGGCTGGGCTGCTAGCTCCGCCCCCCGTCTGTAGGAGCTCTGAGTTAACCTCTGAATCGGGAAGAGCTTCTACCGTAGGTTTGAGCGAATGCCAGAGTGTATACTCATACTGAGAAAAGTAGCCCTGGTAGCTAGCAAAAACTCGATTACACAAGGTGTCGATCTTGCGAGATTCTTTGTTTACTGGACGTGCTGTAGATTTTTGTGGAAGAACAGCTTTGCCATTCTCTGTCAGAACCACAATGACATCAGCAAAGGCTTGAGAGACCAGAATGGGACAATCCTTGAGAGGGGCATATTTCCAATCTATGGATTTGGCCACAGAGGAAATAAAAGCCAGGTTATCCCACACCATCTGAGAAAGAGTCTCAAAAGAGGGTTGTACCGAAGGGGTTAAATCCGTAGGGATATCTGGAACGTGCAGACACTGCAGATGCAGCAGCTTCCCAGGATCAATATCCAAGGTCTGGAGAGAGAGAGAGAGAGAGAGAGAAAGAGAAAGGGGAAATGAAAATTAACATACCTACCGTAATTCTGATCTTTCTGTGTATCTTCACCATTCATCACCTTTGGGTACATGCCAGAGGTCATGACCCCACGGGAGCCCTTTTTTTTTTTGGGATGGGCGGAGTCGACGCACCATCGGTGCTGCCCTCGCGGCCGCACTGCGTGGTGCTCGCGGGTTGGCCGTTAGGTGTTGTCAACTCCACCCTCCCACCAGTTCTGAGTCGCCGTAGAGTAAGAAAGGGTTCGGAGGGAGGGACAAGAAAGTCCAAAGGACAGAGAAAGGAAAAGATATATAAATAGAAGGAGAAATAAACGACTGAGAGGACAGAATAAGCTGAAAGAACTAAGGGGATTGGGAAGGGGCCCCAATCTCTGGAAGTAGAAAAGGAGGAGGGAGGGAGGGTGAAAGAATTTAGGGATAAAGATGTGGGGGGGGGAGAGGAGGGAACACACCCTGGACCCCTGACCTGTCTCCAGATTTTATAGGAACTGCAAAGGAGTAGCCAGAAGGCTAAACTGCCAGAATTCAAGACACAGAATCACTGGCAAAAACTCCAACATAAGCAGAATCGGCTATTCTGGAAGAAAAGACAGGGTACAGGAAATACCCCTTCCCCCTCAGAATAAATATTTATGGTGTACGAAACGCAGTTTCTTAAACTAGAATTAAAGTTGTGTCCAAGAACAGAGAGGGTGGAGCAACCAACCCCCACCCCTCAGGGGTGGAGCCAAGGCACTGAAGAAGGAGTGCCCCAACCCCCCAATCCGGACCACTCTTCCCCTATAGAAAAATATCCCCCCATGTGCCCAAGGTCACCCCACTCCTGACTAACAGAAAGGGGGGGGAGAAAAGAGGGCACAGAGAGGAAGGGGGAACCCAGAGACTGAGGCCCCAGGGGGATGGAGGGTGGGATTGTGATGAATGGTGAAGATACACAGAAAGATCAGTATTACGGTAGGTATGTAATTTTCATATCTTATCTGTGTCAATCTTCACCATTCATCACCTTTGGGTGAGTGCCGAGCCCGAGCCCCCCCCACCCCGAAGGGGGCTTCAACCCTAAGGGACCAAGTCCCTTAGCTCTCAGTGGGTGACACACAGAGAGAGAATCTTCACGGGGCTGGAGAAGCCCGAGAGTGGGGAGAGTGAGATGGGGACCCCCGGAGGGGGTAGGAAGTTGCCCCGACAGACGTCATCTCACCTTACAGGAGAAAAGATAGGTTCTCTGGTGAGCGGAGTTAATCACCCTACGCCGGGCCAAGGGTGACAACTGGGAGAGACACAGCCATGCCTTCCGCCTAGTGCAGATCGCTGTCCCTAAGACCCCAGTAGCTACCTCACTGGCATCATACGATGCCCTTGCCTGGTGCCTTCCTAGCTCCAGGCCACGTGTAGAGTGCAATGGCTTGTCTGGTTTCCTCCATTTCAGGCATTGAGGCCAGGAGTTGACCTAGCCTGGACCACAGGAACCTATCATAGGCAGCATAATGGGCCTGATGAGCAGATATCGAGAGAAGCAACCGTGCCTAGTAAAAGGTCCTCCTACCCAAGAAGTAAAAATCCAAGGAATCTTGATCTGGGGGCTGGTCACGGTGCAGGGCGCGAAGCCAGTCGGGAGTATCCAATTGCGTCAATCCTGAGCTAGAATGAGGCAGGTTACCTGGAGACTCCAGGGTGGCACAATACCTCTTGCAGAGATCCCTAGGGGCTGGGACTCCGGAAAAGGGTCTCTGCCAGAAGCGCATCGACGCCACCCTAAACGGAGCAGGCCAGGGGGGCACTACAAGACTGTCCGCACTGAAATCGCCCAAAAAGGCGAGCACCGAATGCTCCGGATTGTGCTGAGTGGGAGGTGTGACATGCAGATCCTCCAACATCCTCACAAGAAAACGCTGATATTCAGCAAGATCAGCAGCTGGGGAGATGTGGACAGACGGTTCCTCAACTCCTGAAGAGGAGGAGGATGAGGAGTCAGAGGACCTCAGAGGTTGGCTGCTCAGGGGGAGGTTGAAAAACCTGTCTGTCCATGGCCCTAACATAAGAGGGAAACTGAGCAGCCACAGCTCTGAACTGCTCCCAGGAGAGAGGACCGCTAGGACCAAGGACACCTGGGAGAGCAGGAGAATGTGGCAGAGGAGAGAGGGCAAAGCCAACAACAGGAATCGGCTGTCCTCCGCCTGGGCTAGAGAGCGCAGCTGGAGCCACAAGAGAAGAGGTAGCTCCGGAACTCCACAGCCAACAATTGGTTAACCATACTGGAACTGCCTAGGCTGCTCCCTGAAGAATCCCCCCCGTGAGGTGACCGGGGCCATGAAAGTCCAGAAGGACGGTCTCCTACCTCAAAAGAATGGGGGCCTCTCGAGGAAATCGAAAGGGAAGGGCAAGGGTCCACGTTAAGACTTCTCCCAGAGCCCGGGTGGGCTCCAGAAAAAGGTCACTGTATGGAACCCATACCCCTCGACCCCTCAGAATCCGAAAGTGCCCTCCTCCTCGAAAGAGCCAGTCTAGGCAGCTGGCAACCCTGGTCAGCCCCCAAAGGGGCTATCCAAGGAGCAGCACCCTCCTCTCCTGTGGGTGCTCCGATCGGCCCCAAAGTTGGGCGATCCAGGCACACCACTGGAGGGAGTACCACCACTGAGGGGGTCAGAAAACCCTCAGAGTCCATGCTGCAGAGCAATGGTGGCCTGCACCACTGCCTGCTGGTCAGCACCCCTGACCCTGGTTCCGGGAGCCATTGTCTGCTCCTCAGAGGGGGGCTGGTTCCGGCCTGTCGAGGACACTACCAAGGTGTCCACGTGAGCAACCAACTCTAAAGAGTCAGACTGCCTATCTGACTCAGAGTCCGATTCCTCCTCTGAAGAGGTGGAGATCGAAGTTATGTGCCAAACGGTGCGTGGACACCCACTGCCATCCCGACTGAAAAGGGCAACAGACCCAAAGACTGCACCAGAGTCGGCACCAACGTCCCCAGCTGCACCGTGAACGGTGTGGGAAGAAGACACGGCTCCAACGATGGCAGCAGCATCGGAGCCAGAGCCTGTCACAGCGGCTTCCTGACCCATGGCTCTGCAAGGGCGCAGAGACCAGAGAAGGTGCTGATGACGACTGCGCACTCGGTGCAGAGGTCGGAAACCCAATGGCGCTGTGTCCTCACTCGGAGCCGCAAGCAGCTCCAGAGCCGGACATGGTGCCGTGCTCCATCACGCGCCCGCAAACAGCGCCGGGGCGAGAGACAGACAAGGACGGCGCTGGAGAGCCTGCCATGGCACCGTGAGCATCATCGGTGCCACAAACTAAGCCAATGGCAGCAACGGCCCTGAGCGATGAACCAGGGCAGAAGATAGCACCATCAGGGCCCACGGCACCGCGATCGGCGCAGCAGGCCCAAGACAGCACCAAGAAACAGTGTTGAGGATGGTGCCAACCCAGGCCTTCTGAGCCAAGGGTATGACATCGGGGAAGCCTTCACCCCTGAAAGGGCAATTGCCAAGGCAGTGCCTCCCACCTGTCCCCCGGGGTGAACAGACTGGGCCTCCTGCACCGCGGGAGGGGCTTCTGCCACGGCAAGGCTACAAGAAGCAGAAGCCCCCTCCTCCTCAGTCCGTATAGAACCGGGAGGGGACTCAGAGGAAAGGTCGAGAGAATGTGGCTTGGCGTAGAAAACCTCTGAAACCCATGCGGCGCCAGCAGCGCTCCTGGCGCCGCCACAGGAAGCGGCGCTGAGAACACAGGTGGCGCCGGCATGGGAAACAGCACCAAGCGTGGTGCCAGCAAGGATTGCGGCACCGACACAGCATACAGTGCTGCGCGCAGCACCGGAGAAGACGACACTGAGCGCAGCGCTGGCATCGGGGAGGCCAGTGCCACAAAAGAAGTTTGCAAACTCCAATTTGAAGAAGTGAAATGAAGAAATTCAGCAGGAGATAAAGGCACCAGTGTGGATCCCTGTGCCGTAGCCATGTGAGGGGGATGGAAACCAGGGCGCTGTGGTGATAGCACTGGAGAGGGCACCACGCGACTCGGAAATCCCAACCACCCCGCCTGCAGGTCCGAAACCAACAGGCCCAAAGGCCCCGGCAATGGACTAGCCGGATCAGGCAGTCAGGACAACCTCCACACCCACTGCTCCATCAGAGCAGCACAATGGTGAAACTGCTCACTGGAGGACCCGCCCAACGGAAGGGGAGGGACTCTGGAGTCGAAGATTTTGGTCACCAGGGACAGAAAGTGGAGGGGCCTCTGCCCCTGGCAACTAACGATCTACGCGCAGATGTACCAGAAGGCGACCTCGAGCGGTGCCCTTTCTTTTTCGACCGGGAGGCTGAAGAAGAGCTCGAGGTCAAGCGGTGTCTGGAATGAGACCGCTTCTTTTTGTGCTTTCAGGGAGACCGCCCATCCCTCCCGAGCACCGAAAAATCTGTAGTCAGACCCCCCCCTCCATGGAGGGCGACGAACCAAACCCAGCCCAGTTGATCGAACAGCTTATGCGAAAGCCTCCACCGCCACCAGCCCCACTCATGGTTGACTCTGTCAATGGCAGGCTGAAGACGACTTCTGATGAAATATAATAATAATTTAATTGTTTATTTTCTCTAGAAAATAATAAAACTACTAAAAACTAAATAAAACCGAAGCTGCTGTCGTATAGACGAGAAGTTTTGACTCCCAGCAGGTGAGCGACATCGTCCCTGAAGTGCACTCGACGGCAGAAAAAAAGGAACGGAGGCGGTTGGAGGGTCAACGCCGAGGTAGTCTATATGGCGCGAGCCTGGCTTCCTCGCGGCCCTACCTCGGCACCGGCCCTCCTGAAAAATGTTGGCTCCCCTTGGGTCCTAGCGCCTCTGGTGTAGTTCCCATCAGCATGAATGAGTGGTGGAGACTTTATGTCCAGGAAGATAGGCAGTGATATAATTATTTCTGGTGTAATTCCAGTACCAAGGGCTGGCCTAGCTAGGACAAGAGAGATAATCTACTTGAATGAATGGCTATGGGGTTGGTGTATACAATAAGGCTTTGAATTTATTTGCAATTGGGATAAATTTGGGCATAACAGTCTGTTTGCAGCTGATGGAATGCATTTAAGTAGGCAGTGTACAAGACTATTGGCTAATACTTTTCGTGATGCAATCACAGCTCATTTAAACGAATACTGGTGGGGAATGGGGTGGGGAATCATATAACTTAAATTAAAAGATGAGATGGGGGAGTTCGATCCAGGAATAACTCTGGTTGGAAAGTATTATTGGTGAACACCAGAAGTATGGTAAATAAATTTGATGAACTCATATAAACACTGACTACTACACAAATTTAAGTATGTGCAATCACAGAAACATGGTAGGGTAGTGAAGATACCTGGGATAGACAAATACCAGGTTAAACACTATGCAATAAAGATAGGAAGTATAGGAAGGGTGGCGGAGTCGCCATACATGTGGGCAACAGCATAATATCTGAACAAATTATAACAGCATAAAGCACGTATGGGTTAAGTTGCTACCAAAAAATAGTACAAAAATCATACTAGGCATAATATACAGACCACCATCTTATACAAGAGAACATGATATAAAATTAGTCCAATATTTGGAAACACTGAACCCGGCTGACCAAATCATGCTATTAGAAGATCTGAACTATTCAACAATTCGTTGGGAGACAAACTCATCAGAATCAGCAGCAGGTAACGAATCTTTACATAGCACAAATTATCTCAATATGGAGCAGTTTCTTAAGGAACCAACAAGGGGGTCCTATAGATATTAGATTTAGTAATAAGTATTACGGGTGAGAAGATACACGACTGTAGGGTAACATCACCACTAGGATCGAGCGATCATAAAGTGTATTTCAAAATAGAGAGACAAGAATTAAACTATTTTCAAAGGCTGACCAACAGTACGAGAAAGGAATTTGAGAAACAGGATTGGAAAAGTGACTTTACAAACAAGTCAGTGGGAAATATGTGCGAACTGCTGGTAAATAGACTAAATGCAATAACGGAAAAGTTTATTCCTGTTAGGGCCAAACATAATAAGTTAGGCAAAATGCCACAGTGGATTACACAAAAAATTAAGAAACTCATGAATAAGAAAAAGAAGGCTTACAATAAGGCGAAGGCCAGTAATAAAACAGAACATTGGGAACATTATAGAAAAGCATTAAAGGATTATAAACTAGAAGTGAATATTGGTAGAAATAAATATGAGCTAGGCCTGACCACAAGGGTTAAAGATAGTAGGAAACCATTCTATAACTATATAAAAGGCAAAAGAGGAGATGCACAAATGGTTACTAGTTTAACGGATGCAAACGGAGACTTGGTTACAGATTTAACTAGGATAGCAGATATTCAAAATGAGGTATTTACATTAATTTTTAATAAGAACACAGTAAGAGCTAGGCAACATCTAAAAGTATATTCTGTGGATAATATTATTTTTAGTGTGAATGAAGTAAGGGACAGACTGGCTGGACTGGACCTGAATAAAGCTCAAGGATATGTCGGCATTCACCAGAGAGTAGCTGAAGAATTGGCAGATGTACTGGCAGCACCCTTGACAAAAAAAAATTAAAAAGTCCTAGGGTGAAGGAAATAGAGGCATGGAGAAGGGTACATGTAGTGCCATTGTATAAAAAAGGCAATAGGAGGGATGTACAGAACTACAGACCTGTGAGTCTTACATCTGTGCTAGGAAAAATCATGGAGGGTATTATCAGAGATCATATCATGGATACCATAAATATGGCAGGCACGACAGATAAGGCACAACATGGGTTCACTAAGAGTTGCCCTTGCCAGACAAATCTTTTGGAGTTCTGGGGTAAGCAGGGCTAGAAATAACTTTTTAGTTGATGGCTGTCCATGGGACAGGTGCAATATTCATTTTGACTGTCCCACAGAATTTGTACCTATCCTGTTAATTTTTTGTTTACCAAGTTTATATTTATGTTTCCGAATACAAGTTAATGATAACTTGTGTACCCCCTGGCTGGTACAGTGCCCTGAAAAGAGCTTAATTACTAATGGTGCCCATTATAAGATGCCCTAAAAAGGGCTACTAAATATTGCCCACAGGCTGCTACATGGCCCTGAAAAGGTCTTAACAAGTGTGCCGCCAACTCATGGCCCTGATAGGGGCCAAGGGACTTTAACTCCCTTCTGTCCAGTCCTGACAAACGGACCAGCTTCCTCTGCTCCTGTGTATAATACAGACACTAAACGTTTCTATTTAGTAACCCAGACACGTGCCTTTAGCCAGCCTCATCTCCTGTTTGTTGAGCCATTCCTGCCCTGACAGGGTGTTTTAAGTGGCCGTCTCAGCCCTTTAAGCTCTTCTCCTAATCTCTAATACAGTCTCCCCACTTTCTGCCATGATGGTCTGCACTGAAAAGGATTTTCAGATATGGTTTTCTAGCCCTTACAAAGGCTTTTAGTTACCCGAACCCAGGCTCCCCCTTAGTAGGCAGTCCTGAAAAGGGTTTTTAATTTGATTGCCCAAAGCTCTGCTGCCTGTGAACAAAAGCTAGTTCTGGGCTGGTACTGCAAGAGCAGCACACAGAGAAATGAGGCATGCCATGCGTAAAGCAAAAGCATGATGACACTGAACATGTGCACAGTCTAGTCCTACTGTGGCACTGTTTTCATTTCTGCTACTTAATAAAATGCTGACCACACAGAAGAGCCTATTACTGGACGTTGGGTTGAATGAACATCTCTCAATGTGTGACACTGGGATGTCGTGACATCCATAGCCCAACCTCAAGGTGGCAACATCTCCTGGGTCCTAGTACGCACTAATGCTTTTTCACTTGGTGCCTGTCTCATGGGCAGGCAGAGAGATGAAATCAGCTGTCCTTGGAGAAAACTGGATGTCTGGGACAGGCAGACAGGTGGTTATTTCGACCCCAGGGGGTAAGGTAAGCAAGGCCTTGAATAAAAGTCACTCAGAAGATGTCACATTCTTTGATTTATTGAAAGCTTTCAATAAAGTACCTCATGGTAAAATAATAGATGAATTGATTGCAGCAGGAATTTCTGGCAGAATAACAAAATGGACAGAAGCTTGGATATTGGATAGGAAACAGAGAGTGTGTATTAGAGGCACTTACTCGAGCTGGACCACAGTGACTAGCGGAGTACCTCAGGGGTCCGTCTTGGGACCATGTCTGTTTAATATCAGTGTATCTAGTATAAGCAGTGGGTACGATTTATGGGAGGCGAAGTTTGCGGATGACACGAGAATGGGGACAGTAGTAGATGCTAGTGAAGATGCACAAAGGATGCAAGCATCTTTGGAGGAATTAGGGAAATGGGTCACAGAACATGGGCTAGAACTTAATTTAAATAAATGTGCAGTCATGCATCTTGGAAGGCACAATAAAGATACAAGATAGAAACTAAATGATACATACTTAAAGGTGGTGATTGAAGAGAGGGATTTGGGAGTGTTGGTAGACAGACAATGAACTAACCTTTAAAAGTCATTGCAGCCATATTGTTAAAAAACTAAACTAGTAACATTTTAAATTGTATTAGCAGACATTAGCAGCAGGAGGAGAGAAGTAATAATCCCACTGTATACAGCCCTGGTTAGACCGCATTTTGATTACTGCGCACAGTTTTGGGCACCTAGCAGTAACACAGAGATAAAATCACTGGGAAAAGTACAGAGAAGCGCAACAAAGATGATATATGATTTAAGGAATCTCAATTATGAGGACAGATTGGATAATTTAGGCATGTTCACTCTGGAATGTAAGGGGGGACATGTGCTTACTGTTTAAGGCGATGACGAACGCAGATTTGTGGGACCATCTAGGGTTAGAGATGAACAGGCACATGTATAACACCAGATCACATTTACTGCAGTTGTCTGGAGAAACATGTAGAACCAATAAGAAAAAGTACCAGTTTAGCCACAGAGTGGTTCCAATTTGGAATTCGTCCCCTGAAGATATCATAGGTAGTAGAACTATGGAGGAGTTCAAACTAAAATTAGATGCTTATTGTAGATCTATGCATCTGACTGGGAACAACCAGATTAATGGTGGGCTCGATGGACATTAGTCTACTATGCCCTGTATAATCCTATGAATCCTATGAAATGTTAATATCTTGTCATCTTTTACAAAATGATATATTAGATGTAACCCAAGTCATTCCCAGTTCTTAAAACCATGGTCTAAACTGGCAGGGAGGAATAAGGATAAATATGGGAGTAAATTTAAAAGGAATCAAACTCATTGTAGTGGGGGTGTCTCTAGAAAAGATCCCCAGTGTCTCAAAGTGTTACTCATGAATGGGTTAGAAGTTGTATCTTTTATCGATATGGAGGGTATGAAAGTAATATTTTATTTAGGAGATGCAGGTATTCCTCTCTTAATTCCAAATCTTTCCAATGTGTTTGATACCTTTTATTAAACCATAAGAAAATCATATGCAATTGAGCAGCCCTATGGTATTTTATCAAATCTGGCAAGGCAAGTCCACCCAATTGTTTTGGAAGTTGTAAGAAGGAAAACCTAGTACATGGGCGGCCAGTGGGTGGCGTCGAGGGTGGAGGCACTGGATGCCACACCTTGTGCCACGCCGGCCACCAGGGTTTGGGAACGGACCTGGGCCATCAGGGGTTGGCAGGGGAGGGAGAGGATTGAGTGTCTGGAGGACTGCTCTCCTCTCCCAGGGTGGGCTGCTGGGGATTCCCAGCGCAGTAGCAGCCTCTGGTGGAGACCAGGGGCGGCACTAGCATTGGGACATAGAAGGGGCGGGATGACGGCAGGCTCCAGTGGCAAGAGGCAAGGTATAGCTGCGCAGGAAGCCATTGCATGCCATGTCCCGAGGGGGAAACTACAGCAGGAAAAACCCTACCTCGGCAGTAGGCGATGGTGGGATCGGTGACCAGCCCCATGCCAACTGCCGGGCTCTACCGTCCCATGCTCCCGATCTTCCTCCCTCCTCCCCAGTCGCTCTGCTAGATTCTAGACAGAGTGCCGGGAGATGGCAGCCCCGCCCTGGGGGGCTCAGAGCCAGGGGGCTGTGCAGCCGGGTGAGACTGGAGGGAGAAGGGCCCAACCGGAGAGTACAGAGTCAGCAGCTTCAGGCGGGCAGCAGAGCCAATGGCAAGCATCCACAGCTGAGAGAAAGACCAACGAGATAGGAGATATATAAAATTGGAGGAAAAAAGAAAAATAAGTGGGCACTGTCCCACCCAAAATAAATCGGGAAATGTTTCTATTAATTTCTCAAAAATAGGTTACTGGGGGTGAGACTGGTAATGTTTGATCAAAATAAAGAAACCAGGGAAGCAGGTTCATGCGAAACACATACATTTGTTGGATATGGGGAAGTGGTAGATTCTTCCATAATTCTAAATCCTTAGTAAACTGTCATAGCAAAGGGGCACAGTTACATGATACTTGTGTGTTAAGATACATAATTTACACTGCACCTCCAAAGAAGCTGAACTCCAAAACAACAAACACTGCACCTCCAAAGAAGCTGAACTCCAAAACAACAAACAACTCTTGTTACAAAATACTGCTCCAACAATTTTATTAGTCACAAAGATTATGTAGTAATGCAAGGGGCAAAAAGCTTGTAGTCAGTCACGCTGGAAAGTTAACAGCCCCGGCGCTTCACCTGTAAAGGCTCTGTCAGGGGGTGGGGTACAGGAGACTGTTTATAGATTTTTATAGTCCTCTAATGATGATATCATCGGTGATTGACTAGTACAAAACAAGTGCTTTTTTGTTTGGAGGTACAGTGTTGGTTATTTCAGGGTTAGCTGACCACCCCGAGATGCACCCCCCTGGAATCCACTGGAGCGCAATTGTTTTCCTGTAGTACAATGATAAATAATTTGCAGGTAATGTAAGTTTGTTTTTAATGTACTTGTTCACTTGTACAGCACCTTGACTCACAACCGAAAAAAGTGCGTTATAAATAAACTAAACTAAGTAAACATTTTATAAATTACGATATGTGCAAACCGTAGATCAGGGGCAAGATGGCACTCTCAGAGGGAAGACAGAAGTTTCCCTTTAAGGTCATGAACCACTGCAAATAGCTCAGGCTTGAGATAAGTTTAAGTCAATGATCAGGACAAACAAAACGACCATGCTCAGAACATATGATCCGACAGTTCTTTCTCAAATTTGACAACTGAAGGTAATCTAGAGTCAATAATCTCGGACATGTATGAATACTAGAATAAAATACTGAAACCCCAAGGGAAAAATCAGTGTCAAGATCAAAGCATTAGTGTCCGCTCATAACTGATGTATGATGTACTGTATGACTAGCCCCCAGACAGAAAATACTTCAAAGAATTGTTCATTTACATCAGGAAGAGGAGAGAAGTTCATCAATTATTGAACATATCACTGACTGACAAACTACATTAACTCCAAAAACAGAAAATTATATATACACACCATAAAATTACTGGGGTATTACAGCTGATTGAAGGTTAGGGCATGTGTAAGATACAAGGTATGATGTTCATCTGCTCAACATGTACCCAGCATGTGATTCAGTTTAAAAAACAGGAAATATTTTAAAATACATTCAGGTTGAATACGTTTACCTGCAGTATTTACCAGTAAGATTTTTCAGCTTTTCCCAGTATAAGTCAATGTTCTTATCAAAGATGCAAAGCACATTTTCAAAGTGCAAACAATTTCACTGGTTTGTGCTCTGGTACAGTAGCTACTACTTACTGTCCCAGATGTATGTTGGGAAAATACTGTGCACGGTTTACTATGTTCTATCCCAAATATGCAAAAAAGCACTACTCTATTACAAAGTTACAAAAAACAGCTTTAGAAAAAATAAAATACAGAAATTATGCTCAAAGCAAATACTTCTTTTACTTTTCATATTTTTGCCCATTCTTCCCCCCTGTAGCCCTGGTCTTGGGCTTCCTTCCATCACTGCAAATGTCTGCCCATCTTATCTGTTCCTGGTGTTCCATGCCACCATGGTCAGTCATACTCGTATCCTCACACCTTCAGTGTTCCAATCGTGGACTGCCCTCTCACACAGTGGTGCCCCTGGGGGATGGGGAGGTCAAGGGGAATATACTTACTCTGTGAGCTAGTTAGAGGGTGAAGAAGTTCCTTCCAGGAGTGAAGACAGTAGTCCCTGTTAATTGTGGAGACCACACCCCCCGATGAAAGGTTGTTGAACCTGAAGCGCCAGGGCAAGCAAGTGGCCAGTGAGCATGTCTGTACACTGGTGGTAATTAAGCGCAATAAAGCCATTTGAATTTACTACTACGTCCAGTGTTTTCTTTGGTACGAGTGCAGGCTTAAGACTTTCTCTACTGTAGCTGTGGAGACAGAATGGGGCTTTACCCCCCCCAGTCTTCCTACATTTTCTCCCAGGAGCCCATACCATCACCCTAACAGGGGAGGGGGTGCCCTGGGGATGAGCAGATTTTACATATCACCACTACGACTTCAAAAATGGCACACAAGATTTCTCCAGTACTGTGCAGTTACAAGCAGAAGTCACCATACCAGTACAGTATACAAGTATTTTTAATTAAAAAAGTGCACCAGAGGGTGCCAGAGAGTAATGGTCATCAAAGACAGTTTTCTGTTGGAGCTCCTCACTAGCAGAATCCTTATATAACAGATTACAATTTATGAATGTATTCATTTTTTCACTCATTCAAAGGGTTAACCTATACTCTGTATGCCAGCCAGTGTGGTCCCCAGTACCTGCAAAAACAAACAACGGGAGGAATTTGCTCCAACCACAGTGCAGTAAAGACTAAAGAAGATGTCGGACTAACGGTTCACTCACCAAGGTCTAAAAAATATATATTCTTTTATTTTTCAGTTAGTCCTAAAGATAATTCCAACGTTTCGTAAATGTAAACCTGTCACAGCGTGTGGGAATAAACATCAGACAAGGTAAATTTTCGGGTTTAAAACACACCGTGGTGTGATTATTTTTCAAAAGTTCGACAAATAATAAATGAAAACAAAAAAACTGCAAAGAAAATCACTACTTAACATCAGTAATTTCTCACATAATACAGTCCTGGATCTTAGAGCTCCTAAGACCCTTCTCATCTGCACTCAACAACTTGTCTGCGCGAACAGTAGAACCTCTCTCCTCTTTCAGAGCTGAGCCCCGCTGGATTCCTGAACTGAAGAGAACTCAGTGAAGAGGTTTTATATCTTTTGGTGGGGTCACCTGACTAAGCCCTTTCTGTATTTATATGTCTGGACATGTTTCAAAACCAAGGGGGTTTTTATTTTAGGGGACTTCCTGGTTCGGTTAAAGGTAGAGTGTATATCTCCACAGATACTGACTCTCTGTATCTCTGAACCACAGTGACTAAGCACTTTTATAAAGCATACCATTCAGACTCATACATAAAACCTTATATAGTAACAGGTTTATAGTGTGAATTTATGAAAATACTGTTTATTTATTCAGGATTCAGAAAGTACCTTTGAGTCAAAGACTCATTTGCAAAGGTTCCACGTCACATATATTGGACAGTACAGTAATAAGGTGAACACACAGTGCAGGAAACAGAACAAGCTAAATATATGGTAAAAAATACAAAATAAGCTAGATACATGGTAAGAGTACAATGTGAGGCTAGCAATCAGAACATGAGAAACTTAGGGTGACACAGATAAGTATATTGTAAGACAAAAAGGGTGGGGGTAAACCAGCCAGAGGCCATTGTCAGTGTGGGGGAGGAAGAGTGGGTGACAGGCTCAATAGCAGTCGCAGTAGTTCAAGGACTGGAGATGTCTCTTAAGGTGGGTTTTGAAGAGGCTGATAGAATTTTCATTTGTGATGAAGCTGGGGAGGCCATTCGTCCATGAGGGGGCCTTGAAGCTGAAGGACCTTTGAAATAGGGAGGTTTGACAATGGGGAACTATGAACAGATTTTTGCCAGAGCTGCAAGTTACTTTCGGGGCTGTAGCTGGACAGATTAAGGAGGTGAGGCCGGGGGGGCGAGAGACCTAGGGTGATTTTTTTGGCCATAAGACAGGTGTGGAACTGGATCCTATTGTCTTAAGTTAAGCCAGTTAATGGAGTTATAAAGTGAGCAGGTATGAGTGAGGCGGTCACAGTCCAGTACGAGGTGGCAGGTTTTGCTCAGGGAGAGACGGAGCCTATTAAGGGCCGAGGTGGTGGCAGCGCTATATATGAGCATGCCGTAATCAAGGAGGGACAGGATAGAGGACGAGACTGCAAGTTTGAGGGTGTCTTGCGTAAGGCAGTGTTTAAACCGGTAGAGCAGGCCAAGGCGGACATTAAGGGCAGTGGACAGGTGGTGTATGTGTTGGTGGAAACTGAGAGCTGGGTCAAGGGTAATTCCTAGATATTTGAAGGATTCCACTTGCTCGAGAGGGGTTAGGTCAGCAGTTAGGACCTGACAGCAAAGCTTCTTCCTAGAGTTCTAGGGGTGCGCGAAAATCATGAATTTGGTCTTCTTCTAGTTCAATATGAGGCGCTGAGCAGTGAACCACTGTTTGGTTTCGTTAAAGGAGGACTGGAGGGTTTGGAGGAGATGCAGAGGGTCAGGGCTGGAAGCATAAAGGACAGCATCATCCGCATATAGCAGAAGGTTGCTGGAGCAGCTGCTAGGGAAGGAGTTAAGGTAAAGACTGAAAAGAATTGGACCAAGGATGAACCCTTGGGGGACCCCTGAGAGAACTGAGAGCCTACTGGATAGGGTTGTACCGATTTTGACCTGTTGGCACCTACCCGATAAGTAGTCTGTGAACCAGTGTAGGGCATCCTGTGAGAATACAATGTTGGAGAGAGTGACTAGCAAGAGGGAGTGACTGACGGTGTCAAATGCCCTAGTAAGGTCAACAAATACAGCGCCAGTGGTGTGGCCTTTGTCTAGAGCAGAGTGGATGTGTGCAGTAAATTCCAGGAGGGCTGTAGTCATACTGTGTCCTTTGCGGAAGCCATGTTGCTGTTTACAGAGAAGATCATGTTTGTTGAGGTGGTCAGTGAGCTGATCATAGACAATGCGCCCGGGATTTGGGGATCGGGGGGAGTATAGAGATGGGCTGGTAATTACTGGTGGCACTATAGTCCCCACTCTTAAATATGGATGTTATTGAGGCAGACTTCCAAAGGGAGGGGAATTTGCTTTGGCAGAGAGAAAGGCTGAGAATATGGGTGAGGGGGTAGAGTACGTCATGGAGGGCAAGCCGGAGAAGCCTCAGATCCAAGGAGTCTCCACTATAGCGGGCATGTTTTATGCATTTTTAAGATAGATTCCAGCCTTGAGGTGAGGCAATCATGAGGTGAAAGGGAGGGAGGTTGGGAGGGGAACCAATGGGGTGGGTCGGGTTAGTTGAGGAGGACATGGCTGAGATTATGAAAGCTTGGTTGAAGGCTGAGGCTATACTGGTGGGGTCGGAGGTTAGATGCCCATCAACAGCTTATCAGGTTGGGGGGAGTGTTAGTTTTTTTTTTGTTTTTTTTTTTTACTGATTTTCTTGATATTATTCCAGAATTTGCACCTTGTGCCCCAAGTAGCGGTGAGGCCAGCTTTATAGTGCTTGGCCTTGGCTTTGCGTATTGCCCACGTGCATTTGTTCCGGGCCCCTCTATACCTCTGCCTATCAGCTGGACGGCTAGTCTCATTTGAGAGGTGCCAAAGGGAGTTGCAAGTACACATCAGGGCAAGGAGACGGTCAGAGATCCAAGGGACAGGGTTGCCTTTGACCATCCTTTTGGAAAGTGGGGCAAATTGGTCACAGACTGTGTTGAAGGTGCGAATGAAGAGGTCAAGGGCTAGGTCAGGGTCTAGGGTATTAGTTAAGAAGGGCCAGTCCAGTGACCCAAGATGAGATTTTAGGAGGGCAAGTTTTGCCGAGCCAAGTTTGCGATGGAAGATTACTCTGGGGGATCTTGAGCATTTTGCAGGACCACGTGCAGAGAACTGGGGAGTGGTTCCCAAGCGCATTAGTTAACACTGTGGTGCTAGTGATTTTATGGGGATGGTTGGTGAAGACTAGGTCCAGTAGGGAGGAGGCTCCGGTGCGGGGATCCAGACGAGTGGGAGAGGGGACTACTTGTGTGAGGTCTTGGGCTGTAGCTGCATCTATAAGCTGGAAGACTGACTTAGCCAGCCAGTTGGTGTTGAAATCCCCAAAGATAATTTTTTCATTTTGTTGTGGGAGGGTAGCGAGATAGACCAGGATTGAGTGGAAGGCTACTCTCTGGTCTCTAGGGGGAATGTAGGCTGCCGTGATAAGAAGAGGGGTTTAAGAGCGACCCAGTGTGAGTTCGAGTGTAATGGCCTGAGGCACGGGTACCATCGAGGGGAGGGGGAGTAGCTGGCATTGTACTGAGTCTTTAACGTAGATGTCACAACCTCCCCCACGTTTTCCTTGCCGATCGGCTCGGAAGAGGTTGAACCCAGGCAGGGCTATCGCCGAGTCAGGGGGGGAAAGCAGGTTTCATTCAAGGCAATGACATCAGGCTGATGCTGGTGGACCCATCCCTGATACGAGTCCCACTTTTTTAGCAGGCTACAGACACTGAGGCTGGCGATGCGAAGCCCGCTGGTGGGGGCATGGTTTGGCGTTGAGGTTGCAACCGGGCCAGGATTAGGGTGGATATTACCAGATATAAGGAGGAGCAGTTGGAGAAGGGACCTGAGCATGTCGTTCCAGGCTTTGAATTTCTTGCAACTGTACTTAGCATGAAATTATTATTGTTTTACATGGCTTCTGAATCCTTTTTATTTAAAAAGGCTTTATTAACTGTATTTATTCCTATTTAAAATAGCCTTCATGCTTTTTGTACACAAAGTGCCCGATATTCAAATGTGCGCCTGGCAATGGCACAAGTGGGTGCGCTGGAGCAACAAAGGGATATATTCAGAAGAGATGAGCCACAGCGCATCTTTTCTGAATATATCAAGTAATGCGCATTGCGCAAATACAATGCGCTAGCACATTCCCCTGACAGGACTGAATACCAGGAATGGGAACTGCGCCAGTGCATCAGAGATACGCAGTGCGTAAATTCCTGCTATTCAGCCACCAATATGCAAATGTGGCCATACTGCATGCAAGGCGCAAACAGGGCCATCTGCATGTCATTACGGCCCCATTTGCACGAGTTGTGCAGGGCGTGCCAGCCGGCAAAATGTGCATGGCACCCTGCACACCATGTGGTGCTGGTAGTGGAGGTCCAGAGGTTCCTCACCCCCCCACCCCGTAGCTCCCATCACCCGTAGTGGTGTGCCACCAAATCCCTGGTGGTCCAGTGGTATCCCCTGGCCCTGTAGCAGCAATCGCCATACTGAATTGACAATAATGTCCCTGGGAGTATTAGTAGTACCCCCCACCTCACCCGACCCTCCAATCGCCATACTGAACTGACAATAACGTCCCTGGTAGTCTAGTGGTAACCCCCACCCCGCCTGACCTTCCGATCGCCGTAATATTCCAATGTTAACATCCCTGGTGGTCCAGTGGTTCCCCCCACCCTGCCCATAACTCCGATCGCCGGTGAATTGGCAAATTACATTTCCCTGGTGGTACAGTGGTAACCCCCACCCCCACAGGACCCCAGTTCCCCCTCCCCATCATCGTTGGGCAGCATGCCACTGCATGCCACCGTAGCTGCCGCCGGACAACCAGCTTACAGTGGGAACCTGAGCTCATTGGTCCACACTGTGGACCCAAGGGCTTGCAGCTCCTGGCTGTATGCGGTCGCTCGTGGCAGCCGTGGTATATACATTCGTGACTGTATCTGTATCTGTCTTTCCCATAGCACACACCGCAAAGTTTGGTATCAAGCGCTGAAAGAAAAAAAAACTCCCTGCACCAGTAATTATAAAATAATATCTATGTATTCTTAGTTATGGATTAGGTGTAAGTTGACCTCATAAACCTCTCTCGAGTTTTGCTCTCTCAAGGTTTATGGGTCACCACACACCTCGGGTGTAAAAATTCCATAACACACAGTTGCATAGCTATTATTCTCTATTTATCGCACACCTATGGGTGTGATACACTCCAGGCCGAGTGTCCTTATGCCCCTGGGAAGTGCATTAAAATCCTTTAATGCACACCCTGGAGTGGCTTATCACACCTATAAAATGGGTCACAAACATAAAATAATTAGTTTGAGTTACTCTGATAGTTTTAATCCCTATTTACTATTTTCAAACAAGTGTACAATACAGTAACTCTAAAACTTTTAAAAACTGGAAAAAGTAGTCCCTATTAATGCATACATAGTATATTTCAGCAATAGATTAACTAGTACTTTGCAATACAGTTATTTATTAGTAGTGTTAGTTGAAAATATATATTTTATCTGTAACATGTACATTCTCATATAAATGCACTGTTACATCTATAAATTTGTAAAAACTAAGCAGTGTTTAAAACTTTTATTTTCATTACACTGTAGTAATGTAGTTTCATTGAAGGCAATATTCCCTTTATTTTGGTTTTTTACTTATGTATTCTGATCTCGTACTTAAGAAGAAAACTGCTATAGGACTGAGGTGAAAGGTTAGTAAGAAAAAAACATATCACCTTGCAATTCAAATCAATACGTACAAGTATTGTCTAATTTGTCTCTTAATGGAAATGTGTTCAAAAACTTCAGGAATGTTATTTGAGCAATTTTGGTCTGCCTCAGCCTATGTAACTGTGCTTTCCCACCTTTTTTCTTTGTTTATAAAGTATTATTGCCTACTTTCTTCATTCTGTTTTTTTTCTGTTTTTCCCCACATTCAAGATATGGAACGTTTGTCATGGAAAGTTTACCATGGAATACAGGGATTCAAAATTCTGCTCAGTTCCACTGGCAGAATGTTCCTCCCCTAAAATACTGTATACACATACACACACAACATATAGAATAGTGTATGGGCAAGCATACACAACAAGGCTGTGTTTCCATCGAGGGTCTGTGATGACATATGGACCTCGAGAGCGAAGCTCGAGAGGTCCCATGATGTCATCACAAACCCAAGATGGAAACACAGCTTTGCCGTGTACGCTTGCCCATACACTGTTTTGTATAGTATATGGGTAGTCTCGATTGTGCACTGATTAGATTCGCTACATTTAATAAGACACCCACACAGAATTAAAATATGTTTAAAACAGTGTATTCAGGGAACAGTTGACAGAGTAATAATAATAATGATAATAATAATAATTTTTATTTGTAATGCGCCTTTCAAAAAATCAAGGCGCAGAACAGTTTATAAAATACATCCAGATAACACATCATAATAAAAATCTATAGAATAAATAATATCAACATCATAATAAATACTAGAATCAGATCAGTTCAGCATCATCCCCAAATGCTTTCCTCCACAAAAGGATTTCAATGCTTGTTTAAAGCCCCCACCGTCAGTGCACTCTAATCCAACAGTGTAGAGAATTCCAGAGGTCGTGCTAACATGAAGCGTCCGGCACCGGAAGATTTCAAAACTACTCGGAATCTCTAGCAACCCTGCTGGCTAAGCAGAGCGGCCGCTCCGGGATGTAAGGGACCAGAAACTCTTTCAGGTAGTCGGGGCCCAAACCGTGCAGGGCTTTGTAAGTCAGCAAACCGACTTTAAAGGAGATACACCACTGAACCAGCAGCCAGTGCAGGTCCCGCAGCACCGGAGTAATATGGGAGGAATGAGTATGTATTAACATAACGTTTAAAAAAAAAAAAAGAAAGAAAAAAGGATACAAGGGTCCTTCTCTTTTCTGTGCAGTTCCTGCTGAGAGAAAATACACAAAGTGGTTTACTGTGGTGGTCTTTTTTTTTCCCCACTACCTCTTTTAACCTGCTCTTGGCAATGTAATTTAAACAATGTGTACGTTTACCCATTCTGAGTCGCTGGAGTCAGTAATAACGGCTATACGTCTGCGCTTCACTGGGTGTGCATGGTTCGAGAAGCAAATGTGTACTACTTGCTGAAAAACACAGAGCCGAAAATCTGAAGAGATGGAGTTGCCAATGGGCTGTTATTTCTGTGCTGCACAGGAACTGAGATGGGAGTTGCTATTGCCCAATCATGCTCGAGTTCAGTTGGGGAAGTGTCTTTCTTCACTTTCGGCAGTTAGTCTGGAGAAGATGCACGAGTTTTTCTGCCGTTTCGCCTCGGAGATGACACTGTAAGCATTTATGCTTTGGATATTACAGTTTCCAGAAACTTGTGCCACTTCAGTAGGAGGGACGTTGTGATCCACCAGTGCTTGGATCAATGTCTTTCAGGTGGAGTGGTTCGTTATTTTTGTTGTATCTGGCAAGCCAGACAACATTTTCATAGATTTTAACGTTTCTTATTTTATTTTCACCTATTGGCACTGCTCTGTACCATAGGGAAACTCCAGGCTTGTAGTTAAGATTTGGCACCAGGTAGAAAGGTGAATCGGTGGTGTTCATGGGGTGCGGTTGCTGAGACGCATATTTGGAGTACGCAGTTATCGGATCTCTGTCTGGATGTGTGTTCATACATCTGAGGCTTTACTGGCCTGATATCCCTTGGATTTTCGCCGGTACGGGTTTCTGTCTGCCTTTCGTTGTACTCTTAAGTATTTTTTGCCGCTGGTGTCTGTCAGCAATATGATGTCTCCCCACTTTAGTCTGTATTGCTCCATTGTTCGTAGTGCAAAATACAATCCTATGTTAAAGAAAATCACGCTGAGCAGGCTGGTCGGGTTTGCTAGACCGAAGGTGCCAGAAGTGTACAGCTGACTTACGTCAGTTTCTTTGAGAGCCTCTGCTCTGTTCGGCTTATTCCCTTTCCCCTGCTTTTTTAAATATTTAAACTTGGCTGTCATGGTTCTTAGTGTTTGAACAAAAGGACTGTTTTTTCTGTGGTAGATTGAATGGCCATAGTTGTGTTTTATTAGGTATCTGTCTACGCTACCTAATATGCCTCTGATAGTGCCCGGTTCATAATCAGACCCATCTGTTCTTTTGACAGCATACACGAAGTCTGCGAGAAAGATGTCCAGTTCTTCGACAGGAATGCTGTGTGTGGGGCAGTGCTCACCAGCTTTCTCCAGGTAATTACAAACTATTTTCATGTCAGCCAATGTTTTGCGGACAGTGCAAGTGTCTTCTTGCTGCTCTATGAACAGTTCTCTTTCTGATGCTGGTTTTGAGAATATTGCTGCAGCCATTTCTCTTTATAGTGTTAGTAGCAGACACCTGAGTGAGGGGTTTCTATTTTTTTTTTTTTTTGAACGCTGAAGTGGCAGTAGCAGCGCGTGCCAGTTCAAACGTCAGAAATGTTGTTGTACTATTGATGTGATGTCAGAACAATAGTAGAACAACATTTTTTGACCTTTGAACTGCACTACAACAACTTTTCAGCAGCTGCTGAAATCAGTGCATAATTGAGACTAACTATATACTATAAAGGCCTTCTCTACAGCCAGAGACTCGGTTATCTCACTGTCAGGGCAAGCAGAAGAGATTTCCCTGATGAGCAGCTAAAGACAGAAAGGAGACTGTTCACTGTCAGCAGAGAAACAGTTGTAATGAAAACTATAAACAATACTTAATGTTTCTAATTTGTTTATGTGTGTAAGGAGAGTGTGATGATCAGGGAAACAACATTTAATTATTTTTTTTTTTTTATTTAAGGTAGTTTTTAGGTAGTTTTATTTTTAAGGCCCAGTTGAAGGTTTTACAATGTAAAGGTAGCAGCCATGTCTGTATGGAAGATTAGTTCTGGTTGTAGGGGGAATGATGGAAGATAGTTCTGGTTGTAGGAGGACTGATTTGCTCATTGGGTGATGTGGTTTAGGATCAGGATAACTGTGCATTTATAGAGATTTAATGTATGGTCAACTGACGTCTCTTGGCCAATGAGATTTCTAGATTTTTTCTTGCCATTTTAAAACTTTTTACAGTGTATGGATCTTCATACACAATTGCGTTCCACCATATACTATAACCTTCTTCTTAGGCTTCTGTTTATGGTACTTCTGAGATGATGCCACAGAGTCAACAGTGGTGCTGGACTTCTCTATACACATGAGCTGTCTTTCCACCCCAGGGCCAATGAGGTCGGTGCCCAAAAAAGGTACATCGGCCAGCTTATGCTGGGTGTCTACCATAAAGGTGGACAGATGTAGCCAGGCCCTGTGATACACGGAGATGCTGCAATAGCACAGGCACAGGAATCGCCCATGTCCAAGGCCATCTGAAACTGGTGCTTGGCAAGTGACTGACACTGTTCCTGGACCAACTTCACCGGGAACTGTTGATCAGAAGAGAGGAAGGGAGGATCTCAAAGACCCCAACAGGGAGTGCCCAAAGTTGGCCATCATGACAGAGTAGCTCGCCTGACAGAGACCTATGGACACCACAGCATATACCTTTTTCGCAGTGTGGTTAATCTTCTTGGACTCCTTGTATGCAGGCTTGTCCGTGCCCCCTTGGCCTCCAGATTTATGAAAGGCTGAATCAGACACCAACCCTTCAGCTGAAGGGTGGTCTGGGAATCCCGAAAGGGACCCAGTAAGGACCGCATAACTGCAGACCATATGGGTGGAGGGTGCTGGACACTGCCAAAGCTCCAGGGCCAGTCCCAGTATGGCCTCACCCATGGGAAAAGCAACTCCCGGGATTCGTCCCTCATCCCTATCCTAGATGTCCGTAAAGGGACACTTTGCCCTCTTTTAGACAGGTTACAGTGGAACATTCATGGACATAAGTTGAAGAAAAGCCCCAAATGGCTCATGGTCAGTGGTCAGTTCCTTGATCAATCCCTTGTTGAAGGTGCGAGTCCTGGGGGACACCATGGCCCACTGACCAGCATAATCCAAGGACTCTTCAAAAATCGCCCTTGACTGCTTCTTGCTACAGACCACCCAGGAATCTTCAGATTAGGTGATCTCCACTGAAAACTGGCCTGTCAAGTCGGAGGCCAAGCAGGCCTCCTTGGTTGCGGCATCCACTTTCGGCTACGGTGGCGACAGCTCCACTCTCTGGGGTGGAGAAGTCCACGGAGCACCTGTGAAGTATTGACTGGTGTGGGCATCACTGGCACCTGACAGATCTTCGATGGATCCTGGGGTAAAGCCCTACCCCGCCACAGAACACTGCTGCCAAAGGAGCTCTTCACAACACCAGCACATCTTCCGCCAGTGCCTCTCCTAGCATGAGGAGGTCAAGGAGCACCGACGATGATGCCTCTGGGTCGAGTGGGATCAAGAGTGGGAACATCTCAATCGAGACCACGACCTGGATCGATGACCCAACTACTGACATCGAGAGAAAGTCTCCAGCTGGTCACAGAACACCATATGCCTCACCACATTCAGCCAAGAAGGCTTCAGAGGCTCAACTACCGATGGAGTCCTCCTGAATGAGGACTGAGAGATCATGTTCTTAATCTAATCCTACTGCCGGTCGTCAGGTTTGAGGAAGATTTCAATGGTCTGGTTTTTTTATTTTTTTTATTTTTATGTTTATATTTGGTATTTCTATGACCCCTTATCTCCGCCAACAGTGCCACTCTTCCAGGCTTCCTAGTCACCTCTAATTCTGCCCCAGGTAACTCTCGGAGTGATCTGCTGAACTCACCCCCATGTTGCCGCAGCCTACCCCCCCCCAGGTGGGGAGGGGACCCGGCTCTTCTCCCTCCAGTCCATTAGTGTGTGTTGGGTGGTTCTGGCACCCCTCTCAAGAGCCTGGTTAAGGAGTCTGGATGTTGGAGCCCTTCTACCGGCATTGCCTGCGGGGTTTTCCCTTTTTTCTGCCCTGCCCCTGAGACCGTCAGTGTGCTGGGAGGTCCTAGGAAACACAGGCACGCAGAGACGCGTTTCCGTTCCAGACCTCAGCCAACAACCTCCCCACCCAATCTGCTGTCCCACTGCATCCCTCCCTCCCTTCTCTGGAGGTGGAGCGCAGCCCTTGGGCGCTTAATCCACCTCCCCCTGGCTGGCCCTCCAGCAACCCGTGCTCACTTCCTAATACGGGTCGCTGGCATTGCAAGCGGTAGCCCTACTGCTGCGCCGGCAGGCCGGCACTACTCAATGGCCTGTTTGACCCGAGTTGAGGCTGATCAGTCCAACGGGGGTACAGAGGAGCTCTCAATTCTACCCTCCACCGAGACAGCCTCAAACAAAGCTGAGCAGCTGGGGAAAATCGAGGGACAGGGAGGAATCCTGCTGCAGTGGGCCGGGTTTCCTCTAAGGCCTGAAGGGCCAGGCACATCTCATGGAATTCCTCTGTGAATGGTCCTGCAATGCTGGATCCAGCCAGGAGAAGTGCCAAGGCGGTGCCCACCGTAGTGGCCACCACTACCTCCTCTAAGGCCTCAAGCTGAGCAGATGACTGGTAGCCATAAAGGCCCATTTGTGGCCTTTGGATCTCTCTCTCTCTCTCTCTCTCTGAAGCCCGGCCAAGTGTGAGCCAGTTCTTCTGATCCTCAAGGGATTCCAGATGCATTGAAAGGCCTAAGTCTCACCTGGCCATGTCATGCTGCCGCCCAGGCAGTACAGGCATGTGTCGTGTGGGTCGGTGACTGATATCTTTTGGTGCCACCAAACACAACACTTGAATCTCGGTTTGCGTGGCTCTATTCTGTAATCTCATCAAGGGGAGTCGAGGGAAACTGAGAATTTATAGTGCAAATACTTCAAAAAATGTAACTGCCATAGCTCTAGAAACCTAAGCAGGAGCTGCTAAGAAGGGGATCTGTCTATTCCAGTGGAAAGAAAGAGCTGACATCATGGGACGGAGCTGAGGGATATACCGACAGAGTGGTGGGAGCAGCTTAGCTTAAAGATGTCTGATGGAAAACCAGGTCCCATGAGCTACCACAGTGTGGATAATGAACTGTACCCACGCTCCTAGAAATAGATTTCCATAATGGCAAAAAGTGTAATACAGGGGGTGGAACTAGCAGCCCAGCAAAAGGCAAGCTTCTCTCTGATCTCTGGATCGTGTGGTCCTTAATTTTGATTTCTTTCACTTTACATCTTGAACTGTTGCTGACCCCCCAAAATTCACTGGGGTGATACAGCCTGGTACCAGGAAAGTTAATGATATCCAAATCTACGATAGAGCATCTCAGGAGCATGACAAAAAATAGATCCTAAAGTGGCTGGGTTGTCAACAGCACAGGGCCCGCTGCAATCTCCCGCTGACAGCGCTGGAGAATCTCCACCTTCCAAATGCTGCAAAGGTAATTACTGACTTAACCCAATTAGTAGAAGGCACAGATGCTAAAATGGAGCTTTATGCCAACAGGCTGGCAGAGATTTAAAGTTGAAATTTAAATACCAGTAAATGTTCATTCTCTAACTGTAGGTCGCAGGACTGAGGTACTACTGGGATCTTCCTTCTCAGGCTTTCACAGAGACAGGAGGTAGACTTTTAGCAAAGGTGCACGGGCTCCTCACCCTGTGGATTTTGCCAGCTGGTTCCAAGGCAGAGAAACAATCCAATCACAAAACTAGACAATCCACTTTAAAATACTATTGAAATATAACATTATTGAAGAACAAACGTGTGGACTTATCAGCTAACTGTAACAACTGCAATCAACTTGGGGGGGGCGGGGGACCAGCCATGAGAACAGAAGTCAAAGAAAGAAAATTTACAGGTATTTAAATTTCAGTTTCTCCCTTAGTGTTGGTCACAGGGTTGAGGTACCACTGGGATATATAACAGCAGTGATACTTCGGTACCCAAGGGCAGATAAAGAGTGTTCCATGAATGGTTAAATGTCAATGACAACCTATAAGACTCTTCGGCCGAAGGCTGCTACCACAGATGTGGCTATATCCAACTTGTAGAATTTCATGAATGTGTGTAAATTAGACCAGGTGGCCGCCCTGAAAATGTCTGCTGGAGATGCAGCCCTCCGTTCTGCCCACGTAGCAGCCATAGCTCTAGTTCAGTGGTCTTTGCCTGGACCTAGTAACTGGATCCCTGCCAGCTGACAGGCAAGGACAATGGCTGAACAAATATCTTGCAAGAGAGTCCTTGTAAGACTTTGTGCCTTGCTGTGGACTAGATGTGAGGACAAGAAGGCTTGAGGTTTTCCGTATCGGATCCACTCTGTTGAGGTAATGTTTTAAGGCTCATCCAGGATCTAGAGTATGCAACTCCCTTTCCTTGTTGATTCTCAGGCTTGGGACGGAATGAAAAGGATCTGCTCCTGATTACAATGAAATGCTGAAGTCATCTTTGGCAGGAATCCTGGGTCATTGTGCAATACTAGTCCTGGTGAACTACAGTAAATGTCTCTTTGGAACAGAGCATGCCAATCTCACTGACTCATCTACCCGATGTGATAGCAATGAGGAAGGTGACCTTTTTTTTTTTTTGGTCGACTTTGTTTATCCTCCTTACCTCTCTATCACATGGACTCTCTCCAGTGAGGTCACCCGACGACGCTTTCTCCCGCCCGCCTGAAGTTCACCAGCACCACTTCGGTGTAGCTTTCCTCTGCTTCACCCGGTCAGCCCAAACCCCTGGCTCTGAGTCCCCTGGGGTGGGACCACCTTCACTCCCTGGTGCTCTATCTGTGAATCTAGTGGGGCGTCCAGGCTCGGCAGACCACCAGAGACAGCATAGATGACCCAGCACGGGGCATGGGTGCATCATCCCCAGACCCACCATCGCCTACCGGGGGATAGGGCCTTTTTCCTTGTACATGTTCCCTGAGAGCATGGACGTGCAATGACACCCTGCATGTGACGGGCATGCTCCTGTGCCCGTACGTAAGGCATCTGCCACTGCTCTTACCCCTGCCAGCATGCCGCAGGTTACAGCATCCCCCAGCCACCGCCAGGAGCCACTCGAACTGTGGCAAGTGAATCCACCCTCCCCCAGGAAAGGAGGGCAGTCCTCTGGATGCTCAATCTTTTCCTGTCCCTGTCGACCCCCCAACGACCTGAGTCCGTTCCTGAACCCGGGTCACTGGCATGACACAAGGACGGTGACTTTAATCATGAGACAGAGTAGTGAGGCATCTGCCAGTGGATCAAAAATGGCTTTGGTAAGAGCCTAAAGAACCAGATTGAGGTGCCTTGGGGAATATTTTAATGACACAGCCTTAAAAATCTTCAGACGTGAGAATGTGACACCAAGGATTCTTTTTTTTTTTTTTAAACTCAGCTTTATTAGAAGGTATAGTGCATCACAGTATATTTCAACAAGCACATCTGCAATCTCAGTTTGTTTGTAGACTGTCACATACAATTAGAACAATGGTTACTTCTGACATGTCCTTCTCCGATCATACATGGCTCTACAGAGGGGAGGTCATGCCAAACAAATCTGACAGATTTTTCTGACTGGATAACCAGGATGTTAGATCGGTGTTGGGGGCTGACATGGGCTACTTGGACTTCAGCAAGGCCTCTGACACGATTCCACATAGAAGGCTGGTAAACAAGTTGGGTAGCAAGGGGATGAGCAATAAGGTGGCAACCTGGGTAAGAAACTGGTTAGAGGATAGGAGGCAGAGGGTGGTGGTAAATGGAGTTCACTCTGAGGAGGGAAGGGTGACCAGTGGGGGTCAGTACTGGGGCCAGTCCTCTTTAATGTCTTCATTAGTGACACAGCAGAGGAACTGGAAAGGAAGGTCTGCCTTGCTGCAGATGGCACCAAGATCTGCAACAGGGTGGACACTCTGGAGGGGGTGCAAAGGATGGAAAGAGACTTGAAATGAATGGAGGAGTGGTCAAAAGTTTGGCAGCTAAGGTTTAATGGAAAAAAATGCTGAATAATGCACTTGGGTCACAGAAACCCAGGGGTGCAGTACAAAATGGGAGGAGAGATACTAGCAGCGACCAAGCAGGAAAGAGACCTGGGGGTAATCATATCGGATGACCTGAAGGTAGCCAGACAACGCTATCGGGAGAGCTACAGCAGTGGGATGCTGGGATGTATAGGTAGGGGTATTACCAGCAGGAAGAGGGAAGTGGTGTTGCCACTATATAGGTCTTTGGTAAGACCCCACATGGAGTACTATGTCCAGTTTTGGAGGCGACATCTCAGGAAGGACATAGACAGGATGAAGGCTGTCCAGAGGAGGGCTACCAAGATAGTACAGGGTCTACATCAAATGTCCTACGAGGAGAGGCTAAAGGAATTAAACACATACACCCTGGAGAAGAGAGGAAGGGGGAATATGATAGAGACCTTTAAATACCTCATGGGGGTGAATAAGGTACAAGTGGGAGGTATTTTTCAGAGGAAAGGGTGCTCCAGAACAGGGGCCTGATGTAACGCTGGAGGGGCAGGTTTAAGAGATGTGAGGAAATGCTTCTTCACAGAAAGGGTGGTGAATGCCTGGAACGGTCTTTCAGCGGAGGTTGTGGGGGCAAAAACTGTAGTTGATTCAAAAAAACCTGGAATAAGTACAAAGGAGTCATAAGGGATAGGTAAGGGAGTGGCAAATAAAGTGCCGTAGACCTGGAGGGGTCTACAGTATAAGCAATGCAACAAAAAAAGGGCAGACTGGATGGGCCATGTGGCCCTTATCTGCTGACAGTTTCTATGTTTCGATGTTTCTACAATACACATATTACAAGCCACTTAGAATAGTGCAGAAGTGAATTCAATCCAGAAGGTATTAAGTCCTAATCTAATGTGCTGGTCCACATTATAACTGCAAGGTAACAGCCCGCAAACAGAAACACTGACATTTCTATCTTGGTACAGATTTCTAATTCATGCCTTAGGGTACGAGCTGAAGGAGAAAGGCCCAGGGATCTACTGGGTTTCAACTAGTCATGGATCCTCACCCCAGCGTGTCAGATAAAGCCAGTCCTTCCCATCGTTGCCACTGGGTTATGTGCTTGTCCAAGGACAATCGCAAAGTGAAGAAAGGAGGGTTACTAGCGGGGTACCGCAGGGTTCAGTACTGGGACCGGTCCTTTTTAATGTCTTTATATGTGACATTGCAGAGGAACTGGAAGGAAAAGTATGTCTCTTTGCAGATGACACAAAGATCTGCAACAGGGTTGATACACCAGATGGAGAGGAAAGGATGAGAAGGGACTTGGCAAGGTTGGAGGAATGGTCAAATGTATGGCAGCTCAGATTCAATGCAAAGAAGTGCAAGGTAATGCACCTGGGAAACAAAAACCCAGGGCAAGAGTATACAATGGGGGGTGAGATACTGACAGCAGTAAAAATGGAAAGGGACCTGGGGGTAATTATATCAGATGACCTAAAGGTGGGCAAGCAATGTGAAAAGGCAGTAAGGAAGGCTGGGGGGATACTGGGATGCATAGGGAGAGGCATCAATAGTAGAAAACAGGAAGTTGTTACCCCTCTGTACAGACAGTTGGTGAGACCCCATCTGGAGTACTGTGTGCAGTTCTGGAGACCCCATCTCCGCAAAGACATAGACAGAGTTGAGGCTGTCCACAGGAGGGTAACCAAAATGGTGCAGGGTCTGCACCAGAAGACATACGAAGAAAGACTAAAGGAGCTTAATATGTATACCCTTGAGGAAAGGAGGGAGAGAGGGGACATGATAGAAACTTTCAAGTACCTCAAGGGAATCAAAGTCCAAGAGGGTGGCATATTTCAGAAAAAGAGATGTGCAAGAACAAGGGGGCACAATTTGAAGAAAGAGGGGGGACGGCTCAGAGGTAACGTGAGGAAGTATTTTTTCACAGAGAGGGTTCTGGATGCATGGAACAGCCTCCCTGAGGAGGTCGTGGAGTCAAGAACAGTGAGGGAATTCAAGAATGCATGGGACAGACATAAGGCAGTCCTAGTGAGGGGTAGGAGGAAGAAAGCTGTTGGTTAATTAGGATCTGCAGCTTATCTGTTAGGTAGGAAAATGGGCAGACTAGTTGGGCCAAGCGGTCCTTATCTGCCGTCAAATTCTATGTTTCTATGTGGCTGTCAGCCTTTCCATCTTGCATAATTCTTCCACTCTGTTTTCCAGCTCTTTACCATGGGCACTGCTTCCTGTAGCCAGAGGTACATCACCTCCTTCAAGGCCACTGTGCAGAGCACTCTAAAAAATCACTGCTTTGCATGACTCCCCAGCTTGGGGGCAAGAACCCGGAGGACCAGTTGGGGAAAGGTAAATGGAATGAGTTTCCCACATCTGCTGCCAAACCTCATGTACTTGCTGCAAGAATGACTGCAAGTTTGGGCAAGGCCAAAAAATATGAAAGTGATAGCCCACCTCCCCACAACCCCTCCAACACAGATCAGTGATGTCTTCATGGAAATGGCATGCGATGGTACATGTGTGGAAGAACTGGACCACACGTTTCAAAAGGAATTCCCATCAGCCTGGCAAAGCTGCGACTCTCCATCCAACTCCCAATGTGGCTTCCCAATCCACCTCAACTGTTGGGGTTCCCAACTCCCTTTCCCACTGCTCCTTTGTTCAGTCTAGTTCAGGGTGAGTTTCTCTCATTAGAACCTTATATCTTCTGCTGATCGTGCTCCCTGTTCCTCTCAACACTGATGCCCAGTAGAGAAAGTTCTCTAAGGTTGTGAGTTAACATAGAAACACAGAATCTGACAACGGCTAAGGGCTGCTTGGCCCACCCAGTCTGCCCCACCCCCTTTTTTTTTTTTTAAACCTTCATTTTCACTGAAGACTCTACTTGATCTACGGCATTTTTTCCTCCCTGCCCTTACCGCTTCTATTCCCTTGTGCCTTACCCAGGCATTTTTGAACCTCATCACTGTTCTTGCCCCCACTGCCTCTGCTGGAAGGCTGCCCACCACACTTTCTGTGAAGAAGTACTTTTTTTTTTAATTATTCTTTTGGTAACCAGGTAGGTACTTCCTCACAACTCTCCTGAATCTTCCCCCCTTCAACTTCATAGCATGTCCCCTTGTTCTGGGGCACCTTTTTTTTCTGAAAAATACTCCCTTCCTATACCTAATTTACCCCTGTGAGGTATTTAAAGGTCTCTGTCATATCTCCCCTCTCCCTCCTCTCTTCCAGGGTGTACATACTGAGCTCCTTTAGCCTGTCCTCACAGTGCTATTGATGCACATCCTGCACCATTTTGGTTGCCCTCCTCTGAACTGCCTCCTCTCTGTCCATCTCCTACCTGAGATGTGGTCTCCAGAACTGGACACAGTACTCAAGGTGGGGTCTTACCAGTGATCTATATGGTGCAACACCACCTACCGCTTTCTGCTGGTGATACCCCTTCTTATGCAGTTCCCTGCCTTCCTGGAGATCAGGTAGTGCAAAATCTGCAGATACATATAGAAATCCTGCCTCAGTCATCCATATTTCTACTCTACTCTAATTCAAGGAGTGACACACAGTGTGCATTTTGCACCAAGTGTCAATATCTAGTTAGTGCATGGAAGTTCCACCTGTTGTCCTGTGGGGGAAGCAGCGGTTCCCCCACAGTAAATGTTAAAAGCCCTACAGATGCTATGGCTCCTAATTATGACTGTTGCTGTTAGAGTTTATATTTGGTTTAATCGCATTAGCACCATTGAAGAGTACATTTGTATATTTATTTATTTATAGCAATCAATTACCATTTGCTTTTATGGTCTATATTACTAGACCTGGAACAAGAGCCATTTCTCTATATTCCTAAAAATGACTTACTCCAGCACACATATTCTGTTATATAATATCAGTGGAATTAACAACCCAATCAAAAGTAAACAAATTTTAAAATATCTTAAAAATCAACAAAGTGACATTCATTTCTTACAGGAGACCCACCTCTCCCCAAAGGAGGCAATAAAGCTTAAATCCAGAACCAATCCACAATAATATCATGCCTCTCTGGAGAAGGGTAAGAAGCCGCACTTCCCTTTGAGGAGGAAGAGGTGGTGGTAGTAGTAGATCTGGGTGCTCGCTACATTCTGGTCGTAGGTAGGGTTCAGGATACTGTGGTCACCTTTGTAAATGTTTATGCTCCTCCCGGCTCAAACATAAGTTTTTATTCAGATCTAGTGCAGCTTATAGTGGAGAAGGCTAAAGGCCAGGTGATGATGAGAGCGGGGGCAGACTGGAACTTGACCCTTAATAGAGCTTTGTATTCTACCTTCCAGATCCCTAACTTAAAAAATCAAACAGCCCAGCTGTTCTCCACACTGCTGTCAGACATGGGCCTGGAGGACATCTGGCGGGTGAAATACCCCCACCCTAGAGATTATACCTGCTATTCCCAAAGGTTTAAGACCTACTCTAGACTGGACATGTTTTTTTACTTATTCTAGAGACATGGCCTCATTCAGAATCATGTGGGTGGGCACTACCACTCATTCGGACCACCAGCCACTTTTCTTGGAAGCAGATTTCATGCTACCCCCAAAAAGACTCTCATTGGAGACTTAAGAAAAAATTACTCACCATAATAATGTTGCTTCTTCTAATGGAATCTTGCTGTATTCTGACTATATGCAGTTAGTCCCAGCACTTGAACAGTTCCGGAGAGTTGATTTTTTTTTTGCTTAAATCTTTTATTAAGATTTTGTGCATGTAAAAACAGTTACAGACATTGTTAAAACACACATACTATGTACAATTAAAACTCCAACAACTATTTACAAAGGTCCACATATACCACACAAATCATGTTCTCTAGTCTATTACTATTACTCTACAGCTTTCTACCAATTCATAAACTTGAATTTAAATTTATATGCCACAAATACCCTTCTTTTCTTCTGCTACTGGTCCCACTGCACAGGTCTGAACTCCCAGTCTGTAAGACCAGTGCTTCCTCCATGGTCAGTGTTGCCAAAAAGGGGCTCCATATGGTCACGAAGGTCTATTTTGTCTCTAATCTGATAAGACCTCTTTTCCATTACCAAAGCCCCTATAGTCAGAGAGCGCCACTGCTCAATGGAAGGATCCCTTGCCGATACCCAAGTGTTCAAAATGGCCTGTCTGGACTGAGAGGGCAGCACTCTGACCCATTTTCTATATGGGGACCACTCCTCTCCCTCTCCCTCTCCCGTCTCTATGCCAAACAATAGGTCAATTGGGGTGAGAGGTATGTCTGACCCCAGAATACCACTCAGAGTCTGTGCTATCCTGTTCCAGAATATTTGTAATCTGGGGCATGCCCAGAAACAGTGGAAGTATGTCCCTCTCTATTCCTTGCACCGGTTACAAATATCAGGCATTTCCGGCTGATATCTGTGTAGGACCACAGGAGTGCAGTAGAGCCTATGTATAAATTTATAAGCTGACGCCTTATATTTATTTGACAGGAGTAGGCCCATATGCATTTCTAGTATAAGTCCCCAATTATAGTCAGAAATTGGAAATCTCAAATCCTTTTCCCACAAACCCCTAGTACTGTGTGTCATATCTCGAATATTGTCCCAAATTATATGCACCATAGCCCCCACCATACCCTTGGGATCCCTCCTAGCCCTGCAGATCAAGGCCTCTGCCTTTTCCAATGAGGTTGCCTGCAGCCCCTGCTTTCTTATCTGTTTACAATAGTCCCTGGCCTGGAAGAACCAAAACAAGTGGTTATCTGGTACCCCTCTGGTCTCCTTAAGCTCCGGAAAAGAGCATATGTCCTTCCCCCTGAGGAGGTCTCCTATGCATTGCACCCCTCTAGTGTTCCACTCCTCAAATCCTGGGTCCTCCAATCCCGGGCGAAAAAAGGGGTTCCCACATATCGGTAGGAGTATCGTCTCTGCCTCCTGTCCTCCCAAAGCCTTCTTGCTCTGTGTCCAGCTCTCCAGTACAATCAGCACCAGAGGGCTGATCCAAGCCTGGGATACGTATGCCCTCCTCCCTCCTCTAGCTAGATATGCTGAAAGCCTACCCTAGGCCTCCATTTCCTCCAGATCTATCCAACTAGCTGCATCAGGTCTGGCAACCCAGTCTTTTACAATTCTCATTTACGCAGCCAAGTAATAGCTCTTCATGTCAGGAAAATTTAACCCCCCACCCCTTGAACTTGCCTTTAACCTGCCCAAGCTGACTCTAGCCCTTTTGCCCTGCCATAAAAATTCAGAGAAGCCCCACTCCAATGTCTTGTTATCCCTCTTATTAAGGCCCATTGGGAGCATCTGCAGCAGGTAGAGGATCCTTGGTAGGATATTCATTTTGATTAAGTTCATTCACCCTATCCAGGACAATGGTAGTGCTCTCCACCTCTTCATTTCTGCTACAATGCTACTAAACCAATGGGGTGTAGTTCATACCGTAAAACTCTGGGATAGTCTTTCCAATATTTACCCCCAAGTATCTAAAGGAGGAGCGAACCTCTCTTAAACCCCACAGCTCCTTCCCCCTTACCATCCCCTTCCCTAGATACATTACTTCTGACTTATCTAGGTTTATCTTATATCATGAGAAGGTGGCGAACCCATCTATAAGTTCTAATAAAGGAGGCATAGAGTGCTCTGGGTCACTTAGATACAAGATCATGTCGTCCGCATAAAGCGACATTTTGTGTTTGTCTCCCATACCCCCAACTCCATTGATATGTGGATTCTGTCTGATGGCCATGGCCAAGGGCTCAATTGCCAAATCAAATAGTAGTGGGGAAAGCGGACACCCCCGTCTTGTACCCCTGAACAGGGAGAACCTCTCTGATAGCACCCCATTGGTCAGCACCGCAGCCTGTGGAGAGCCATACAAAGCCCTAATCATACCAATGAATCTTTCCCCTAATCCGAATCTGCCCAATACCTCAAAGAGGTAACCCCATTCAATTCTGTCAAAAGCCTTCTCGGCGTCCAGGGACAAAATCGCTGTCATCCCCGGACACCGAGAAGAGCAATGCACCACGTTCAAGACCTTCCTCACATTATGGTAGGAGTGCCTGCCCTGTATGAAACCTGTTTGATCTGGGTGTACTAGTTGCAGGAGCAACACATCCAGACGGGCAGCCAGAACCTTGGCATAAATCTTAGCATCTACATTCAACAGGGATATAGGCCGATATGAGGCACAATCCTGGAGGCTCCTTCCGGGTTTCGGTATAACACATATCGTCGCTACCTCCATAGTGGGCGGAAGTGGATTCCCCTCCCTAGGCTCCTGAAATAATTCCCATAGCAAGTCCACCACTCCCTGTCCCAATTCTTTACAGAACTCAGCTGGGAGGCCGTCTGGCCCAGACGCCTTGCCAGGCTTCATGCGCTGTATGGCCACTCTGATTTCTTTCTTGAAGATTTCCCTTCCTAGCTCTTACCGTTGCTTCTCAGTGATTCCTTGGATTTTGACCATATCCAGAAATTCCCTTGCCCTATCCATTGAACCTTCACACTCAGCCTTGTATAGGGCCTGACAGAACTTCTTAATCTATCCCCAATAGCTTGGAGTTCCCTGATTAGGACTCCTCCTTCCCCTCGTATCTCCTGAATTCTCGCACTCCCCCTTCTACCCCTAATGAGGTTCACCAGCATGGGCCCTGGTTTATGGCCCCACTCATAGAACTTGTGTTTTATAAACCACATCTGATTTCTTGCTTGCTCTGCTAGCATATTATTAAGGGTCCCCCTTGCCATTGCCAGCATCTGTAGGACCTCCTCTCTCCCCCCCCCAACTGCTCTACACTCCAATTCCCTAACCTTCAGGTGCAACTCCTCTTGATGCTTAAGCTGCTCTTTCTTATATCCTGCCACGTAACCTATGATATCCCCTCTTAAGTAGGCCTTCCCCGCATCCCAAAACACCTGTTTGGATGATGCAGTTTCTTTATTAAGCTCCACATATCTCCCCAGCTGTTCTTTCAAAAAGGTGCTAAACTCCTCCTTTCCTATCAGGTAGAGTGGGAATCGCCATGAGGCAGGTTTCAGCCCAATGGTCTCGAATTCTAGTGCCACAATCACCATGGCATGGTCTGATGTGTGTATAGGACCGTGCCTAATTTCTGCCATCTTGTGATACCACCCTCCTTCAATATAGATGTGGTCCAGCCTGGACCATGTCTTTATGAGGATTGGAGTAAAAGGTATACTTCTTCAGTGGGGACTGGCTGTTCTCCATGCATCCAATATGTCTAAATCCACTAATCCTTCCCTCCACTGTTTCATGCAGCTTCCTCCCCTGTCCCTACCTCCCGAGTGATCCATCTTTGGGTTCGGAGTACAATTAAAGTCTTCACCCATTATCAGCCCCTGAAATTGTTCTTTTATAAGCAGATCTAGGATGGACCGATAATACGAGGGCTCAAAAACAGCAGGTGCATATATACTCCCAAATGTGACCTGTGACCCATGCAGCACTCCCTCGACAAACACATATCTTCCTTCACTCTTGTCTTGCACCACTTTTATAACCTTAAAAGGAAGGTGCTTGTGTATCAATATCGCCACCCCCCTCGTGTGTGAGGAGAAGGAAGCAGCATGGCATGACCCAACCCAGTTCCTCACTAGCTTCTGGTGCTCTGTAGGTGTCAAGTGTGTTTCTTGTAGTAAGACAACCTGGGCACGTACCCTCCTAAGAGCCGTCAGGAGACTGGCACGTTTAATCGGGGAGAAGAAGCCCCGAACATTCCATGAGACAATATTCACCCTCTCTTTCTGAGCCATCCTGATATTAGTACGTGCATCTCCCCCATCCTTACAACAAAGTTCAGGTCTGCAACCATCATAATGTGTATCATTTCTTCTCTTATTTTATATTGTAACGTGGACCTAACAAGTCTTAAGTCTAAATCTAAACACATAACATATAACATTTGAACTATGCCCCCCCCAAACTATATACAATACAATCTCCTCGTCTCCCCTCAGAAACATACAACATTTCTACAACAAGTATGTTCTCCCCTCTGTTGATATTCTGAAGGGCTTGATACAAAAAAAAACAATTTTGATCAACCTCCCCGGTTACTGTACTCTTTTTCCACCTACCTCTCATTCCTCCAGCTCATTTAGATGCAAACTTAATCCTAAGCCCAAGGAATTTCCTTCCTCTGCATTCAACATATCTTAATCAATCACCTGCCCTTTCAACTTAGCATCCCTTTTTGCCATAACACTTGCCCCTCCTTTCCCTCTTACAGTCGTTCCTCTGTATATAAGCATGCATGTTCATCTGTCCCCTCATTCACCTAGGTGAGCTACATACCTCTTTTTCTACCTCCTCCCCAACCCCCCACAAGGCTAGGCCCCGCGATTCAATCTCAACGTGCAGGCCCTCCTCTCGAGTCGGGTCTCATCACTCTACTCATTTAACAGTATAAGGAATTGGAGGGTTGCGAGCCACATCTGACAATCCTCCCTCAGGGTCTTACTCAACCACCCCCTTAATAATTTGACCAAAACGGTCGCTCCTCACTAACCCCATCCAGATACTGTTAGGATTTTTGGCATACATATCAACATTGAGCCCCCTCCCTATCCCCTTCTACCCCCTCCTTCCCATCAGATGCATACGTGCAGACTCCTCTATTCCCCTTCGTCTAAAAAGACTGCGTACCTTTTCCATTCCACGAGGCTAGGCACTTGCCCAGGTCATTTTCAATGCATGAGGCCCCTATTGGTTCTCCGCATTCCTCGGTTCAATGGAGCAGGGGCTATCATTGCATGGCGCATATACGATAGTCCCTTGAGGCCGAAATCAGCCATCGCAGGACAGTACGTTCTCCACGCCTCTCTCTTTTCCTTCCAATCGCAGTCCAAAGTTGCTCATGGGTAGCTCCAGGGATGTACGAACAGGCCAGTCTCTCTTAAAGGGGAACCACCACCAATTATATCCCACGAACATCCGCAGTAATGGTCAGGATAGGCATCCTCCATTAATCTCATCTAACTGCTGCAACAGGTTCTGATTCACATTTTTAAACATTTTTTCTTTTAAATATTTACAGGAAAAACAGAGCATCTTTTCCTCCCAACCAGCATAATCTCTCCTCTTTCTGGGGCAGTCGGCCTATCTTTTTCTTTAGCTCCACCACAAACTTAGCTGCTTTATCCGCTTCCCAGAAGCTATACGTAGCTCCTTCGTGTCTGATTTTCATAGTGTCTGGGAAAATCATGTACCATTCGATTTTTAAGCGCTGACAGTCATCCTCATTAACACCTTCGCCTCTTTCGCCCCCACTCTGGTAGAATGATCTTGAGATATGAACAGGCATATTCCTTCGTACTTTAGCTCAGCCATACTCTTATATGCCTTCCACATCTCCTGTCTATCTTGGAAGTTGTGGAAGCGAAATATTTGCTTCAGCGGGTGTCCTTCCTGGGGTCGCAGCTGCACTGCCCGATGCGCTCGCTCCAATTTATAACGGCCCCCCTTCGGATTTAGCCCTAGTAGCGCTGGCAATATTTTTCCACAGAATCCGAGCGTGTCTGAGCCTTCCTTACCTTCAGGGAGGCCCTAGAAGTCGCAAACTGGACCTCTGGTGATAATTTTCCTGGTAGTCCAGGGCCTCCCTAAAGTCTTGCACCTGTTTCTCCAGGTCCTCCATCCGTCTTGGGATTGGGTGGAGCATGTCCTCCGCTGCCGAGATACGTCCCTCCGCCTCCTCCAACCGCTCTTGCTGCTGTTCTAATTGGGCATCTATGGTGGCCAGCCTGCGGTCAATTTTACTTTCTAGCCTTTCCAGTTGGGGGACAAAGCGTCCATCAGTTGTTCCTTCAATTCTCGGCCTATCGCTGCCATTTCGGCGCCCGAGATAGAGATGAGGCCTGCAATATTCAGCTGTCCTGGAGCTGGTGGCTTTTTGCTGTTTTTTTTGTGCCTGCCCATTGCAATTTACCCCCCCCCCTCGGCACCACACAATCATCCAAGATGCAGTTCTGAGCTTCGGTCTCCTTTAATGTTTCCTTGAGCGAGAGATTCCAATGGATTTCTTATTTCTATTTACCGGGGAACGGAGCTCAACAAAGGCACATCCTCCGCCATGAGGCGGTCACGTAACCCCTCCCCTTGTTTTGTTGAATTTTGTTGACCCAGTGAGCCTAGGTCGTCCTTTCAGGGGCCACCGGGGAGATGGTAAGCAACTGAAATTGAACCAGATTAAGCTGTTGGTGGCATTTTTAGTGAATGAGGGAAATTTGACCAGGACACCAGGGGAAATTGCCCTACTCTTTTCGATAAGTGCTATGGGATCTTTAACATCCACCTGAACTACCACCAATCCAGACAGCTGGGACCTCGGTTTAACGTCTCATCTGAAAGACGGCACCTCAAAAGTGCAGCACCCCTCTCATGCTGCACTACAGTGTCAGTATTGGGATATTAACCCAAGTGTCAGATGTGGGAACTGAACCCACAGCCCTCTGATCTCCCGGCCTCAGAGGCAAGTGTGCTACCTACTGAGCCACTTACACTGCCAAAGTGTAAAGAGTTAACTCTATGCCAAGGCACAGAATGTTAAGCTCGAGCTCAGTTTTCAAACCTCTGTCCCTTGTACTCCTCAGTGTAACCGTCAGATTCTTACAAGCACTATGCTAAATAACAATTTAGAAATTGTTTTTTAAAATCTTTTGCCAAAGGGTAATAAACATATTTTTAGGGTCAAAAAGACTCAAGTCGAGAACCTCCAAAAGAATCCAAGTAGATAGTGAAACAAAAACAATATCTTCTTAAATAATAACCATAAAAACTTCAAGCTAAAGAAGAGGTAACCAAGGTACACCTCTGAGGTGCAGCACTGCGCCTGCCAGACCACATCCCAAAACAACTAGGTTCCAGGAGGGGAGGCAGGGAGGAAGGGAGGTCAGAATACAGCAAGACTCCATTAGAAGAAACATTACTATGGTGAGAAATTGTTTCTTCAAACAACATGAAGTCTTGCTGTATTCTGACTACATGCAGATTACCAAGCAGTAACCCCCTGAAGTAGGGACTTAACAGAACCTATTTTGGGAACAGGCTCTGCAACACTGCTGTGCCAAACCTAGCATCACTTCTTGACTGGATGTCAGAGAGTAATGCTTGGTAAATGTGTGAACAGTTTTCTAGGTGGCTGCTTTACAGATTTCCACTAAGGGTATGTCTCTAGCTGCTGCGACCGAAGCAGCTGTACCTCTGGTGGAGTGAGCCCTCAGGCCTGAGGGTGGCTCTTTCCCCAACTTTGAATAGCACAACTGGATACAGGAGACAATCCACCTGGCAATAGTTCTCTTAGTAGCTGGTTTACCTTTTCCCACTTCTCCATAAGTGAGAAACAGCTGTGAACAGTCATTTCTATGGGCCTTAGTGTGTTCTATATAATAACTAAGGGCCCTCTATACATCAAGACTGTGTAGTCTTCTCTCCCCAGAGGAAGAATGGTCAGAGAAAAATACAGGCAATGACACAGACTGATTCAAATGAAAGTCTGATACCACCTTGGGAAGGAACTTTCTGTTGGTTCAAAGGACCACCTTATCCCTGTGAAATGAAATGAAGTCAGACTCCACTGATAAAGCCTGTAATTCACGGATTCTCCTGGCAGAGGTAATGGCTACCTGGAACACAGTTTTCCAAGTCAAGTATTTTAGCTCAGCTGAAGATAATGGTTCAAAGGGGGACTGCATAAGCTGTGCAATACAGATATTCAGATCCCAAATAAGAGTAGGCTCCCTAAAAGGAGGATTGATATGAACCAGACCTTCGAAAAATTTCTTGAAAACTGGATGAGAGGCTAGGGAAGAGCCCTTCCCAGCTGAAAGGAAGGCAGCGATGGCTGCCAAATGTACTTTGAGAGTGGTAGACCTGAGGCCTAAACTGTTAAGATGCACCAAATAGTCCAAAGCAGTGGCAATGTCAGCTAAATCTGGCTGAATATGCCTCTGAGAACACCAGAAGCCAAATCTCTTCCATTTGGAATTGTAAGTTTTCTAGTAGAAGGTTTTCTACTAACCTTAAGAATGTCCAAGACTGACTGGGAAAGGTGCAGGCTTGCATATTCTAGCTCAAGAGCCAAGCTTTGAGTCTGAGAGTCTGAAGGTTGGGATACAGTATCCTCCCCTAAAAAGAGGCGAGGAGATTGTACTGGCTGGGAAGACAAAGTGGTATTGTCACTGACATTGACAATAGTAGAGGGTACCATGGCTGTCTGGCCCAGTCTGGAGCCACTAGAATCACTGTGCAAGGCTGAGATCTGATCTTGACCAGAACCCTGAATATCAGAGGAGAAGGAGGAAAAGCATACAGAAAGTTGCTTGTCCAATTCAATAGGAGAGCATCTTGAGGAACAGACCCCAGAAAAAGGGGGTCTGCAGCAGAATAGGGGAGGTTAGTGATAATCTGGGGCTGCAAAGAGGTCTATCTCTTAAGTGCCCCACCTTTTGAAAATGACCTGAAGAACCAGAGGATTCAGGGCCCATTCGTGGTGACCTTGAGAAATCCTGCTGAGAGCATCTGTCAGTACGTTGTCCTTCCCTGGGAGCTGCACGGCTATCAAGGAAGCCTGAAGGGAATAAGCTAGTGACCATATTTTCATGGCTTCTGTGCACAAGGCAGAGGACCGAATGCCCCCCTGCTTGTTGATGAACCAGATGGTTGAGGTGTTGTCTGTCCTGATTTGCACCACTTTCCCCTGAATTGTGTTCGAGAATGTCCGAAGTGCTAGAAAGACAGCCCTGAGTTCGAGAAGATTTATGTGCAGGAGAGACTCCTGATGAGACCATGTTCCCTGAACAGTGAGCTGGTCCAGATGGACTCCCCATCCCAGTAGGGAGGCATCCGTGGTGAGAATCACTGTAGGAGCCTGACTGAGGAAAGGAACACCTTGCCTTAGATTGTCCTCCTCCAGCCACCACTGGAGAGCCTAAACCAGAGTTTGAGTCACTGGAACTAACTTGGAGAGAGGGTATTGTTTCTGAGACCAGAAAGATCTTAGATGAAACTGCATATCTCTCATTTGAAATCTTGCCCCTTGCACTACTGCAGTGGAAGCTGCCATGTGGCCTACCAACTGTAAGAAGTGCCTGGCTGGTCGAGACACTAGTGGTCGAAAAGAGGAAGCCAGGGTGATGAGGGATTGTACCCTTGAAAGAGGAAGAAGTGCCATGTCCAGTTCCACCCCTATAAATGTGAGAAGCTGGGCTGGTTCCAGAACAGACGTTTCTAGGTTCAGAATGAATCCTAAGGAGTCCTGAAGCTTCTGAGTGACCTCTAGAGCTGACTTGACTTGGTCTGAAGACTGACCGACTATGAACCAGTCGTCCAGATGGGGAACAGCAAGATGCCTTGTCTCCTGAGAAAGGCCACCACTACTGCCAGACACTTGGTGAACACCCCTGGAGCAGATGTTAGGCTGAAAGGCATTGCTCTGAACTGGTAATGACCTGAGGGCAACTAGAACTTGAGGTACTTTCTGTGGGAATGTCTGATATGTATGTGGAAATAGGCATCCTTGAGATCCAGGGAGGCTAGCCAGTCTCCTGGTCTCAGAGAGGGAAGAATTATTCCCAGTCTCACCATTTTGAACTTTGGCTTTTGTATATGTTTGTTTAGGTATCTTAGATCTAGGATGGGTCGCCACTCCCCTGTCTTTCTGGGGTAAGGAAGTATCTGGAATACAGTCCTTTTCCCCTGTGACAATGAGGTACCTCCTCTACTGCTTGCAGCAGCAGTAGAGAGGAAACTTCTGCATCTAAGGCCTTTGTCTCCAAGGGAGAGGGAGGACTGAAGGACTTTGCTCTCATTTTTGAGAACTTTTTGAAACTGAGAGCAAGTCCCTGGCTCACTACTTCCAGGACCCATTTGTCTGAAGTGACAGACTTCCAAGCCTGGAAATAGTCCTCAGGATCGCGGGAGCAGCTGCACGAGGGAGGGAGCTGGATGTCACTGTCCACCTAGGGACAAATGACCTGGCTGTAAATGGGATCAGAGCGGTGCAAGAGGAGTTTGCGGAGTTGGGGAGGGGCCTTAGACAAGTAGCATGTACGGTAACCTTCTCGGAGGTGCTGCCTGTCTATGGCAAGGATGATGTTAGGTATTCCGCACTCATGGGATCTCAATGAATGGTTGAAAACTGGTGGAGCTCAGGGTTTGGCTTCATTGGGGACTGGGGAGCCACCTGGAGGGATGCAGGCTTATACTGGCGCGATGCTCTGCATCTGTCCGGGGGCGGATCCAGGATCCTAGGTGACAGGTTTAAATGCTTCATTGGCAAGCATTTAAACTAGCCAGGGGGGGAGGCACTGAAAAGGAGCAGGGAAATCCCAGCCTCCCCCACAAAGCGCAGAGTAGAGGAGAGGTAAACACCAAGGCAGAGATGTCAGTAGGGAGCAGGACAGGATAAATGCAGAAAAAGTTATTATGGACAGGGATGGTGCTAAAAGGGTAAGGCCATAAAAATAAATGGAAGGTGATGAGTACCAATGCCCGTAGTCTGGCAACAAGCCCTGAACTAGTGGCCTTAATGGAAGAGGGATGCCTGGATATCGTGGCAGTCACCAAAACATGGTACACAGAGAACCATGAGTGGGAAGTCAACATACCAGGATACACAGTCTACAGGAGGGACAGGGTGGGTAAAAGAGGAGGAAAAGCTCTCTATATAAGGGAAGGGATTAAGGCAACAGAACTAGAGTAAACAGGAAGTTGAAGAGTCACTATGGGTCACCCTGGAGACAGGAAATGGCACCACAATCCACATGGGGGTTGTGTACAGACCCCCATCTCAGGAGGAGGAAATGGACAAGGAAATAATAGAAGGCATCCTTAAAATGGCAGAAAAAGGGGAGATATTGTTGATGGGGCACCTGAATATGCTAGATGTTAACTGGAGTACCTTTTGCTGCAGGCACATCCAAGAGCAGAGTCATTCTTGATGCCCTACAGGGGCATGCCTCAGACTGCTAGTGTTGGAACCCACTGGAAGGAGCAATCTTAGACCTGGTACTCTCAAATGGGGAAGGAGAAAGGATCTCAGATTTAGAAGTGGTAGTCATCTGGGAACAAGATCACCAAACAGTGTGGCTCACAATAAACACAGCCATAGAGTCAAGCCTACAAAAACAAGAGTATTGGACTTTAGGAAGGCTGACTTTGGGAAACCGAGAGAGTGCCTTAGAAAAGCACTAGCAAATGGGCAAGAAGGAGGGGTGGAGGAACAATGGGGAATAATCAAAACAGCCATCGCAGAGGCAACAAGCCTTTGTGTGAAGCAAATCAATGAAACAAAATAAAGGAAAAAAACACTATGGTTCTCAAAAGAGGTGGCAGGGATGGTTAAGGAGAAAAGGATAGCATTCTGGAAATATAAGGAAACACAGAAGGAGGAGGACAGAGAACTTTATCAGTTAAAGCAGAAGGAGGCAGGGAAGGCAGTCAGAATAGCAAACGCACAAACTGAGGAAAAGATAGCCAACTCTGTTAAGAAGGGGGATAAAACCTTTTATAGGTACATTAGGGAGCGAAGAAAGACCAAGGGAGGGATACAGAGACTTAATAAAGGGGAGGAAATGTGGGCACAGGGTGACAGTGAAAAAGCAGGGATACTGAACGAGTATTTCTGCTCAGTATTTACAACAGATGAGGAGGGGGAGGTGCCTAAATCAAAAAAAGGGAGAAACTCTGAATAGGGGGGTCGATACCAGTCCATTCACAGAAGAAAGGGTTTTGAAAGAACTCTTGTAACTGAGGGTGGACAAAGCAATGGGGCCTGATGGGATTCACCCAAGAATACTAAAAGAACTAAGGGCAGAACTAGTAACACCACTGACTACTCTCTTTAACAAATCATGGGAGGATGGAGTGGTACCTGAGCACTGGAGGAAGGCAAATGTGATTCCACTTCACAAAAGTGGGAGCAGGGCAGAGGCAGGAAACTACAGACCGGTTAGTTTGACTTCAGTGGTAGGGAAAATGATGGAATCACTTCTGAAGGTAGAACTGGGGGAGGAAGGGGAGAGGGAGGTAAGGTGCCTGCCTGGCGCCATGGCTTGGAGGGACAGGGAGCGAATCCTCAGGATTGTCGGAGCAGCTGCACAGGGAGGGAGTTGGATGTCATTGTCCACCTAGGGACAAATGACCTGGCTAAGAAAGGGATTAGGAGAAGTGCAGGAAGAGTTAGGAATTGGGAGGGCCTTAGTCAAGCAGCACGCACGGTAACCTTCTCGGAGGTGCTGCCCATCTATGGATAGGAGAGGCTAGGTGTTCCGCACCATGGGATTCAATCAGTGGTTAAAAACTGTGTGGAGCTCAGGGATTTGGCTTCATTGGGGACTGGGGTCCACCTGGAGTGATGCAAGCCTCATACTGGCATTATGGGCTGCATCTGTCCGGGAGGGGAACCAGGATCCTAGGTGATAGGTTTAAATGCTTCATTGGCAAGCTTTTAAACCAGCCAAGGGAGGCACTGGAAAGGAGCAGGGAAACTTAGCCTCCCAAATAATCACGGTAGTAAGTGCGGCAAACACCAACATAGAGGTGTCGATAGGGAGAAGGGCAGGGTAAATGGAGAAAGTGACAAAGGCAAGAAGGACAGGGATGGGGCAAAGGGAGTAAGGCCATCAGGAAATGAAGGGTAATGAGTACCAATGCTCGTAGTCTGGGCAACAAGCTCTTGAGCTGGTGGCCTTGATGGAAGAGGGATGCCTGGACATCGTAGCAGTCACAGAAACATGGTACACAGAGAACCATGACTGGGATGTTAACATACCAGGGTACACAACCTACAGGAGAGACAGGCAGGGAGAAGAGGGGAGGAGTAGCTCTCATGTAAAGGAAGGATAAAAGCAACTGAACAAAAGAGTAAACAGGAGAAGAGGAGGCACTGTGGGTCACCTTGGAGACTGGAAAGGGCACCACACACACAGGGTTGTACAGACCCCATGTCAGGGGGAGGAATGGACAAGGATATGATAGAAGGCATTCTTAGAATGGCAGAGAAAGGGAGATACTGTTGATGGGAGACCTGAATATGCCAGATGTTAACTGAGCACATTTGCTGCAGCCACATCCAAGAGCAGGGCCATTCTTGATGCCCTACAGGTGGCAGGCATTAGACAGCTAGTTTGAACCCACTCGTGAGGGAGTAATCTTAGACCTCGTGACTTTAAACGGGGCAGTGAGAGGATCTCAGATCTAGAAGTGGGTTGCCATCTGGGGACAAGTGACCATCAAACAATGTGGTTCACGTTAAACTCAGCTACAGAGTCAAGCCATACAAAAGTGAGGTACTGGACTTCAGGAGGGCTGACTTTGGCAAGATGGGAGAGTACCTCAGAAAAGCACTAGCAAACAGGCTAGAAGGACGGTGGAGCAACAATGGGGAATTATCAAACTGCCATCACAGAGGCAACAAGCCTTTGTGTGAAGCAAATAAACAAATCAAAACGAAAGAAAAAGCCACTATGGTTCTCAAAAGAGGTGGCTGTGAAAGTCAGGAAGAAAAAGATAGCATTCCGGACGTATAAGGAAACACAGAAGGAGCAGGACAGAGAGCTGTACCAGTTAAGGCAGAAGGAAGCAGGGAGGGAAGTCAGAATAGCAAAGGCCCAAACTGAGGAAAAGATAGCCAACTCAGTTAAGAAGGGGATAAAACCTTTATAGGTACATCAGCAGCATAGAAAGACAAAGGAGGGATAGTGAGGCTGAATAGAATGAACGGTGGGTGGGCAGAGGGGACAGTGAAAAGCAGGGATACTGAACGAATATTTCTGCTCAGTATTCACAAAAGAGGAAGGGAAGTGCCTAATCCAATTAACAGAAGCACTCTTGATAGGGGGGTCGATCCCAGTCCTTTCACAGAAGAAAGGGTTCTGCAAGAACACCTAAAACTGAAGGTGGACAAAGCAATGGGTCCTGATGGAATTCACCCCAGAATTCTAAAAAGAATTAAGGGAGGAACTAGTGAAACCACTGGCTACTCTTTTAATAAATCATGGGAGGATGGTGTGGTACCCAAGACTGGAGGAAGGCGGATGTGATCTCCTTCACAAAGTGGGATCAAGACAGAGGCAGGAAACTACAGACCTGTCAGTCTGACCTCTGTGGTAGGGAAAGTGATGGAGTCACTCTGAAGGAAAGAATAGTTGAGTACCTAGAGGCCAGTGGGGCACAGGACCCAAGGCAGCATGGGTTCACAGCGGAAGGTCATGTCAGACTAATCTAATAGATTTCTTTGACTGGGTGACCAAAGTAGTAGACCAGGAGGGCTGTGGACATGGCCTACCTAGACTTTAGCAAGGCATTTGACACAGTCCCACACAAAAGATTAATAGTCAATTAACCAGCCTGGGAGGGGTCCCAGGGTGGTAGCCTGGGTAAAACACTGGCTGTACAACAGGACACAGAAGGTAATTGTAAATGGAGTCCACTCTGAAGAAAGAGGGGTTACTAGTGGGCACCGCAGGTTCAGTATTGGGTCCAGTCCTTTTTAATGTCTTCATCAGTGACATTGCAGAGGGACTGGAAGGAAAAGTATGCCTTTTGCAGATGACACAAAGATCTGCAACAGGGTTGATACACAAGGAGGAGTGGAAAGGATGAAAAGGACTTGGCAAGGTTGGAGGAATGGTCAGAAGTATAGCAGCTAGGATTCAATGCAAAGAAATGCAAAATAATGCACCTGGGAAACAAGAACCCAGGGAAGAATACACAATGGGTGGGAGGTAGTAACAACAACAAAAAGAAAAGGGACCTGGGGTAATCATATCAGATGACCTTAAGGTTAGCAAGCAATGTGAGAAGGCAGTAGGAGGGCTGGGGTATACTGGGATGTATAGGGAGAGGCATCAGCAGCAGAAAACAGGAAGTTGTTATCCTCTGTACAGACAGTTGGTGAGACCCCATCTGGAGTTCTGTGTCCAGTTCTGGAGACCCCATCTCCGCAAGGACATAGACAGGATAGAGGTAGTCCAGAGGAGGGCAACTAAAATGGTGCAGGGTCTGCAAGAGAAGCCGTATGAGGAGAGACTAAAGGAGCTTAATATGTATACCCTTGAAGAAAGAAGGAAGAGGGGGGACATGATAGAAACTTTTAACTACCTCAGTGGAATCAACAAAGTCCAAGAGGGTAGCATCTTTCAGAAAAAGAGACTTGCAAGAACAAGGGGACACAATTTAAAGATATAAGGAGGGCGGTTCAGGGCAATGTGAGAAGTATTATTTCACAGAGAGGGTGGTGGATGCATGGAACAGCCTTCCTGAGGAGGTTGTGGGTCTAAAACTGTGGGAGAATTCAAGAATGCATGGGACAGACATAGGCAATTCTTGTGGGGGTAGGAAGAAATAGGCTGTTGGTTAACTAGGATCTGTGGCTCATCCTGTAGGTAGGAAATGGGCAGACTGGGTGGGCCAAGCGGTCCTTATCTCGTCACAAATTCTATGTTTCTATGAATCACTTGAAGGAAAGAACTGTTGAGCACCTAGAGGCCAGTGGGGCACAGGACCCAAGGCAGCATAGTTTCACAGCAGGAAGGTCATGTCAGACAAACCTAATACATTTCTTTGACTGGGTGACCAAAGTAGTAGACCAGGGAGGGGCTATGGATATGGCCTACCTAGATTTTAGCAAGGCATTCGACACAGTCTCACACAAAAGATTAATATACAAGTCAGCCAGCCTTGGAGTGGGTCCCAAGGTGGTAGCCTGGATAAAAAGCTAGCTGGACAACAGGATGCGAAAGGTAATAGTAAACGGAATCCACAGTGAAGAAAGGAGGGTAACTAGCGGGGTACCGCAGGGTTCGGTACTGGGACTGGTCCCGGTCCTCTTTAATATCTTTATAGGTGACATTGGAGAGCACCTGGAAGGAAAGGTATGCCTCTTTGCAGATGACACAAAGATCTGCAACAGGGTTGATACACAAGGTGGGGTGGAAAGAATGAAAAGGGACTTGGCAAGGTTGGAGGAATGATCAAATACGTGGCAGCTCAGATTCAATGCAAAGAAGTACAAGGTAATGCATCTGGGAAATAAAAACCCAGGGGAAGAGTACACAATGGGGGGTGAGTTAATAACAACAAAAATCAAAAGAGATCTAGGAGTAATTATATCAGATGACCTAAAGGTGGGCAAGCAATGTAGAAGGCAGTAAGGAGGGCTGGGGGATACTGGGATGCACAGGAGAGGTATCAACAGTAAAAACAGTAAGTTGTTATCCTCTCTACAGACAGTTAGTGAGACCCCACCTGAGTACTGCAGTGCAATTCTGGAGACCCCATCTCCGAAAGACACAGACAGAGTGGAGGCTGTTCAGAGGAGGAGGTAACCAAAATGGTGCAAGGTCTGCACCAGAAGACATATGAGGAGAGACTAAAGCAGCTTAATATGTACACTCTGAGGAAAGGGGAGAGGGCGGTCATGATAGAAACTTCAAGTATCTCAAGGGAATTAACAAGGTACAAGAGGGTAGTATCTTTCAGAAGAAGAGATGTGCAAGAACAAGGGGGTACAATTTGAAGATAGAGGTGGGACAGCTCAGAGGTAATGTTAGAAAGTATTTTTTCAGAGAGAGAGTTGTGGATGCATGGAACAGCCTTCCTGAGGAGGTTGTGGAGTCAGGAAGAGTGGGAAAATTCAAGAATGCATGGGACAGGCATAAGACAATTCTAGTGGGGGTCAGGAGGAAGTAAGCTGTTGATTAACTAGAATCTGCAGCTTATCCATCAGGTAGGGAAATGGGCAGACTGGGTGGGCCGAGCGGTCCTTATCTGCCGTCAAATTTTATGTTTCTATGTTTCTAGTGAGCCAACCTGCCTCCTACTAGAACTGAGGAGGCGACCCTGACTGACACCTAAGAGTGTCTGTTTGGCAGGGGGCTTGGACCAAGTGGAGGATGGAGTCCTGGTCATCCCCCTTCTGCCTCTTCCCCTAAAGAACTCCCTCTGCTGGAAAGAGGAGGAGGAGGCCTGGGCTTGGTAAAAAGGCTTGTGAAAAGGTCTGCCCCTGCCAGCCCTAGATTGCTGCTTCGGAGGAGTGGCCTGCTTCTCTTTGGCTGCAGCACTCCTGTAGGTGATCCTGTACTCATCCATCTTTTTCATGCAAGTCTCCGTTTGCTCCCCAAACAGAGAGCTACCAGTAACAGGAAAATCCATGGCCTTAGTCTGGGTATCCTCTGACAGACTGGTACATCTGAGCCAAGCAAACCTCCTCATGGAGACAGATGTAGCCATGACCCTGGAATGCGCATCATTTGGGTCCACAGCAGCATGGAATTGGACTTCGGATGCCTCAATACCATCCACAGCCACCTGCTCCAGCTCCTTGGCCAGCTGGGAGGGGCATTCTTAGCCAGCTCCAGAACAGTATCCCACCTAGAATTCTGGTATCTGGCTGTATATGCCATGTAATTAGCTTGCCTGAGTCCCAAAGAGGATGCCAAGTACTGTTTCTTGGCCATGGCATCCACTTTCCTGGAATCCTTATCTGGGGGGTGAGATGCCAGGGGAATGTTAGCCTTGTCACATGCTGCAGCTTGGACTACCCCAACGTGGCTGCAATGATCGTCGAGGAATTCCGTCCCAGGACCTGACAAGGTATACCTCCTGTCCATCCGTTTATCCAAAGGAGGTATTGAAAACTGCAGAATTTTTTGTGTCCGTTTCCCCAGGGATTTATGCAAAGGGATAGACACTCTTTTTGACTCTGGGACATCCATCATTTCAACACAGTCAGGTTCCTCCTGATCCTGTTCAGCCTCTTCCACTGGAGCCGAAGAGTATCAGCCACTTTCTTGCAGAACAAGAAATGGGAGGGGGACTCAGAAATTCTGGGAGGAGACACATTAGAAGTCTGTCTGGGGAGATGTCAGGCTCATCTAGGCCTTCATATTCCTCTCCTTCATAATCTTCTTCTCCTTCCCAAACGCCCTCATCAAATGCTTCAGGATCAATTTCAGAAGCAATAGTTTCCGACCGAACTGATCGTCTTTGAGTCAGTGTCGGTTCGGTCGGAACCGGCAAAGAGATTGAACAACAGTAATCGCTTTGGCAATTTCTTCAGCGGTCGGAACATGGGAACCGGGATCTGAACCGGCTGACTTGCGCTTTCTCTTAGATGGACCTGACCCCGCAGAGTCATCTCTCCTTTTGCCCAAGGAGGTATCGCCCAGGTCAGTGGGCACCCCCCCTCAGGTTCGGTCAGAACCGAACCGGGCTGGCCATCTGGATCAGCGGAGTTTTCGGCCTCCCTTTCCTTCAGCCTACTTAAACACTTATCCCAAGTGGCTTTGGGAAAGTTTTTGCATATTTGGCAATCTTCTTTGAGGTGGTCAAACCCCAGACAATAAACGAAGATGAGGTGGGGATCAGCCTTAGCAAAGGCCTCCCTACATTTGGTGCAGTGCTGAAACCCAGTGGGACCAGTTTTCTTTTTGGGTTTCTCAGACATGCCAGAATAGTAAAAGTTACTTTTAACAGCGTTTAAGCCAGGCAACTAAAAGACCTATCAGTTCCAACCGTGTCACGGGTCGGTTAAAAAAACGAAAAAAACTGTCGTTTTGTTTAGGATCCGATAAGTACCGGAAACCACAAATTATAGAACAAAACACAAGAAAAAATCAACACAGAATTTGTTTCGGTTCCCAACCAGACCGACCAGGAGCAAACCGAACAAAAAACAATTTCTACTAACAAAACTCTAACTACCTACTAACTACACTTACTGTACTGTAGACAGAGATCTTAATACTGAATAAAATAAGAAAAGCGGTTGAAAACCGACAGAGCTTTACTTAAACCGAACCGAAATGAAGGAGAGAATCTCCGGAGCGACTTCACAGTTAGGCGGAGTAAAGAATCTGACGGTTACACCGAGAAGTACCAGGGACAGAGGTTTGAAAACCGAGCTCGAGCTCAATGTTCTATGCCTTGGCATAGAGTTAACCCTTTACTCTCCGGAGCAGTTTAAGTGCTGGGGTTAACTGCATATAGTCAGAATACAGCAAGACATCATGTTTGAAATCTCAAATCCAGTGTGGGCCACTACTCCCAATTTTTCTTCAGGGTCAGGAAATATCTTGAGTATAACCCTTTTCCTTGGTGAAGAAAATGTCTGCCTCGATTTCCAGGAGTGTGGAGACCTCTGCTTCCAGAAGGGTTGACTCTGAACTGTTGGCAGATCTGAATATCCTTGCTCTTGATTTTGGAAATTGCTTGAAACTCATAGCAAGGCCCTGGCTCACTACTTCCAGGACCCACTTGTCTGTGGTAATGGCTTGCCAAGCCTGGAAATAGTGAGCTAGCCTGCCCCCTACTGGAATTGGGGAGGCAGCCCTGACAGACACATCAGGGTGTCTGCTTAGCAGGGGCCTTGGGTTGGGAGGTGGAAACTGCCCTGCTTACTCCTCTCCTACCTCTACCCATGAAGTACACTCTAGGTTGCTGGTAGGCATGGAACACCTGGGCCTGGTAGAAAGGCCTCTGAAAAGGCCTACCTCTGCCAGGCCTAGTCTGCTGCTTCTGTGGAGTTGCAGCTTTCTCCTTGGCAGCTGCACTCCTGTATGTTACTCTGTACTCATTCATCTTTTTCATGTACTCCTCTCTTTGCTCCCCAACAGAGAGTTCTGGACGACAGGGGAATCCATGACCTTTGATTGTGACTCCTGGGAAAGGGAGGTACACCTAAGCCAGGCGAACCTTCTCATGGACACTGAGGTAGCCATGACTCTGGAAGACACATCATTAGAGTCAACAGCTGAATGGAACTGAACCTTAGAGGCTTTGATACCCTCTTTAACTATTTGTTCCAAATCCTGAGCCAATTGGGATGGAGCAGTCTTGGCTAAGTCCAGCACTGACTCCCACTTGGACTTCTGATACCTGGCCACACAAGCCATGTATGAGGCTTGCCTTATTCCAAGGGAAGTAGCCAGGTACTGCTTCTTGGCCATGGCATCCATTCTATGAGAATCCTTTTCAGGAGGGTGAGAAGCCAGAGGGATACTAGCCTTGTCACATGCAGCAGCCTGAACTCCTGTATGAGAACAATGGCTGTACAGAAATTCTGTACCATTACCAGACAACATGTACTTCCTATCCGCTCTTTTATCCACTGGGGGGATAGAAGTAGGTGTCTGTAAGATTTTACTTGTCTGGTTCTTAAGAGACTTGTGTAAGGGTATAGAAAGCCTCAACCCCAGGAACCTCCATTATTTCTACAAAGTCTGGCTCCTCTTCTTCTTCCTCAGCTGCCTCAATAGTAGGGAGCTGCAAGGTTGCAGCAACTTTTTTATAAAATGAACAATGGGAAGAGGCCTCATCAGACTGCCTGGGGGAGAACTAGACTCTGGTCTAACAGGGGACAGCGCAGACTACGGGTTTCCCCAAATATACCTCTTCATCCTCCTCCTCCTCCAGCTCTTCTTCCTCACCCACCCACTCCAGTTCATAGTAGGCCTCTGGCTCATATGAACTGGTGAGAAACAAACCGGAGGGTGACTGGACCGATGTCTGATTTTTTTGACCCGGTCTCGGATCACCCAAAACCGGGCTGAAGAGACTGGACTATTCAGATCGCTTTCACAATTTCATCTGCAGTTGGAACCGGAGTTACTGGTTCCGAACCAGCAGGTTTTCTTTTCTTCTTAGACGGAACCGATTCTTCGGTAATCCCTTTCCTGTTGGTCAAAGAAGTATCGCACTGGTCAGAGGGCACTTCTTCAGGTTCTGTCGCTCCCTCGGGAACCGAACTGGATCGGCCATCCGGGTTAGCGGATTTTTCGGCCATTCTTTCCTGAAGCCTAGTAAGGCATTTATCCAGTGTGGTTTTAGGAAAGTTTTTACATACTGTATCTCACAGTCTGTTTTCAGGTAGTCAAACCCCACACAATAAACACAAATGAGATGTGGGTCAGCCTCAGCAAACACCTCCCCACACTCCGTGCAGTGCTGAAACCCAGTGGGACCGGTCTTTTTCTTGGGCTTCTCAGACATAGTAAGCACTGCAAAAAGTTACCCTCAAGAGGTGGTTAAGCCAGAGTAACTAGAGTTTTTGTTGCATTCGGTTAATGGCCAGTTCAAGGGCCGATTGAAAAAAATGAGAAAAGGTCTCTTTTTAAATTGAAGGCACTAGTCAAACACCAATATACAATAGAAAAAATATAAATTTTACCTTCAGGTGGTTTGTGTAACCGTAAGGTAATCAGGAAACTGAAAAACTTACCAATTTGAAGTAAATCTAGTAAAGTCTAACCTGTACCGAGGGACAGAGGCTTGAAGAACAGAAAAAAATAATGATCGGTTTGATAAAAAACATCAAAGAACTACGATGAACTGTAAAAAGCGAGGAGAAATCTCTGGGGCAACTTCACAGGCAGGTGGAGTAAAGAGTCTTGCGGTTGCACAGAATGAACCAGGGACAGTGGTTTGAAAACCGAGCTCGAGCTCAACGTTCTATGCTAGTGCATACAGTTAACTCTCTCTTTTTTTTTTAAACTCTTATTCTTTATTTTATGATGAAAGACATATAGCAACAATACAAACACATGACATTTACACAAAAGTAAATAATTGACATAAATTATACATAAAGTAATACATGAAGTGCACTTGCATCTTGCTTTTCATTACATTTTACATGTTGCCACGCTGATATATCACAGGGAGAGAAAGAAAGGTGGACAGGATCACTAATGACCCTCTTAGAAAGAGAGGCAAGGTAATTTACCAGAAGATCATGGGATAAATTCTGTTCGTAGAGGTGTAATATATATTATCCACCTTCTCCAGACATTCTCAAACCTGTCCTGAGATTTGTTTAATGTGGCTGTAATTTTCTCCATCCTATAGACGTCAATCATTATTTGATGCCATTGGTCCATAGTTGGAGGCAATGGGGACATCCATTTTTTAGTGATGGCTTTTTTGGCAGCTAGGAGTGCTATATTAACAAAATCCCTGGTTGGGGTGTCCCATTGAATCTGGGAACTATCCCCAAACATGAAAAAATGAGGGTCTGGTACAATATTTGGGGAAATTATTTGCTGGAGGGCTTGATGGAAGTAAACCAAAAAGGGCTGCAGGATCCGGCATGACCAGAAGATATGTCCCAGAGTGGCAGGGGAGAATCCACATTGCCTCCAACAACTTGCATCTCCTTGCTTACTGTACTTCTGAGTCACCACCGGAGCTCTAACCACTTTCCAAGCAAACTCTTTCCAGCGGCCAGAGTTGATACCCATATACATTGTTTTATGATATTTTTCCCATGTTGGGGAGGGAATTCCAATCCCCATGTCCTTCTCCCAAACTGTCCTAGTTTTATTCAGAGAACCTGAGATCAAAGATATCAAAGATTGCAGGCCCTTATATAGAATTGAAATAATATGGGCTGGAATGGACCTTCCATCTATCACATGTATTAGAATCATCAAGAGCTCAGGGAGGGGGTCATCCCTCCATCTCACCTTTCTGAGGGAGTGGAGATAATCCCTGGTTTGAAAGTATCTGAATCTGTCTGAGTATTGGATGCCATACCTTTGAACTAGATCCGGAAGTGATAATATTATCCCCTGTGGCATAAAGTGGTATATCAGGTGAAGACCTTTCTTTTGCCACTTAAGATATCCCTTGTCTAACCTAGCCGGAACAAAAAAGGCCAGGTGAGGCAGGGAAAACAAAGAAGGCCTCCAGTCTATGAACTCGGAGAGTGACAACAATTTAAACCATGACCTCAGAATGGAGCGTGTAAGTGGATTTTCAACTTCTTCAATTTTTTGACTTTGGGGAAAAGAAAGCAAAGTCTGAAGAGCATCCCTAACTTCCCTCTCTTGAATCTCAACTGATTTCCATCTGGCTGTATAATTCTTGTCTAACCAGTATAGCGGAATTCTAACTTGAGAGGCTAAATAATATAGCCTAAAGTTAGGAAGGGACATACCCCCCCTGCTGCCTGGGAAGTTGTAAAACTGTGAACTTAACCCTAGGTTTCTGTTTCCCCCAAATATAAGCTGATACTTTCCTTTGTAGTGATCTAAAAAAGGAGTCTGTCAGCTGTATTGGGAGAGTCTGGGTTAGATAAAGGAATCGAGGGAGAACCACCATTCTGATGGATTCCACTTTCTGGTGTAAAGCCAAAGGAAGAATACTCCATTTTTCCAGTTCAGCCTTAGTTCTAAGAATGAAGGGTAAATAATTTAAAGGAAACAGATCTTCATAGGTTCTGCCAATCCTTACCCCTAGGTATTTTATACTTTTTAAGTCCCATTTGAAAGGGAACCTTTTCTTGAGATCTGCAGAAGGGATACAATTTAAGGCCAAGACTTCCGTTTTTGACAGATTGACCCTATACCCAGCTAACTCTCCAAATCTGGACAGTTTATCCCAGAGAGGGGGGAGGGAGGCCTCGGGTTTAGTCATGTATATCAATAAATCACCTGCGTATAACGCCACTTTATGGGTACCAGAGACATTCCAACCCCGGACACCCCCGCCTCCTGTCTCAAGGCCTGGGCCAAAGGTTCCAGATACATGGCAAACAGCAGGGGCGACAAGGGGCAACCCTGCCTTGTTCCTCGGGACAGTGCGATAGGGTGAGAGAAGGACCCATTAATACAAATGAAAGCTCTGGGATCCTTGTACACTGACTTTATTAAATTAATTAATTACAGAATCTGGAACACCAAATCTCCCCAGGACCACCCACAGAAAAAGCCATTCGACGCGGTCGAACGCCTTCTCCGCGTCTAAAGAGAGCAAAAGGAATGGGAGCCCCTCCTTCCTGACATGTTGTATTAGTAGCAGTGTTCTTTTAATGTTATCCTGCGTTTGTCGTCCTGGGACGAAACCAGTCTGATCAAGATCTATCACCTCTGGCAAAAATACCTCAAACCTTTTGGCTATTAGGGAAGCAAAAAGTTTGTTATCTATGTTAAGAACGGAAATGGGTCTGTATGAGGAGCAAGATGTAATGTCCTTATCAGGTTTTGGTATACTAGTAATATAAGCGTATCTCCAAGTATCAGGGACTGCTTCTCCTAGTTGAACCCTCCTACAGGCCTCCAGCAGGACCGGGGATAATTCTTTTTTAAAAGACCTTGTAAAATTCCCCTGTGTACCCATCCGGTCCTGGACTCTTAAAAGTTTTAAGAGCAGAGATAGCTCCAGCCAGTTCTGTCGAGGAGATCGGGTCTTTCCACTATCTGTTTTTGTTCATCAGATAATCTGGGGAGTCGTAGACCCTCTAAGAAGACCTCTGTCTCCCGAGCCCCTTCGTCTCCCTCTGTTCTATATAGAGCACTGTAGAAGGTTTGAAAAGCCTGTTCTACCTCTCAAGGGAGGGTAACCATCTTTTTGGAGGCTGGGTCTCTGATCTGCGTGATATTGGACCGGGTCCTGTGCTGCCTGAGTCTATGGGCTAGTAATCGTGCGGATCTAGGCCCCCCTTCATAGTATTTCTGCCGTATACACTGTAAGGCCTGCTCAGTGTGGGTGTCCAATATCCCTTGAATCTGGTCTCTGGTGGCTTGTAACAGGAGAAAAGCCCCCTCCTCCCCAGCTGCATGCTGAGCCTGCAAGGTCTTGAGTTGCCTGTGGAGTCTATCTAGGCGCTCTTGTTGTTTCTTTTTATAAAAGGCTGCATATTTTATTATTTCGCCCCGAAGAACTACCTTCAGGGTGTCCCAGAGTATTCCCCTCCTTGTCCCCTGCTTCTCATTGTCTGCCACTATTTGCTTAATTTTATGTTGAACCATTTCCTTGAAATCTTTTAAGTTCAACAAAAAATTATTGAACTTCCACAGAGTATTATTTTTCTCCCTTCCCCAAGTCAAAGTAAGGGTTAGGAGAGAATGATCAGATAGTACCGTAGGTATCTGTGCGCAGTCCTGCACCCTATATAAGTGTTCTTTTGCTACATGCATGTAATCAATCCTAGTATAGACTTTATGCGGAGCTGAGAAGTGTGTGTACTCCCTTTTGTTTGGGTAGAGGTATCTCCAGACATCCACCCATTGTGCCTCAGAGAGCCAGGCCTGCATTGTCCACATTGCTGGGGATTTCTTGGGGGGATTCATACTGGAGGTATCCAGATATGAGGTGATTAAATTGTGATCACCTCCAATTATTAAGACTCCTTTGTGCTTTTCCATAATCTTCTGGAGTAACAGTTTCCTTACCTCAGGTCCCTCCCCAGGGGGGATATATATCGAAGCCAGCGTAATAGCCTGTCCCTCTAGGTAGCCTACCACCAACGCCAGCCTGCCCTCCGGGTCTGTATAGGAGTCGTGTAGCTGAAAGGGTACATTCTTAGGAATGAGAACTGCTGTTCCCCTTCTCTTTCCCCCCCTGAAGACCGAACCCACTATTGTGGAGAACCCAAATCTAGAAAGTTTTTGGTGTTCTTGTTTACTCAGGTGGGTCTCCTGCAGGAGAAGGATGGTGGGTTTCAGTTTTTTCAGAGAGCTGATCACTCTATATCGCTTCAATGGGTTGTTCAGACCATTAACATTATGAGAACAAATTCTAATTGTAAGTTGTTTAGCCATCCGGGATATTTTTAATATTCAGGACTGAGCCATACCCATAAATTCAGGGAATTATGGTGGCCGTCCCCTCCACTCCACAAAACCTGGGTATCCATACTTCAGAAGATTCCCTCTCCATCCACGTCAAGAAAATCTGAGCAACCCCTTTGTTTTGACCTATCCCATCCAGTTTGACACTCTCTAATTGGCAACTTAAAACTATATTGTGCACATTTCCAAACATAACATCACATTCAAACATAACATAATTAAACTTTTCTAACCTATTTACACCTGTACTTCCAAAGAAAGAGGGTATAGAAACTATCCCTCTTAACCAGGGCTTCATGAACCTTAAAAAGGGCCCGAAACCTGGGGGAGGAATTGTGACCATGTATTTGGTCAGGCCTCCCCGACCCCCATCAAGGTTGAATAAGAGTAACATCACCCCCATAAGGGGAGTAGTCCATTTAAACCACATGGCTACCCTCCCTTAACAGCCCCGATCCGGCTATGGAGAAGAGAAAAGGAAAAAAAAATGAAAAGAAATAACTGGGTGGGGGGTATAGAAAGAAATCTCAACACCACCTCAATACATCCCACCTCTAACCCTCTCATGTAATTATGCCCAGGGAAGTTCAAAAATCATAGACTTATGGGAAAATAACAACAGAGGATCTTCTCTGTCCTGTAACTCATAACATGTCCCTTATAGGCTTAAAGTAATAGCATCAAGGAAAGGGCTGTACATAACATTTCAGTCTGGTCTGCAAACAAAAGTTCTTCTTATTCGTGAAATCAGAGTCCAGTTATACATTACAGGTATTCCAAAGTGGGAGATGCGAAAGGACGGCCATTTAACTCCTCCGAATAACATTTCAGGTATTTAAGTTCTGGTCTTCCCTGGTTTGCCTCCTCAGATTCAGTCGATGATCTCGCAACAAACTTCCTGATGTCCTGAAACGAACGGAATCCTCTGTTTGTGCCTGCATGCTTGTTCGGGTTGCTCTGCCATTGCGACTTAGAGGGGCACTTTTCCTGAGACACCGGACCATTCGACTGGAAACACCATCCCAATTTCTTTAGTTCCGGCTGAATTTCGTCTGGAGTTGCATAGACTTTAATTCCAGAGTCCCAACAAACCTGTAATTTAGCTGGGTAAGGGGTTTGGAAGCGAATCCCTTTCTCTTTTAAGACTCTCAGAATCGGGATGTAAGCAGATCTTTTTTTCATAATTTCAGGCGGGTAATCATTGTCAAAAAACAGCCTAGATGTGTTGTAGATTACCTTTCGTTTAGCCCACGCTGTTTGGCAAAGCAATTCTTTGTCTCTATAACTGGACAGTTTGAGGACTATCGAGCGTGGTCGGGCCGATGAATCCGTCAGTTTCTTCACCAGAGCTCTATGTGCCCTCTCTATTTTAAACTGGAATGTTGGGGGGAGATCTAGTACATCTCGAAGCAGATCGGTCAGGTACTCTTCCATCTTGCCAGTTTCAGACCCCTCTGGTAAGCCGTGAATGCGAAGATTATCCCTCCTGGAACGAGCCTCTAGGTCTATCAGCTTTTCTTGGAATATTTCCTGCTGATCTATTAAGTAGTCGACCGCCTGGTGCAAGCGTGTAGTCTCCTCAGCAATCTCCCCCGATGCCCTCTCTGAACGCTCTAGTCTTGCCTCCACTTCTGTCAATCGGGTCTGCAGGGCAGAGAACTCTTTTTTATTTTCTGCACGAAACGCTCATATTTCAGTTAAGAGCGTTTCATATCTGGACCTGGTAAGCCGCTTGCTTTCTCTGTCTGTGTCAGGATCCAATTCTTTGGCCATACTGCTAGCTGGTGATACGCTGCGACTCAACACAGGCCATCTCCCGCATCCACCGTCATCCGCCCTTTCCTTGTGTCTCCCTGGGCGCAACTTTGCTGTAACTTTACTCCCAGACATAGTTTGTTAGTATAGTATGCTTTTTAAAGTCAGTAAAATTCAATCTGGGTTTTTTTTTCTGGCGGGATGTATCAGAGCCCCTCTCCTAACCAGCCATTCGGTGTGGTGACGTCACCGGAAGTCACACAGTTAACTCTTTCATCTCCAGAGTAGTTCGAATGCAGGGGCTAACTGCATACAGTCAGAATACAGCAAGACTTCATGTTGTCTGAAAACCTACATAGCTTGATGCTTATTGCCACAGTGCTGTTCCAGTAAATGTACCTCTGCACCCTGCAAAGCACTGCCAAAAAAAGCCCTACATTTCATCTACTGTGTTAGCAATACAGACACACAGTAAATTGATGCCAGGAAAATGCCTCACAGTCTATCCAATCTGTCCTGTTTTCTACCTAGGTGAGGTAGTTCTGTGGACTTTAATGGTCCATGCCAGTCCCCCCAAACCCCTAACCTACCCTGTCCTCCCCAGTGCATTAGTCCTCTATGGCTGTCCCATCCTCTTTAGAATCCCCCAACTGAATCCACACTGACCACTTCAGCGGGCAGTTTGTTCCATTATCTTCTACCACCCATGCTGTGAAAAAGTGCTTTCTGAAGCCCTTCTTACCCCCACACACACACACGCATTTGCTACTGCTGCTCTTGGTATTAGTGTGCCACTATTTGTGAACACTATTAGAAAGGAGCTATATTAGAATATTAAAACATCAGTCAACTCTGATACATTCCAAGTTCAACCTGAAAATCAGGGTTACAGGTTCAGCTGGTAAACCTCTCACCTCTGGGCCAGAATGACTGGATGGGTGTGGGTTCAAGTACAACACTAGGCAGACAAATGCCCAACATGGACACTGCACTGCTGAACACCCGGCTGGCTAATGCCCAACATGGACAACACCAGGCAGGCTAATGGCCAACATGGACACTGCATTGCTGAACACCAGGCAGAATAATGGCCAACATGGACACTGCACTGCTGATCACCAGGCAGGCTAGTGCCCAACATGGACACTACACTGCTGAACACCAGGCAGGCTAGTGCCCAACACAGACACTGCACTGCTGATCACCAGGCAGGCTAATGCCCAACATGGACACTGCACTGCTGGACACCAGGCAGGCTAGTGCCCAACATGGGCACTTCACTGCTGAACTCCAGGCAGGCTAGTGCCCAACATGGACACTGCACTGCTGAACACCAGGCAGGCTAGTGCCCAACATGGACACTGCACTGCTGAACACCAGGCAGGCTAGTGCCCAACATGGACACTGCACTGCTGAACACCAGGCAGGCTAGTGCCCAACATAGACACTGCACTGCTGATCACCAGGCAGGCTAATGCCCAACATGGACACTGCACTGCTGGACACCAGGCAGGCTAGTGCCCAACATGGGCACTGCACTGCTGAACATCGGGCAGGCTAGTGCCCAACATGGGCACTGCACTGTGGAACATCGGGCAGGCTAGTGCCCAACATGGACACTACACTGCTGAATACCAGGCAGGCTAATGCCCAACATGGACACTGCACTGCTGAACACCATAGAAACATAGAACATGACTTCCGGCTCCGCCCCCGAAGTTGATGGCTGCCTGAGAAGCTCGTACTGTCTCCTTCCTAGGTATTTTCCCCTCTATCACCCAAAATCTTTAAAGATATCAAATCAATAACAATGAATAAGAGGGGGAACAAAGGATCTGAGCCGGTAAAATCTAGAAAAATAGATGAATACCTGGAAGATGAAACTCAATTGGAATCTGAGGCCTCCGAGCCGGACTCTGCACTTCTACAATCTTCTACACCACCAGGTAAAACCATCCTGTCTGCCTATCGCACTCCAAAAAATAAACCTAAAAAGATCAAGCTAGACACAATTTACCATGAACTTTGTGCATTCCGGGCGGATATCAAACAACTATATGCTGAAATACATAAGGATGTAACCCTGTTAGAACAGCGAGCAGATGATACTAAACGCCAGATTACTGCTACCGAAAATCGGGTGGACGATCTGGACAATTTGGTTCACCAATTACAGGAACAGCAAGAAAGGTTAGTGGCCCATCAGGAGGATGCAGAAAACCGGGCTAGACGCAAAAACATACCTCTTTACTGTATTTCAGAAGGGGCCGAAGGCCCCAAAATAAAATAATTTGTATCAGACTTACTGCGAACGGCTCTTAATCTCCCCATGGACTTATCCTTAAACCTGGAAAGGGTGCATAGGACTTTGGCACCGAAACCTTCCTCTCCATCAGCCACTCCGCGATCAATTATTGCCTGCTTTAATAATTATGCGGTCAAAGAGCAAATACTACTGACTGCTTGGCGGAAACAAAAAGTATTCTGCGGACAAACTAGATTTTATATAGACCATGACTACCACCACTTACGATGAAACAATGTAGGGCCTATCTTCCGCTGCTCCCTACACTGAAGGCCAAAAGCATTAAATTTAACACGCCTTATCTTGCAAAACTCATAGTTTTCCTACCAGAGGGGAAACTGGAATTCTCCACAGCAGAGGAGGCTTGTGCAACCCTGACCACAAAAGGCATCGCTTTTCCAGGAGATCTCAGTCGAATGCATCACAGGCCCTTCAGCCACCATGCTGGCAGAATGAGACTACAACATCGCGCACCTCCGATGGGACAACATCTGACTCCAACACTCAGGATCCTAAACAGCGACTGGCTAAATTTACCAGAGACGTTTCTGCATCTAAGAACGCTTAAAACCCGGTAGCAATATTATTTTTGCATTAACAGCGTCTGGCTATAGGGGGCCTGAGGTAGGAGATGGGGACACGGGGCGCGGCAGGGGAAACGCTGAGGCTGGGAGTTGCATCTATACCAAAGCCTAATCCTCCGGACCATCCTTGACTCTAGACCGTGCTGTTAACCCTCTATACTTGGGAGACATGCCGTCACTTATCGAGATGAGACCCAGAGTCAGTCCCTCTTCACGATGTCCCCCCCCACCCCAAATATAGCTTAAGGTCAAGAAAATAAGACTTTGACTCAGTTCAGTTTGAAAGGAACGGCTTACTTAATTACCCTCGATCTATCCAGTACGGTTTCTATACTGCAGTATTTCGACTGGATTACTGAAGACGTCACTTTCTCGCCTGGAACACTTCTTCAAATAAAAGATTATTCATCTATAGCAGGCGACCCAATATTATGACTTTAAAAACTGGCTGTTTATTTATTTATTTTTCTTTCTCATTAAGGAGGAAGACAGTAGCGTTTAGCTGAACTCCATGAGCATCCATTTCAACAGACTCTGTGGGGCACTTACTCCCCAAATTCCCCTTTTGTTCTTTTTTATTTTTCTTTTTTCAGCACAATCTTTTTTCTTATTTTTGGGTCTTGCAAGCCCAATGAGGGCCTGATGCAAGACTGGCCTCGACCTTAACCCTCATTCTGGGTTGAAGCATAATTCCACCTATGCATCCCCCAGTGTCTATAGGGAAACAAAATAAAGTTTCCCCTACCTTGGAAGCACCTAAATATTTTTTTATGCCTTACCCTACGCATGGAATGTGGTAATGATACCTACTACTGTTAAAAGCGTATATTATGTTACTAAGTTTAGAGGTACCTTGTTAGAATTACTTATTAATTGATGACTGACCCTATATAGGCTTTTTTATGCCCTGTTGGCATGTCAGTTAATGTCTGATGAACGGTTATCTGCAATACTGCTCACACTCATTAGAGGTAAGAAAAGTAATTATTTACCAAGGCTCAATATGACTATTCAACACGTCACACGACCCTTTAGGAGCATATACCAGATATTCCATTCTAAACTACAGAAAGGTACTGGGATTGTGGAACAGGGGTTCCTCTTTGGATCGGGGAGAGGGATAGAGGGAGGTCTCGTTGATAAAGAAATATCGGTTGCTGCATACTGATTATGGCAAACACATCACTAATTATGTCATTTAATGTTAATGGCATTCACAACCCCATTAAACGTAAACGATTACTGCAGTTTTTCAAACAGACTGGACCTGATGTAATTCTCCTTCGGGAGACTCACCTCTCCCAAACTGAACACTCTAAGTTGCGGACCTGGGGATTTCAGACAGTTGTGGCATCATCCCATGCCTCTGGAAGGAGGTGGGGAACAGCAATTCTGATACCACATGGAACACAGTTCCATATGCAGCAGCAGATTGTAGATAAGGATGGAAACTACGCAATTGTCATAGGCCAACTTTATTCGAAACAAATTACACTGGCCTCGGGCTACCTTCCTCCGGGGAGTAAGACCCGAATAGCCCAAAGCTTTTTAGACATACTGCTGCCCTCAGCACAGCTTATGTGCATCAGAGGAGGAGAACTGAATGTCACCTTGAATACTGTTCTGGATACCTCCAACCCCTCTAAACACAGATTTTCGACCCTCCAAAAATATCTGAAACAAACCCACCCTACTCTAGGTCTCAGACACGTGGAGACACTTCTTCCCCTCGTTCAGTGCCTATACGCATTATTCTCCCAAAACCAACACCTCGGCACGATTAGACTATTTCCTGTCCTCTGTTGAACACCTTGGCCCAGATATTCAAAAGAGTTGAGCCATGCACAATAGGGTTGCACCTGCACAAGTCCGAAATTGCGCCATTCTGCGACATTCAGCAGGAGGCAGTTGGGCCCCCTAAATCACGCTGAGCAACAGCGCAATGATAATGAAGGCATGCGCAGCTGAAGGGAGAACCATGCATGAATGGCGCGGTAGCGATATTAACAACTAGCCATGCGCAATAGGGGAGCAAGCGAAGTTCGCCATAGAGTGAAATGAGCCAAAATAAAAGGAACAAGGGAGGCGCAAGAACGTTACAGGGAAGGCACATGAGGCTGAACTCTAGCCACACAGACAGGGCAGGAGAGACACACAGGGCAGGCCAGAGAAAGGGCACCCTGAACACAGAGGCACAGGGAATGTGTGGGGAGCCACAGCCAGTGCAGAAGGGGGAAGTGCCACACAGCACAGAGGCCACCACAGGCAGGTGTTCCCGGTGCAGGGGAAGTAGCAGTGAGGACAGCGGGGGGAATACAGTAACATCTGCCGGGGGGTGAACACAAGCCAGGGACATGGCCAGTGCCACCTTCCAGATGGAGGCCGTTATGAGGGGGGTGAGAAGGCGGGCAGCAGGGGGGCGTGGCCTTGGAAGGGCCCGTCGGCGGTATGCCAACAGGCAGTACCGAGCCTGCACCAGCTTCGAGCTGTACAGCGATACCGAGATTGTGGGCCAGTACCGCCTGAATCAGGCAATTCTGAGGCGGCTCTGTGAGCTGTGCAGTGATATGATGCAGGCACCCACACGATGGAGCCATGCCCTGTCAGTGGAGGCCAAAGTGACAGCTTGCATGTGCTTGCTCGCCACGGGTACCTTCCAGAGACCAACTGGGGACACCACAGGCATAACCCAGTAGGCCACGTCATGCCACCTCACCCAATTCCTCAGCGCACTGCTGCCACATGCTGCGGAGTACATCCATTTCCCCAGCACACCGGCGGAGTGCACAGCAAACATATAGGAGTTCCACAGGGTAGCACGTATGCCTGGCGTGCTAGGGGCAATAGACTGCACCCATGTGGCCATACACACACCACCTGGCCCTGAGGGGGCCGCATACATCAATCGCAAGGGCTATGCCAGCATCAACTGCCAGGTGGTGTGCGATGCCAGGGGCGCATAATCAATGTCTGTGCCACGCACCCTGGGGGAGCACATGATGCCTTCATCTGGCACCAGTTGGCACTGTGCCACAGATTCAAGAGTGGGGAGATCCCCACTGGACACCTAGTGGGTGAGTATGCAAACCACATGGACAATCATAGGGCCTGGGGGGCATGGCCAGAGGTGACATGGGTAGTGGCCTACATGGCCCGGGGCAGGGCGATGCTGATCACCAAACTAACCTCCACCCTCTACACACAGGTGACAGTGGATACCCACTCCGTCCCTGGCTGCTCACACCCTACCGCGGCCGCGACCCCATCGCAGCAATGCTACAATGAGGCACACGCCACCACATGTAATGTCATCGAGCGGGTGTTCGGGATGCTGAAGGCACGTTTCCGTTGCCTGGACACCTCGGCAGTGCCCTACAGTACAGCCCTCAAAGTCCTGTAGGCTATTCCTGGCCTGTTGCATCCTGCACAACATGGCCAAGCAGATGTGGGATAGCCGCATCAAGTCAGAGGGGACAGCGATGGGGACGATGAGGACGCTGGAGCGATGGTGATAGGCAGCCCCCTTGGCTGACGGACCCCGACTGCTCCGGCTGGCACAGCTGCACCGGGACACCATCACGGAGGAGCACTTCAGCCAACCCAGGTAAGTCATGGGGCCATGTGCAGCCAACAGTGGCTAAGGCACAACCCACAAACACGCATGGACACACACTGGGGTGCATGCCGTCAAGGGAAGTGGCAGGGCATGGAACCACACACACAACCAGGGATGGGTGAGGACTAACATGCCACGCGGAGGGACACGCACATGCACATACACACACAACGCACCAAACCTGCACAAAGGGCAGGAGGCACACCGACCCAGAATGCCACCCCTAGCCATACACATGTCCACAGACCACCACACCCACTGCCTGTCCATGTGCGTGTGTCAGATGCTGAGCACCATTGCACACTGGTGTACAGCGCAATGCAGGCATCATCATGCACACGCAACTGTGGACAGCAGCCCGGAGGGTGTGCAGATGGACTGTGTCCATGTGCAGGACCGGGTACCCACCCGTGCACTGCCCATTGAAAGACACAATGCACACAGGGCAGCACCAGACAGTAGCCACGTTGGGAGACAGGTCAGTCACGCGACACAGTGCCCCGTCCGCCACGGATGCATGGGCGGCCCGGCCGAGACCCGCCAGCACTGACAGGCTGACCACTGGCCTCATGGGGTGACACCAATGGTCCCCCAGGGGTTCCACTGCGTGAACGCGACCGTGCTCGCGCAGGGGTCTGCTGCACACCGAACATGCCTGCGCCAGGCGTGCTTGGGATGCCCACAGCTGAACCCGGCGTCGACAGGGAGGGTGTCGCACGACGCCGGGAATGGGGGGTGGACAGTGCACTGCGTGGTGTCTGCGACGCATGGGCACATGACTGTGTGCCCACTGTGGCCATGACAGCAGTGAATGCCTGTGCATGCCTGTCAATGGCAGCAGTCACATCCTCCCGCAACCGGTCCATCCCTGCCAGGATCAGAGCGGTGTCCCTGCTGCGACGCTCCTCTGCCTGCTCCAGAGCCGCACGCAGTGCATCCACCGACGTCGCAAGCTGCATCTGCTGCTGGACTGATGCTTGCAGTAGGCGGGTGTGCTCATCCAAGAGGTCATCTGCCTCCTCACCATCCTGTCCCTCAGGGTGTGCGCGCCTGATGCTCAGCACCCCTTGAGGGTGGGCGCTGCGCACCAGGACCAGGTCTGGGCATGTCCACAGGCGGTGTACAGACGCCACCGCTGGACCCTGTACCCCCAAGCCCATTGGCCGACTGCTGATGCTGCCCTTCCGGCTGCCTCTCCCCAGGGCCCAGTGGTGCCGCCGCAGTGGCCGCAACAGTCCCACTGTCCTGAACAAACACCAGTGCTGCCCCACTGGTGCTGACAGGTACAGGCTGGGACTGTGCTTGTCTGAGCCTCCACGGCTGCACCACCCACAGCCATGGCCTCGATGTGTCCTGCTGTGTGGCCATCCCGTGGCACACACACGTGTCACTGCCCATGCCGTTAGCGACATCATCATCGGTGACAGACTCGGCACCGGCCCCAGTCAGAGCATGCTGGCATCCGTGGACGCCAGCACGCTGGGACACAGGCAGGGCTTCCTCCGCACCTGTTACAACATCAGTGTGGACAGCCAGGCGGCCCCACTGTCGCACTGAGCCACGTATACCTGTGGAGGTGGATGGGCCCTCCTCCATCTCCAGCTGACTGTCCTCAGTGGACATGCCCACCACCGCTGACCCATGCAGATGCTCAGGATCTGTAAGGGAAAGCAAAGTCACGTTACTGCATGTGACCTACCCTACCCCCTCCCCATAGACAGACCATGACTTATCATGCAGTGATGGGCCACCACCCGGAACACCCTCAATGGCACTACGCTGCATGCTTCCAGCAATCCTCTCCTCCTGTGGCGTCAGGTGTACCACCTCCGGCTGTCCCCCACCTGCTGCAGCTCGTGCTGCCCTGATGGCAGCCACCTTCTCCTTTATCCTCCTCCTGTCCATGCCCATCTTTTTCTTGCACTCCTGCACGGAGCGCTGGTGGCTGCCATGCAGGTTCACAGCATGTGCCACCTCCTCCCATGCAGCAGCACGGGCTTGAGGTGTTCCCTGCCGTCCACTGAGAAGCGGCTCCTAATCCAGGTAGGCATCAAACAGGGTTTCGGTCTCGGCCTTGGTAAAATTAGGCCTCCTCCTCCTCCCACCACTGTGTTCCTCCTCTCCCACAACTTGCTCGGTCATTATTTAGCCTGTAAGAATGGCAGTTGTTACCTGTGACTGTGCAGTCCCATACATGTCCCTAAATCCACAGTCCACACTCCCAAACAGCATGCAACTCACCAATAGACTGCAGTAACCGACTATGGCCAGTGCAGCCCAATGTCACATTTTATAGCGCAACCCATGCAAATGAGGCGAGGCGCAACTTTAAGTGGATGCAAACTGCAGTGCTGCGCCACTGAATGGCTGATTAGATGATCTGCATATGACGGCTGAATATCGCGCTTTTGCGCTTTGCGCAATTGTGTTGAATGTGCTGAGCCAATGACGCAGTTCTGTGACATGCGTAGTACACACACCTCACTGCGCATGCCCGGGTTGCTGACGCAGGCGTCTGCCGCGCTGCTGACGTGCTGTGCGCGGGAAGCAATGCAGGGCACAGCCACCATTGTGCCAGTGGCGCTATAGCGATGGTCACCTACATGGCGCTGTGGCACTGGGCCATCATAGGCGCACTGGGGCAACAGCGTGGTAGGCCGCTACTGGCGGTAGCACACAGGCAGCCAATCGCACTACACGCATTGGGTTCCAATGGCGCTGTGCGTGTCCGTGCGCCAGAGACCCTTGACTCTGTGCCCGACCTTTGCCCCCTAGGCGCCATGCGTCAGGCATGGGTGCACCACTATCCGCTGTTCAGTGACAGCAGCGATGAAAATGGCAGTGCTGTACCACGCAGCATCTGCCGCGTGGGGAGCAGCGCTGCAGAGTGTATATTTGCAGATCGAGCAGAGAGCATGGCGGCGCAGGAGGGCTGCTCAGTGGTCTCAGATAGAGCTGGCCAACCTAGTGGCCATAGTGGAGCCACACCATGGGCCACTGTTCGGGGAGGCACCCCTGGACAGGTCCAGGAGCCAGGTGTGGGAGGAGGTGGCCACTGCACTTGAGGAGGCCACTCGACGGGGGAGAAGTGCAGAGCAGTGCCGCCACAGGTATGGGGACCTGCGGCGGAGGGAGCCGGAGCTGCTAGCCCGCCTGCGGGCACTTGCCAGGAGGGGCACAGTGCCACGGCCAGGTAGGTGTTACGTCAACACACTTTTATCTTCCATACGGGTATCACAGTTGTATGTGTCCAGCACATGGGGAGGGACCATCCGGGGTTGGCTCTGGTGGTATCAGGGTGTGGGGTGGTGGGTCTGGCTGGGTGGGAGGGCACACATCTGTGGGCAGAGGGCTTTGCTACGGGATTGTACTGATGTTCCTCTCTCCATGTTTGCACCACAGGCCCGGAGGAATGGCACCTTGCCTGTGATCTGCTGCGAAATGAAGAAGAGAGGGAAGCCAGGCGGGGCGAGGGTCCACACCACCCAAGGGACCGGCGCGATGATGGTGAGTGCCATATCTCCATGATTACTATTGCATGCTGTATAACAGGGTGGGCAGCGGGGCATGGCACCATCCATCGACACCACTGCCATGCACGCAACTTGTTACAGTCAACACTGTCCAGTGGCAATGCATGTCTGGGAGTGCGTCAATGGTGGTTCATGCGTGCACCGGGTACATAGCTGTGCCACTGCCTTTGCACCACATAACCATGTCACTAAACGGCCGCGGTGGTGCCATGCGTGACTTGGCGGTGGGTGTGTGCAGCATTCCGCATGGCTGTATCGTCTGGGTGGGCAGGTCATGTGGACATGATCATTGTGGTGGTCACACACACCATCAGAGGCATGTCCACGGCCGATAGCCATGCACAGTGGGTGGGCTGTATGGGGCTGTGCATTCACACCTATTAACTGTGCTCCTTGTCCTAGGTACACGCCAGCTCCGAGAGATAAGGGAGGCCCGGGAGATCCTGCAGGTGCGGGCGTCACTTGACATCCTCCGCAGGATTGAGTGAGACCAGCGTCCTCTGGAGGCACCACAGCAACGGAGCCAGAGCGAAAAGCAGCGCCCCGGCTAAGTCCTTCTGCCCCTGATATCCCCTACCCCCGGACCCACCCTCACACCCTCCTTTCCTGTCCCATTTGTCCACCCCACCTTGTATACATTTTGTAAATAGTTAACTTTTATATGTTGTTTCAATACAGTTATTTTGATATGAATACTGTGGAGGTCTCTGATTTGCAGTGGGCTATAGGTGCTCAGTTGCAGTGGTGTGCATGGCGTCCGGGGTGGTGCAGTCATGGGTATGTGTGTGTGTCCGTGTGGAGGTGACTATGGTGTGGGGGTAGCTATCAGTCAGTGTCTGTGGTGTGTGTTGTGCCCTGTGCACTGGATGACTGTGTGCAGTGGTCCACGGTGCGTGCTCTGTGTCCATGGCGCCCCTATCAGCCCGTCCATGGCCTGTGCAGCTGACACACATGCATGTCTGTGACCTGCACGGTCCACTGGCATGTCAGTGGTGGCAGTCCATGCAGGGCAGCTACTGTACCCGTCACACTGCTGGGTTGCCTCCTGTCACTGGTGTGGTGCATGTCTGCCTCGGGTGGCACTGTGGCCTCCACAGTTGTTGTCCCACCTCCATGCTGTGCCTTGTGTGTGTTGCAGGGGTGTGCACCACTGTCTGTGACTTGTGCTCGGCAAATGCTGGTGGCGTACAGGTCCACAGTGCCTGCATGGCGTGTTAACTCCAGTGCCATGGAAGGCTCTTGGGTTGTGTGTACACAATTTACATGGGCCCATGCTGGGGCTTGGTTGCCCCGCCCTGCGTCCCTGTGTTGTTGTGCCCTTGGGTATGGGTGGGTGTCTGTCCATGCACTGTGGGCATCGATTGTGGTGCATGCTTCCGCACCACTGTGGTGTCTGTGCTGGCTGTTGTGGCCATGCTGGGTCAAAGTGTGTCCACTGGGATACTGTGCAGGGTGCTGTACCACTGGTGGTGTTGTCCGGGGCAAGCCCTGTTCCGTGTGGAGTACCTCATGTGCCGACGCATGGTTGGTCTCTCAGCAGTACCTTGGGGGGGACTGTGCATTGTGGCACTGTGTATGCCGTTGTTGCATTGCTGTGTGCTGCCACCCGCTGATGGGTTCTCGTGGTGGGGCTGCCTTGCATGGTTCTGTGGTGCACAGGGTTGCAGTGTCACAGTGGGGGTGGTGGCATGCATGGGGTTTCCTGCAGTGGTGGTCGCTGCTCCTGGGCAGGGTGTCTAGGGGTCACGGTGCAGGGTGTGCTCTGCATTCTGGGGATGGTGTGGCGCAGGGTGGTCAGCCCTCCTTGTGTGCCAGTCATAGCTTGCCGGGGGGTGTGATGGGGCACCATGGTCCAGCTGTGGCTTGTTTGCTTGTCTCCATGGTCCGGTGGTTATTCCAGCCCTCCCCCAGTTGTGCAGTGCATGGAGTGTGGGGGGATGATGTCTGTTCTGCTGTGTGTTCTTGCGCCCATCTGTGGCATGGGTGGTGGGCCCCTACCTCCCTGGTTGTGCAGTTGCATTGCTCTGCTGCTGGGGGGCGTCCCTGGTTGTGCTATGGCGCCTCTGGACTGCTCAGCTGAACATCCCTTGTTGCGCTATGGCGCATCAGATCTGCTCAGCTTCCCCTCCCTAGTTGCGCTATGGCGAAGGTGGTGCTATATTCAGTCGTCGGCTGTAGGCGCAGTTTGGCCGGCTCACTTTTTGAATATCATGCCTCTTGCGCATGGACGCAATGGACTTGCGCTTGCTCCTGCTATTGCGCACTTTTTGAATATCTGGACCTTGAATCTATTCGAGATACATATGTGGGCACCTCTATATTATCAGACCATGCTCGTTTGTTCTTAAAAATAGAAGTTGACAAACCCAGAAAGCAAAACTTCTGGAGACTCAATTTATCCTATTTACATGATCCGGACTTCATAAAACTGGTCAAAAAACTGTATACCTATTATCCAGGCTGATGACTCCCCAGAAACCTCTTCAGCCATCAAGTGGGACACCCTTAAAACCATCTTAAGAGGCGACATCATTAAATACTCCACTTATAAAAAACAAAAACTCAGAGAAAAACAGTAAAGGGAATTACTGGCAGTTCTCTCTGATTTAAGGAAAAAGCTACATCAGGGAGACAATACGGTTAAACCTGAACTGTTGGCTGCCAAACAAAACTTCAAAAGCTACAGTGCCTTCAGAAAGTATTCACCCCCCTTGGATTTTGTCACATTTTGTGATGTTGCAAACTCAAATTAAAATACATTTATATGGGATTTTTTTTCACATATCTACACAAATTACTCTCTAATGTCAAAGTGGAATGAAACTTCTGGAATTTTTTGTACATGTAATTTAAAATAAAAACCTGAAATGTCTTGATTTGATAAGTATTCACCCCCTTTGCTATGACACTCCAAATTGAGGTGCATCCAATTTCCTCGTGAGATCACTCTAAAACTTGAATGGAGTCCACCTGTGGTCAGTTCAAATGGCTGACATGATTTCAGAGGAAATACACCTGTCTATATAAGGTCCCACTGTTGACAGTGCATGTCAGAGCAGAAACTCTACCATGAAGACCAAGGAGCTGTCCGTAGAACTCCGTGATAGAATTCTGAGGAGGCCTAGATCTGGGGAGGGGTATAAACATTTCTACGGTGTTGAAAGTTCCCAGGAGCACAGTCAAGTTCATCATTAGGAAATGGAAAGATTACGGAACCACCCAGACTCTTCCTAGAGCAGGCCGCCCTCCCAAACTGAGCAACCGAGCAAGAAGGACCTTGGTCAGGAAAGTGACCAAGAACCAATGACCACCCTGACAGAACTACAGAGTCCCATGGCTGAGATGGGAGAACCTGTCCAGAGGACAACAATCTCTGCAGCACTTCAGAGATGTAGCCTCTATGGGAGAGTGGCTAGACGGAAGCCACTCCTGAGAAAAGGCCACAAAATAGCATGCCTGGAGTTTGCAAGAAGGCACGTGGCAGACACTGAGACCATGTGGCAAAAGATTCTCTGGTCTGATGAAACAAAAATTGAACTCTTTGGCCTGAATGCAAAGCGCTATGCCTGGCGCAAACCGAACACAGCTCATCACCCATGTAACACCATCCCTACCATGAAGCATGGTGGTGGCAGCATCATGTTATGGGGATGCTTTTCAACGGCAGGGACTGGGGCACTTGTCAGGATAGAGGGAACAATGAATGGAGCCAAATACAGGCATATCCTTGAGGAGAACCTGCATCAGTCTGCAATAGACCTTGGACTGGGGCGAAGATTTACGTTCCAACAGGACAACGACCCACATACCGCCAAAAGCAACACTGGAGTGGCTTCAGAACAAGAAGGTGAATGTCCTTGAGTGGCCCAGCCAAAGCCCAGACTTGAATCCCACTGAGAATCTGTGGAAAGACTTAAAGATTGCGGTTCACCGACGCTCCCCATCCAACTTGACAGAGCTTGAGCAAATCTGCAAGGAAGAATGGGCGAAAATCCCCAAATCCAGATGTGCAAAGCTGATACAGGCATACCCAGGAAGACTCAAAGCTGTAATTGCTGCCAAAGGCACCTTTACAAAGTATTAACTCAGGGGGGGTGAATACTTAAGTAAGCAAGATATTTCAGTTTTTAATGTTTCATATATTTTTGTTACACAATAAAAATATTTTTGCCCCTTTAAATTGTTGAGTATGCTGTGTGAATCAAGGGGGGAAAAAATAATTTCAGTGCATTACAAATTCTGGTAGTAACACAACAAAATGTGACAAAATCCAAGGGGGGGTGAATACTTTCTGAAGGCACTGTATCAGATCAAAAAATACAGCAACAACTGTTGTATTTAAAGCTCAAGTCCTATGAGGGAAGCCCAAGAGGGGCTAGGAACTTGGTCAGACGACTTAGGGGTGTTAAACAGCAAGCTATGGTCACCAAAATTAGAAACCCGCAAACTAATCAACTTCTCTCCCACCCTACAGCTATTAGACAAGCTATGGCTGATTTTTATAAGCTCCTATACACTGAGGATGCTTGTCCCACCCCTCAACAACTCACCATATATTTGCAGAACACACCCCTACCCCATCTTACACCTCGACAAGCGGAAGAGCTATTAAGTCCTATTACAAAGCAAGAAATTAATATAACTCTCAAAACAAAATCCCAAAAAGCTCCGGGACTAGATGGATACCCGAATGAGTTCTTTAAGAAATTCCAGAAGCTGCTTTTAACTCATATACTCCCAGCTTTTGTGGAAATTCAGGAGGACGCCCCCCCCCCCGGTGGTATGCTGAAATCACAGCTATCCTCAAACCAGGAAAAGACACCACACTAGTGGCCTCATACCGTCCCACCCCAAAATTACATTGTGACTATAAAGTGTTTATGTCAATCATGGCCCATAGAATTGACATACTCTTGCCCCAACTTGCCCAACTTATTGATAAAGATCAAGTGGGATTTATAATGAAACGCCAAGCGCATGAACACCAGGCAGGCTAATGCCCAACATGGACATTGCACTGCTGAACACCAGGCAGGCTAATGTCCAACATGGACACTGCACTGCTAAACACCAGGCAGGCTACTTCCCAACATGGACATTGCACTGCTGAACACCAAGCAGGCTAATGTCCAACATGGACACTGCACTGCTGAACTAAGGGTGTGGGTGGGCTGTTGCACTGCTGGAGGAGCCATCCTTCACGAGACGTTAAACCTGAGGTCCCTTCCACTTACCTCTGGTGGCTACCCAGGGGAAAGAGGAAGATCCCATCCACTTTTCAGAAAAGTAGAAGTTACCCCTGGTGTCCTGATCAACACTCCCTCTCTCAACACCACCGGTTTTGATATGACGTTAGCAACTGCTCCATGTATACTACATGTAGTCTCTGCACTACAGGTATCTAACTCATTACTCTGTAAAGTGCACTGAGATACAATGTGTACGAAAGCTATAAAAAAAAAATCACACATAGCTCAATAATGCAAAGCACCATGGGAAGAATACCCAAATCACCATGAAAGAATTCAGACTGGTTCTGCTTTAAGCAGGAGTGAATAGTGCCAAATGGCTTCTTAGCAACTGGCAAAAGCTAAAAACTGAAGACGGACACGTGTTTCATCAAGTCTCATCAGTGTGCCTCATATCTCAGCCCAGGTGAAGGATGAACCAGTTATAATGGTTTTGTGAGTTTGGGTCACAGTGAGCCTAAAACAGGAAAGTAATCTAAAACAAGACTGTATACCAAAGGTGCTTTATAAAACCACATTCTATTCCAAAATATAGAAGTAAAAGCATTTCATTATCAGGTATAAGTAATAAACAGGCGCGTGTAAGTTTTTAAACTGTGAGTCAGACTCATATTCCAAGTCAGATGTGTTGTTTTGCACTTTACTGCATGGGCGAGTACAGCACTAGATGTTCCTACCGTCAGTCCCAACTATAATTCACTTCCAGCTGGCGAACATGTCTGTAATGACTGTGCTTTCTCATGGCTTGGGGACTATGGTTTATAATCTATTCGCTGCCAGGGCTGTTTCCCATTTCAGTCCCAGTCTTTTTTTTTTATAAATGATCTTTTTTGTATTTAAAATATCTGCATCTATGTTCCCGATTTCTGCAACATCTTTCAATATACATGGTTATTGAGGGCACAGCATTCGCTTTAGGGCATAAATATAGTCCACAACACCTGGGTGGAAACTAATGAAATATCCTTATTTTGTTTTCTTCCCTCAATTCTCTATCTCTTGGCTACGGGGGGGAATGTATCCTCTTCAGCACCTGGACCCTACCACCCAGCCCACCCCGGCTGCTCAGTCTGGGAGACCAGCACTTTACCCCTTGCAGCAGGGCTCCCCAATAGGAGAGACCACGATTCATCTGAGGCCCCAGCCGAGGCTTACGCCCGGGGCGTCATTCAGGTGGAAGTCCAGGGGCTTCACAGAGCGGCTAGCCCAAGGGTTTTCCCTTAGGTCTTACCCAGGAGGCACGGACGTGCAATGACGTCAGCGCGGGTTGTACGCACTCCCACACCTGACCCGCAGACGTCTGTTGTTGCCTCCTCCCACTGAATGGTGGTCCCGGCTGTTGCACACCTAGTCTCCACTAGGTGTTGCTGGCATGCCGGGAAGTCACAACCCTCCCTCAAGCCCCCGGAGGAGGGGAGCTGTCCATGGGATTCTCATCCTACCTCCTCCCAGCCGACCCTCTGACACACCATGCTCGTTCTTGAACACGGTTCCTCAGCACCGCAGGCAGTACCGCTACCACTGCACAAGCTGGCCAGCTCAAATATCTTGGTTTTTGATATAAATTAGGGATTCTGCTGTGAAAGGGTTAAAATAATATGCATACATTTCAACAGTGTTGCTCCAGCTCCTCAGCTATGCCCTAATGGAAATAATCCACAGCACCCGAAATCTTAGCTTGTTAGACTTTGCAGCTCCATGCACAGACCTCCCTTGTGTCTACTACTTGCTGAGTGTCTGGGGTTAGACTTGGGTCAGGTGTCCTGAATCACCTGATCAATCCTGCCACATACATATTTTCTTTTTCATGAGACCAAAGTCTCTTCTTGCGATCCATAAGCCAAAAGTGAAATCAGCTTTGTTGGTTTCACTTCTAGTTCAGCAAAAGAGACGACAACAGATATGCTGTATGGCAAAGGGCCATGTGCGTACAATTACCTTGCCGTATCGCCTTAGTCAAAGGGCACTGAACCAGTTAAACAGCAGTGTTTGTGATTCAGTTTTAAAAAACAGCCACTGTACATCTTCCAAGTCAAACAGTGAAGCACTACACCAAACAATCCCCAAAATACCCTAAGAGCTAATGAATCCTGAAAACCTAAATTAACTATAGCTTGTATTGGGGGTTCACATTCTGTATTACTGCTCTACTAAAAGAATTTCACACAAAGTACTGTTGTACTCATAGGGAATGTATGTTTTCAAATGAAAATCTAATACCACCCCCAGTGTGCTTTTCCTGGTCACCCCACCCAAATTCTGTTTCCGCTTTTTCTGCCCTGGCTGCCCCCTTCCTATTACCCCCCAAGGCACCATCACCCAACTTCCCCAGGACTTACCTTCCTGCTGCCATCCTCTGCTACAGGACTGCGAGGGGTGCCCAGTGGCCAGTGTGGAGTCTGCAAGGAGTCTCACCATCCTGCAACCGGGGGGTCCACTGGTTTTCGTCCTGGCCCCACATACATGCAAAGGTGCGATGTGCGAGCACTACCTCTGCAGAGACTACCCTGGCATCCTGAACATGGGTTCCCTTACCACTCCTGTGGCGCTGTATGCGCTGCCAGCAAACCACCACTGGGTGTCAGTCCAACAGCAAGCCATGCAATCTCCCTTCCCCAAGGGAGGAGAGCAGTCCTATGGATACTCAGTTCTCCTCTCATGGCCAACCCCCACATCCGGTCAAAATAGCATGGAATAGAATAACACGCACATATTAGCGCCTGCAACATTGCGCCTTAGCCTTTATATAGCGGCTACTAATAGCGCATTGCGCTCGTTAGAATGACACACCGGTGTGTGTTACTGTGGTGATGTGCCGCCTGCTACTCACTGCATGCCCGCTTCTCTCTTCCCCTCTCGGGTTGTGCCCACAATTTGTCTCTGTCTCTGTCTCTCTCCCCTCTATAGATGTTAACGGTAGTCTGTCTGAGCATCCTGGCAGCAGCCTGCAGTCAGACACTGGCAGCAGCAGCCAAGAGGTTGGACAGCAGGAATTTTATGGATGATAAACAATGGCTCACAACCATCGGACAGTGGAACAAATTTCGAGACACAAGTGCATGCATCTTTAATTGTTACCACAGTGGACCTTCAGCTGGCTTTCTCTGTGTTTGTAGTGTTACTTCTGTGATCCAGTTCTCAATGTGTGCTGCACACCTCCAAGTTTTTTAACATTACTTTTCAAATAACGGGCCCACATCTAGCAACAGTACTCTAGGCAAAGTCAAACCAAGGACAAGTACAGAGACACTTGTCTAGATTAAGTCTTAATTTTTTAATACTTTTTTTATTGTTCTTGGTCTTGCAGGGTGGACCGGGTCTGTAGGATGCTCATTTCGGTGTAACTTTAGCCAGATATAAATATCCAGAGTCATGGTTTTGTCCAGATAACACCTGAGTGGAACCAGCTTGCTTCTTGCTTACTACAGTATGTTACTTCTTCGATTTGATGGCTGCAGTTGGCAGTGGGGGGGAGGGGGGAGGCACTATTATTTATAAGATAGATAAACGGGGCATAGTTTTATCAGACAACAGTTTTTTATTTGGCATACGGTAACTTACTGGCAACACGATATTTTGGCACAGTGACATTAACGGACAACACTACTGTATCACGAGCTAACATGTATGCACTATTCTGTACCACGCTACTAATTCTGCACGATTTTGACAGTGATCCGGCCCCCAGCAACCAGAGTCCATTCCTGAACTTGGGTCGCCGGCATGGCAGGAGGTAAGGTGCATGGCACCTGGGCAGGCTCTGGTCACCCCTTTGTAAACATAAATAAATAAATATCAGCTTACAGTTACGGGAAAGGGATCTGGGGACTGATATTCAAACAGTTAGCACATTGCTAACAGAGTTTAGGATGTGCAAACTGTGCTTTGTATGTCCCAAACCCCGTTAGCAAGGCAAGTGCATATTCGAAAGCATGTGTGTGTGTCCCTTGAAACTTTAACACATGTGTGCTAACAGGTCTTTGGAGTGAATACAAGTGAGGGCCAGATCCGGCATAAAGGGCACACTGGCATACTGGTATGGTTTTGGAAGTGCTAACATGCTGCCAGCACAGCACTAGTTAACACATCCGAGACCCTAGCTTACAAACCTGCACAGAGGTGCATGTTAATCCCGCCTCCTTCCCCGTCTCCAGATAAAGCATCCCTGGTCCTAGTGGTACCCCCTCCTCCTTTACATCCAATCCCAGTATTGTACAAACAAATCATCCCCAGTGTCAAATTGTCCCCCCATCCCTATGGCAACCACCTTTGTGTCTGGTGCCCCCAAATCAGGACAGCCCTGGCGAAGATGGTCAACACATACCTACCTAGCCATGCCATGGTATAACGGTTTCACCTCATGCCCCTGTATCAGAAGTCACAGTATTGATACCATAGGCAATGTCTGATACCGCAATAACCATAGTTCATGGTATAGTGTGGTTTTTCAGCCTTTCAACTAATTTCTGTGCATTTCTAGGGATGCGTGCCCTTCAGTGAAACTCTCCCGACACGACAGTTTGCGAAGACTTTTTTTTGTATAATATTTTTATTAGAATTTTCAGATATTCCATTTACATGTAAAATAATTCAAAATTCACATTCATCCTCTTGTTTACCAAAAAACATTGGCATATTCAGTAAAGCTCCACAAGTTTAAAATTGGCATACCTGTTCAGCAAAAGAAAGCTGAAATTCAAAATAACAACAAGAAAGGCCTTATAGGACTATAAACAACAGTCATCAACAAGTTGTACTAAGACCACGTGAATGAAAAACATAACAGGAAAAAGATTTTTCACTCAGATTATAGCTTTATCATCATTTTCTTGTAATATGTAGGCTCTCCAAACCATATCCCACTAATATCTGGTCAGTGCCCTCAGTCTATTGTCTAGGGTGCGCCTCCCAAGACCCCCCACCTGTGCAGGGCCTATACTGTTCCCCCTACCCTAAATATCAGCACCTCTCTTGGAGTGACAGCAGTCAAAAATTTGCCCCAGCCATTCATGAATCTCTCTTCCCTTTAGCACATACGTTAACCTGTCCACTGCGAGTACTTTAATAGCCAGTCCCCCTCCACTGCTCCACCGTCAGAACAGAGTTAGTGATCCACAGATTCTGTATCCCCTGGCGGGCAACCACCAACAGAATTCTCATCCACCTGGGGTACAGTCCCCACTCACCGCCTCCCCAGTTCTTCCACTCCCAGTAAAAGAGACTATGGGGATAACTCCATTGGTCGGCCTTCCATCCTGGTCAGTTTATGTGCAGTCCCCCTCCAGTATGGTGTTAGACGAGGGCATTCTCAGTAATATGGAAAATATGTGCCCCGGTCTGCTCCACATTTGTGACAGCATGGAGACACCCGTGGGTAAAACTTGTGGACCATGCTGGGTGGATAATATAACCTATGGAAGAATTTGTATTGCACTTCTTTAAACTTATTACAAAGGATGAGGCCCATGTGAGAGGCAAATACTAACTTCCAGTTATCCTCTGATATCAAGGTGCCAAGGTCATGTTCCCACCATTGCTTTACCCTTTGGGTATCTTCCTGAATAACATTTCTATCCACTTTTAACGCCCTACCCATAAACCCCTTTTCGTTTTTTTCTTAGCTCCCAGAATTTCTCTCTCTACCTGTTAGATGAGTCTCTACTGACGACACCCTATTTAATCTGTGGCAATCATTTCTAATCTGAAAGAACTTAAACAAGTGTGATGCAGGTATGCTCGTCTCAGTTCAATTTCCTCAAATGTGTACATCCCCTTACGGGTGAGAAGGTCTCCCACACATCTGACCCCCTTCCCTGCCATATCTGGAATCCCTCATCCTTAAGCCCTGGCAAGAAATCCAGGTTGGCTGCCACTGGAACCAACATGATGTTTACTTGGGCAGCTCCCCTCCTTTTAATATTCCCCCATGCCTCTAGTACCGTGGCTACTAATGGGTTTGGGTTTCTTAGTTGTCAGTATGCCTGTACCCCCTCCCTTTCCAAGGTATGCAGAGACCTGTCCTGGACATTCTTCCTCTTCTAAAACAAGCCAGATGGCTGCCCCACTTCTGTTTACCCAGTTATGTAAGTATCTGTGTTGCGTGGCTAGGAAATATCTCTTACTATCCGGGAAGTTCATACCTCCATTTTCCCGAGGCCTTAAGTTTTCTTAGGCTAAATTCTTGATTTCTTGCCCTGCCAAATAAAATCTGTAAAGCCCTTCTCTGTCTTTTTGATGTCCGTATTAGCTGGGCAGGTGGGCAACATCTGCATCACATACAGAATCCTGGAAAGGATGTTAATTTCCAGGAGGTTAATTCTAGCTAGCCATGAGATCGGTAGGGCCCTCCACCTGCTAAGATCCTTCAGAATTGTCTCAAATAATGGGGAATAGTTTAAGTCATATAGACCACCCAAGTCTCATTACACCCTAATGCCTAAATGTGTGAATGCTTTATCCACTAACTTTAAACTCTACATAGCGCCCCCCCCCCCCATTTAGGTACATTATTTCTGATTGTCGAATATTCAGTTTATACCCCGAGAATTTCACAAAATGGTTTATATTCCCAAGGAGAGCAGGCATGGACCTCTCCGGGTTTATTATAAAAAGCAAAATATCATCTGCATTTTTTTTTTTCAGTTGTTTAACCAGGTATAGCACACTAAGCTGAAAGCTTTTATACAGGAGCAACCTGGGAGCACAAGGAGGTTAAGTGACTTGCTCAGGGTCACACAGTATGCAAGTGGAAGCTGTGGGATTCAAACCCAGGTCTGGTCTGCTGGATATCACCAAATTTGCAGCTCAGAGCCTTAGACCACTGCGCTATACTGCCTCTAATGTAATAGTGTGATGAACACCCCCTCCCTCACCCATGACATCCGGTACCCGTAGGTCAGTCCTGATTTTTATGGCCAGCGGCTCTACTGCACTAGCAAATAGAAGAGGGGAGAGGGGACACCCCTGCCTGGTGCCCCTCCCAAGCTGGAACTCCTCAGTCGGAAGGCCATTAACTAACACCTGTGCCATTGGCGCCCTGTATAAAGCCCCTTCCAATTGTATAATGCTTCCCCCAGCCAAATTTCTCCAGAACCTTAATCATATATGTACATTCTATCCTGTCAAAAGCTTTCTCAGCATCCACAGACAACACATATGCCTGCCCAGGATGCCGAGTACCCCACCATATCACATTCAACAGTCTTCTCATATTGTGATATGATAATCTGTCCTGAATGAATCCCATTTGGTCAGGATGGACAATATGAGGGAACACCCTTTCCAACCTCAGGGCTAGGACCATTGTCATAATCTTACAGTCATAATTTAAGACAGATATTGGTCTGTACGGGGACCACTCCGCTGGGTCCCTGTCCGGCTTGGGAAGGACACCGATATTGGCCTTGCAGCATGTTCTAGGTAGTCCCCTCTCCCCCTCGCCTCTTCCAGCAAATCCCATAGTGGTACAGCCAGTTCCCCCTTTAGTTTGTTGTAATAATCTGCCCCAAACCCATCGGGTCCTGCCACTCTTCCTCTCTGTAGGATCCCAAAAGCCTTAGCCACTTCCTCTACTGTAACCTTAGCCCCTAGTACAGTTCCCCTTTCTTCATCTAGAGCCGGAATATTTAACCCCTCCAAAAATGTTTCTATGAATTGCTCCGAACTCTTACATTCTGCCTGGTACAATGTTTCACAGTATTCTCGAAAAAAATATTTTATTTGTGCATCTCCATGTACAAGGTTTCCTTCCCTATTTCTAATATGCACTACTCTTTTTGTCATTTTACCCCCCTTCATTAGATGCACCAGTAAGGGGCCCAGTTTATTTCCCCGTTAATATATTTTTTGCTGTGCAAAAAACATTCTTGTTTTGGCCTCCTCTGTTAAACAAATATTCAATGCCTCCCTAGCCACCTGCAGCTCCCTCAATACTCCCCCATCCCTAGTATCAATCACTCTACGCTCTAAGTCCCCAGTTTTCTTCTCCAGGTCCTGCTGTTTCTGCCTTTTTTTTTTTTCCTTCTTTATTCTGGCTATATATATATATATAAAAACACACACACACACACACACACACATATACACACAATTATCATCCCCCTCATATAAGCCTTCCCTGCTTCCCAGTAACTACCCACTGTGTCTACTGTCCCCTGGTTGTGTTCCACATATGATTGTCACTGGGTCTTTATATATTCCTGTAACTCTTTCTTCGCTAACAAATAAGTAGAGAACCACCATCCTCCCCTTCCTTCCTTCCTACCTTCGTGCTAGAAGCATCTCCATTTGTACCATGGCATGGTCCGAAACAAAAATGGGACTGTGCCTAACATCAGTCAATCGTGAGTACAGCTCTCTTGGGACATAGATATAGTCCAACCTAGACCAGGAATCGTGAGTAAGGAAACAAAAAGTATACTCCTGGGCCCACAGTTGGCAGTCCACCACACGTCCACCATATTAAGGTCCGACAGCCCCATCTGCTACTGTTGCGACGACCGCTACTGCTCTGGATCTTGTCCCAGAGTAGTCCATTTTGGGGTCAGCCACACAGTTAAAGTCCCCTGCCATTATTAAATTGGGGAATTGCTCCCTGGTGAGTACATCTATTACTGTCTGATAGAAGTCTGGGTCTAGCACTGATGGAGCATACACACTCCCAAGTAACTCCCAAGTGTCAATTCTCTCCCATAAGCTTCCCCTACTACAAAAAAGTAGTGGCCCTCCAGAGGATCTTTAACCAACGAAAATGTAATGTGAGCGTGATTGTGACAGAATGTCTGCTCCTGCTGCTGACTGCAAAGTGCTTGTGGAATAAGAGTGTTGCATGTGCAGAGGAAAACAGCGCTTCGACTGGTTGGGAGAGCTCCCTCGATCTATAAAAGAACATATGAGTAACATCAGGAATAATTTACTAACACCAGTAGCACAGCATTTTCATGCAGCGGGCCACACAGGGGCCTCCCGGAGGTTTTGAGGCCTGGAGCCCATGCAATCGTCTCCACGGGGTGGTGATTTTAATATTATATTGGAATGCACAGAAATGTGCTTGAGATGGGAGTTTTAGTTCCACAAATAGGTATGAACAAAGATCTCAACTGGAACGCTTGTTGGTAGTAATTGTTTACACTCTGAGTTTAAAAGCTATTGATTTCTGTAATGACTCAATCCTGTGAACAGGCATGTTATTTGCAATGCTTACTGGTGGTAATTTGTCATTCTGCAACAGTTCAAAGTCATCATATCTTTGTACTGATTTAATCTTGTGGTTTTGAACTTCGACCTGGTTTCTTGGACTCCCTCTGTACTGTCCCTTTTCCCTTCCTTTTCCTTCCCTCTCACCCTTTCTTATTTTTTTCCCCTAGTCCTCTTTTACTCTATGATCTGTCCCACTTTTTTCTGTTCTATTTTAGCTATATCACTCTTTCCTTCCCAGTCTTTCTTTTTCCCATTTCTCTTCATGTCATCTTCACCCTTCCATTCCCTACACTCTAGTTTCCCTATACCTCATCTGTTCCATCCTCATTTCTGTTCTTTTTTTCTTAACAAAAATTATTATTTTTTTTTTTTACATTTGCTGTACTTTTATCCCCAAGGGACCAGCCCACATCGGCCCTACCCCGCGCCCAGCCCAGTCATCCACCTCCCCGGGACTTACCTGATCTGGAGTTGTGCTCTGGATTGCCACTGCCCCCCAGGGTGGAGCCACCGGAAGGGGGCCCTTCCTCCTTCTGGATGACAGGATACAGTTCTGGTAGTGACTTGCAGCGCAAGGCGGGCAGCATCCTGCATAGCCCAGGTTCTCCGTTTTCTCCCTGGGAGGTGGAATGTACAATGACGTCAGGAGCGCATACACCGACGTCCGTCCCACCACCAGCAACTGCGTGCACTGGCTGTCAGACCCTTGGCCTCCACCAGGGGTTGGAAGAGTGCTGGGAGCCGCACCCCCCCCCCAAAGAAGAGAGCAGTCTGTGGGACGCTCAATTCTCCTCCCTCCAGCTGGCCTTCCAATGCCCAGCCATGCTTTCAAACCTGGGTTGTTGTCAGCATCAGGAGCGGTGGCGCCCCCCTTTTTTTTTTTGTGTGTGTGTACATTTGCTGTACTTTTATCCCCAAGGGACTGGCTCCCAGCAGCCCTACCCCGTACCCAGCTCCGTCATCCACCTCTCAGGACTTACTCGATCCGGAGTTAAGCCTTGGATTGCACCCCGCGGCAGGGCCATCGGGAGGGAGACCTTCCTCCCACCGGATGCCAGGAAACGTCTCTGGTGGTGATCTGCGTGCAAGGCGGGTGGCATCCTGCATGGCCCAAGTTTTCCATTTTCTCCCTGGGAGGCGGGATGTGCAGTGACATCATGGGCGCGTATGCCGATGTCTGCCCCACCTCCAGCAATCACATGCACCGGCTGTCGGACCCCAGGCCTCTACCAGGGCTTGGGCGAGCGCCAGGGGTTCCCCTTCTCTCCCTCCACCCCCCCCAGAGGAGGAGAGCAGCCCGTAGGACGCTCGATCATCCTCCTCCTCCCAGCTGCCCCTCTAATGCCTAAGCATGCTTCCAAACCCAGGTTGTCGACATCGTGAGCAGTAGTACTACAGCTGCACCGGCAAGCCCACCTTCATTAACATTAATTCATTTAACATGGAATATTGTATTAATGTACATTTTCTAAAAAACAAATTCAGTGACTATGGAATATTGTATTAATTTGTAAAAGTGTCACAGCATAGTGACTGTGTCCGATAAGTCTTTCTGCTCTGCATTCAGCCTATTGTTTAGCATGAAATATCACTATAAACTATGCAAATAATGATAAACCAGTGTAATTATAATATACAATTAGAGTTCTTACATATCATTATCAATTTATGCAGATATTTGTTCTGTGCAGTACAAATTTTGAATGTGCTCCTCGCCAAAATTTCCCACATCTTTGCCTTCTTTAATCTGTGTTCACTGCTGCTGCCCTAAACACCACAACCTAGCATTCAGGTTGGGTGTTAGTGCATGGTTGCTTAGCAACCAAATGGCATGGTTTCCAGCACCTCACTTGTTGTACTGACATCATCCCTGATGACGTCATCAACATAGGGCTGCAGCACTGAATAGAACTGAATCGTTTTTTTGAAGCTCCCTCTGCTCACACAAACATCAGGTCTGCTCACATGCATTTGCGATTAAAAAGCCAGAGTACACACTTAACCTGCATTAATATTTTAAAATTATAATGGTTGGCAAGGAAGTTTAACTGTTGAACCTTGCCAGTGAAGGTTTCATTTACTAGAACTGATGTTCGTATAGATAACATTTCTGGTAGCAAAATAAAATACAGGTTCTACAGAGCATTTGGACTGCTTAGGACTCATATCTGGTTCACAGTTTGGCATATACTGGTGCGGTGCTCGTGGAACAGGACAGTGTTACAGTTTCAGGAAAGGATATTCAGTACGGAAGCATATCAAACACCATTTTAAACACAGTATCTTGTTAGCTGGGAGACATATAATTTTTTGAACAGACATCTTTTGTGGTGATATACAGGGATAAAAGAGGTATGAAAATACAGGTTACTCACCTGTAACAGGAGTTCTAGGAGTAGTATATGTTGTTCATCCACACTTACTGGCAGGTTCCTTGCCGCTTTAAATCTTGCCGGAAGGTCTTCAAGCTGGCTCCTCCCACCCACCCGGGTGGTAAAACTCTCGGCTCCACCCCATGACACCAGATCTAGCCCGCTGGAAGCCAGATTGCGCATAGAAGCCGGGGAGGTCGGGTGGATTGTATGGATGAACAACATATACCACTCCTAGAACTCCTGTTACAAGTGAGTAACCTGTATTTCTAGGGATGTGGATATGTTGTTCAATCCATACTTACTGGCAGACTCCTAGCAGTTCTCCGGGAGGAGGGAGGCAAGTTGCGCACCCCCTACCTAGGAAATAAGGACTGGAGAACCGAGGTCCCAAAACCAGCATCCCGGCGTGACTCAAGGTCGATGTGGTAGTGGGTAATGAAGGTGTGTGCTGACCTCCAGGTAGCAGCCCTACAGATTTCCTGGATAGTGACGTCCCTGGAAGCAGCCACTGATGCAGCGGTATGGCAGGTAGAATGAGCTCTTATCCCTTTGGGAGGCTCCATGCCCGCCAACGTATAGCAGAGATCTATGCAGGAGGTGACCCACCTGCCTACAGTCCACTTGGCTGCAGGTCTGCCAGGTGCGGCTTCAGAGCAGGTGACAAACAGCTGGCGAACCTCTCCCCGAACTTCAGCCGTCCGCTCCTTATAATAAGAGAGTGCTCTTCTAGGGTCCAGAGTATGGAGCCTATATTCGGCCTCCGAGGTGTGACTGGGGTAGAACATTGGCAGAGTCAACACCTGGTTAAGGTGAAACTCGACACCACCTTCGGAAGGAATTTCGGGTGGGGGCGCAGGACAACCTTATCCCTGTGAAAGACCAGATAAGGAGACTCGATGGAAAGCACCTGGAGCTCTCCCATCCTTCTGGCTGGCGTGATAGCCACCAAGAAAGCGGTCTTCCACGACAGGTGAGAAGATGTCATACTTGTGCATCGGTTGAATAGCTTGCCCATGAGCTTATGTCTCAGCAGTAGATCCCATGGAGGTGGAGTTTCTCGCACCGGAGAGGATATGTGATCAAGGCCTTTGAAAAAGCGCCCGACCACCTTCTCCTGCACCACCGACTGCTTGCCAGACCGCGCCTAGTAAGCAGAGATGGCTGCCAGGTGCACCTTAAGGGTCGTCGACTGAAGCCCTGAGAAAGGGACCACAGGTAGTCCAGAATGCTAGCCAAAGAACAGGAGGAAGGGTCCAACCCCTTATCCTTACAAAAAATGGAGAATCTCTTCCATTTGAAGGCATAGCATTTTCTGGTCGACTCCTTACGGGATGCCTCAACGACGTTGAGGACCTCGTCGGAAAGACCCAAGGCCTGGAACTCTAGCCGCTCAGGAACTGGGCCGTCAAGTGCAGGGATTGAAGGTCCGGGTGGAGTACCTTCCCCTTGTTGACTGAGATCAGGTCCGGGGGGGGCTGGAAGCCACCTCGGGAGCCTGGAGCTGAGGCTGAGATCATCTGGATACCACAACTGGCAGGGCCAGTCTGGGGCTACCAGAATCACCTGCGCCTTGTCCCTCTTCGCCTTGAGAAGCACCTTGTGGATCAAGGGACATGGAGGGAAGGCATAGAAGAGACCCAGGGTCCACAGCCTCAAGAAGGCATCCCCCTGCAGCGAGCCCTGCTGAGGGGGGCGGGCATGAAACAGCCTCAGCTTCGCATTCTCCCTGGAGGCAAACAGGTCCACCTGAGGGGTGCCCCAGTGGGAGAACAGATCTTGTACTACCTCCGGCAGGAGAGACCACTCGTGAGATGCAGCGCCTATCTGGCTTAGGGCATCGTCCAGACTGTTGAAGGCTCCTGCCACATGGATGGCTAGGAGATCCGCCTCTAGGCTGAACACAAGCGACCAAGTGCAGAGAGCCTCTTTGCACGGAGGCAAGGAGTGTGTCCCACCCTGCCAGTTGAGGTAGTACATGGTCGTGGTGTTGTCCGTCTGGTCCTGGACTACTTGACCCCGTACAAACGGAGCGAAGGCAGTGAGGGATAGTCGGACCGCTCGCAGCTTCAGCAGACTGATGTGGCATCGAGACTCCTGAGGGGACCAGAGGCCGTAGGCTCTGAGCTCCCCCAGATGGGCACCCCAACCATCAGAGAGGCGTCGGTCGTGAGAATGACCGTCGGCTTGGGGAGGACAAACGGGATACCCTCCTGCAGATAAGCTGGAACAAGCCACCACTGGAGACCGTTCCACATCTCCTGGGTCATGGTCACTGGCTGGTCCAGAGGACTGGAGCGCTGTGACCACTGGCGGTCCAACCCCCACTGCAGGGAGCGCATGTGCCAGCGGGCCCAATGGACCAAGCTGGTGAAGGCCACCATGAGGCCCAGGAGGCGCAGGAAGTCCCAGGCAGGGTGCAATTGCCCAACCAGAAATGACTGGGCAAAGGAGGAAAGGACCTCGGCCCTGTCTGCCGGGAGCCATGCTCTGGCTTGAAGAGAGTCGAGCTCTGCCCCGACGAACTGAATCACCTGCGATGGCACAAGTTCCGATTTGGCCCCATTGATGAGGAGGCCAATCTGAGAGCAGACTTGGAAGGTCAGATCCCTGGACCGCTCCACCTCCAACCTGGAGGGGGCTGCAATCAGCCAGTCGTCCAGGTAAGGGTACACCCGGACCCCTCGGCGCCCCGTAGGAATGTTGTCACCACTGCCATGCATTTGGTGAAGACCCTGGGAGCTGGAGAGAGGCCGAAGGGCATGGCCAGAAACTCGTAAAGGGATCCCTCTGCCCTGAAGCGGAGGAATCGCTGGTGAGACGGACGGATTGCAACGTGAAAGAACGCGTCCTGAAGGTCCAGAGAACAGAACCACACGCCTCGTTCCAAGGATGGAATGATCTGAGCCAGAGTGACCATCCTGAAGGTGCGAGACCTTAGGAACTTGTTCAGGTCGTGTAGGTCAAGAATGGGGCGTCAGCCCCCTGTCCGTTTTGGGACCAGGAAGTACCAGGATATGAACCCTGGGTCTGGAGGAGGGTCCGCCACCTCCCTGATCACCTCCTTCTGGAGGACCAGGGCAATGTCGGCTCAACAAGCCAACAGAGAGGCTGCAGAACCCGTTGCCCCATGTGGGGCGACGGCTCGATAGGGTGGGAACTGCTCGAATTCCAGAGGCAGACCCCTGCCTACCACTTCCAACACCCAGCGGTCCATGGTGATATTGGACCAGGCGGAAAGGAAGTGGCAGAGCCGTCCCCCACAGGGGGAACCCGGGGAGGAGAGACGAGGTTGGGGGCGACACCCCTCAACCGGTCACTGGGCAGGCTTGGAGGAAGGGCCGGCCGAGGAGCTGCCTGGGCCTTTTCCTCCTGGCTTCTTCAATTTCTTGGACTCCTTATCGGGTGGCTTGTCCACACCCCGAGCGTTCCCAGAACGCCGGAAAATGCTGTCGGTCACTAACCCCTCCACAGAGGGGTGCTCCGAGAAACCAGAGAGTGAACCTGTAGGGACCGCATACTTCCGAGCCATCCTGGCCGAAGGTGCTGGACAAGAAGCTGGCTGCTGCCACAGCTCCAGGGCCGGGCCAACAATGGCTTCGGCCACCGGGAAGACCTCCGTAGGGGAATCCCCTTGGTCCAGTATCTCCGTGAGGGGATACTTGGTCCATTTTGAAATGGGTTCGAGCTTCATCCCAGTGGATTCTGAAATGAGTCGAAGCATACCTAATAACGATGATGGTCTCTCGTCCACCGACTGACCCCCAGTGGACTCCAGGTCAAGCGGCCTGGAGAACAAGAAGGAGTCGTCAGACTCCGAGGAGTCTGCGAACAGCTGCCGAGTGCCTGAGCCACCCTCCAGATGCCGAGGTTGATCGGGAGTGAGGGTGACCGACAAGCTATGGGGCAAACCCTGACCCAACCGAGAATCCTTGGTCGGAGCCCCAGTCTTCGGTTGTGGAGGTGGAGGTTCCACCACAATGGGTGGTGCAGCTGGTTTCGGCCAAACAACCGGTGCCGGCTTTGGCGCCTCGATAACTCACGAGGGTTGCCCGGCGCTCAGTGACAGCCATAATGGCGGAGGGAAAGCGATGGGTCGGCTTATTCCCAACAATAACAGCTGCTGCCACATTAAATCCTCTAAATGGCCAGCGCAACTTGCGCCGGAGCCTATCCTTTGAAGAGGACAACAAGGATGAGCAGCGCCGCCTCTTTCCATGGTGCTGAGACCAAGACCGCCGACGGCGGGACCGGCTGGACCTGGAAGAGGTCCGAGACCGAGACCTTACAGGATTCCGAGGGTGGGTCAGAGAGGGGGCAGAGGAAACCTGCTCCTCCCTCAGTTCAGGGACCTTAACCAGGGACTCTGGTACAGGAGGCACAGGCAAGTCCAAGGTTTCCACCAGAGGAACCGGTGAAGAAGGGCTGTCGGCTTCTCCAGTCGACAAACCGTCCGATGGGTCGAGAAAAATCTCGACTGCGTCGACAGTTGTCTCAGCTGGCTGACCTGACGGGGACACCGTGAAGCCAGCGGCCTTAGCCACAACCTTGGCCGAAGTTGACTATCCGGGGAAGGGGACCTCTCCCGCTCCCGCGAACGTCGACGGTGGGACTTACCTTTGGAGTCCTTCTTTTTGGACCGAGAGGAATGTTCCGATGGCCCTTCTCCCTTGGTGGAGAGGGACTGGCAAAGCTCCTTAAAAGAAGCTGTATAAGAAGAGCCCAAGGAAGCGGGACAAATACGCAACGAGGAAGATGAAGATCGACCTGGCGCCCGCCTCACGAGGGCGATCATCTGCTCCAGCTGGTCTGCCGAGCCTGCTGCGGACACTGCCAACGGACCTCCTTCAACTTAACGGAGGATAACATTTTCAAGGCACCCCAAAAGCAGTCTGGCAGCGCAGTCCCAAGACGAAGCCAAAAGATTTTACATAATTGAAGCCTCCGAATCATGTCAGAGTCCCAGGCAGTAAGACGCGGAGTGTGGCTCGTCCGGGGACATCTTCTGCCCACAGGGCACCGACGTAAACCGGGAGTCGATTTGTCCATCACAGCCACAAGGGAAAAGAAGACCAAAGTCTTTTAAACTTTAGAATAAGTTTCGGTTTAATCGAGTGTGGCTCCAGGCCTAAAATGCAGAGCGCTAAGGAGGGAACCTGAGCTTCCACGCGGCAAGGAAGATCTGGTGTCATGGGTCGGAGCCAAGAGTTTTACCACCCGGGTGGGTGGGAGGAGCCAGCTTGAAGACCTTCCAGCAAGATTTAAAGCGGCAAGGAACCTGCCAGTAAGTGTGGATTGAACAACATATCCACGTCCCTAGAATAAATGTTCTGGTTGTTTCCAAACATGCCTTGTCCATTTGTGCAGCACCTATGCTTCATTCTAATTCTTATTCAAATAAGAACTGTTATTCACTGCCTCAATCCTAAACACCGGGACCTTGTATTCAGGTCAGGTGTTTGTGAACGATTGCTTGCCAACTGACTGGTGCCGTTTCCAGCGCCTCACCCGTTCTGTGTACATCATCTATTGTGATGTCATCAATGGAGAGCTGTGGCAGGGAACACACACATATATATATATACATACATACACACACACACACGGAGTTAGCACTTGTTTATCCGGCTCTCATTTATCCGTTTCTCTCATGTATCCGTCTTTGACTGCATGATTTTTTATTTCCCATTTTGTTTACACTCGTTTATCCGTCCCTCGCGTTATCCGTTTCCGTTGCCCATCCTGCCTGTTGTATCCTATGTAGATCTTAGTGTTTACTCTCAGATAACTGACCCTTTTCATTCCCCATACAGTATTGTATACAAAACCACAGACCAAAGCAGGCAAGGCAGTCACAAACCAAAGCAGCCACAGACCTAAGCAGTCACAGCAGACAGAGATCAAACTGCAGACCAAAGCATCCAGTTTCCACTTAACTGTTTCTCTCAGATATCTGTCATCTGACCTGAGAACAAAAGGCAGCGGATATCTGAGTGCTGACTGTATACACACACATATATATATATATATATATATATATGTACATATATATATATATATATATATATATATATATATATATATATATATATATATATATATATATATATATATATGCATGCATGCACATACACACACACACATACATATACGAAAAAAATATAAAAAACACAACAGGGCATGGGCCAGTTTTTCTATTATTATATATGCTGAAAATAATTTTAACTAAATATACAACATTTTGAAAGCCAGCCCAGTGGTGCCAAGGGCTAAGGCCCTGGTAGCCTTACCTGGCGCAATGCCGATGACAGTGTTTGGGAACGAGCACGGGCTGTCGGAGGTCGGCTGGGGGGGCGAAGCTGAATGGAGCCAACCGAAAGACAGCTCTCCTCTACGGGGAGGGAAGGTGGTATCCCTCGGCTCTTGACTGCCTCACGGTGGATGCCAGAGGCAGCGCGGGGAGCTCCAGGCGCTAGGCCACGGATGAGTGGAATGGGTTTGTCACCGTTGGGAGAGTGGCTATGTCATTCCACGCCAGCATGTGTCTCTACTCCTGAGGCCCCGGGCAATTGGGAGAAAAAGAGAAAATGGATTCTCCGCCACAGGATGACGCCCACCTCCACAGGCTCCACTCCTGGGTCAGGTGATAAGTAAGCCCCAGTAATTCCGTATTCGGGCGGGGGGCGTCAGGCTGAATATGGTGCCGGTAGGAAGAAGATAAATAGTCTTTAAAAAAAACAAATAAATAATAATAAGTATACAACATTTTAACAGGCTCCGAGTTCCTCTGACATTTAATCTTTATCAGTTTTATCACATAAAGTCAACTTGACCACAGCTGAGATTTGTAGTTCCTCATAAAGATCACGCTCCCATTCGGCACGGGTAGAAGAAGCTTGATCATGCGCTCTGTAACATTTGTATTCGGTTAACACAGGAGCTGGCACATAAACATCCCCATGGCATAGTCCGTCAGTCACATCAGACGGTCAGCCCGGAGGACTCTGGGATAAATAGTATGCAGCAATGGCGGGCAGGGCGTTGCAGGATCAACCAGATAATAAACCGCAACTAAGCAAGTGCCTTAAAAAGTTATTTAACATTGAGGACTGCTAAATCAGGACCTCAGGGTCCTTCAGTATTTCTCCTGGGGAGCCGAGTATTCCCCTTTGACAAATAAACACTGAAATTTTGAATTACTGTAACTTACACGTTACATAACTAACTACCCCTCTATTTAGCAGTTTCCAAGACTCTTTAAATAAAGTAGTCATATAAATTTTCAATTATCTAGCTCCAAAGGTGGCTAAGTTAAAGGCATAGCAATATTTTCAGACATTTTCACATGTATAATAAATTGCCAGACGAAGAGCCTCTAAAACTTCCCGGCCCCTCCTCCAAGTGCCATGCAACCTGGCATCTTTTTAGGGACACTTCTACGCAGTATGCTAGCCCAATTTGAGATCTCTAGCTACAAGACTAAATGAGTTATGAACAAGTAAAGAATTTCAGAAAATTCCACAAAACATCACGAAAGTTTGTGAAAATTCTCTGAAATCGGAATTTGCTAACTATGCCCAGCCCTTGTACTCACCCTACCTGGAGCACTGCATGGGAGGGTCGAATATAGCAACTCAGTGCAAAAAAAAAAAAAATCAAACCAGTTTGGGATGCCTTAACTGATTTCCCCTTGATAGCCTCCATTGTTCATCATGCATGCAGATGTCTCTGTGGCCAGCAGAGGACATACTTTGTGCCGAGTGCACCTACTTATGTGCAACTTAGTGCTGTGCTCTAGAGTAGTATATATATTCCAACAAGCTTAGGGCACTCACAGTGTGCTCAAAGATGCTTAATATATCAAACATAGAGTCTTGCACTAATATGTGCACAGGATAGAGAATTTGCAAAGAACAAAGTCAACTTTCCAATCTGGGGCCCCTGGTGAGGTGCTCCTATCCTAGGGAGTACCCAGACTTCCTGAAAAATGGGACTTCCCACCCTCAATACACAGCACTCCTATATTTAAAAACCAAAAACAAAACAAAAAAAACTGTTACTTTCATAGTGTGATTGAGGAATCTGATCAGGATGGAATTAAATCCTGCAGTCTCTACTTAAAGGCACATGTGTGCTGGCCCATTGGCGTGGAGGGCTGAGGTATCTGTGCCTTACCTCCTCCCACGCTGGTGACCCATGTTCACAGTGCGAGCGGGCTACCGTGGGGTTGGCTGGGGAGGGAGAGGATTGAGCATCTGAAGGACTGTTCTCCTCTCCCAGGGAGGAAGGACTGGTGCTCCCGTCAAATAACTGCCCCTCGGTGGAGGCCCGAGGGCAGCGCGGATCTGCAGGCTGCCAAGAAAGGGAGGGTGCTGCGGGCCACAGACGTTCGTGCGCCTCCATGTACGCACAAAGAGGAAGCAGGGAACTACAGACCAGTCAGCCTCACCTCGGTAGTGGGAAAGATCATGGAAGCACTACTGAAGGAGAGATTGGTGGAACATCTGGTTGTCAATGGACTACAGGACCCAAGGCAGCATGGTTTCACCAGGGGGAGGTCATGTCAGACCAACCTCATTGAATTTTTTGACTGGGTGACTAAGGAGGTGGATCAGGGGAGGGCAGTGGACATGGCCTATCTGGACTTCAGCAAGGCCTTTGACACTGTGCCACATAGAAGACTATTACACAAACTGGGGAATATGGGTGTGGGCAGGACAGTAGTGTGGTGGGTAGGTAACTGGCTGGGTGGCAGGACACAGAGGGTGGTGGTAAATGGCTGTCACTCCACAGAGGGAAGAGTGACCAGTGGGGTACCACAGGGATCAGTGCTGGGACCGGTCCTATTCAACATCTTCATCAGTGACATTGCACAGGATATAGAAGGCAGAATTTCACTGTTCGCTGATGACACAAAGCTCTGTAACAGAGTAGACACACCAGAGGGTGTAGACAGAATGAGAAGGGACCTGCAGAAACTTGAAGAATGGTCAAGGGTTTGGCAGTTGAAATTCAATGCAAAGAATGCAAGATAATGCATATGGGGCACAAAAACCTGGCACAATATATCAGTTAGGGGTGAGGATATAGCATGCCAAGCAGGAAAGGGATCTTGGGGTTGTCATCTCTGATGACCTCAAGGTAGGAAACAGTGTGACAAGGCATCAGGTAAAGCAAACAGGATGCTGGGATGTATAGGCAGGGGCATCACCAGCAGGAAAAGGGAGGTCATAATTCCGCTATACAAGACACTAGTGAGGCCCCACCTGGAGTACAGTGTACAATTCTGGAGACCATACCTACGTAAGGACATAGACAGGGTAGAGAAGGTTCAGAGGAGGGCAACAAAGATGGTGCATGGGTTGCATCACAAGTCCTATGAAGACAGGTTGAAGGAACTGAACATGTACTCCCTGGAGGCGAGGAGGGAGAGAGGGGATATGATAGAGACATACAAGTATCTTACAGGGAGGAACAGGGTGCAGGAAAACACTATTTTTAAGCGAAAAAGATGTTTCAGGACTAGAGGGCATGGGATGAAGTTGGAGGGAGGACGATTCAGAGGAAACATGAGAAAGAATTTCTTCACAGAACGGGTGGTGGACAAGTGGAACACCCTGCCAGAGGAAGTGGTGGGGGCTGAAACAATCACGGGATTTAAGAATGCATGGGATAGACATAAAGGAATTCTAGAGGTCAGGGGTAAGGGGAAATAGACTTCTAGGAAAACAAACTGAACTTACAAGCTCAAATGGGCAGACTAGGTGGGCCATAGGCCCTTATCTGCCGACACTGTCTATGTATCTATGTATCTATGTACATCTGGCGTGTGTGCCCCAGCAACAGGGAAGGGAGAAAACAGAGGAAAAAAACCCTGGCTGCAGATGACGACCGACCCTCCGCAGGCTCTGCACCTGGCAACTGGGTAAGAACTCTGGGTAAGTCAGCGTGCACTGGGCGGGGGTCAATCAGAAAGGGGAAGCGAGGGACGTAAGGCAATAAAAACCTATATGGGGAAAAAAAGAAAGGCACATATGTACTTCTTTTTCTGTAGAGCTTTTTCTCCCTGGCCAGGCGGCCATGCTCATCTCTCAAGAATATATGCTGCTCCCAGTGATATATCCTGTTCTGGCATGTTGACTTCCTTCCCCCACACGCCCACCCCACATCCAGTGACACCTGACATCCCCGACTTTCCTTCCATGGAAGGGGCTCTGGGGAAAGGACTGCCCCTGAGATAGTTCACTATGGGGACAAAGATCCACTGCGGTCATCACTAGGACCCAAAGGGAGTCCAGGAATCCAGGCCACCATACAGACAGTACATGAGTTCTTCTTCCTGTTTTTTTCCTTATTCCCTCCTCCCCTTGGCGTAGGTGGCACTCCATGGTTCCTCGCCTACATGCACTATAGTCCTGCGGAGGGAGTAAGCTCCCTTGGCCCACTACAGGGGCCACTGTAGTACCAGCTGCCCAGCACCATCCCTCCCAACCGCAGTCCACTGCCAGATAACAGCTGCTGAAGCCCAGCCTGCATCCAGACGTGGTGTCCTGATTTCGCTTCTGAACTTGGGTCGCCTGCACAGCAGCATAACCCGCTGACGCTGAACCAGCTCTGTAACCTGACACTTTAAACTACACAGTATGTGTGTCTCAAAAACACTGGACTGTCAGAAACTGACCTTACAGGTTTAGGTCATTAATGTTTGGCATGGACTGCCCTACACTTCCATAACTACAGTAATACCACCATGTATACCTCCCAACCTCCTGCCTCATGAATCAGGGACAACGACCCCCAAATCAGGGACACATCTTAAAAACTGGTACTATTCACTCAGAAAGCTGATAGAGTAAAGCGATTTGTATTAATAAAATCTCACTCAGCCCTAGAACTCACATGTGAGTCGAAATGTTCTATGCTTAACCTTATTCAAAATTGCCACCTCGAGCTGAGTGAGTGTATTTTCTGAAGAAAAATAAGTCTGTTACTTTAATGTCTGAAATTATTTTGTGCTTTTAATCCCCACTGTTCTGTCACAAAACACAAATGTTACGAGGGACAGAGGAAAATTTTGAGGCTAAATCCGGGACAGTTGAGAGGTATGCCACCATGAGATTAAACAGTGCAGTCTTTCTAAGATGAATCATTAAAATTGATTACAAAACCAGAGAAAGACAGCAGATTTTTATTTGAAAATACGGATTTCTTCAAAGAGATTCACTGTTAATTCTTGCCTTAGCTAGCTGCATGAGATTCTAACAGCGGAGTGCAGGCCATAAAAAGCATTTGGCTAGATAATTTCAAGATACAGTAGCGCAGCAGTTACAGGAGTCAACTTTGATAATTATTTTTAGTCTAAAACTGCTGAGCAACTGAAAGCAACTCATAGGGCTTTTGGCAGCTGCCAGAATTCTGCAACTACTACAACTTCCCATTAGCTTTTGGCTCATGGGAATAGAAGTTGCACAAAATTTAAATTAGCATGTCTGAAGATTGAGGAGTTCAAGTTTAGGGGAACAGGATAAGAAAAGTGTAAACTAGTCCCATTCCACAATGATCAGAGGAACTACTTCACACTTTAGGGTCACAAACAGGCAAGAGGTAGAAGCCAATTTATTTAATAATTTAAAATTTCACTTATGCTGGCTAGGGCAGTGATAGCGGTACCACTTGCCATTCAGATGGCTCGGGTTAGTGCCCAAAGCCCGGGATGTCTGTGTTGACCAGCGAAGTAAGTCAGGAGGGCACTTACTACTGCTGCACGACTGCCTCTTGCTGGCCAAGGGGAAGGATGTGTGGTGCAGGAAAGAACATAATGGTCCCTTATGTCGGCAAGCACCTGTTCACCTGGTGAGAGTCACAAAGGTGTCACACATTCTGAGCTGAACAAGCAGGAGTTCCAAAGGAAGTGTGGGATGCCTCATCAACCGTTCCAACAGCTCCCACTGGCTACAAGCTGGGGTCATACACTATGGAGTGGGACACAGCTAGGGACTTTGAGGGAAAAAAAATACTGTACCCCAGTTGGCCCCAGGCACATAATAGCACACAGCAAAACTGTAAACTTTTATTAGAGTATATAAAAAAAACCAGCACTTCGACAACGCTCTGCCTCTTGATAAGGGGGGGTGGAGTCAGACAAAAAAAGTGTCATTCAAAGTGACAGTATAAACTCAAGCAACATATGTTTATGAAAGTTCGGATGTACCACAACCCAAAATCAAATACTTTTTCTACTAAAATAACAGTATTACAGGGGTTGGGTGTCTTGCAACACAAAAATGTTGCCCGTTTGTTTTAAACTGTTTTTGTACTCTTTGCCTTTGTGTACCCTTTTTTCAATTTCTTTGGTTTTGAGTTATGGTTCCACATGAAAAAATTACTCACCTCAGTAATCTTCTTTCTTCCATGGGGTCCTTCAGCATTAGTAACTTTTTTGCACTTAGCTGGCTAGGTGCAATTGCCCCGGAGGTGTGCCTTTAAGAGAGATTTAATGAACGTAGGGCCAAGCCAATCAAAAGACAGGAGGGGGTGTGAACTGAGTGAGAGTTGTTGACTGCTTCAGAATGTTTAAGGAAAAACGAGGGCAAATGCCCTGACAAAGAATTAACAGGATTCAAAAAACATGCAAATGTCCAAAAGTGGAAATAGAAACAACAGCAACACGAGTTAAAAACTCATTAATAAGAAACGCCAGCCAGCCTGGTGGCGCTGAGGGGTGAGGCGCTGGACGCCACACCTCACGGAATGAGTCGGGGCCGCCGGGGAGGGGAAGAGATTGAGCGTCTGCCAACTGCTCTCTCTTCCCAGGGGTGGGTATAGGGAAGCGTTTGCTCCTGTAGCAACCTCTGGCGGTGGCTGGAGAGCACTAGTACAGTGACGCGGTGTAATGTTGGGGGCGGAGCCACAGCAATACGTAGCCTTGCTAACCGGCCCGCCGCTGGGGGGGGGGGAGACGGGAAAAAATTACAAGAAAAAGCCTCCTATCAGCCGGAAGATGACGGTGGCCCCGGTGGACCCTCCCACATCCCAATTACCAGCCACGACGTGCCCAGGATCTCTCTCAGGGCGACCCGACGACTTACAGGCAGGCCCTTCATACTCAGGAAGCAGCCGCTGGGGGAGAGCGAAATCAGCCCCGGAGATGGTACCGGGGATCGGGTCTGCCTGGGGTCGATCGGGGAAGAGAGATCAGGAGAGATGCAAGGGTTCAGGTTGGGAGTAGGGTGGGATCCGAGTTGGGCACACCTGAAGGATGCCCGGGGATAGGTGAATAAAGAAAGTTTAAAAAAAATAAATAAATAAAAATAAGAAATGCTAAATTTGGTAAAAGGCGACGTAAGAGCCCTTCTCCGACAGGTGAACCAGGGAAGAAGGGTGGGAACTTACTGATGTTAAAGGACCCCATGGAAGAAAGAAGATTACTGCAGTGAGTAATTTTTATTTTTTCCCCCAGGAGTCCATTAGCATCAGTAACTTTTTTTTGTAGACTACCAAGCAGTACCAAGTGGGAGACGGGCAGAGAACCTACTTAGGAAAGAAGCTCTGCAGAACTGCCCTGCCAAATTTGGCATCAGATCTGGTCTGCACATCCAAACTGTAGTGTTTCACAAAGGTGTGCACAGATTTCCAGGTAGCTGCTTTGCAGACATCCAGTACGGAATGTCCCTTGCTGCTGCAAGTGAGGCTGCAGTGCCCCTAGTAGAATGGGCACTGAGCCCCACTGGAGGTTGGTGACCAGCTTTCTCATAGCAGAATCTAATACAAGAGACCAACCAATGAGAAATAGTCCTCTTGGTAGCTGGTCTTCCTCTGCCTACATCCCCGTAGGTGAGGAACAACTGAGTGGAAAAGCCTCTGGACTGTCTAGTATGCTCTAGGTAGTGAAAGATGGCTATTCTGACATCCAAGCTGTGGAGCTTTAGCTCACCAGGGGTGGATGGCTCAGTAAAGAAGACAGGCAGAGTAATGGACTGGTTCAAGTGAAACTCTGAAACCACCTTTGGCAGAAATTTCCTATTTGTCCTGAGCTCAGCTTTATCGTTGTGAGGGATGATGTAATTCGGCTCAGTGCACAGGGCCTGTAACTCTGAAATCCTCCTGGCAGACTCAATGGCTACCAGGAAGACGGTCTTCCAAGTTACAAACCTGATGTGGGCCGTGGACATAGTCTCGAAAGGTGGATTCATGAGCCCATCTATGCAAAGGTTCAGGCTCCAAGGACGAACAGGCTCCCGGATTGGAGGCTGGAGGTGCAAGAGACCTTTGAAAAACTGTTTAAAAATGTTGTGGGGAAAAAAATGATTTCTTCTTTCCCACCGAAAGGTAGGCGGAAATTGTCGCCAGGTATAGCTTGAGTGAAGATGGTTTCAAGCTTGACGCCTGTAGGTGTTCCAGGTAGTCTAGCAGCTGAGGGTCTGAAGCTGATAAGGGTTCGACCTTTTCACTTCTGCACCAGAGGGAAAACCTTTTTCATTTGGTTGCACAAGTCTTCTTAGTGTTCGGTTTTTTTAGTCATCCTCAGTATCTCAAGGACCTGTTCAGAGTACTGTGAGGATGGAAACTCTAACTCCTCAAGAACCAGGCTTTGAGGTGAAGACAGTATGTCTGGGTACTGCACTCCCGTCTGAGGAAGGGTCAGCAGGGAGCGAGTCGGGGGCAGGTGAATGGGCCTGTTGCAGGACACTGAGAGAAGGAGAGGGTACCAGGCTTGCCTGGGCCAGTCCGGAGCCACTAGGATCATGGATGCGGGCTGCTGCCTGAGTTTCAGCAAAACCCTGAATATCAGGGGAAAGGGAGGAAATGTGTACGGGAACTTCCCTGACCAGTCCAGGATCAGGGCATCCAGAGAAAGTGCTCCTGGAACTGGGGGCCTGCAACAGTACTAAGGAAGCTGAAAATTGAGAGGTGAGGCAAACAAATCCATGTCTAGTGTGCCCCACTGCCTGAACACTGTGGCTAGTACTTGCTTGTTCAGTGTCCATTCGCTCTGACCTTGACTGATACGGCTTAGAGCATCCGCCAGAGTATTGAGTTTGCCTGGGAGGTGAATAGCTGAGAGGCTGACTCCCAGGGAGAAAGCTAGAGACCAGAGCTTCAGAGCTTCCAAACAGAGTATTCCTGATCTGGTACCACCCTGCTTGATTATGTAGAACATTGCGGTGGTGCTGTTCGTTCGAATTTGAACTGCCTGCCCTTCTATGCCGAGTGTAAAGGTTTTGAGAGCTAGTAAGACTGCTCTGAGTTCCAAAAGATTTATGTGCAACTGTGACTCTTCGGGAGTCCAGCTGCCGCTTACTGAGGCACTGTCTAGATGAGCTCCCCAGCCCAACAGGGAGGCATCTGTGGTGATCATCTTTGTGGGAAGAGGAGCTTGAAAGGGAACCCCTGCCTGCAAATTTGCAGGGTCCTTCCACCACAGCAAGTTTTGGAGGAACTGCCCAGGCACTGGTATTAACTTTGAAAATGTGTTGCATCTCTGAGACCAGCGAGCTCTGAGGTAGGCTTGCAGGAGTCTCATCCTGTACCTGACCACTGGGACTACTGCAGTCATAGAGGCCATATGTCTCAGAAGCTTGAGGAAATGTCTGGCTGGTCTTGGCTGTCCCTGGGCGAAAGAATCTGCCACTGAAAGGAAACTCTGAATTCTCTCCTGTGGGAGGAAAGCATATCCCTTCTGAGTGTCCAGCCGGGCCCCTATGAAGGTGAGCAGCTGGGTGGGTTCCGGGTGAGACTTCTTGAGATTTACCAGGAAACCCAGAGACTCCAGAGTGCGTTCTGTAATGGAAAGAGATTCCTTGACTTGGCAAGGAGATTTTGCTACTATGAGCCAGTCATCCAGATACAGGTAGAGAGCAACATCCAGTCTCCTGAGATGTGCTGCTACCACTGAGAGACACTTGGTAAAGACTCTTGGGGCCGAGGACAGACTGAAGGGCATTGCGGTGAACAGATAGTGACCCGCAGCAAGTTTGAACCTGAGAAACTGCCTGTGAGATCTCCTTATGGGTATGTGGAAGTAGGCGTCCTTTAAGTCAAGGGAGGCTAGCCAGTCGCCCTGCTGTAAGGACTGTATGACCAGTAACAGAGTGACCATTCTGAATTTGTTTTTTTTCAGATGTTTGTTTAAATATCTGAGATCTAAGATAGGTCGCCACTTCCCAGTTTTCTTTTGTGTCAGAAAATAAGAGGCTCTTGCCCTTCTTGAGGGTGAGGACCCTCTCCACTGCTCGTAAAGCCAGAAGGTTTTGTACCTCCATTTCCAACAGCAGTATCTGCGATGGTGACAGAGGTCTTGACACCTGGGTACGCTTGAGGTCTGGCAGCTGCTTGAACTGTAATGACAGACTCTTCTCCACTATCTCCAGCACCTACTTGTCCGACCTGATGAGGGACCAGTGCTGAAGATAGTGAGAGAGAGTCTGCCTCCAACCGGAAACGGGGGAGGCGACCTGGACATTCACATCAGGACTTAGACTGAGAGACAGATGGCTGGGTAGAGGTGTCTCTTCTTTGGCCTCTTCTGCCCCTGCCTCTGAAAGACCCTCTGTACTGGCTAAAGTCAGATTGGGGATGGGGATTGTAAGGCCTGGGAACAAAACTTCTGCCCCTACCACCCCTGGGATGGGATCTCTGAGGGGTGGCGCGTTTAGGCCTGGATGTATGGCTCTGCCAGGAGGCCTTGTACTCATCGACCTTTTTCATGTAGTCAGCAGTTTTGTAATCAAACAACATATTTTGATCACAGGGAAAATCCATGGCCTTGTTCTTAGTGTCTGTGGTCAGACTGGTTGTTCTAAGCCAGGCGAAGTGTCTCAGAGATATGGCATGGGCCATCTCCCTAGAGGCTGCATCATTATTGACATCTGCCATGTGGAACTGGTACATAGTAGCTTCCAAGGCAGTTTCCGACATATCCACCAGCTCCTGCACCACAGAATGTGATCCACTGCGGGCGATAGCCTGGACAGATTTCCAAAGGGCTTTCTGATAGTTGGCTGTGAATGCCATGTAAGAAGAAAGCCTGAGAAGCAGGGAAGCTGTGGCATACATTTTCTTTGCTATAAAGTCAATTTTCTTGGAATCCTTGTCGGGGGAGAGGGCGACAAGGAGATTCCAGCTTTCTAATAAGCTGCCTGCTGCACTATACTCTCGTGGCTAGGGTGTGCCGACAGGAACTCTGTACCATTTTTAGACAATTTATAGTTTCTCTCAAGCCGCTTATCAACCCCTAGTACTGAAGTGGGGTGCTGAAGCACCTTCATGGTATTTTTTCTAAATGGATTATAGATAGGGACGACTCTTTGAGGATGAAAGACCCTTCATCTCCCTATAATCTTCGTCTTCATCGACATCCTGGTTGGGCTCCTGTGTAGGGAGGTCCAGGGTATCCCGCATATTTTGTATAAATATAAACATAGAGGAAGGATCCTCGTGGTCACCTGGAGGATCCCCAAGGCGAGGGTCCGGGGACTCCTGGGGCTCAATACCCTCAAAATCCATGTCAGGGGCATCATAAAATTGATCATTGTCTGCATCACCCTCACAGTCCACAGAACAGAGAACTGTGGAAGAGTGCTTGCCAGCCCCAGTAATTTGAGGACCCATCTTTTGAAGGGTCTGAAACAGTTGCCATGCTTTTTCCATATCTTGCACTGACGGAAGAACCTGCACAGTTTGTAAGTGTTTTGTTTTTTCTGCATGCTTTAAGTTGCCTGTTGTCTCACTACTGGCTTTCCCAGGAGCAACGGGAGCATATCTGTCTTACATAGAAAAATAGAATTTGACAGCAGATAAGGACCGCTTGGCCCACCTAGTCTGCCCATTTTCCTACCTAACAGATAAGCTGCAGATCCTAGTTAACCAACAGTTAACTTCCTCCTACCCCCCACTAGGACTGCTTTATGTCTGTCCCATGCCTTCTTGAATTCCCCCACTGTTCTTGACTCCACGACCTCCTCAGGGAGGCTGTTCCATGCATCCACAACCCTCTCCATGAAAAAATACTTCCTCACATTACCTCTGCACTGTCCCCCCTCTATCTTCAAATTGTGCCCCCTTGTTCTTGCAAATCTCTTTTCTGAAAGATGCTACCCTCTTGGACTTTGTTGATTCCCTTGAGGTACTTGAAAGTTTCTATCATGTCCTCTCTCTCCCTTCTTTCCTCAAGGGTATATATATTAAGCTCATTTAGCCTTTCTTCATATGTCTTCTGGTGCAGACCCTGCACCATTTTGGTTGCCCTCCTCTGGACAGCCTCCACTCTGTCTAGGTCTTTGCGGAGATGGGGTCTCCAGAACTGCACACAGTACTCTAGATGGGTCTCACCAACTGTCTGTACACAGGGATAACAACTTCCTGTTTTCTACTATTGATGCCTCTCCCTATGCATCCCAGTATCCCCCCAGCCTTCCTTACTGCTTTCTCACATTGCTTGCCCACCTTTAGGTCATCCAATATACAGTAATTACGCCCAGGTCCCTTTCCATTTTTACTGTTGTCAGTATCTCACCCCCCATTGTGTACTCTTCCCCTGGGTTTTTGTTTCCCAGGTGCATTACTTTGCACTTTTTTGCACTGAATCTGAGCTGCCATACATTTGACCATTCCTCCAACTTTTGCCAAGTCCTTCTCATCCTTTCCACTCCATCTTGTGTATCAACCCTGTTGCAGATCTTTGTGTAGTCTGCAAGAGACATACTTTCCTACCAGTTCCTCTGCAATGTCACTTATAAAGACATTAAAAGGACCGGTCCCAGTACTGAACCCTCGGTACCCACTAGTAATCCTCCTTCTCACTGTGGACTCCGTTTACTACTACCCTTTGTGTCCTGTTGTCTAGCCAATTTTTATCCAGGCTACCACCTTGGGACCCACTCCAAGGCTGGCTAACTTGTGTATTAATCTTTTGTGTGGGACTGTATCAGATGCCTTGCTAAAATCTAGGTAGGCCATGTCCACAGCCCCTCCCTGGTCTACTACTTTGGTCACCCAGTCAAAGAATTCTATTAGATTCGTCGGACATGACCTTCCTATCGTGAATCCATGCTGCCTTGGGTCCTGTGCCCAACTGGCCTCTAGGTACTCAACAATTCTTTCCTTCAGAAACCACCAAGATCAAACTAACTGGTCTGTAGATTCCTGCCTCTGTCCTGCTCCTACTTTTGTGAAGAGGAATCGCTTCCGCCCTCCTCCAGTCCTCAGGTACCACCCCATCCTCCCATGATTTGTTAAAGAGAGTAGTCAGCAGTGTCACTAGTTCTACCCTTAGTTCTTTTAGAATTCTTGGGTGAATCCCATCAGGCCTCATTGCTTTATCCACCTTCAATTTTATTAGTTCTTTCAGAACCCTTTCTTCTGTAAATGGACTGGTATCGACCCTCGTCTTCAGAGTGTTTCTCGTTTGGTTTAGGTACCTCCCCCTTCTCTTCCTTTGTGAATACTGAGCAGAAATATTTGTTCATGAATACTGAGTTTAGGTACCTCTCCCTCCTCTTCCTTTGTGAATATAGAATATTCTTGACAGAGTTTCTTTTTAGCCACTTCATCAGAGGCTTGATCAAGCTTCCTTTTTTCGCCACTCTTATATTATTTTTCAATTTGTGAGGAACTTCATCTATATTTTTTGACTGGGATCTGGAGGGTTCCTCAGCTCCTCTGCTTTTGGTATTAGTACTTTTGAATGGCCCCTCGTCGGAAGCCTTTGATTTATCCTCAGCCATAATTATCAAAGGTTTGTCTGCTATGTTTGCCAATTTAAACAAAGTAAACCAGTTCTGGACCTACGAACTGGGTGCAGGTTTCTGTGAAAATGCCACCGGCCAGTCCTGTCCCAGTTAATAAACTCTGTCTATCACCAGTGCCTTTTTTTTTTTGTTAAAACTGGGATCTATACCAGTGCCAATCTTAATAAAAAGTCAGTAATACTCAACTGCGCACAGGTGGCTGCTGGACCCTTACGGACAGTCCTGACAGAGATGATACCAAGGTCCAGTAATTAAACAAAACAGGTTTCCCTGTAATTGCCAATCTAGAGAGAAAACCCCCAGGCACTGTTTAAGTTTGAAATCTACTGCAGGTGCCTCACGGTAAACCCCGCAAGGTCTAAGGTAAAAAACAAGGCAACTGTCCCTAATTCGATGGTTCCCACAAGAATTTAGCCAACAATGAAGGAACCCGTCGAAAATAAACACCCTCGATAAAATTAGGCTTTACAGTAAATAGTAGCGGTAAAATTAAAGTCTAAATAGTGTCGTCGTGCTAAAAATAAAAAATTTGCGCAGCGCTAATGAAAAAGGAAAACCTTCACTCAGCACACTAAAGGAAATAATTTATGAGGAAAACTTTACCCAGATAAGCACTAGGAGGCTGTCAACAAGGAAAGTTGGGAGACACCTTAGAGGCAATATTGTTCAGTCCAGCGGAGAAAAAAATTCTGAAGCAGTAAACAGCTCTCACTCAGTTCACACCCCCTCCTGTCTTTTGATTGGCTTGGCCCTATGCTCATTAAATCTCTCTTAAAGGCACACCTCCAGGGCAATTGCACCTAGCCAGCTAAGTGCAAAAATGTTATTGATGCTAAAGGACTCCTGGGGTAAGAAAGAACAGGTTACTCACCTGTAACAGTAGTTCTAGGAGTGGTATATGTTGTGCATCCACACTTCTTGGCATGTTCCTTTCCCCTTTAAATCTTGCCGTAAGTCTTCAAGCTGGCTCCTCCCACCCACCTGGATGGCATAAACCTTGGCTCCGCCCCATAATGCCAGATCTTAGTCCGCTGGAAGCCAGGTTGTGCGCCTAAAGCCGGGGAGGTCGGGTGGTTGTGTATGGATGAACAACATATACCACTCCTAGAACTACTGTTACAGGTGTGTAACCTGTTCTTCTAGGAGCGTGGATATGTTGTTCATCCACACTTCTTGGCAGATTCCAAGCAGTTCTCCAGGAGGAGGGAGGCAAGGCGCACACCCCCTACTTGGGAAATAGAGATTGGAGAACCGAGGCCCCAAAACTAGCATCCCGGCGTGACTCAAGGTTGATGTGGTAGTGGGTAATGAAGGTGTTTGATGACTTCCAGGTAGCAGCCCAACAAATTTCCTGGATAGGGATGTCCCTGGAAGCAGCCACCGATGCAGCAGTATGGTGGGTAGAATGAGCTCTTATCCCTCTGGGAGGCTCCCTGCCCGCCAACTCATAGCACAGACCTATGCATGATGTAATCCATCTTGCAATGGTCCGTTTGGCTGCAGGTCTGCCAGAAGCGGCTTCAGCGTAGGTGACAAACAGCTGGCGAACCTCTCCATGAATTTCCGCCGTTCTCTCCTTATAATAGGAGAGAGCACGCCTCAGGTCCAAAATATGGAACCTGTACTTGGTGTCTGAGGTGTAGTTAGGGTAGTATACTGGCAGAGTCAATATGTGGTTAAGGTGAAACTCTGATACCACCTTCGGAAGGAATTTCGGGTGGGGTGCAGGACAACTTTGTCCCAGTGAAAGACCAGATAAGGGGAGTCCACCGACAGCGCCTGGAGCTCCCCTGTCCTTCTGGCTAATGTGATAGCCACCAGAAAGGCAGTCTTCCACGACAAGTGTGAAAGTGCGCACTTGTGCATAGGTTCGAATGGCTTGCCCATGAGCTTTGCCAAAACCAGCAACAGATCCCACGGAGGTGGAGGTTCACGCACCGGAGGGGATATGTGATCCAGGCCTTTGAAGAAGCGCCCAACCACTGTCTCCTCCGCCAATGTCGGCTGACCGCCCAATCCCGTAAGCAGAAATGGCTCAGTGCACCCTAAGGGTCGAGACTACAGACGTCTCTTGAGAGAGAGACCAAAGGTAGTTGAGAATGTTAGCCACAGAGCAGGATAAGGGTCCAGGCTCTTTCCCTGACACCAAATGGAAAACCTTTTCCATTTGAAGGCATAACATTTCCTGGTCGATTCCTTACGAGATGCCTCCACCACGGTGTAGACATCCTTGGAAAGACCCGGAGCCTGGCACTCTAGCCGCTCAGGTACCAGGCTGTGAGGTGCAGGGATTGAAGGTCCAGATGGAATACCTTCCCCTGGTTCCGAGATATCAGGTCCGGGCTTGCACAAAGCCGCTCCGGGGGCCTGCAGCTGAGGCAGAGAAGATCTGGGTACCAGAACTGGCGCGGCCAATCTGGGGCTACCAGGATCACCTTCGCCTTGTCCCTCCTCACCTTCAGTAACACCTTGTGGATCAAGGGAAATGGAGGGAAGGCGTAGCGGAGGCCTGGGGTCCACGGCCTCGAGAAGGCATCCCCCTGCAGTGAGCCCTGCTGAGGGGGGTGGGCATGGTACAGCCTCAGTTTGTTTTCCCTGGAGGCAAACAAGTCCACCAACAGTTTGCCCCAGCGGGAGAACAGACTGTAAGCTACCTCTGGATAGACAGACCACTCGTGGGATGTCTGGCCTATGCAGCTTAGAGCATCCGCCAGCTGGTTCGAGACTCCTGCCACATGAATGGCTAGGAGATCCGCCTCCAGCCGCCTTACGAGGGTCCAGATGCGGAGCGCTTCCTTGCACAGCAGATGGGAGTGTGTGCCGCCCTGTTTGTTGAGGTAGTACATGGTTGTGGTATTGTCCGTCTGGACTTGAACCACTTGACCCCAGAGCTGAGGAGTGAAAGCTGACAGTTCCAGTCTGACTGCTCTGAGCTCCAACAGGTTGATGTGGCATCGGGACTCCTCGGAGGTCCAGAACCCATGGGCCCTGTTGTCCCCCATGTAGGCTCCCCAGCCCATGAGAGGCATCAGTTGTCAGGAAGACTGTCGGCTCGGGGCGGACAAACTGGATCCCTTTCTGCAACCGTTCTGGGGCGGTCCACCATTGGTGAGCGTCCCACATCTTCTGGGTTACAGTGATCAGCTGATCGAAATTACCGTGGCGCCGAGTCCACTGGGTGACCAGCTCCCACTGGAGGGGGCGCATGTGCCACCTGGCCTAATGGATCACTGAGGTGCACGCCGCCATGTAACTCAGAAGGCGCAGAAAGTCCCAGGCAGGGCGCAAGTGCCCAACCAGAAATGATTGGGCAAAGGAGGGGAGAACCTCCGCCCTGTCCGCCGGGAGCCGAGTTCTGGCTTGACATGAGTCGAGCTCTGCCCCGACGAAGCCCATCACCTGAGCAGGCACAAGTTCCGATTTGGCCTCGTTGATCAGGAGGTCGAGCTGAGAGCAGATTTTGAGAGCCAGATCCCTGGACCTCTCCACCTCCTGAAGGGAGTATCCTTCCAGGACCAGTCATCGAGATGAGGGTAGATTCGTACTCCTCCATGCCGAAGATGGGCTGCCACCACTGCAATGCACTTGGTGAAGATCCGAGGGGCCAAAGACAGGCCGAACAGCATGGCTCGAAACTTGTACAGGGTCCCTTTGACCCTGAAGCAGAGGAACCGCTGATGGGACGGATGGATTGGGACGGGAAAGAACACGTCCTGTAGATCCAGTGAACAGAACCACATGTTTCGCTCCAGGAATGGTATGATCTGGTTTAGAGTTACCATCCGGAAGGTGCGGGACCTGAGATATTGATTCAGGTCGTGGAGATCTAGGATGGGGCGCCAACCCCTCGTCTGGTTGGGCACCAGGAAGTACCTGGACACGAAGCCTGTGTTTGTAGGAGGATCCGGTGCTGGAACTACCGCCTCCTTGTGGAGGAGCTGGGCTATGTTGTCTCGAAGAGCCGACTGGGTGCAAGCTGAGATCCTTTCCTCCCGAGGGGCGCGGGCTCAGCCGGGAGGGTACTGTTCGAACTCTAGAGGCAGTCCCTGACTGACCACTTCGAGAACCCACCTGTCCGAAGTGATATTGGACCAGGCGGAATAAAAATGGTGGAGCCGGCCCCCCATAGGAGGACCCAGAGCTGGCATGACGGGTGTAGGGGTGGCGGCCCCCTACCCATCACTGAGCAGGCTTAGAGGAGGAGGAGGAACCTGGACCTGCGCCTCGGCCTCCTTTATGGGGCTGTTGAGGACCCTGCTCGGGCCGTGGGCGCCAAGCTTGAGCCTGCTGCTACTGCTGCTGCTGGCCTCCTTGATAGGAGGGCTGCCTAACCACAGGGGAAGAATGCCGAAATGGCTTCTTCTTTCTTTTCTGCTGGTTCTTGCCCAAAGAACCTTTTGCAGAGGTAGCATCCAAGGTGGCACTGGACTGCTCGATACACTGAAGGTGACTGGCCACTCCCGGACTGAACAAGTCGGTGCCAAGGAAGGGAACGTCAGCTAACTTGTGCTGGGTATTCACCGGGAAGGAGGATAACCTCAGCCAGGCCCTGCGGTGAGTGGCCACTGCGGCTGCTAAGGAGCGGGCACAAGAATCCCCGATGTCTAGGGCCATCTGGAGCTGCTGTTTTGCAACAGCACGGCCCTGATCACGGACTTGCTTGACCGTGGTCTGCATGTCCGCCGGGAGATGAGGGAGAACTTCGTCTAATGACCCGAGGAGGGCATGAGAGAAGTGTGCCATAATGACAGCTGAACTGGCCTGATGAAGGCCTAAGGAAGAGGCCGCACAGACCTTGCAGGTAGAGTGGTCTATATTTTTGGACTCCTTGTCCGGGGGTCAGTATGTGTCGGCTGAGCTACCAGTACGTCTAAACACAGAAGCAGTCACCAGGATCTTGGCCGGAGGATGTTCTGTGAATCCCGGCACGGACCCCATGGGCACTGCATACTTGCGGGCCATGCGGGGAGACGGTGCTGGGCAGGAAGCTGGGCGCTGCCAGAGCTCAAGGGCTGGGCCAGTGATGGCTTCGGCCACTGGAAAGGCCTCCATTGGGGTATCCACCCACTTTAGGATGTCCGTAAGGGGGTACTCTGCCTTTTTGTGGATAGACTCCAGGGGCATTCTGGTAGATTCGGAGATCAGGTGAAGAATGCCTTGAAAGGAGGAAGGACCCTCCTCTAAACCTGCCATGGAGGACTCTTCATCTCCAGGATGGAAGTGTAGTCCTGTGACATCCGAGTCTGAGGAGTCGTGATACAACGGTCTCCCACCTATGTCCCCTTCGATCCGCCGAAGGCAGTCAGGGGTAACTGTTATGGACAGACGTCGGGGAAGCCCGGTGTCTGTACAGTCCTCTTTCGAGGGAGCCCCTCCCTGAGGCTGCTTAGGCGATGGTTCCACCAGAATCGGTGGAGAGACCGAGATGGGCCGAGCCGGGATACAGGCCAGCCCCACAGGCGGGGGAACCGAAGGCTTCGGTTCCGGAGAGGTCGGCGTCAGCCCAGGAGGAGGTAGCCAAGTGATGGCCAGAGTGGACGGCGGAGCCAGCTTCTGCCCGGTCAAAATCAGCTGTTGCCACATAAGATCCTCATAGCATCGACGAAGTTTCCGTTGAAGCCTCTCCTCATCTGAGGAGGAGCAGGATCTTCGGCGATGCCTCTTTTTAGAGTGCTTGTGACTCTTTTTCGGTCGTTCGACCGAGGGGGTTCTAGACCTCGATCAAGATTGAGCTGGCTGACTCGGTCGATTGGGAGACACCAGGGTCGGTGAAAACCGAGGGTCTGGAACCGTGTCCTTGATGGTGACACCGGCAGGCTGGGTCCCTTCATTGGGAAAAACAAGGACCAGAGTCCTTTCTAAAGAATCATCGACCAGAGTCGGCGAAATAGGATCGATCAGGTCGAGAGAGATCTCAACCTCATCGGCTATTTCCTCGATTTCTTGGCAGGATGGAAGATCCGTAAAGCCGGCGGCCGAGGATGCGATCTCGACCGAGTTCGAGACCATGTGTTCCTGGGACTCAGACCTTTCTCAGTCCCAAGAACGTCTCCATTTGGTCGAAAACTTAGGGTCCTTCCACTCTTCCGAGGGCAGGAGAAGTGCGAGCCCGAGGGCGCCTCACCCCTGGTGGGGAGAGACCGATACAACTCCTTGAAGGGCCTGAAAAGATGGAACCGAGGTTCAGAGGAACAGAAAAGCTCCAAGCGGCCGAAGCTTGATCCGCTTCCTCCTCGAAAGCCTTCATTTGCTCCAACTGTTCGGCGGATCCCACAGCCGCGGAAACTGCCCACCTCGCCTCCTTCGATTTCACCGGCGGGTTCCTTTTCTCCATTCTCCCCAATTTTAGGCGCGCCAAGCGGTCATCCAGGACATTGGGATGGAAGGCCAGGCAGAACGTGCAGGTGGAGGTGTTATGTCAGACACCAAGGCAATAGACGCACGTTAGGTGGGGATCGATGCATGACATCTTCTGGCTGCAGGAGCACCGGCGAAATCCAGAAGCAGATTTTTCCTCCATGTCCGATGCGCAACTATTGGAATCGACAACTCGAACGAGTTTTAAGGTAAGATTCGGTGAAAACCGACGTCTGAAATCCAGGGCCTACGAATTGCTGTGAAGCACGAGGGAACCTGTATCTTCCAGCGGAGAGGAAGATCTGGCGTCATGAGGCGGAGCCAAGGTTTATACCACCCGGGTGGGTGGGAGGAGCCAGCTTGAAGACTTCCGGCAAGATTTAAAGGGGAAAGGGACATGCCAAGAAGTGCGGATGAACAACATCGCCACGCTCCTAGAACTTCTGTTTCTTTTACTTACACACACTTTTCTTATTGTTTGGCTTTAGTGCTCCACTTACACCACTTGGTGTGACAATTAATGGAGACTGCCTTTAATTTGACAGATCTCATTTCAAAAGCAACCTTTTTTACAACTTTGACTACAGAGGTATACTTCTTTCCAACACTTTTTGAGCTTGCAGTGTTTTCCTTTGAAGTTTATACATCTAGGCTTTGATAAACATATGTTGTTTAAATGGCTGTTTTTATTTATACTGTCACTTTAAATAAATCCTGTGTTTTCCTGCACTGTAGCCTTTTAAACAGCAGTACCCACTGATGTGAGTGCATGAGTCTGTGTGCTTTACATGAAGCCGCCCTACCACCAACACCACAGTAGGTCCCTACAGACTCCTCCTCTCCTCATTAGCTCCTCTGGGACCTGGACCACCAAATGAGTATATTTCTCCCAGCTTGGGGAACTGGGGGTCCAACCCACAGGAGAAGACTGTGGCTTATAGGCAGAAGTTCCAAAGAGGAATGCCAAGCAGAGGCTGGCAGTGGTCTAGAATCTAGGACTCCCCCCATGGTGGGCAGAAGCGCTTGAGCACGTGGAAGGAAGACCTGTTGGCAGGTGAGAAGAAAATGATGGGGGAGTATGTGCATCATACAGATGGCAGAATGGGTTCATAAGCTACAATATCATTGTCATGAGGGTACAAGTAGGCCAAAAACTGCATATGTTGCAGTGCAATACAGTGAGATGCAAGAATACAGGTCACCGTGGAAAACTTGTACATACAGATAGGATTCATGAATATCTTCATAACAAGTGCAAGCACTTCCGTAGTCATAGTGGTGGTGGTGGGCGCGGGGGAAAAGAGGCAGAACGGGAACTGCTGTACTCGAGTGAGTACTCCAGAGCTTAGCGGGCCTGGGACTGGACAGGAGTAAGGCTGGTAATCTACTGGGAAGGAAGGGGGGGAATCTATGATAGGTTGGTGAACAGTGTTACCTGGACCACTACATAAGTCTTAGAGATATCCCAGGAACAACGTTCAAAAAACAGGAAGGTGTAGTGTTATCCGAATGGAGATTGGTAGTTTGCACCGGTGAGTCAGGCCTGATAGGAAAAGAAATGAAAATTAAGTACCTACCGTAATTTTGATCTTTCTGTGTATCTTCACCATTCATCACTGTTGGGTATCTGGCGGGGTCAGGACCATGAGGAGCCTTTTTTTTTTTTTTAAGGTAGGCGAACCCGGCCTTGCTCACCACCTCAAGGGCTGCGCACTGTGAGGCACTCGCGGGTTGGCCGTTAGGGCAGGCTGACTCCTGCCTGCCTGCCAGCTCTGGAGTCGCCGGAGAGGTAAGAGAAAGGGAGTGGAGGGTGGGACAAGGAAGTCCAACGGACAGAAAAAGGAAAAGATATATGAACCAAAAGGAGAAATAACGACCAAGAGGACAGAAAGGGAGAAGAGTAGGAAACTAAAGGGATTGGGATGGGCCCCAATCTTTAGAAAAGGAAGAGGGAGGTAGGGTGGGTAAAGAATTTAGGAAGAGAGGGGAGAAGGTTAACACATCCCAGACCCTGGTCCATCTCCAGATTGTATAGGAACTGCAAGGAGTAGCAAAGGCTTTCTGCCAGAATTCAAGGCACGGAATAGCTGGCAAACACTCCAGATAAGCAGAGTCGGCTATTCTGGAAGAAGGACAGGGTACAGAGAATTAACACCCTCAAGGAAAAATTATTGGTGAAAAAAAGGGAAAACACATTTTTTTTTTTTTTTTTAAACAAGGAGAAATAGGTTTGACGGAAACAGGGAGGAGGAGAGAAAGGAGGGCAACTGACAACTCCCACCCCACAGGGATGGAGCCAAAGCACTGGAGAAGGAGTGCCCCCCTGCTCTCCATCTCCCTGGATAGTATCCCCTGTGTGTCCCTGTTTTACCCCACTCCTAAGAAAGGAGGGGGGAGGATAGGCACAGAGAGAGGGGGACCCAGAGACTGAAGCCCCAGGGGGATGGAGGGTGGGATCGTGATGAATGGTGAAGATACACAGAAAGATCATAATTATGGTAGGTACGTAATTTTCATATCTTATTTGTGTCAATCTTCACCATTCATCACTGTTGGGTGAGTACCAAGCCCCCCTGAAGGGTTTTTTTTTTTTTTTTACACCCTAAGGGACAAAGTCCCTTAGCTCTCAGTGGGTGACACACTAAGAGGGAGAACCTTCAGGGCCTGGAGGGGCCCGAGAGTGGGGAGAGTGAGACGGGGTCCCCCCCGGAGGGGAAGGAAGTTGCCCTGACAAGCGCCGTCTCGCTCTATGGGAGAAGAGATAGGTTCTCTGGTGAGTGGAGTTAATCACCCTACGCCAGGCCAAGGGTGACAACTGGGAAAGACACAGCCATGCCATCTGCCTAGTGCAGATCACTGTCCCGGTGACCCTGGTAGCTACCTCGTTGGCATCATATGATGCCCTCGCTTGGTGCATTGCTAGCTCCAGGCCACGCGCAGAGAGTGCAATGGCTTGTCTGGTTTGCTCCATATCAGGCAATGAGGCTAGCAGCTGACCCAGCCTGGACCACAAGAACCTGTCATAGGCTGTATAGTGGGCCTGATGTGCCGAAATGGAAAGCAATAACCATGCCGAGTAGAAGGTCCTTCTACCCAAGAAGCCAAAATCTGAAGAGTCTTGATCTGGGGGCCGGTTACGGTGAAGGGCACGAAGCCCATCAGGAGTATCCAACTGCGTCAATCCAGACTGTGAATGAGGCATGGAACCTGGAGACTCCGGGGGTGCGCAATACCTCTGGCTGAGATCCCTTGGGGCAGGAACTCCGGAGAAGGGCCTCTGCCAGGAATGCAATGACGCCTCCCGAAAGGGAGCAGGCCAGGCCGGCATCACAAGGGTGGCCTCGCCAAAATCACCAGAAAGATGTGCACCAAGTGCTCAGGATTGCTGATAGTGGTAGGAGTGAGGTGCAAGTCCTCCAACATCCTCACGAGGAAGCGCTGATACTCAGCGAAATCAGCAGCTGGAGAGATGTGGACAGAAGGTTCCTGTCCCCCAGAAGAGGAGGATGAGTTGTTGGAGGGCACCGGCTGTTCAGTGGGTGGCTGCACGGGGGGAGGTTGAAAAACCTGGCTGTCCATTGCCCTAATGTAAGCAGGGAGCTGAGCAGTCACCGCTCTGAACTGCTCCCAGGAGAGAGGCCCTGCTAGGACCAAGGATGCCTGGGAGCACAGGAGAATGTGGCAGAGGGATGGGGACAGAGCCGAGAAGAGATGTCGGCTGACCTCCGCCTGGGCTAAGGAGCGGACGGGGAGCACCCAAGGAAGAAGGTGCCCCGGAAGACCCCACAGCCGACAGCTGAACAACCATTTCGGTACTGCCTTGGCTGCGCCTGGGAGAATCCCCCCTGTGAGGCGACCGGGGCCGTAGAGGTCCAGAAGGATGGTCCCCTACCCCAAAAGAATGGGGCTCTCTCAAAGAGACTGAGGAGGAAGAGCGGAGATCCGCACTACGGCTTCTCCCAGAGCCCAGGCGGACCCCCGAAAAAGGCCACCGTGCCGACTCCATGCCCCTTGACCCCTCAGAGTCCGAAAGAGCCCTCCTCCTCCTCCTCAAGAGGGCCAGGTAGCTGGCATCTCTGGGCAGCACCCGAAGGAGCTATCTAGGGCACAGTACCCTCCCCTCCTGTAGGTGCTCTGATCAGCCCCAAAGTTGGGCGATCTAGGCACACCACAGGTGGGGGTACCACTACTGAGGGGTCAGTGAACTCACCAAGACCAGGCTGCAGAGCTATGGTGGCCTGCACCACTGCCTGCTGGTCAGCACCCCTGACCCCAGTCTCGGTAGCCACCGACCCCACCTCAGAAGGGGGCCAACTCCGGCTTGTCGAGGAGACTACTGGGCTGCCCACCTCAACAGCCAACCCCAAAGGGTCAGACTGTCCGTCTGACTCAGAGGCCGAGGCCCTGTGCCAAGCCGTAGGAGGGCGCCCACTGCCATCTTTGCCAAAGGGCCCAGAAACCAAAGCCGTGCTTGAGCCGGTACCAGTGCTCCACCGCAGCACCGTGAGCAGACTCCGCAAGGGGCATGGCTCCAGCCTGAACAGGAGCTCCAGAGCTGGGACCAGTCACGGCGCCATCTGGCCCCATGGTGCTGCTCGCGGCGCCGAGGACGAGGACGGCGCCGATGACAGCCCTGACGGCACCATCAGCACCGAGGACGGCGCTGCCCAGCTCCATAGCACCACGAACGGCGCTGAGGGCAGAGGCAGCACTGACGACGGTATCGGCGACGAGGATGGCGCTGCCCGGCTCCACAGGGTGCCGGAGCATCCAAAGGCCCCACAGCGCAGAGCCCCGAAAGTGCTCAACCTCAGCACTGAGGACGGTGCCGAGGCGAGACATGGAGAAAGACGGTACTGTAGCAGCTCCCATGGCACTGCTAGCAGTGTCGGCGCCGCGAGCACTCCGACAGAGCCAAGGCGTCAGCGCGACAAGACGATGCCGGACGACTCCATCCGAGGCCCACGGCGATGCGAACGGTGCCAAGGCCCGCAACAGCGCCAACCGATGGCATCCAGGACAGCGCTGACCCGGGCCTTGCGAACCGCGGGTCCGTCACCGGGAGAGCCTTCACCCCCAAAAGGGTGATTGCCGTGGCGGCGCCTCCCGCCCGCCCCCTGGGAGGAGTGGGATGGGCCTCCTGCGCCTCGGCAACAGCCAGGCTACTAGTAGCCTAGGTTCCCTCCTCCTCGGTCTGTATAGAACCGGGAGGGGACCCAGAGAAAAGGCCGAGAGAACGTGGCTTGGCCCAATGAGTGCGCACCCAACCCCCAAAAGTCAGCGGAGCTTGCCCTACTTTCCACACGCATGCTCGGCGACCCAAGCGTCCATGGAGAAACAGGCACGCCGTGACGTAATCCATGTCGTGAAGCGGGCCAAGACACGAAGACACCGATTGTGCTGGTCGGTGACTGAATACTTTCGGCTGCAAGGGCACCATCGCATGGGAGGCCGACCCATCTTAGAAGATTTCTTGCCCTCCGACCGAGACATGACATACGGAGAAATAAAACACCAAAAACAGACTCGACGTCGCGGAAATATAAAGATAAGGAAAGATCTTACTGGGCGACATCGAGTGTTGGCAGAAACAGAACCGGCAGGAAGACCGAAGGAAAGGATTTCAAAAAAGACTGCGAAGCAGGCCTAGGATTTCTTCACAGGTTCCCACGAGGCGACCTCTACGGCGGGAGACAAAGAACTGGCAGGCAGGTGGAGTTGACGCAGCCTAATAGCCAACCCGTGAGTGCCACGCAGTGCGTCGGCCTCGAGGGCAGCGTCAAGGTGCGCTGCCTGCCTACCTTTAAAAAAAAAAAAAAAAAAAAGGCTCCTGGCGTGGTCCTGACCGGCCAGATACTCAACAGTGATGAATGGTGAAGACTGACACAGATAAGATCTAATTTGCTGCAATCCTTCTAAGCAGCACTAACACAGGTCGCCCCACTGATCTTTGGGAGAAAAGGCAGGAACTAGGAAGAAGCTGAATTTGAGGTAGGCGGGGACCGGGGTGTGGATGCACTTTATGGAAAAATGTATATCACTGGAAGTGTCTGAGGGAACTGTATAAAATTGGAAGTCCGTGAGGGAAGTAAGTGTATGCCAGAAGAAGTCCCTGAGGACACTGGAGCTCAGGCAGTCAAACTGGCTAGATAACATGCGGTGCTGGATCCTGGAGTAGCTTTCAAGAGCGAATCTGTACACCCAGTTATTTACAGTGTGTATCTACATATATTTATGCAACAGGCATGGACTCAAAATCCATTTTTTTTCCACATGTGATAAATTTTAGAACCCAAAAATGATCTCACGTGTGATAAATGCAACCTGTCATACCCCCCCCGCACCACCTCCCACCTTACACGCACAAACACACACACACACACACACCCCAAGCTCAGCTCACCCTACTAGCACAGTGACAAGATTCAAAGGTTAGAAGTTTGACTATAAGCTTCTAGACAGTACTTTTGTCATGATGTATGTTGCAGTGCAATTGCTTGTACGTAGATGGCTATGTATACTGCTACTGTGAGGCTGCTCTGCTGTTTTTTGATGTTCTTTCAATAAAAATGTGATTAACCACAAAAAAGCACTCGTATAGTACAGACTGCAACATAACATTCAAAACTATCTTAAAATTCATTCCAAATGTTTTCTTTCTTTTACGACTGCTTTATCCACTCCACACACACCCCTCCGCTGGGCATCTCATCTCTCCTGCCACCCACAGCACTTGGTCTTAGCACTATCATACCTTCCCAGTATAAGTTCACAAAAAAATAAATGAAAACTGTACCATAAATAACAAAAAATTAAAAAACAGAATTACGAACTGCTACAAATCATCAGTGCCGGCCCCTTAACACAACGAGCTGATGCCAACATTCACAGCCTTCGCCCATGGCGTCTCATCTTTCCTGCTGCCCACAATGCTCATTTCTCTTGCCACTCCTATCTTCTCGGAAGACAGGAATATACAGGTAATACATAAAGACTGCAACATAATACTGAAAGCAATCTTTTAAAAAGGTTTTTTTGACTCATTATTCTAAATGTTTTATTTAACTCTGCTTTATCCACTCCACCGTCCCGTACCTCATACTCTCAGCATCTCAGCTCTCCTGCCATCTGTAGCCCTTGCTCTCTTACCACTTGCATCTTTTCTCACTTCCATTCCTTCTCGGTATATGCTCACTATGAAATAAATTAAAACCAAACCACGAACTAAAAAAAAAAAAAAAAAAAATATTATGAACTGCTGCCAATAACCGATGCCAGCACCTTAAGACATGGAGCCGACGCTGACATTCACAGTCTTCCCCACAGCGTGTCATCTTTCCTGCTACCCACAGTGCTTGTTCTCACGCCACTCGTATCTTCTCGGAAGGCAGTCACATAGCACAGAAAGACTGCAACATAACATTCACTCACTCACTCACCACTCCTATCTTCTAGGAATTAAAAAAAAAAAAAAAAAAGACAGGATCAACCACATAAATTAAACTAAATTTGATTTAAAAAAAAGCCACACACTTAAAGTATAACGGCTCCCTCTAACTCTCGCTAAATGAGACAGGGCCGCCATGCTTTTAAAATTCTACAGCCCTTCCACATGCAAACACTCCCCTATCACAATCAGCACCACGTTGTCCCTAGCAACTGCGTTAGTGTCCCCAGCAACCTGTTCAGAAATGTGCATTAACACTGAGCAGAACGCAAAAAAAACCCTCCATTTCATTAAAAAAAAAAAGCCAAACTGAACAAAAAATTAACAAAAACTACACCAAAAAACTACCTCCCTATTGCAGAACACCCATAGTTCTTGCAAAAATCTCTACGTGGTTCCCCCGATGCTGCACCTCCCAGTTCCAAAGATCTTTCAGTTACCGTGCCCCATCATGGGTAAACAGCCTGCCTAGCACCCTAACTAATCTGTCTCAGCTTAGCCCCTACAAAACCCACCTTAGGCTCCACCTACAAGCCACGAATTCCTGAGACTGTGACCGAACAGGTCTTTCCCCCTCTCTCCCCTAACTTGACATAAAGCATCGAACGAACTCCCAAGATCCCACTCTGAAGAAGCCCACACCGCAGTCTCTTTATCTCGCATGTTCTCCCCTATCTTAGTGGCTAGCACAAATGACCTCGGGGATTCTAATACTCAGCCAATCTGAAAATGCTACAGTCTATGACCCAACTACTTTGTATTCCCACCTCTGTAAATGTTCTGAATCAGTGTCTATCAATATTAATACTTGGATCTAAATGACGGGGGGTTGATTGTAAGTATAGTATTTAGTGCTTTCCTGTTTTGTCCCTGCAGTTCTTTTTGATCTGCTATGTTTTCTTCTACTGTATCTACCTGTACTGCCGTGGAACCTTGAAAAGGAGCCTTTGACTCAAAGGTACTTTCCGAATAATCAATAAAATAAAAAATAAATAAATGGAATATGCATTTGGGACCTTGTGGAATAAATGATTTATATGCACTTGAGCAGTTTGACCTTGGCTACCTCACTCTTGGCGTATGACACTTCCGGAGTTACCAGAGGTCAAACTACTCTTGTGCAGATAAATCATTTATTCCACAGGTCCCCACTGATATCAAGATACCACTTCTAATGATGTCACAAATAAAATATATCACTTCTAAAATATCACAAGTTAATGAAGTCACACCCCGAAGATGTCGCCGGTTAATGCTGTAACATTCAAACTTTATCATTACTTCACTAGTTAAAGATTCCATACTCACACTTGCTCATTAATCTTTTGCACTGAACAAACTTGAATGGCATCTCCTCTTGCCAAAAATGCTGAAGTGTTGCTTGGGCTTTGACTGTTCATGAAATACAATACAGTGCTGTACACATCCAACACGTGATAAAGATATCAGAACTACAGTATCTTCCTTCATTGTACTTGACCTCTACTGGCCTCACTCATGGCTTCTCCACTTGTGAGGTCAGAGGTCAACTACAACTCATGAAGATATGTTTGATATCTTCTATTAAGCCAGCATGCATGAGAGAAACGGAGACAATGAATGTCTCCTAGACAGTGTCAGATATGAGGAAATATCACCATTGAGGGGTCGAACAAGTCATAAAGACACAACCCGAAGGACGAGTGACCATTATCAGGACCCCGAGATGGTGATATTTCACGAATATCTGGGACTTACCTATCTTATGTTTTACATTTTACGTTAGGCTGGTCTGTTCTGCTTTAAGATAAAGTGCACGGAGTTTGTTGTGCATAGCTTGTGTAGTGTATCTGCTTAAGTTATAGTATTTCCATAGTGTAGTGGTGTTCCTGCTACAGATTTCTCCGTAGTGTTAGTGTTTTTCCATAGCGTAGAGGCATTTCAAACGGCTGCATAGTTTTGGCCCTTTCAGGTTTCCATAATGTAGAGGTCTCTTATAAAAGGAGATGTAGTTTGGGCATGTTTTCTCTTAGTTCTTCTTCAGGATGGGAGGGAAGGAGCAGCGTGGAAGGGAGCACAACAATGGTTGGTAAGTTTTTTTTTTGTTTTTTTTTTTTTAAACAGGTTTGTTTTACAGGTGTGTGTGTGTGGCTGTTTGTTTGGCAAGTGATATGGAGGCAGCAGCGAAGTGGTTGTGATAAGTGATTCGGAAGATGACTGTGCAGGGCAGCTCAGGGACATGTTCTTTACACAGATTAACTTTGTTTTATAGGTGTGTGGCTGGTTGGCAAGTGGTGGGGGGCTGATAATGTGCAGTTTAGGTTAGAGACTTTCTTTTTTACAGGTCTGCTGTTTCAGTTTTGCCATAGATGGAGAGGCTGTTGGGACTGCAATGTGGGTGGTTTGTAGCTGGCTGTTACACATGTTAATAGTGTTGTAATAATGGGTCTACATTGTGTCTATACATCTAACAATGAATAGATTGTTCATTATATTGTAATAAGCTGTGTAGTTTCATAAGTACTGTAGTTCCAAGTTTCATAAATAGTTTTAATTACTGTCAGGTATGGTGAAATATCTAATGTTTTTTAGAAGGGGAAAGTCCAAACCATGTAATATATAAAAGGGATATGCGGGGGAGGGGGGACCCTGTGTGATACATGATTTATCCATACAAGTGGTGTCTGACCTTAGGTAAACTCACAAGTGGCTTAAGCCACGAGTGAGGTGCCAGAGGAAAAAAATACCACAAGTACAGATAAATCCTGTTTTCACACAGGGTTCCCCCGCATACTTCATTCATGCAATTGGGAGGACTTTGTGTGATGGGATATTTTCTTTTTAGTTGCTTTTAATTTTTATTTTTTTATTTAGCTTAGTTTCTGGGTTTATTTTGTGAAAGAATGACACTGCTTTTTTTCCCTCTAGGCTGGTGAGCATGTTGCTATGGACACAGTGTGGGTAACACCGCGTTAACATGCCAGTGTCCCCAATGGTTGGTGCAGCTACCAGCTTTGTGAAAAAAGCTTGAGCAAATGGTGTTGCCTCACAGCAGGACTGTATAGTTGAACAGATGTGGGGTTTTTTTAATTTAAAAAAATCTGTTTGGGGATTGCGCTGCCATATGTAGTATTGCAAACTCTAGCAGAAGAGAGTGAACACGACTGGAGTGAGCAGGATTGCAGTTTGGTGGCTTCTGTGTCCACACCTACTGCATAAATACATAAATATAGTGTGTGTGTGTCTATATATATATATATATATATATATATATATATATATATATAGACACACACACACACACACACACACACATATATACATATACACAGGTAGGTTGGTTTTTTTTGGAACATCCACTCCTTGCCCCATACTAGCACAACAAAAAAAATAATCAGCTGAAGCTGCTCTCAGTATGAAAGTGCTCCACATCTTGGTGCACTTGGGAGAACAACTGTGGCTCTTGGCCCTGAATGGGCCATTTCCTAAAATGACTTGTGTTCCAGCAGGTCTGAGCTCTGAGTGGGCTGTTTCTTAAACAGATTTCACCCGGGGGTGACTCAGCTCCAAGCGGGCTGTTTATTGAAATGCTGCCTGCCACAGTGGGGTCTCAGCTCCAGCGTCTGTTTCCTGAAAAGGTGCCCAACACAATGGGTCTCAGCTCCATCCACTACCCACCACATGCTCCTCCATGCCAGTGGCCCTGCTGGGAGAGGGACCCAAGTCCAGTCGCACCTCTTAGTATGTATCTAATGTCAGCATGTTGACTACAGTAAGTGCTTCTAAGGATGTGCCCCCTCCCCACACAGGCATATGATGGTGATGCTTAGGAGAATGACATCCTTCAGCGGGCTTCAGACTGCAGTCATAGATCCACACCCAGGGAGAGATGCCAACCAGGAGAATCCAGCACTCTTACGTGTGCTCTGGTCCGCAGTCCTGGGATCCATGGCCAGCATGGCTAAAGTGACTGCCTGCTGACACGAAGGGTAAAATTAGGACTCTGGGACATGTCTGCCTGCCCAGGAGCCAAGTATCTCCCAAATGCAGACTGGTAACCATTCAACTACAGATCGTGGGTTACCTTAAGCAATAAGCCACAAGGGGGTGTGAGTTAGTGGATTTACCGGCTGGGGGTGGTTTCCCCATAAGGCACAACCCGGTGGAGTAAATCACCCCAGCCATGGTAAATCCCCAATCAACCCAGACCCCAGGAGTGCTTACTGCAATATACCAAGCACTGCTTTTTATTACTTTTAAAAAAACAGTACTTGGTATAATGCTTAATAAATCAGTCACTATTACAGCACTGCTTTTATTTTGTTTGTTTTTTTTACTGATATACAGAGCTGCTCTTTTACAGTCTCCGCTTAGCGAGGAAACAAGATGGCGGTCGGAGTTTTGTGATTTCGCCCTCTGATTTTTTTTTTTTTTTTTTTTATAAAAGATGCGGCTGGCTGTCATGTTTTGTGGTGATTATCAGTAGACAATCAACGGAGGTTAAGGTGCCAGCCTACCTATCTCATTGGTCAGTGTCCAAGGTCCATGGTATAATAAGAAATATTGTTTGATAAAGGTGTTGAGACTAGCCACCGTGGGGCCGCTGCATTGAGTGGATGCGATAAACTGCTTGCCCTAATGTTATGCATGCAAAACCAACTAATCGCCCTTTACTGGTAGTGCAAACCAAGTGGGTTCTCAGGAAAGGGGATGTGTATTACAAAGAAGCAAACCTTTCCTCCTAAAACTGTATCCAGTAGCCATCGAAGTTTCTTTCATTGAAAGAACCATCACCTAGGTTCAAGTTTCTGAGGGTAACGTCCTGGGCACAACAGCTAAGTGAATGCATGTGTGAGGAGCAGTCAGACGGTGTACTAAAGCAAAGATTGTGGGTTATCGGACTGTGGTTGTTGTGCCACATGACTACAACCTATGATTCAACAGGGCAGAGAAGTAGAGCACTGCCGTCCGTCCCTAGTAATGGCAATGCTGTAGTGCCGACAGTCAAGAACTTGGATGGCTACTTCCAGAAAGCTGACCTTTTCCTCGGCAAACATACGTTCACTTTACTTGCCATGAAATTCCCCAGCAGATCAGCTTACAGTTGTGGCTAGTAATGCGATTTCTTTGCCATTGGGGCTGCTTTATCCAAAAGGTAGGACCTGTGCTGGGTGGATATGACCTGCGGTGCAGGATTGCAACTCCAGTTTCCTTTGTGTCATGTACACTAACAACTGGGTGGATTTAATTACTACATGTAAAGAGACTGAGACTAAGCTGTTTTTTCCCTAGACCAGAAACTACCACTTTGTGGAAATTGTTGAAAATTTTCTAATGTGAATTTTACACTTAGGTGTGCTCAGTCTTTACTGTTAAAATAAATTATGGCACTGCAGGGCTCCAAGATCAGTTAACATGAATTGCTGGTTTCCTATGTAAGTTATGCAAGTCTACTATGGGAACACTTTCCCTGGTAAACAATTCCCTGTACAATCAGAGAAATCCCTGTAGATCTCAGAGGCCTGGCACTGCTGTTTAAAACTGCAGTGACAGCAGCACCAGTTCTTCAATCTTAGTTGTAACACGGCATTAATAGTGTGCAGGGAATCCGGATGAGCGACAGGTTGAAGAGGGTCACAAGACGGCAGCCGTGTGCATTAACCTGTTATATGCCGTGCCGCTCAAGGCAGTACCCACGACCGGCCAGACCCGAGGTTAGCAGCACTGGTGCTGTGGCGAGCGAGCTCAGTAGAGAAGGCAGCAGCCCACTAGACATGCCGGTGGAAACGGGCAAGAGGGAGCACTACTCACGGCGGACATCCCCGAGAGGCAGCAGGGCAGACCCAGGAGCAGTAGGGACAGCCGACCTGGAGCAGGGCAGCGGCGGAGCAGTGTGCGGGAGGCAAGAGGAAGGGAAGCCCCCCGGCATGCACAGCACGAGTGCAATCCTCCTCTCGGCGCTGAAAGCCTTCACCGGAGACCTCCCGGGGCGGTTATGACGGGAATAGCCGCACCGAACTGCACAGAAGTGGGACAGTGATGTTGGGTGCAGAGATCCGCGCGACTCCAGGGACAGCAGGTAATGACCGCATCTGTATGTATGTAGTCCTGTGCACCGCAGTGTGACAGTGAAGCACAGGGTGACAAGTCTCGCAGCCCCTCCTTGTCTCAGTGTCCATCTCGCAGACTGGGACCCCTCCAGATGCCTCCACCGACCCATGGCCCATGTACAAAGCGCATTAAGCCCTCCGTCAGTGGCATCTATCGCGATTGATGGGGGGAACGGAGGTAGCCTCGCCTTAGCCCTCGGGCCGCCGCCACCCCCCCCATGCATCAATCCAGCATTAGATGCCACCTTCGTCGTGGCTTAATGCTTACTTATGATACAGAGATCTAATAAATGGCCAGTTCATCTTCCTGCTCTTATAGCTTGGTAAATCTTTCACCAGCTCTATCAATAACTCATGTTTGTCCAAATTAATGTTCGAGAAATATAAGTACAGGACCTGTATAAACCAGTTAAAAATCCCACTACCACTAGGTCTGTATGACCCTGGTCAAATATGTTGACCTCCCGGTGCTTTAGTCCACCCCACTGTAAATGACAGTGTCTCAGGCGGCCCTTTATTGATTATATGTCTGTATATTGTGTCTGCACGTCAGTAATACATTTTTACTTTTTTTTTGTAATGTATTTTTTGTTGATTGCATTTTTACTACTACGGCACCTTACACTGTTATTTTCACTTGCACATACTGCATTGTTTGCTCCCCTACCCATTCTCCCCAGGGACACATCTGGAAACAAGTACCAGCTCAGTAGGTCTCTTCTGGTAAAACTCTCGAAATAAATAAATACATATTTTTCTGTGACTCCTCCTTTTGTAATGGAGCCAGTAACAATTTATTGACTAGTCCTACCCACTTCCCGAGTACACTGTACCAGAAAAGGCTCATTCCATTAGTGAAACGTGGTCAGTGTCTTTAGAATATGGTTATTGCTAGGTCTCCTCCCTATACTGGCAAAGAGAACCTGTGAACTGGGTCAGCTGGTCTAGTAATCCCGAGGGTGTTATTTTGTCTGTGTGAGCAAGTACACAAGAGTGGGCAGGTGAAGAATAAACCATACAGTGACAGGCAGAAAACTGCCTGCATAGAATTGCTAGTGACATTACCAAAACGTATAACCTTACTTTGTTTAGGTGATGTCCCTGGAAATTCTGGACAGACAGCTTTCTACCAAACAGAATCCTAGAAGGAAAGGAAGGACAAATGGAAAGTGTTGTGCACAAATGCCGAAGTATGGGCAACAAGATGGATGACGTGCAGACAGTGATGGTCACAAAAGAAACAGACACAGTGTCCATTACCAAAACTTGGCTAATCTAAACTACTGGCACCTAAATTTCCCATGGTACACGCTCTTCAAGGACAGGGAAAACAGGAGGGGGTGGCAGTGTACATGAGGGAAGATATTAGGATGTTGGTATACACAGCAGTCAAGGAGGGGTAGGGATATAGTCATTGTGGATATAGGTGATGGAAGCGGAGAAGGAAGCCCAGGGTGGGGGTAGTGTGTACAGGTCACCTGAACAGATCAAATGGTGTAGATGGATGAAGTCTGGCAACGGAGATAAGGAAAGCGACAGAATCGGGAGAAACTGTATTAAAATTCAAATAGCAATGATGAGGGATTTCAACCTTCCAGAAATAGATGGTGATGCCACTGGCTAGGAGCCAGAAGGGGCAAATATTAGTGGATGCAATTCCAGGCTGTTTCTTCATACACTGGGTGAGGGCCTACCTCTCAGCTGTCCCTGATTTTCAGGGACGTCCCTGATTTTGCCTCACATTTTTACTCTGTCCCTCCTAAAAATTGTGTTTCTGTGACCAAACAGCAGGGGTTATAAGCACAAACTAATGTCAAACATTAAAGTTACAGACTTGTTCTTCTTTAGAAAATGCATTTTACACTAAACCCTTTATTCTACCAGCTTTCTGAGTGGATATCTCCAATTTTGAAGAAGAGTCCCTGATTTTGGTCCTTTGTCCCTAATTTTTATTAAGCCTTGTCCCTGATTTATGAGGCAGGAGGTTGAGAGGTATGGCTGAGGCTACAAGACAGGAGGCAGTGCTAGACTTGATGATGTCCAAATAGGACATTTTAGAGATATT